>JALGQJ010000031.1:1250000-2450000 GCA_023055345.1 Quercus wislizeni | reverse complement strand
AGAGAAACTAAGTAATCATATGAAAGCAAATTTAATTTTATCATATGAAAAATAAAACAAATCATACAAGAATGAAGAAACTAAGTAAATTCAATCATAATTTGACCCCAATGTTATTAGATAGAGTCCAAATAACACATGAGAGAACCAGCATTGTGCCCAACCAAAAAAAAAAAAAAAAAAAAATTCAATACAATTTTTTTTGGCAAACTATATAAATGCAATAAGCTATGTATGACATAAGAATAATTAATAAGCTATGTATGACATAAGCTATGTATGGCAAAATTCAATACATTTAAATTACGTATAAAAAAATACATTTTAATTTAATAAGTTATGTATGACATAAGAATAATTATAAGAATAAAAATTACATCAGTTAACTATGTAAAGAGGAGTTTAGGAACAGCGGAATCCAACACAAAATATGTTCTTCATTCTTTAAGACATAGGAAAACTCGATAAAGGTATCCAAAACGTTCCATGGAATTTTTTTCTTTCTTTTTAACTACATGAATATGATCTTAGACAGTAAGTACATAAGGTTGCTATTTGACCTCACAACCAACACTATTTATCATAAAATTGAAAAACCCAAAACTATATTATAACAATGAATCCAAACAAGGATGATGTTTGTGTGGCTTTACCAGACAAATTTATAATAATTGTAGAATGTCATTTTTTTTTTTTTTTTTTTTGAGTTGTAGCCTTGCATTTTGATATGCTTAACCAAGTTGTTCTGATATTGGTGGAATAAGATTAGTATACAACTAATGCATGCCATGCTATCCTCATTAAATTATTTATTTATTTTTTAAATCCATGATATCGTTACACTTGCTACACATTTAAAGGCCATTATTCCTTAAAATAATAATGGAAAGAGAATTAACAGTCTTAAAGTGGATTATTTAGAAGAGCACAGGCTAATGATTTGGATAAAAAATGTGGATTCTCAGGATCCCTTAACTTTTAAATTATAGTAATTGTAGTGATAAAAACTTAATCTTTAAGCCCTTTTCCCCTTCTCATAATTCATTCCAACATTCTACTCATATTATCTACAATTAACCTTGGCTTTAAACTAATCACATTTGCAACTTTTATCACAACAAGTGAAGATGCTACTGCAAACCAAGCCCATTTTTGGTATCCAAATTTGATTTCAAACTTCTAAGTTATAACTCTTCTTCAATTTCCTTACAGCTAGTAAGCTACACTACAAGGTTTCAATACATATTTCATTCATCCCCAGACCTCCTCGGCCCTTCTAACCTACAATTACTGTTACTATATCGTTATACAATTATCTTCATCAAAAGGTTTCTATTTTCAACTATTCGCTGTAACTTGCACTTGGAATTCAGGGTTTAACACTATAACCCTTATCACCCTGTCAAATTCCCTTCCTTCAGCTACTCAAACTTCTTTAACATCTAAAGAGAAAGATCATACCAAGAAACACAAACAGCAATGGTATACAAACTCCTAATCCCATCAAACCAGTATAGAATTCCCACACAGAAAATAGGAACAAATACCTTTTAGGCAAAACATGTTGAAAGCAGCAACACTACAAAACCCAAATTCAGCATCTTGCTCAACAGAAAGTTCACAGCAACATAGAGAACAAATATGATACACAATATCACAACCCCATTAACCCAAACAGTCAATTCAACCAGTTTCTAACACAAGTAGCACATACTAGCTAAGCCAAAACACATCCAAAGAACCACAAGAGCTTGGCTTTTTTTGCCAAAAATATCACATTTTTACCTTATAAGACTATGGTGACAATAATGACAATGAGGTGTTATATTCAAAATTCTTGGTGAATGCAACTTGCTGCAAAATTAAAAGGGGAGAAAAATCTAAATGACCCAACACTAAAAGAACATACCTTAAGGAGGATTTTGATTTAGGGTCTTTAGGCTGCCGATGAGAGGAGTGTCTCCATTAGAGTGAGTGAGTGTCTTCGATGTTTGGTTGTCTGAATGTGTGGCCGCTGGTGTCTGTTTGAAGAAGGAGAGTGTTTGACGGCGAGAGTAAGTGATTTAGGTGGGTTTCAGTGATTGAAGAAGGATAGATTTGGGTGTCTGAGAGGGAGTTTGTGTTTGAAAGCTTAAGAGTGACGAGTGAGGAAAGGGAGAGTGCTTGAAAATTTGAGTTTTTGAAAGGGAGAGTGACGAGTGAGGTCTGGATTGTAGGTATTTAAAAGCGATAAAAAAACAAGTTTCAATAACTCGAGTTTAAAAGCAAGTTTTATAAACTCGATATCCACATGGAAAAATTTGTCCACGTCATTGTATGAAAAATCCCTAACTCGAGTATTAGAAGCTCGAGTTCTGCATTGATCTGGAGTTTTTAAAACTTGAGATGCTAGTTTGCCAAATTGTTTCAAAACCGGACAACTAACGAAATTGTTAGCAAAGTAAGGTTAATTGGGAAAAAAATTTGTTCGGATACTATCCAAACCCTACCTAAATGATTTAGGTAATATCCAAACCCTATACAATTACTTTATACCCATGAAGAACTGAGAATTACCTGGAACATTTGGATTGGGTAGGGTTGGATATCCATTACTCAATGGGTATGGCCATCCTTAAGTGTGGTAAGGTAATATAGATCATAAGAAATGTATATAGTATTAAGTTAAGTGATACAGAAAGTTAAGTGATCAAAAGTCAAGAGTACCCTTGCAATACTATTTCCACATTACCAATTGAGTTAAGTGATACAGAAAATTGTTAAGTATAGCCATTTTAGTGTTTCCATGTACACGCAAATCATGACATTCAGACATTTGTAAGGGTTGCATGGAGGGAAAGTGGATTCGAAGATTCTCCCTCAATCTATGAGTAACCACGAGCAATCAAGCAGAATTATGGGTAGTTGTTGTGGTTTCCAAATAGCTTGGAATATGAGATACCGAATTGTTGAGTTAGAAACTTAGAAATACATTAATCAAACTCTACTTTGGTGATTTCTTTGATATTTTGAAGTTGTTTATGTTCCTTTATTTTGTGTCTACTCTAATTATGCATTGCAAGAAATTAATGAACAAACCGTGGAGGATCAAGGGTGGTTCAACAACACGCATAGTATCAAAACCCTTGTCCAGATATTTTGGTCTATAAGAGAAAGGGAGAGCACAACAGGGCACCTATCTAATAATATTAATTTACAATGTCCTTCCTTTTTGTATCAACAGGTCAGGGGCATATGCTCAAACAAATTGTAATTTTGATGCCCTTGTCTTGTCTTATCACATTTAGACATTGCCTTTTTAAGTTAATCAAGTATGGCTCGAGACTAGGTACAATACCTAGAATATTGCGTCTAATGTCATAGCAATAAATGGTTGGGATTAAAAGTTAGAAAAATTAACTTCTTTTTCTTAACAGTTAAATAAAAAAAATATTAAAAAGAAGTAAAAAATTTAAGTTAAAATGGTAAATAAAAAAATTTGTGAAGGAAAAGGGGTAATTGCATGGTATAACAATTGCATTTGATCTCAATCCATCAAGTATATATCCTTTTTAAAAGAAGAAAAAGAAGTAAATTAGACAACCTTTTAGGCTTTTATTGATTAATTTATTATAAGATAGCTCCTAACTAGGGTGTCACGTATTTCATGCAATCTGCAATTTTGTTTATTTGAATTTAAAAAAAAAAAAAAAATGCTGAATCAACACGAAATATGATTAAAAGGAAAGAAAGAGAGATGATTTTTTTTTTGGCTGAATATAATTGTCGTGAGCTCTTTCAGTCTTTCTAGCTACTATATTTGTAATTGTGAGTATTTTAATTTTGAAAGATATCCCACCTCACTACCACACTTTTTATTTTCTGATTAAAAAAAATAAAAAATAAAAATTTCCTTTCTTGAATCATATAGATACAGATTTTATTCCATAATGGGTATGATAAAATGTGACGTTCACAAAGGTCAAAGGTACCCCCATTAGGGGGTACCATACCTCGTGTCATCACTTTCTCAGGTAGAAGCTCCCTCTTGAGTTTAGGGTACCATAATCCACGCGTCCAGCTTCCCAGCCAATTAGATCTGGGATTTGTTTTTGTTTTTGTTGGGATATTTAGACTCCATTATCACTGAGAATATACACACATTGATTGTACTTGGATTTTCATGTCAAAGTCAGGCAGAAATATTGGACTATGTAAGAAGAAAGAACAAATTGGGGTGGCTTTGGACAACTGAGAAAAACCCAGCCATTGTAGTTGTTGCGATAGTAGTAGTAGCACTAAACTTGCGGACTATATAGTAGTAGTTGTTGTATCCTTCTGAAGAAATGTGTGCCTCTTCATGATTGATACGTGTCACTAGACCTTTCCATGGACGGTGATATCTGATGGGACAATGAAGATTCCTGATCTTTGATTCTCTTACGATTATAATGGTATCTACTGCTATTGCTATAGTCAAATAACATTAGGTCATTCTAAAACCAATGAAATTTCACCACGTTTTGATCTGAAAGCATGTGCTTGTTTTTTTTTTTTTTTTTTGTGTGTTGGGGGGGGGGGGGGGGGGTGTGGGGGGTGGTGCAAGGATTATTAGCTAAACGACATACATATGAAGCTAAGCGACATACGTGTTCCATACTGGGTTTGTTGATGCAATGAGTAATAATTTCAATAATAATCCTTACTTTTTGGTACTTTTTTTTAAATCTATAAATTATAATATATATACTTTCAAAAAAAAAAAAAAAAACTGGATAGTGGCCAATTGTGATGTAATCTGTTCAAACTGCATGTGGTAAGTTTGTTTGGCCATTTTTTTAAGGTTTTTTTTTTTTTTTTTTTAATAATTTTTTTTTGAAATGATGCTTCTTAAATATTTCTGAAAATGATAGTTTTATTGTAGTTATAAATGCAACAAATAAGTTACTGTATGAGAGGAAATGTATTTATCTTGCCTTTATACAAATCTCAATTGAGAGAGGATGGTATTATCTAAGAGTAATATTAATTATATTTATAACATTTTTATAATAAATTAATTATTTAAGTGATAAGTTATTATTTGTTTTAAATTAAACCTACAAAATTACTGTTACTTTTTTATTCATTGATCAATAATAGCTTCTCACTTAAAATTAATTTTTTATAAAAATGTTATAAACATATCATTTTTTATAATTTAATTTTTTTTCTTTTCATATTTGTTTAAAAATCCTCATATTAGCCTAATTTAATGAAGACTTAAAATAATAAGATAATTTTGGAATTCCCCAAACGAATGTAAAAAATTAGTCGGTGAAAGAAATGTCTCAAAAACGAAATTCAAATGACAATTTGGGTTGTTTCCATTTGTGTTAGCAGAGCAAATTAATTTAGTAGGCTTCTCACTTTCTAGGGTCCATAAAATTCCCGCACCTGATATAATAATTAGCAAAAACAAAATCATAAACGATCTACGCTATACATGCTGCTTGCATGCATGGTCTATTCCGTCTTGTACTTGTTAGTTGTCAATGTCCTTTCGTTCGTCGAAGTTTTCAACTCCAAGTTTGCAAAACAAATATGACCATATATATATATGACTTTCAAGATTCAGCGTTGTCACACTACTCCACGGTACCATCCAAAATGTATCACTTGGCACATGCTTCTTTAACGCAGAAAACGTGAATTACACGCTTCTATATCATATATATTATATTTATGCATGTAGCTAGGCCTGTCACCTTCAAGCAACTTGGTCATTGTCTTCCTAGTCTGGAGAGATCGAAAATCAGCTCCCACACCATACATATCTGTTTGTTGAAACTGTTGGCAAAGAAGCTCTTACAATGGCTTACGCACATTGCGTATAGCTCATGTTTTCTGCTAAAGCCAAACAAATCTCAAAATTTAGGGCCAGATTAATAGTTTTTATAGAGGTCGGTATTTTTTAGGACTAGGACAAGGACAGCAAGAGAAGGGAGCTTTCCTAACCTTTGACTATTTATGGTTATCAAAGATAAACATTTGCACAATTCGAGCTAACTAAATCAGCCTAAGCTAATTCACAATCAAAGTTCATCTACAACTCAGTTGTTAGGAGGTGTTTGACAAATCTGGGGTGGTTCGTGAGAGAGTATGAGATTAATGTATACTTGCTATAATACTATATCCGTACAAAATGTGTTTTTTAATCTACTGCATTTTGATAAAATAATGTTCACTCTTTACTGATTGAGATTATCATTCATAGTATAGAAAGAAGCTTCTGACAATAGCACATGGACTATTCACATGTTAATTGTTATTACCCAACCCGTAGACTTTTGTTGTGGTCATTAATTTATTTTACTGACGGTTTGTAATTACTCTTGTTTATCTTAGTGCTATGGTATTAAAATGTAAGGCGAAGTACCTTTTTTTAGCAACATAACATGGTGCTACATTCAGCCAAAAAAAAAAAACATAACGTGAATGCTACAAGGACATTCACTTTTTTGATATTGTCACTAAATTGTCTTCACATAGCCTCTGAAAATGATTGAAAATACGTTTCTGTCACATATTGCTTTATGGATCACAGATTTATAAGTTTAGACCGTTCATATACATGAATTTCACAACAGACATGATTTATGCATTTAAACTCACTCGATTTTTAATTTTTTATAACATATTTCTAGGAAAAGATATATCAATTATTGCACACTGACATGACTTCTTACTGTGATCATGTGGAAGTTTTATACGTCGTTAATTACATCTTACATTTCCTTTACGAAATGTAATGAACAAGTTTTAATTTTTTATAACATATTTTTAGGAAAAATATCAACTATTAATTTTTTTTAAATATAAATTTCTAGAAAAAGATATGAATTATTACACACTGACATGACTTCTTGTTGTGATCATGTGAAAGTTTCATATGTCGTTGATTATATGTCAATGTTTACATTCTCTTTACAAAATGTTATGAACGAGTTTTCAGAGTTGACTCAATACATTTTAAATTTAACAAACATAACATGATGGTACAAGGACATTCAATTTTTTTTATTATAATACATTCTTTTTACGAAATGTTACGAATGAGTTTTCAGGGTCGACTCTCGTTTATCTTAGTGCTATGGTATTAAATGTCCTTTTTTTAGCAACATAACATGATGCTACATTCAGCCCAAAAAAACATAATATGATGCTACAAGGACATTCACTTTTTTGAAATTGTCACTAAATTGTCTTCACATAGCCTCTGAAAATGATTGAAAATAAGTTGCTATCACATATTGCATTATGGATCACAGATTTATAAGTTTAGACCATTCATATACATGAATTTCACAACAAACATGATTTATGCATTTAAACTCACTCGATTTTTAATTTTTTATAACATATTTCTAGGAAAAGATATATCAATTATTGCACACTGACATGACTTCTTACTGTGATCATGTGAAGTTTTATATGTCGTTAATTACATGTCAACGCTTACATTTCCTTTACGAAATGTAATGAACAAGTTTTAATTTTTTATAACATATTTTAAAGAAAAATACCAACTATTAATTTTTTTATAATATATTTCTAGAAACAATATCAATTATTGCACACTGACATGACTTCTTGTTGTGATCATGTGAAAGTTTCATAGGTTGTTGATTATATGTCAATGTTTACATTCTCTTTACGAAATGTTATGAAAGAGTTTTCAGGTTGACTCAATACATTTTAAAGTTAACAACGTTAAATTTAGTTAATTTTTTTAATATTGTAAGTATCAATTAAATATTATTTATTTAACTTCTTATATATGTTTAAAAACTGTTTTTTTTTACATGCAAAATCGGTAATTAATTTTTTATATTTAGATTTAATTAACATTTATTTTTTACGGTGTTACAAAAAAAATGACGGTCAATAATTATTTAACACACTTATAACAATTTTTTATGAAACAATTTAGGTTTTCAATTATGATAGATTTTTATTGTCTCCATATTTTAGAAGCTTTCTTGGAGGTTGGGGAAAAAAAAAAAAAATTGCAAAACTCACATATATTTGTTAATTTTTTTAAAAATTAGTTATCATTGTAAAATTTGAAGGGCCTTTTGTTTATGTAATGGATCCCTTAAAACTCTTTATAAATTTTTGGGATAGATGAAGATGAGACATTAGGCACTTTAAGTGGCCTAGAGCAACCTTGCGAGGATTGTACTCCAAGAAACAAAGAGAAGAAGATGAAAGTTATTAACTTAATATGATTGGTGAGTCGGCATAAAATGTAAGATTTTCCTTCATTGAGTCAAATTAACATAATAGCATAGATGCAACTTTCGCATAAGCATCAAACCATAACTTTGCTTGTCCCTTCCCATTTCAGACTTTCACTTCTGTTTTAATATTTAAAATTCCAATTACTACACGTTGTGGTCGGTTTTTTGTTTTTTTCGTTGTGATAACTGATAAGGTGGTGTGGTCGGCTAGTGGTGCACTCTCTAAGCAGATGGGCATGTGGCAAGCCCAATGGGCCTGGGATTCAGGACCCTGAAACAGCTCCGGAGTTAACGGTCAAATAAATAATATAGCCGTTGAGAAGCTCAGCTGTGTGCTGTAATTTAAATATTTAAAAGATTCTGACAACATCCCACTGGGTTATGCATTAAAAACTAATAATAATAGAACATAAAATAATAGTAGTGTTGTATAGATTCTCTAGGAAGATTATTAATGTATCCCAGGATTAACTTTATAAAAACCTCTTGAAACACCCTCAAAAAAAAGAAAAAAAAAAACCTCTTGAAACATCTAGAGTCTAGATATTTTTACAAAGGACTGTGTGACTCGGTTTTATTGATCTTTGTTATATGAGTCGGCCTAAACTTGTGTTGCAATTAATCCACGCGGCAATGGCTGTTTGGGTCCTTTGGGACACGGTTGTCTTCTTGTAAAGAGCTCATTTATCCAAAATAGGAAGCTGAAATCACCTACACGCCGACTCTTGCATTGCATGCACCATATATCTATATTCATGTACCCATATTAACAATTAATACACAAATTTTTTTTGAATTACTTTTTCTTTATAATATTTAAAATTTGATGCATAAATCTATCCAAGTTTTTATAATAAAATTTCTTGTGATTTTCTGTAAGCTCAATAGCAAAGTTTTTATTTATTTATAATTTGAATAAGAAAGTTGTTTTTTTTTTAATAATGAAAATCAAAATTTTTTTATTAAAACAATAGAAATTGTACAAACTACACTGATTTTTTATCTAACGCCTGCTAAACTATAATTATTAATTATATCAGAGAAAACTTGAGGCGCATAACACTAATTAATATATCTTAGTTTGATAATCAAGAATATTTATAATTTTTGATTGTAACGTAGAGGAACAAATGTTTGAAACTTTGAATAGGTATGTTTAGTTTCCCTTTGAGTGTAAGAGAAGTGCTACAACTAGGAAAGTGACACCATTAAAGACTTGAGTTACGTAATAATTGTTTCAATTGACGAATTAGGATTCAGATGCACAGGTGGAGTATTGAAATGGTTGGATCATGTTTAAAGCATGTGCTTCCCAAAAACAATTGGAGATCAAATAAACACCATGCTCCCATAAAAAAAAACCATTGTGCCTTTTTTTTTTTAATTAAGATTAATATCATATATTTAATTTATTTTCATCTTAAGAGGAAATATATAACTTATTAAAATATGGTTTATTTTAAAAATATAATTATACTTTTACTTAAACAAAAATACAATAAATTCATTCAAACGCACTATAAAAATATAGAAAAGCCAACTATATTTAGGTACAATCTTTGAAAGTCTTTATATTTTTCAAACTAAATAGATATACTTTTACAAGATCAAAGTTTTAAACAAACAAATCAACAAAAGTACGCTCCTCCCCACAAGATTGTAAACGTTGTATTTAAACCAAAAATTCATGAACAAAATAGTACATAGCTCACAATTGGACGTAACACACATCATGATGAGTCGCTACATACATAGCTCACAATTAAATGTAACGACGTGTCAAGCAACCCAACTGTGAGACTGCCACATGTACAAAAGCTGACGTGACAATCTGCCAACTCGTCATCTCCACCAGTACCACATTTACAACAACAACAACAACAACTCTGGTCCACAAACTCATCATTAAAATGCCTTCAGCACAAGCAACCAAATCCATCCACACCTTCCATTTCATTCTCCCTCTTCTTCATCCAACGGCCCATATTTCACCACGTACACCTTTCCTCTCTCTCCTCTATAAATATCCCATCTCATCATTTCGAACACAGCAACGCTCTCTCAATCGAAGAGGCAAAATAAAAAAAATACTAAAAAAATAAAAACAGAAAAGCTCTCTCAGATTCACAGGCAATCCAACAATGGCGTCTATGCTGTCTCTGAAACTGGTTCTGATCTCTACCGGTGTGTTAACCATGGCCATGGCGCTGAAGGTCTCGTTCCCTGTGGTATCGGATTTCGTGGTCTCGGAAGTCCCTTCCATTTGGAGCATCGTGCTGACGTGGCTGAGGCCTCCTTACCTCTACATCGTCATCAACTGCATCATCATCAGCATCGTCGCTTCCTCCAAGCTCCACACGAGGACCGAAGAAGATCCGGCGCCGGAGATGGTTCCGCTTACTCCTGTGCCGGTTGTGAAGGTCTCCGATGACGTACGGATCAGCGATTACAGTGATGTGTACGAAAGCGGCGTCGTTTTGAGTGGCGGAGGACTAGGATATAGTGTTGGTTACGATGCGGCGGAGAAGAAAGTGATGGACGGCGTTGATGATGAGGCTGCGGTGGTGGAGTCGAGGCCGGTTGAGAGGAAAGATTCAATGGAGCTTTCGTTTTTGAATAATGAGAATGAGAAACCGCCGGTTTCTGCGAGATTCGCTCACCGAAAAGCTGTGAAAGCTAGTCCTGAAGGTACTTTTTTTTTTTCTCTCTCTAAGGATTTAGTTGCACGTGAAGTTGTGAACGAATCTGGAATTTTTGACCGTTGCATTTGGTGAACTAATAATAATTATAATAACTCTTCGCTTTTTTGAAATAGTCGCGGTGGTCCCGTAAATGTTGAGGGACCTATTGGTAAGGCTAGCCACCGCGCCGAAACGGTCAGATAGGGGGACTGACTGGTCTTAGGCTCTATCAGCCCCCACCTTTATTTTCGTCAGACGGTGAAGTGTAAACTACTACACTATTTTCATGTCGTTTTAAAATTTGCAACTGTCATTCAAATTTCAAAACTCAAAGTTCCTTAATGACGAGATTGCCCCTCGAATACACATTCACGTGAAACAATGTTACAATAAAATATTTTCTTTTATTTCGAAGCTGTTTTTGATATAGAGATTTTACCAAAAAAGTAGGGGTAATTAACTTACTCTATCCACTCTTAAAAGTTACTATAATTTTTGAGTTGAAATATGATATATGTTTGTATTAAAACCCATTATTCTCTGCGTGTGTGTTTGTTTTAAAAAAAAAAAAGATTTACACTATTGTTTTCATTTAAGTTCAAAATTTTAAATTTGGAAATTCAGGTTTTATTCTGTTTTTATAGGCTTCGAAATTTTAATTTGACTTAAAAAAAAAAACAATTCAGTTTTCAGTATCATTTCATTAAAAATAAAAATTTTGAAATATAAAATATCTAAGAGAATAGAACAATCATAAAGGATCAAAATAATTGAAGTGCAAAAAATACATTTAGTGATGGCAGAAAGGGTAATTAAATAAACATTATGGGGGTAATTAATGCAGGGGTGAGATCATTGGGAGTGTCGAAGCCGAAGCGGCAGGAGACGTTGGAGAACACGTGGAAGACAATAACGGAGGGGCGTTCGATGCCGTTGACGAGGCACTTGAAGAAATCCGACACGTGGGACTCGCACGTGCGACGCAACCCGACGCTAAATGACGAGAACGACAGCACTACCACTCCTCCGACTCAGAAAATGAAGAAGTCCGAGACGTTCAGTGACAACTCGTCGCTGAGTCCCTCGCCCGGATCGGGCCGACTCAGGAGGGAACCGTCACTGAGTCAGGACGAGCTGAACCGGCGAGTGGAGGCCTTCATCAATAAGTTTAACGAGGAAATGAGGTTGCAGAGACAGGAGTCTTTGAATCAGTACCAGGAGATGATCCGCCGTGGAGGTGGGGCCCAATAGAAACTTCAAAAAAAAAAAAAAAAAAAAAGGAAAAAAGAGCTTTGTGAAGAAGATGGAATCTCAACTTGCAATTTTTTTTTTGAACTAACAATTTGGGGGAGATAATTGTGGTTGCTCTGCATTTTCTTTGCGGTTCAAAGAATAGGTTTTTTTTCTTTGAGAGAAAAAGAAACGGGTGTGGTTTTTTTGGATGATTTGAAGTAAGGTCTTGGGTCTGTAAAGTTATATAAGTTTTAGAATTTGTTAATGTCCCAAATTTTCTTTGGGCAGAAAATTTTAGGATTTTCGAATGGCAATTGGCAAAGACTGGCAAGCATGAATTTTGAGGTCCATTCCATTTTGTTGCAATTTGTTTAGATTTGAAATGGCAAAATATATTACCTACCGGACGAAAGTACTTCATATTTAGTAGTTTGAGTTGTGGAAGCAATAAGAAAGTGAGCAAAACTTGAGCTATGTTTGGTTGGGATGCTGAAGATGGAAAACATGCGGAATTAAAATGAGCTAAGGATGGAGCAGTTTTCGATGATATTTATTATATATGTAATGAGTTAGGGGAAGTGATTGAGCCATGAGTTCTTTGGAAACAATGGCTTTTGATTCAGTAGAAGCAGTAGCTCTCTGGCAAGCTTAGAGCAATTGAATTTGAAGTGTCCATTGAAAGGGGATTCTTTAAATGTAATTCATGCACTCTCTTCTTCATCGTTTGATCTGGTTAAAGGTGGGAACTGGCTTGTCACAAAGCTGAATCATTTCGTGATGGTTTTTCGGTTTCTCCAATACTCGTGGAGATGGCAATTCAGTTGCTCACTGTCTTGCTCAGTATGCTTGGAATTGTGAAACCCTTCATATTTGGCTGGAAGATGTTCCCCATTTCCTGTATAGCTATTTAGCTCATGATGTATCTCCAATTTTTATGTTAATAAAGTTTTCTAGTTTTTCTCTAAAAATAAAATAAAATAAAACGATGGGATTTATGAAATTGGAAAAATCTGTGAAAAGAAAAAGTGAGTGGAAAATAATCAAATATAAGGAGGATTAAAAAAATGACATTTTTCATCTGTTGTTTAAATGAGATTAATGGAGATGACAGAAAATATATAATTTTCTCTTTGTTTAGTTGAGAGGGTAAACTCTGCAATAAGAAAGTGGTGGTTACAATGTTACTCCAATGGTGACAGAAACTCCGGACCCTATTCTTCGAGGCATCTCATATTACTCCACCACCTCCAGCTACACTCGGATTATCCAAACAAGACATTCATATTAAGTTTATACCAACCCATACTTGATCTCTCCAATTGAATAGGCTTGCCTACCTAACCATTCAACCCCCAAACAACTGAGCACATTACAAGTATTCCATTGGCCTTTGCAGGATAAGTTGATGAAGGTTAAAATTCTTGGCCGTATTCGGGGAAAGGACTATTTTTTGTTTAATCATTTCACAACTTAGCTCATTTCTTATTACGTCAACAAATTTAGAACTCTCCGCCGTAAAGTCTCTTGAGTCTCAACCAAATGGACCCTAAAATTCAAGTTGAATTTGTCAATTCTAAGATGTCATTTAAATGATGATTTTGGAGAAGTGGTAAAGATTTTCGGCATCCTTCTTATAATTACCTAAAGAGAGTGATATGATTTTTTAATCAATAAACAGTATCTTAATTTTTCTTTAGGTGCTTAAAATAACTATGACTTAAGAATAAGACAGTGAAATGAACTATACATAAATTTAAATTTGATTCCTTTGCGCTAAAGTTCCTTAATTATCATTGTTATATTTTGTCATGGCTAAATTATAGATACATTGTTTAATTTTGATTCCTTTTCAAGTCCTTTACATTTTTTTTTTGGAATAATTTGATATATATATATATATATATATATATATATATATTTGAGAAGGAATAATTTGATAGAAAAATTTAACCTCTAAATGTTTCTATTAAAAATACTAAAAGGTGGAACACAAGGCTTTTGGCCATCTATTCTAATTTTAGTCATCTAACATTTATTTGTTTTCAATCTAGTTATTTTGTCTAATCAGCATCATTAAGAGTCCTTTTGAAAACAACTTATTTAGTTGAAATTGAATTTTTTTTTTTCTGAAAGTGTGCTAAAATATGCTTGTACTTTGAAAAAAAAAATTGAAAATGTGAGAAAAAGTCAGAAAAAGTAAGGTTTTAAAAAATTGTAAATAATTAAAAAAAAAAAAAAAAGCTAAAAATTGAGCTTATAAGTTCATGCTAAACACACTCTAAGTTCACCAAAACGACATCATTTTAGAAAGTGAAAAAAAAACTAAAACTAATGGTAAGAATAAATTTATGGTTTGTATCACTCCTTGCTTTTTTGTAAATTTCATCTCTGTAACCAGTCCTTTAATCTCTCTTTGTTTCAATAAAAAAATGTACCTTCCATTAGTTAAAAAAAAAAAATTCTTATATGATTTATTGATTTTTATAAAAAAATTCTCTTTCATTGAAAATGAAATCCCTTTACCTCTCTTGTTTTGATGTTCAAAAAAAAAAAAAAAAAAAAAACCTCTTATTTTGATTTCCTTACATCTTGTTTGAATGCTTTAGGGGGTGTTTGGTAGAGCAGTTTGAGAAAGGTTGTTTGTATTTTTTAAAATACATGTGAGTGAAAATGTGTGTAATATTATTTAAAATGTAAAAATGTGAGTTTGAGATGGGGTTAACATATAAAAAATTTCATCTCTGTAACCAGTCCTTGTAATCTCTCTTCGTTTCAATAAAAAAATGTACCTTCCATTAATTAAAAAAAAATTCTTATATGATTTATTGATTTTTATAAAAAATTTCCCTTTAATTGAAAATGAAATCCCTTTACCTCTCTTGTTTTGATGTTCCAAAAAAAAAATAAAACCTCTTATTTTGATTTTCTTACATCTTGTTTGAATGCTTTAGGGGGTGTTTGGTAGAGTAGTTTGAAAAAAGTTGTTTGTATTTTTTGAGATACATATGGATGAAAAAAATGTGTAAAAAAACATGTAATATTGTTTAAAATGTAAAAATGTGAATGTGAGGCAGAAGTAACAATAAATAATGGGCGGTTGGCACTGTAGATGTGGCCAAGAGAGCATCGAAATATGTGAATTTCTGGATAAGCTCTTAAAAAGATGGTTGAATTTTTAGGCATAAAAAGATCTTAATCTTCTGTTTTTGTGTCTGCCTCCTTTTTTGTTTGCCATGTTTCGCTTGGATTTGGCTGACAGCACTTTACTTTGCCAAAAGACGTGTTAAGATTAAAGTGTTTAATTACATGTAGGCCTGTTACTTAGAGCCCAATACGAAAGCTGCGCAATATCCGCACTCAGGTCTCACACAATCAAACGCATACCTCTCTCTCTTTAGCCTCTAGTAGCTCTGGAATTATCCATAAATGGTTGTAGCGGTCACTGCGCAACCAAATTTCATCGCCTTCTCCACTGCAATTTATGATGGTAATGACAAAATTGGATAAAAAGGCTTTTGCAATAACACGTTTTGGATAAACCTAACATGCCTTTTGTGTGTGTGTTTTGGGGGGGGGGGGGGGGGGGGGGGGTGTGGGTGGGTTGATAATAACACATTTAAAGTATATTTTTCGATAAAATAATCCTGTTTTAAAATAAGGCCAAAATATATGTTTACTTAAAATTTGATCTAGTTTTTTTTAAAATTTTTTTTAACAAATGGCCTAGGCACAATGGCTAAGATGTATTTAAAGATTTATTTAATAATATTTTTATATATTTGAAAAAAAAATAAAGTCAAACTTTACACATATATTTAAAGATGGTCATGTTAACGGGTGCCCTTATAGTAATGATTAATAATTTATTTTAGGAATTTTTTGATACAATTTTTATGGGAAATAGAAAAAGTTGTCAAAATATTAATTAATTTTTTTTTTCCCATGAAAACTTTCTTTAAATGGATTGTTAAGTGTTAACCATTACTTTAAGAACATCCGTTAGTATTTCCAATTTAAAAAAGCATACACAACTACAATGAATTTGTGCGCATAAACTAATGAATCATTAACATGTGTATTTTATTATTTTTAAAAATGTGCATTATAATTTATAATTGAACATTTATTAATTTTTAATACATGCTTTAGGCACTTGTTAACTAGATTCAAATTTTATTTTAATCTCTAAAACGTAAAAAAGTTTACTTTTAGTCCTTGAAAACGTGCCAACTCAGTCCTTTCGTTATCTTAATTTACTTGATTACAAAGTGTTGGAGATTGTTTTTTTTGTTTTTTCGAGCTTAATAGGCAACACCTTAGCTCTTTTGAATTCTTGTTGAGGGCTCTTTTTTGGGTCTTTGCCGTTCAAACTACATATTTGGCAGGAAAAAAATTAGCAATTATATTGCAAGGAATATTGGGCTCAAACAAGCATTAGTCCAATTTTTTTTTTCTTAAGCTATTGGGCTTTTAACCTATGTTACTACTTCATTACACAGTTGTGCCATTGCCCCATATTTCTTTACAACATTCAAGGCCGCACATTGCAAGTGAGATAACCATCAAGAGAGTGATTTTAGGGGCCACAATCAACTCCCACAAAGTGCTTGACAATTCAAAGGCACTTGCGCAAACAATCATTTCTTAATTCTTATCACTTCGTAAAACAATCAAGCATTATCTTCTTCACCGGGGTTGGTTTTTGGTTGGGTATTTGCTAGGTTTGTGATGAGTTTGAGCTGAGGTCATGGTGGTTGCTGTGTGGAGGTGTGGTTGAAAGAGATCGTTGGTGGTGGTGTGGTTAAGAGAGTGATAGAAATTAGTGAGAGTAGTGATAGATAATTTTATATTATTTTATTGTATAATTTTTATATATTAAGAGGATTTAGAAAATTAGTTATTGTCTTTTTTACTTATTGTCGAGGTTTCTTTTTACGTTTCATGTACCTTAGACACGCGTCTTGATGTTATTGGATAACGCTTAGTCTAGGCTTTTTCTAAGATGGAATAAAGGAATAAAGTTGGGCCTAACGCTTCACAGAATGAGCTTCAAAGTACTATTTTGCCACTGTCAGTTTGTGCACAAACATTGAGTCCAAAGTCCAAAGGAAGATGCTGCAAAGTGAGCTTATCCTCTACTTTTGCCGCAGATGGAACTTTTCTCCAGTTTTTACCATAGGATTGACTTTTTTGCTGTGCTTTTCTTTTCTTTTCTCTCATTTTCTTCTTTGTTCTACCTTTATTTCTTTCCGCGGTGGATGATCCTCTTTCATTGTTCACAACTACTATCTTTTATACTGTCTGCCATGATAGGATTTACCATTTTTTATCCCTCAATCGCTTTTGGCTCGTTGTGGGCGTCCTTCATAGACTGCCCACTAGCTTGCTGAGCCACTACCATTGCATTATGTTGGTTGCATCACGCTTTATTCCCAGACAAAAATGGCTTGTTTTGTCTCTTACCTCTCTCTGTTTTCACTACTTTCATCTAGATAAGGGTTAAACCTCTCCCTTACCTATATCCATGGCATGCATCTAGTGGTTTCAGCTTATACTTACTTCTTTTGGGTGAGATGTCATCCCAGTAGGACATTTCTTCTCAAGGAAGTTTGAGTAGAAACCCCAAAATAGACTCCATTTTTCTCCCCACCACCAGACCACACCCTTTGATACCCTTGACCCGTGGCCTAACTCCCATATATTAGCTGGGTATAAGTAGGTGGTGCCTGAGCCCTATGTGTATGCTCCACTTCCGTCTAAATCTGTTACTTTTCTGGCCTTCACACCTTTGCTGCTGCCGCCGTGTTTGTTTGATTCTACTATACGTTCTAAAGGGTGTCTAACTTTTGAGGCGCGAAAGACATATGGGCTTTTGGGCTCATGTTCTCTACCTTTCATCTCTTCTTTGAAATGAGCATTCCTTGGGTGAAGACCCTCTCCCTCTTGCCTAGCCCATGTTCTCTTCTTTCCTGTGTTCGTGGGCCTCTTAGTTGGGGATCCTGCCATACCACTTTATTGTTCCTGCTATATCATTATCTCTCTTTTATTTCTTGTTACTCGTGGGCTTACGGGCTGATACTCTTGCCGTGCTAGTTCATTTTTCACATCTTTACCTCTTTTGGGCTTTATTGGCTAACACTCCTGCTGTGCTAGCTCATTTTTACCTCTTATTGTTCCCATGAGTTTACTATTTCATTTCTTGGGTTTTCTCGGTCCATTTACTTCCTATTTATCTTTTATTATTCTTGTGGAATTGCTGGCCATTATTCTTGCCATTTCGGCCTACTGAGCTTGCTTTCCTATTTTTTCTTCTCACTTTCTTCATATTGTTGGACTTCTTCTGTTATTAGGCCATTTGTCAAAAGTGAGCATCAACACCCTCTTAAGATTTAGCTATATAGTTACTTAATTAAAAAATACACTTTTATTTTATGAGAAAAAAGTCATATAGTAGAATTTTAAAAAGAGAATCTAATAAACAGCGCCTAAGTACTATATTTAAGTTTTTCTTGCAAAATAAAAGTTAAAATGTTAAATATATTATAAAATGATAAAATGATATGGTATAATAAATAAAGTAACTTTTAACCTACTAAAGTAAAATAATT
This sequence comes from Quercus wislizeni, assembly GCA_023055345.1. Classification (NCBI taxonomy): domain Eukaryota; kingdom Viridiplantae; phylum Streptophyta; class Magnoliopsida; order Fagales; family Fagaceae; genus Quercus; species Quercus wislizeni. The sequence goes on along the minus strand of JALGQJ010000031.1, from coordinate 2,431,217 downwards.
TTTAAGATCTGCATAATGACGCTCTAAGAAGGCGGAGTATAAAAACAAATTTAGGGACAATACAAAAAATCTAATGAAGGTTGTTGGACCCATAGAGAAAATCCTTGAAGACCGTGCATTCTCATCATTCACATCAAAGAAAGAGCTGAGACTCTTTTAGCCTCTTGAAATTCATTCATTAATAGCTTCCTCCAACAGTTCGTATAACAACCAATTCCTCTTGTGGCCAAGCCCACAGATCACATAGGTAAAAGGTGTCAGTGCTTTTGGGAGGACTAGTTTGGGAAATGGCTATTCATACACCTTTGAAACATGTATACTTAGGTACATGATTAAAGGTAATGAAAAGCCATATCATGGCCAAGTGTATATACTTCCTTAAATCTCAGTACAAATTCTCTCATTCAAGTCTAATTTTCGGTCATTATTGCAGCTTAATTAGTAGTCTTTTTCTCTCTTGTAACTCTCAATTATACAAACATCTATCTGTAAATGCTTATAATTGAACTAGAAGTTCGAAAGAAATGGGTAAAGGGAACTAGGATATGCAAATTCTGTAAAAATAACCTATAATTGAATTTAAATATTTATTTATTTATCTGATATAATAGAATTGTACGCGGAATGGAACTTTGCAATCTGCTTCCTATAATCTTATCACACAAACATTAGGCATTATACCTTAGTATATATTTCAATTGTACAGGTTCAAGTAGTCATGAGGGCCGACTCAATATTAAAAATAGACTATATGGTTTAAGGTCTAAGATTATAAATTTAAGTGAGACATTTTTCTATGTTTAAATTTGAATTAAATAATTATTTAACTTTTTATATTATAAAGTTTTTTATTTTAAAACCATTCTTCTTGCTTTTTGACTATAATTTTTATACTATAAGTACAAAAACTATAGTATAAAAACACATCTCGGGCCGACTCAGGAGGGAACCGTCACTGAGTGATCAGGACGAGTTGAACCGGCGAGTGGAGGCTTTCATCAGTAAGTTCAACGAGGAAATGAGGTTGCAGAGACAGGAGTCTTTGAATCTGTACCAGGAGATGATCCGCCGTGGAGATGGGGCCCAATAGAAACTTCCAAAAAAAAAAAAAAAAAAGGAAAAAAGAGCTTTTTGAAGAAGATAGAATCTCAACTTACAAATTTTTTTTTGAACTAACAATTTGGGGGAGATAATTGTGGTTGGTCTGCATTTTCTTTGGGGTTCAAAGAATAGGTTTTTTTTTTTTTTTTTTCTTTGAGAAAAAAAGAAATGGGTGTGGTTTTTTTGGATGATTTAAAGTAAGGTCTTGGGTCTGTAAAGTTATCAGTCTTAGAATTTGTTATTGTCCCAAATTTTCTTTGGGTAGAAAATTTTAGGATTTTGGAATGGCAATTGGCAAAGACTGGCAAGCATGAATTTTGAGGTCCATTCCATTTTGTTGCGATTTGTTTAGATTTGAAATGGCAATATATATTACCTACCGGACGAAAGTACTTCATATTTAGTAGTTTGAGTTGTGAAAGTAATAAGAAAGTGAGCAGAACTTGAGCCATGTTTGGTTGGGATGCTGAAGATGGAAAACATGCGGAATTAAAATGAGCTAAGGATGGAGCAGTTTTCGATGGTATTTATTATATATGTAATGAGTTAGGGGAAGTGATTGAGCCATGAGTTCTTTGGAAACAATGGCTTGTGATTCAGTAGAAGCAGTATCTCTCTGGCAGATTAGAGCAATTGAATTTTCAGTGGGGATCATTGAAGGGGGATTCTTTAAATGTAATTCATGCTCTCTCTTCTTCATCATTTGATCTGGTTAAGGTGGGAACTGGCTCGTCACAAAGCTGAATCATTTCGTGATGTTGTTTTCTCGGTTTCTCCAATACTCGTGGAGATGGCAATTCAGTTGCTCACTGTCTTGCTCAGTATGCTTAGAATTGTGAAACCCTTCATATTGTATCTCCATTTCCTGTATAGCTATTTAGCTCATGATGTATCTCCAATTTTTAAGTTAAATAAAGTGTTCTAGTTTTTCTCTAAAAATAAAATAAAATGATGGGATGTATGAAATTGGAAAAATTAGTGAAAAAAAAAAGTGAGTGGAAAATAATCAAATATAAGGAGGATAAAAAAAATGACATTTTTCATCTGTTGTTTAAATGAGATTAATGGAGATGACAGAAAATATATAATTTTCGTTTTGTTTAGTTGAGGGGGTAAACTCTGCTATAAGAAAGTGGTGGTTACAATGTTACTCCAATGGTGACACAAACTCCGGACTGTATTCTTCTTGGCATCTCATATTACTCCGCCACCTCCAGCTACACTAGGATTATCCAAACAAGACATTCATATTAAGTTTATACCAACCCATACTTGATCTCTCCAATTGAATAGGCTTGCCTACCTAACCATTCAACCCCCAAACAACTGAGCACATTACAAGTATTCCATTGGCCTTTGCAGGATAAGTTGATGAAGTTTAAAATTCTTGGCCATATTCGGGGAAAAGACTATTTTCTTAATCATTTCACAACTTTAGCTCATTTCTTATTACTTAACAAATTCAGAACTCTCCTCCATAAAGTCTCTCAAGTCTCAACCAAATGGACCCTAAAATTCAAGTTGAATTTATCAATTCTAAGATAACATTTAAATGATGATTTTGGAGAAGTGGTAAAGATTTTAGGCATCTTTCTTACAAGGGTCATGCTAACGAGTGCCTTTAGGGCATTGGTTAAGAATCCAGTTAAAGAAAGTTTTTATGGGAAAAAAAAATGCAATAAATAGTTTCTTACTTTTTCTTTAGGTGCTTAAAATAATTATGACTTAAGGATAAGAGTAAAACAGTAAAATGAATTACACATAAATTTGAATTTGATTCCTTTATGCTAAAGTTCCTTAATTATCATTGTCATATTTTATCATGATTAAATTATAAATTACACTGTGAATAGTTTGATAGTTGGGAGGAAAAATTTAAACTCTAGATATCTCTATTAAAAATATTAGGAGATGCAACTAGTTACTTTTGGCCATCTATTCTAATTTTAGTCATCTAACATTCATTTGTTTTCAATATAGTCATTTCGTCTAATCTGTATCATTAAGTTCACCAAAACAACATCATTTTTAGATAGTGAAAAAAACTAAAACTAATGGTGAAGAATAAATTTATTTTTGTATCACCTTGCTTTTTTGTAAATTTCATCACTGTAGCCAGTCCCTGTAATCTCTCTTCGTTTTAATAAAAAATGTCCCTTCCATTAATTTAAAAAAAAAAAAATTCTTATATGATTTATTGATTTTTATAAAAATTTTCCTTTCATTGAAAAAAAAAAATCCCTTTACCTCTCTTATTTTGATGTTTAAAAAAGCAAAAAAAAAAAAAAAATCCCACATATATATATATATATATTTGATGGGTCTCATATTTTGATTTCTTTACATCTTGTTTTAATGCTTTTTACTGAAACAGAAAGACCTTAATACTGGGCGGTTGGCACTGTAGATGTGGCCAAGAGAGCTTCGAAATATGTGGATTTCTGGATAAGCTCTTAAAAAGATGGTTGAATTTTTAGGCATAAAAAGATCTTGAATCTTGTGTTTTTGTGTCTGCCTTCTTTTTTGTTTGCCATCTGTTTCACTTGGATTTGGCTGGCAGCGCTTTCTAAGACTGTGCTTGTTTTGGCTTCAAATCATTTCTGGAAATGCTTTTCTGTAAATGCGGTGTTTGGTTGCGTATGAAAAATAAATTTTTCAGAAATTATTTTTAGTTGACCGTGTGTTTTAATGGCTTTGACCCGGAAATGGTTTGAAGTTAAAATTTTTACTTCAAACCATTTTCGGACTCACACGCACAGAGAGAGAGAGAGAGAGAGAGAGAGAGAGAGAGAGAGAGAGAGAGAGAGAGCCCAGTCCTTAGACCGAGCTCCAGTCCGATGACCACAGACCGAGCCGATCGCACTGCGCCAATCAAGCAAAGATCGCATCGCTCCGATCGCAGCACCGCGCCGATCGCAGCAAAGATCGCACCACGCCGATCGCAGCATCGCCCACTTCTCTCTTCCTTCTTCTCTTAATTTGACCGGATTTTATGAAATTTTTTTTTTGGGTTTTGTTTCTTTTGTGTTTTTGTATTGAGGAATGATATTATATATTTGTTTGACAGCTAAGAAAATGTGAGAAAATGTGAGCAACAAGTAGAAAATGTATTTTCTATAGTATTTTCAAGAACACAACAAAACACTAGAAAATATTTTCAAAATATTTTTTGAAATGCAACCAAACAATTGAAAATATTTTCCTTTCCCAAAAATAACATTTTGGAAAAATATTTATTTTTCGAAAAATATTTTACATGAACCAAATACAGTTACTTTGCTCAAAGACGTGTTAAAGATTAAAGTTTTTAATTACATGTAGGCCTGTTTCTTAGAGCCCAATACGAAAGCTGCGCAATATCCATATGCACTCAGGTCTCACAAAATCAAACGCATGCCTCTCTCTTTGTATTTGTTTGGCATACTTCTCTCTCTGTAGTGTCTAGTAGGCAGTAGCTCTGGAATTATCCATAAATGGTTGTAGCGGTCACTACGCAACCAAATTTCATCGCCTTCTCCACTGCAATTTATGATGGTAATGACAAAATTGAATAAAAAGGCTTTTGCAATAACACGTTTTGGATAAACCTAACATGCCATTTTTTGTGTGTGTGGATAATAACACATTTAAAGTATTTTTGGGAATACCCTTGGTTGCCTAGCTTGGTGCAGCCGAGAGTCTTATCTCCAGCCCCTGAAGGTCTTCAAGAAGCTACGGTTGATTTCCTTATCAATCCTACAAATAGAAGCTGGGATACAGAGTTGTTGGCGGGCATCTTTGCTCCTGTAGAAGCTGCGTTGATACAGAAAATCCCACTTAGTCCGATCACTGTTGAAGACAAACTCATATGGCCCCATGTTCCCAGCGGGATGTATTCGGTGAAGTCAGGCTATAGGTTTTTAGCAAAAGAAAAATCAGGTTCACGGAATAATCCTCAAGCTCAGACTGACTCTCCCAATGTTTGGCACCGGATATGGGGGCTTTCGGTTCCGAACAAAGTAAAGAATTTCCTATGGCGGGCGTGTAAGGAAGCTTTACCTGTAAAGAGCAACCTGGTGCGCAGGAAATTTTTATCTGAAGACATCTGCTGCCACTGCAATCTGAAAGCAGAGGACGGACTCCATGCGCTGTGGGAATGTGCTAGTCTCTCAGCCATTTGGGAAGCTAACTCTTTATGGTTGTTTTGCAGGTCAAAAAAATTCTCCAATTTCTTTGAGTTAGCAAGCTGTGTGATGGAGAATAGCGGGAATCCTGAGTTGTTTGCTGTGTTGGCATGGACTATATGGACTAGGCGTAACCAACTTAGAACAAGTAGCAAATCTTTTCCGATCACGCAAGTCATCCCTTCAGCTGTACAGTTGATCCAAGATTTCTCTCAAGCTCAACCGGTTATTCCTAGTGTTTTGTCTCGGGTACAAAGGCAACCAGCTAAGTGGGAACCTCCTCCTCCGCCAATCTTGAAGATTAATTTTGATGGTGCCGTGTTTAAGGAGAAGAATGAGTCGGGAATAGGAGTGGTTGTTCGGGATTCCCATGGGTTGGTAATTGCCTCTTTGGCAGAAAAAATTCAACTCCCATCCTCATCAGATGAAGTGGAAGCTTTAGCAGCTGTTAGAGCTGTGACCTTTGCTATGGACCTCAACCTACCCTCTTTCATTGTCGAGGGAGACTCAGAGGTGGTCATCTCTGCCTTAAGAAAGGAAGAAGATTCTTTCTCGTCTTTTGGCCATTTAATTTTCTCTATTAAGCATTATTTACAATCTTGTTCTTGTATTTCTTTTTCTCATACCCACAGATCGGGTAATTTAGTTGCTCACTCTTTAGCTAAATTTGCAAAACATTTGGTTGATCTCTCTGTGTGGATGGAGGATGTTCCACCACAAGTCCGTGATGTTCTCTTAGCCGATTATGGCTGATTTGGTTTATTAAATTAAGTTGATGGTTTCTCAAAAAAAAAAAAAAAGTATTTTTTTCGATAAAATAATACTGTTTTAAAATAAGGCCAAAATATATGTTTACTTTAAATTTGATATATATATATATATATATATATATATATATATATATATATATATATATTTATTTATTTATTTTGTTAACAAATGCCCTAGGCACAATGGTTAAGATGTATTTAATGATTTATTTAATAATATTTTTATATATTTGAAAAAAAAAAATAAAGTCAAACTTTACACATATATTTAAAGATGATCATGCTAACAGGTACCATTAGGGAAATGATTAATAATCTATTTTAAAAAAGTTTTGATACAACTTTTCTGTAAAATAAAGAAAGTTGTCTAAATATTAATTATTTTTTTTTCTTTTCTCATAAAACCTTTCTTTAAATTGATTGTTAAGTATTAATTATTATTTTAAGCAAGGTTATCAATTCCGTACCGTATCGGCCGGTACGGCCAAAATATACCGTATCGGCCAGCAATCCGGTACACTCGACCCCCCTGTTTCGTACCGGAAAAAATACCGGCCGTACCGGCTGTACTGGCCAATTTCAGGCAATACCGGCCGGTACCGGGCGTACCGGCCGATACAGAAATTTTTTTTTTTTTTTTTTTTTTAAGTTTTGTAATTTTTGAATTTTTGTTATGACAGAATGGTAACTTATTTGCATTAACTTATTAGTATTATTTGTTTTCTTAGTATGCAATGGTAACTTTTAAGCTTTCTATTTTTTTTTTTCCCTTTTAATTGATACTAGAGTCTAAAACCATGAATAATTAGTTCTGAATTTAGGAAATGTTTTATGATAAACTTTTATATTTATTATAATATATATATACACAGACACATACATACATACATACATATATATATATATATATATATATATATATAAAATAGCGGTAAACCCGAAACGGTACACCGGTATTGACCGGTATCCGAAATATATCGTACTGGTGGCCAAACCGGTACGGCCTCCGGTATGGTATTGACATCCTTGATTTTAAGGGCATCCGTTAGTATTTCCCATTTAAAAAAGCATACACAACTACAATGAATTTGTGTGTATAAACCAATGAATTATTAACATGTGTATTTTATTATTTTTAAAAATGTGCATTATAATTGAACATTTATTAATTTTTAATACATTCTTTAGGCACTTGTTAACTGGATTCAAATTTTATTTTAATCTCTAAAACGTAAAAAAGTTTACTTTTAGTCCTTGAAAACGTGCCAACTCAGTCCTTTCGTTTTCTTAATTTACTTGATTACAAAGTGTTGGAGATTGTTTGTTTGTTTTTTCGAGCTTAATAGGCAACACCTTCGCTCTCTTGAATCCTTGTTGAGGGCTCTTTTTTGGGTCTTTGCCGTTCAAAACTACATATTTGGCTGGAAAATAATAAGCAATTATTATGCAAGGAATATTGGGCTCAAACAAGCATTAGTCCAATTTATTTTGTTTTTCTTAAGCTATTGGGCTTTTAACCTATGTTACTACTTCACTACACAGATTGTGCCATTGCCCCATATTTCTTTACTACATTCAAGGCCACACATTGCAAGTGAGATAACCATCAAGAGAGTGATTTTTGGGGGCCACAATCAACTCCCACAAAGTGCATGACAATTCAAAGGCACTTGCGCAAACAATCATTTCTAAATTCTTATCACTTCGTAAAACAATCAAGCATTATCTTCTTCACTGTGGTTGATTTTTGGTTGGTTTGTGGTTGGGTATTTGCTAGGTTTGTGATGGGTTTGAGTTGAGGTTATGGTGGTTTCTATGTGGAGGTGTGGTTGAAAGAGATCGTTGGTGGTGGTGTGGTTAAGAGAGTGATAGAAATTAGAGAGAGGAGTAGTGATAGATTTTATTAAATAATCTCCATATATTAAGAGGATTCAGAAAGTTAGTTATTGCATTTTTTACTTATTGTCAAGGGTACTTTTTACGTTTCATGTACCTTAGACACGTGTCTTGATGTTATTGGACAACGCTTAGTCTATGCTTTTTCTAAGAAGGAATAAAGTTGGGCCTAGCGCTTTGCAGAATGAGCTCCAAAGTATCATTCTGTCGTTGCCAGTTTGTGCATAAACATTGAGTCCAAAGTCCAAGGGAAGACGCTGCAAAGTGAGCTTATCCTTTACTTTTGCCACAGATGGAACTTTTCTCAATTTCTACTACATGACCGACTTTTCTTCTGTGCAGTAAGACTTTCTTCTGTGCTTTTCTTTTCTCTCATTTTCTTCTTTGTTCTACTTTTATTTCTTTCTGTGGTGGATGATCCTCTTTCACTGTTCACAACTACTACTTTTTGTACTGTTTGCCATAATAGGATTTACCATTTTTTATCCCTTAATCGCTTTTGGCTCATTGTGGGCGTTCTTCCTAGACTGCCCACTAGCTTGCTGGCTGCCCAGCCACTACCATTGCACTGTTTTGGTTGCACCACGCTTCATTCCTAGACAAAAATGGCTTGTCTTGTCTCTTACCTCTCTTTGTTTTCACTACTCTCATCTGGATAAAGGTTAAACCTCTCCCTCACCTATATCTATGGCATGCATCCAGTGGTTGTAGCTCATACTTACTTCTTTTAGGTGAGATGCCATCTTAGTAGGCCATTTCTTCCCATGGAAGTTTAAGTAGGATCCCCAAAATAGACACCCTTTTTCTCCCCATCGCCAAACTACTCATTTTGATACCCTTGACCCGTGGCCCAACTCCTATGTATTAGCTGGGTATAAGTAGGTGGTGCCTGGGCCTGTGTGTACGCTCCACTTCCGTCTGAATTCGTTACTTTTCTAGCCTTCACGCCTTTGCTGCTGTCGCTGTGTTTGTTTGATTCTACTGTACGTTCTAAAAGGTGTTTAACTTTTGCGACGCGAAAGACATATGGGCTTTTGGGCTCATGTTCTCTGCCTTTCATCTCTTCTTTGGATTGAGCATTGCTTGGGTGAAGACCCTCTCCCTCCTACCTAGCCCATGTTCTCTTCTTTCTTGTGTTCGTGGGCCTTTTGGTTGGGGATCCTGCCATACCACTTTATTATTTCTGCTATATCATTACCTCTCTTTTATTTCTTGTTACTTGTAGGCTTACGGGCTGATACTCCTATCATGCCAGTTCACTTTATTGGCTAACATTCTTGCTGTGCTAGCTCATTTCATTTCTCGGGCTTCCTCTGCTCATTTACTTCTTTTTTACCTATTTTACTCTCATAGACTTTTTTTAAATCCCTTGGACTTCCTCGGCTCAATTTCTACATCTTTACCTCTTATTTCTTTTCAGGTTTATTGGCCTTTAAGCCAACCCAATGAATTTACTAATTCATTTCCTGGGTTTTCTCGGCTCATTTACTTCATTTTTACCTCTTATTGTTTCCATGGGTTTACTACTTCATTTTTTGGGTTTCTTTGATCCATTTACTTCTTCTTTATCTCTTATTATTCTTGCGGGCTTGTTGGCCATTATTCTTGCCATTCCGGCCTGCTGAGCTTGCTTTCCTATTTTTTCTTCTCACTTTCTTCATATTGTTGGACTTCTTCTGCTATTAGGCATTTTGTCAAAAGTGAGCATCAATACCCTCTTAAAATTCAGTTATATGACTACTTAACTAAAAAATATACTTTTATCTTATGAGAAAAAAGCATGGTTTTCAGAACCGGATCGGATCGGGAGGTCAGACCGTGAAAATGTGGAATCGAGAATCGGGATGAAAATAGGTTTTTAAAGCCTAAAGAATCGAATTTTTTGTTAATTCCGTGAACGGCTAAAACTGGGATTGGACCGCATGAACCGGTGAGAACCGTGCGGTCCAACCCCTTAGCAATTAAAAAAAAAAAAAAAAACTTAACACAATTTTATTTTACTTAATTAAATTATCCATCTCTTACTAGGAATAAAAAAAAAATATAATTAAAATTATTCAAAGATATTCAACTTTATTTCAAAAATTAATCATAAATTTTAATGTTTTCATGGTTATTATTTTATTTTATTAATTTTTTTATTTAATTATTATATATATGCTTGAAAATCATTAAATTTCCCTTACATATATAGATATATTGTCAATTTTGCTAGTTTTATAAATTTAATATCTATATTTAGGTTTTAATTAATTATTAAATTAATTATGATGTTATCATAGTTTGACCTCAAAAACCTTGGACCTCTCCTTTTTACGGTTCAATGAACAGTACGGGTCTGAAAACCTTGGAAAAAAGTCATATGACGTAATTTTTAGAGGAGAACCTAATAAACAGAGCCTAAGTACTATATCTAAGTCTTTCCTACAAAATAAAAGTTAAAATATTAGGTGTATTGTAAAATGATATGGTATAAATGTATAATAGATAAACTAACTTTTGAGAGAGTAAAATAGAATATTTTTTTAAAAATCTGGATACTGACGCTCTAAGAAGACGAGTATAAAAACAAATTCAGGGACAATACAGAAAATCTAATGAAGGCTGTAGGACCCATAGAGGAAATCCTTAAAGACCGTGCATTCTCATCATTCACATCAAAGAAAGGGCTGAGACTCTTTTAGGCCTCTCGAAATTCATTCATTAATAACTTCCTCCAACAGTTCGTATAACAGCCAATTCCTCTTGCGACCAAGCCCACAGATCACATAGGTAAAAGGAGTCAGTGCTTTTGGAGGACAAGTTTTGGAAAATGGCTATTCATACACCTTTGAAACATGTATACTTAGGTACATGATTAAAGGGAATGAAAAGCTATATCATGGCCAAGTGTCTATACTTCCTTAAATCTCAGTACAAATTCTCTCTCTCAAGTCTAATTTTCGGTCATTATCGCAGCTTAATTAGTAGTCTTTTTCTCTCTTGTAACTCTTTTTTTTTTTTGAAAGGTCTCTCTCTCTCTTGTAACTCTAAATTATACAAACATCTATCTGTAAATGCTTATAATTGAACTAGAAGTTCGAAAGAAATGGGTAAGGGAACTAGGATACGCAAATTCTGTAAAAATAACCTATAATTGAATTTAAATATATATATATATATATATATATATATATATATATGTATATATATATATTTATTTATTTGATATAATAGAATTGTACGTGGAATGGAACTTTGCAATCTGCTTCCTATAATCTTATCACACAAACATTAGGCATTATACCTTAGTATATATTTCAATTGTACAGGTTCAAGTAGTCATAAGGGCCGACTCAATATTAAAAATAGACTATATAGTTTAAGGTCTAAGATGATAAATTTAAGTGAGACATTTTTCTATGTTTAAATTTGAATTAAATAATATTATTTAACTTTTTTTATATTATAAAGTTTTTTTAAAAAAAAAAAAAATTTTAAAACCATTCTTCATGCTTTTTGAAATGAAAAATTAATAATTAAGTTTTTTTTATTAAGGTTTGCTAACATCTCTTTTTAATTTATAACAGCTAATCCACTTGATCTTTTTGTAACAATTGATCTTAAGTAGTATTTTATCTTTTTCAGTTTTGAAAAACTTCTTTCTACATAAATAACTATACTAAATATTATTAGTAAAATTTTGTAAAGAATACATGCATTTGAATATACTATATATCAATCACATAATGAGAGAGAGAGAGAGAGAGAGAGAGAGAGAGAGAGAGAGAGAGAGATGTTAACAATGTTTCGTGTATAGTCATGTAGGAGATTATTTGATTAAGTCGCTAATATAATGCTAACAATCTACCGTATATGAGATTGGAAATAGTCAATGATAATTGGACGTGCTAACAATATATTTTTTAAAGAAATTTAAAATTCAATTAGGTTGAACTTATATTAACCCAATATTTTAAGGCCTTCTTAAAGGTGGAGGAAAGAATGTACAAACTATTTTGGTTTTTTTTTTTTTTTTTCCATAAAAAAACTATTTATTATATTTACAGTGGGGGCCTTTAAAAAAAAATAAAAAATTTTAATAGACTAATTGGGTCATTAGGCCTAGGCCCAGCAAGTAGTACTTTTACAATGACATCTGTTTTTGGGTTTAAGTTCGACACTCATGAACCCACGACAACCACATTTTCCACATTTTTCTAGCAAAGAAAGGAAGTGTAGTGTGAAATAAAACTCATTGGTGACTCTATTACACGCAATAATTATAAAAATGAAAAATAAAACTCATTTTTCTACCAATGGTGAGTTTGAATTACTTATAAATCATACAAAAATAGAAAAAGGGGTCGGCGGAAGGGAATGATTAATTAATAGAAACTCTCCATATTGCAAAGGAATCTTTCAAGTGACACTATGACACGAAATAATTATAAAATGAAATTTTCTCTTCACACGCATTTGACCCATGCATTCCATTAAATAATGACATCATAAATGGTTTTATGTTAAAGTTTGATACATTGAGTGACATGACAACTTTGGCATGTTAAAGTTCGATACATAGAGTGACATGAAAACTTTGGCAAGGAGGCCCAATAATAGAAAGAAACCCAACAATATGGGCACGAATAAAGAAGAAGAATTAACAAATTGAGAAGAAAGCCATTAAACCCGAAAGATAGGAATAATGGTCTATAGGCCATTAAAATAGTAAAATGGTCTAAAAAAAAGCAAGTTGGCCCAAAGGAATCCAAAGAAAAAAGTAGTAAACCCATGGGCATTATGAGAAATGGAAAGCCAGCAAAAATGGGCCGAATGAGCCTTAAGGAAGGAACTAAGTAAATGGGGTTGATGGAAAAGCCTATAAACCCCGAAAGTAAAGAATATGGTAATTTAGGCTGGAGAAGCCCAAAAGACTTAGCAGAAGTCCATGGGAATGAAGGATTGGAATGAGCCGAGGATGCCTGAGGAAATGAAACAGGTCGAGGACGCCCAAAGGAATAAAATGGGCCAAGGAAGCCTTAAAGGGATGACAGGGCCGGCTCAATGAATTTGGGAGCCCTAGGCGAAAGCTTTAAATGGGGCATTTTATTATATTTAATTATAAATCCATATATTTTTTTTCAATTAAGTTTATTTTTCTTACTTTTTGAGAGGCAAAATTACTAATTAAATTTTTGCATTCAAGTTCCGCTAACATTTCCTTTTCAATTGATAATATGGCTAATCCACTTAATCTTTCTTGTGACATAATTGATCTTAAATAGGATTTTATTAATTTTAATTTTGAAAATTTTCTTTCTGCGGAAGTAACTGTAACAGCTATAGTTAGTAATATTCTGAAAACAATACATGCATTTGGAAAAGATTCTAGCCTCTTTATATAATTTAGTACATTAATTGGAGAGTTTTCATTTATTTGCAAAACTTCTTTTAAAACTTTTAGTTCTGAAAATAAATCTAAACCATCAATATCAGAATAAGTTTCATGTGTGAGAAAACATTCAAGATTAAAACAATTTTTTTATGGGATATTATATAATAATATATAATATATTATTATTATTTGGAGGCCTCTTTATCAGTGGGGGCCTTAGGCCATCGCCTAAGTGGCCTATAGCTTCAGCCGGCCCTGAGGGATGAAATGGGTCAAGGAAGCCCAAAATAGTGTGAGTACAAGCCCAACGATAGTATTGGGCTATTGGAATTGAGTAGAAGAAAAGTGTACAGCAGGCCTAAAAGAGGCTCGACAAGCACAAGTCAAATGAAAACATGGCAGAAATAACGGGGCGATATGGCAAAGGTGTCAGCTGACCCACAAAGAGGATAAGGGTTGGATTGAAGAAGGAAAGGCCCATGCCCAAGCAAGACCTAGCCCAGGGAGGAAGCAAGATATAAAGAATGAAAACCTAGTGACTCATCCACGCCACAAGATGTCAAAAATGAGTAGCAGAATGTGTAGCAAAGACCAGACAAGCCCCCAGGTCATGGCAAACACATGAGTAGTAGACAAGCCATGGACACATATGGAGGTGGAGCACACATAAGGCTTAGGCACCACCACTTGTACCTAGTTAATACAGGAGTGGTGGGCCATGGGTCAGAGGTAAGAGAGGGTATGGTCTGGCGATAAGGAGAAGGGGAAAGCATATTCTGAGGTTCTCGCTTAAGCTCTTTTGGGGGAAATGTCCTGCTGGGATGACATGCCACCCAAAAGAGGGAAAGATGAAGGAAAATCTGGTTTTGTATCCCATACAAAACTCACAGCAGAAGCGACATTCATGGATCTATTTATTCATGATTGATAACATGTACTATGTGATTTTGAGAATTTGAGAACAAGATAGCGTACGTTGGTGCGGTGAAATTCAAAACAAAATATTAGAAGTTCTTGGGAACAATTTTAATCTTCACTCCAATTCCACTTTACGCCCAAGAAGTGTGGTCTCTCAATCAGTTTCTAAGGGAGAATAATCGAGTGGTTTCACTCGCACATACACACCACTTCACAATGATGATTCTCTTAAAATAAATTTCTGTATGTTTCTCCCTTTTATAACTAACTGATTATTTAATTGGGCCGGCCCATTGGGCCTTTCCAATTGGGCTTTAATGTGTGGCTTGGAGTGGGACCAAAAGGGACCAATAAGACACTAGCTCTAATGGGTCTTGGGCTTTTTTGTCAATTCTTGACAAGTCTAAAGTTACCATTAATTATATTTAATACCACTATATAAATATAATTGCACTCTAGGTCTTATTTATAAATTATATCCCAAGACTTTATTATACACGCAACCCCTTCAAAAAATATTCGTAGTAATACAAAGTCATGAATGTAGACTGCCACTTTGAAAATTACTACATCTTAATCCTTGAGTACCCGGTTTAATCCTTAAAATTATTCATCATATATTTATGAAATCCAATTTCATAAATATATACTTTAGTAATTTCTTACTAAAGTGGTTAGGCCTAACTCTCTGAATAACCAAACCCATTGAACTTATCTCAAGGGAATATTTTATATCTCCGTTAAGAGACTATGAATTCCATCTTGAGAATATATGTTCCATCAACACTAAACGTGGTTGCCCAACATATTGAGGTTTTGATCGTGCCTTTAGATCTCACTCCTGATATATCAAAGCAACCTACACCTCATGATCATGTCCATTATTCTCTCAGGATTAAGAGTTCATGCAAATAGGAGTTGTGAGATTTATTATTCATTTGACAGTCGTTAGGAGAATAATAAATCTCACAGCGGTCCAGTTCAATATGTCTTAACTCTTAAAACATATCAACATATCAACTAAAAGTCTCCACTTCCATGATCAAGACAAATCATCTTAGTTGATATGTTATAGTCTTCGCAGATGAAATGCCCAATTTCATCACCGACTACGAACCAAAATTATGAGTTTACAAAGAACTTGTGATCTATATCTTCTGTGACTAAATCACATAAATCACATACTATGCATCTCATGGACTATATGATAATGTCCAAACATTCATGTTACCATTATTTTAGATAATAATAATAAAAAAACTTTATTAATCACAACATTAAGTCATACATAATGTCATACATAATAACATACATAGTATCACACAATAGGATTTAAGGGCACTAATCCTAACAAAAGATGGGTTGGAATCACTAGGTGCATGCCATAGGGGTTAGTAAGAGAGAATACCCACCTATATCTGGGTGGGAATACCATGGAGAGTAATAAAACAAAATAAATAAGTGGTGATGGTTGGGTAGCCGACAGACCAGTGGATGGTTTTGGAAGGACTCTTATACCAAGACAAAAGCAGTTAAGGGGTAAAACAGTAAAAAATCATCACGGCAGGCAGTATAAAAAGGGCCTTAGCTGTGCACAGTAGGGGCGACGGAGGAGAATAGAAGAAAGGGGAAGGAAAACACGAGAGATATAACAAGAGAAAAACCAGGAAGAAAAGGAGTGAAGGATAAGAGAGAAAACAGGAAACTTAGAAAGGAAAAAGGAATCAGAAAGGAAAAATAGAGATTGAGCAAGGGTATGATAGTGGGCATGGACTAATATGCTATTATTTTCTCTCCCTCTAATAGCCTGCTCTCTAGTGAGGATTAAAAAATTCGAGGATAAGCCATTTAGACCCATTCTCTCAATGTAGGTAATTTTTGTTGCAGAATTTCCCTATGAGATTGCTCACATTGAAGAATGGTTCCTTTCGTAGACTTGACTCTGTTGAGAAATCAAGCACGGCGGACTAACCTTTCTTCCTTTTGTTGATCAAGCATTAATATTATTTCATTTTCTTTTTTTTGTTGTTATTAACTCATTTTTGTCACATTTATATCATTGTTTTATTTCCTCCTTTACTAAGAAAATGATTTAGTTTTTTTTTTTTGGCTAACAGTAAGCATATTCTTCTTATTTTTGTCATATTACACCTGTCTGTCATAATTTTTTTTTTGTAATAGCATCCTCTACTGTGGGCATGTGTCCATGGTCCTAGTAAAGGGGTTCTAGCTTATGCACAAGCTGGCTTGGAGAGTGTTGCAATCAAGCTAGTCTCGACTCTCCTACCCTAGAACCATTGGGCTGTGACGTGGCAGAAGACAGTCCAGCCTAGAGTTGTAAAAAAAGGCCCACCACACTTTCAAACCCACCAACAACATAGGTTGAATTAGAAATGAGTTCCAATACTTCAAGATCACCTCATGCAATGAGAAAAAAGTTTGGATCTAGTTCTACATGTGCATCGTCAAAAACTTCAAAAGAGCCATGACTGCAGACATACACCCACCTTTAAGGGCTAACATGGGTTGGAAAGAAGAGAGATTTTGTTAATGCTCCAATATACATATATGATAGACTTGGTGGTATTGGACACATCATGGTCGGCGAACCTAGAAAACTAGGTGCAGATAACACTACTATAGAAACCACCACAAAAGAATGACCATGGTCAAAGTTGTACGAGAAACAATGTGAGTTGGAGGTGTATCGTAGATGACACATATTAAGAGTTCCAAAAGCATGTTCAGCGGAGTTACCTAAAGTGGAATTAACAAAGGTACTTGCATGCCTTGAAAGATAGAATAATCAAATGCAAAGATGGCTACACCGTTTCCATGCAATCCAAAAGGCTAAAAAACATCTTAAGGGAAAGGCACAAGAGCAAGCCATCAAGTCCATTCACGAAATAAAAAACTTAGATGATGAGAAAAAATATTTTAGACTTTGCAGATTCAAGCAGTGATCATTTCCAAAAATTTCTACCTATGAACATAAGACGTTAACGTGTAACAAAAGGTGATTATGTACGCTGAACTTTTGTAACTTTAGCAATTGTGCTGATTACCAAAAGACCTTGTCAAAATTTCTTTTGCATTGTCATTTGCACAAAAAATTTTAGGGGAACTTATATTTTATTATTTCTGTCTTGTTGGGTTAAATTTTAATGTTAACAAACATTATCCACTGATTATCTATGATGTTGAACCCATTGAATTCCAATTATTGAATAAAATCTAACAGCAGTTAAAGTTTTTTCTAAAGTAATTAGTTTGCATTATTGTTTGTTTCCCAATTTCACATAACTAGTGTTGCTTAACACAATAACATGTTGAATGAACTTCGTTATAACCATATACATTTAAATTGCTGCAGCATAACGTTGAGTTATATACATCCAAATTGAAATTGGATTTATTTAAATAAAATATGTTAATTATTTAGTAATATGAAAAATTAGTTTTCAACCATATACATCCAAATTTTAATAGAATGCACCAAAATTAACAGAAAATTTAATTTGTTTTTCAACAATACTACAATGTCAATGGTTTCTTTTAGCATGGACTTCATATTAATATCAATATTAACAAGAAAAATTAAATGAAACTCATTTCGCTTAAGAATTGTACCTTTTGGTGTTAAATCAGATGGATTAGATTTGTTGGGAGGAGAAGAATTGAGTTATCTTAGCGGGATTTGAGTTTCCAGTGAGATGAGAGGTAGAGAGAGATGGATGTTTTCAATGGTAACTAGGTAGAAAGGTTGCTCAAAGACTTGGACTGAGCTGCAGAGAGGGGAAAGTGACTCAAAGGGAGATGGATAGATCCAACATTTTCTTTTAATAAAAATTACAAAAAAAAAAAAAACTCAATTTTCAATAAATTAGGTTCCATAATGTTCTTTCAAAATTATTTACACATAACTCGATTTACGGTAGCTCAAGTTAAATAATGTTCCACATTAATATTTACATAGAAGTTGGTTACACTGAAATCAAGTTCCACATTAATATTTACACAAAACTCGATTTCAATGAAGTCCAGTTTTACATTACATGTAACTTGAGTTTTATAAACTCGAGTTCTTGGCTTTTTTAATTCCTAAAATCTAGATCATTAGGTGCCACTGTTGCACATCTTCTATGGAACTTGAATTCTGTGAACTTGAGTTACATGTAGAATTACTCGAATTTTAAAACAGTGATATTCTTTAAAATAGTTCCCAATCAGTGGTAAATTGTTGCATATTTTGCCCCTATTTGACTATTTTTGCCACCATCTACCGTGTGCGAGATTGGTAATAGTTGGTGAAAATGGCCAAATACCATCATTTTGCAAAATTTGTAGCACTTCAGCACTGTTTCAGAACTAATTAGTGATCTACCACTTTTCTAGTACTCGAGTTTGACAAACTCGAGTTCCTAGAAGTTCTGCCACCGTGGCATAGGCTGAGCTGGAATTTGGGATTAAAAAATGCCACTTGGTACTCGCGTTTCTAGGACTCAAGTACTGTGTTAGTGTGTACTCGAGTTTCTATAACTTGTGTATGGCTCGGGTCTAAAGTGAAATAAGGGAAATCATCCAGATTCATACTTGAGTTTCATGGACTCGAATACTATGTTAGTAGTACTCGAGTCCTCTAAACTTGAGTATGGCTCAGGTCTAATAAGTGAAATAATTGATGTGGGGACTAGTTGCCTCTAGAAGTAATATCTAGGTTGGATAGGTTGGACCTGTGGCCCAATAACCCAGTCCGAGGATGCGGACATATTTGATGACGATCAATTAAGGAGGAAATAAAAATTGTATTACAGGAAGAGTTAAAGGGTATTTATAGTGGACCTAGACATATCTGAGGAGAACGTTCACCTCGGAACTTTTGTCTGAGGTGGGTAGAAACACCCTAATCCCCTTAGTATAGTGTTTTAAAGGTATTTTATGACAGGGGGAGGGTCAAATGCTGGATAAGGGAGAAGGACGAAGGATAAAAAATATCTGTAAAAGCTGTTACCTCCACATTAAATGCTTCCCAACTAACTCTCTAATGTGGAGGTGATGCCTGAACAGTAAACAAGCAGCCTTACAGCTAGTAGTAGAAGGTTCAGAGAGGTATGAGATGGGACAGGGAGAAGTTCCCAAAACTTGAATTACACGTGTACGGTGAGAGTGGTACGAAAATCATAGTATATAACATGAAAAGGTGCCCAAAGAGAAGAGGACAGAAAAAATAGAGAAAAAGAAAGTTTAAGAAATACAACACTAAAAGGAAAAACTCCATACTCTTGATCATACACTAAAAGAAAGTTTAAGCCGAGGATGATGTTTAAATCTTGCTCGTATAACTATTTTTCCTAAACACTCACAATCGATACCTTTTTTCTAGATTAAGGCTAGCTTTTTCTCCCACGCTTTACAAATTTATTGTTTGGGCTTGTTGGGCCTGAGTCCAATCCTGTTTTGGAGTCCAAGCCAAAACCGGTCCTTACAATTGAAATCATCTAGATTCATACTTGAGTTTCATGGACTTGAGTACTGTGTTAGCACTTAGCAGTACTTGAGTCCTCTAAACTCAAGTTTGGTCTTCAGCTACAATGGCTTCCACTTATACACATTTTAGTGCTGTCATGTATAGTGGTATCATGCTTATCATTTTTTTTTCCTGTCATGTGCAGAGGATACATACCAGTTGCTTGGCTCTGGTTGCTTTCTAATATAGTAATGCTCAAATTCACTTTCACCACTTATCCATGAGTATACATACTTTCACCATTCTATGATAAAATATTTTGTCCTTTAGGGCTTTCATTAGAAATATGCTCAAGTACCACAACTATCTCTTTTATTATTATGCATGTTTGTCATACCATTTCGTGACAATATATATCCAAGTCCCATAATGAAGTGAAAAAAAATTAAACTACGGAACATTTGCACAAAGACCACACTTTGTATTTCAAAAGGTAGATACAATAAGATTCTTCATGGCAAACTAAGGTTCTTCACCCATATTGTTTGTTCACTGAGGCAAAACATATCAACAACATTACAAACATGAAAAATAACCACGATAAAACCAGCTTGTATATTCTCTCACACTCTCTCTAACCCTTTTAAGTTTCTCCCTATCTTCAACATAAAGCTCATGAGCAAACAACCATATTAACAATATAATTAGAAAAAATGTGTAACGAATTTGAACAATACATGATAACAATGTTTAACTCCGAAATAAAAAATGTTTATTCATTCCAAAACGAATTGTGAGTACAACAACTACATGCCAAAGCGGTTCCCACTTGTAAGGTATGATACTTGATTTGGCCGTAGCGAAGCAAGCGACACACGATAGGTGTGTAGGACGTGCATTGGATGTTTGGTTGTGCACTTAGCCCCTTTCCATCTAGCAAACAACACAGACATAACCTTTATATTAGTTACTTACATAATTCCCATGCGAAAAAGTTAATGTGAAAATGTAAAACGGTAACTATCTAAGTTCCTACATACCTGATAGTAAGTGGACCTAGGGGCAGTGCCTGGTGTGGATGCCTCATCACAGGACATATGTGTGGAAACCTCACCCATGCCCACAATTGCACCAATAACAGTGCACCGCCAATCTGCTTGGCTGTTTTCTCTAATGCGTTACAGAGGTGTCTATATAGCCAACTTAGTGTTGCACTACCCCAACTATAATTCTTTCCATTGATGATTGGATTGAAAAATTGCAGATACATAATTGAGAGCCGTTCGCCAGACTTGTCCATAAACAGCATACCACCCAACATCCTCAGTATGTAAAACTGAGCATACTGCTACACAAGCACCTTAGTGGCGTCAGCCGAGAGAGGGTTGCTAAACTAGTCCTTGAGCCATTTGGCTTTTACCCTTGGCTCTTCCATCATTGCAGTGTTCTTACCAGCACCGACTTGTCTGTTTGGCGGCCTATGCCTTATCAATTCGGCGTAGAAGTTACCCCAATCTTGCATCTGGGTAAATCCCACCACCGGCAAGTTATCTACAGGTACCCCCATTATAATCTCCATGTCTTGTTGCGTGATGGTCATCTCACCGTGGGGCAAGTGGAATGAGCGCGTCTTCGGCTGCCATCTCTCCACCAACGTCACGATCAATGCATGGTCAAGGTCTATATGTGGGACCTAAAGTAACCCTTCTAACCCCGCATCCGTGATATAAGCCGCAATCCGTGGATCTAACCCACCTTCTAGCACACTTATAAATTGATGACAACAAGTCAATACACCTGGCACTTCCTGCAAACGGAGCAGTATTGTATTAATAATAGCATTTACTAAGCATGTAATAAATATGCTTCAAACTTAAATGCCAATGCTAGGGACAAGTGCATAGTAAGAAAAATCTTTCTACTACAAAAATCTTTCTACTACACTATGATTTTGGACAAGTGCATACCTTGCCTGCCGAAGGAGCTTCCCAAAGTGAACTTGAATGATGCACAGGTTGTCTTGTCAACAAAGGTTGGATAGAGGGTCTCGCTCCATGTGGCCCCATATCTGGCATAAATTAAAGGTGATTAATGGCCCATTAGGTCGAATGCAAAGCATAAACATTCTAATCCTCTTTTTTTTTTTAAGGAGCATGACACATTCTAATTCTAATTCTCTTTTTAAGGAGCATGCCCAAGGCCTAACCTTTTAGATCTTTTCTTATTTATTTATTTAACTTTTAAATATCATCCTAATCAGATTTGGAAGCATATTCATCAAAATACCCATAAGCAATTATATATATATACACACACACACACAAAGAAATGAGACACTTTTTATGGCCTTCTAAGCAAATAAAATATTTACTCATGCGTAAACCACTTGCATTAGATATTAAAATGAACGAATACAAATATATTTTCTTTTTTCAAGTAATTAATCCCTCAAAACCAGCAAAACCAGTGTAAGCAAAGTTGTCCTCCCCTGATCAATCCCAATTCACAATATATAGAAGAGATATTCAAAGCAATCAAGTTCAACAAGTCTACCACACAACTACCAATTATTGAACAAGAAAGACATTGATGGTAAGAAAATGGAAGTACATAGAAGTAGACAGAAATAGCCAACTTAAAGTTTCAGGAGTCAAAATAATCTTAGTAATTAAAAGATGTGGGTAAGAAAAGACATTGATGGTAAGAAAAATGGAAGTATGCAAAGACAAAGTCTCAGCAGAAAGAAATTCAACCAAAACAAAGCAAGTTGAAAAAGTAGCGACTCCAACTATTGCAAATCCCAATGTGTTGATTAAAATTGAAATTTGAGCTTCATAATGGGATTTCACTAGCTGTAATAGTGATATATTCTAGGAATAATGACGGTTAATAAGAAAGGAAACACACATATATGCATAACATTTAAACTTAACTTTTGTATGGTATATAGGATTAGTGTCAGTACTGTGCTCATTATCAATGTGGTCTACCATCTTCAAAGGCATATCCTCATGAGACCAGACAATCTTCAAGTAATAACCACAAAAAAGGATTAAATTCTCGAATGAAAAGGTAATTATCAGTTACGGTTAAAATAAAAACTAAGGAGTAATAAATTACACAAGCCTCTGTCACAGAAAAAATATATATTATTTGTGCATTATCTAAGTAAGATTGAAAAAAAATGTAAAAAACATACGCTACTAAAAAGACAGTGCACAGAAGGTCTATTGTCTTTAATTATTACATAAACTCATCCTTTAGAGTGTAAATAGTGAACATATGTAAAAGGGATACAAGGTGACACTTTTCTTAAGGTCAGGTAGCAAAACCAATTGTAAATAAAAATAAAAAGAAAATCAAACTACAAGCCTCTTTTACTGATAGAAACACAATATTAGCTTCTTTTTTTCTTTTTTCTTTCTTTTTTTTTAATTTTTTAAATTAAAATTTTTTTTTCAATATTTCTAATTTTGAATCCATTAAAGTTTCAAATGAAAGACATAACCCTAAAACTAAAAAACTGACCTCAGTGCGAGACAGTGAGAGAGCTGAGTGAGAGGTCACCGACGAGAGTCTTCTGCTGCTGATGGGTTTTCTACTGCCAATGAGATGCGCTTGTCGCCGGTGGAGTGAGGATTTGGGGTTTATATGTTTGGGTGTAAACGAGAGTAAGAGTGTGTTCTGGTAAGTGAGAGTGAGAAGTGAAAGTGACAAATAAAGTTGAATCTTTTGTGTTTTTAGTACAGTGGAACTTGAGCCATACTTGAGTTATAGAAACTCGGGTACACACTAACACAGTACTCGAGTCCTAGAAACTCAAGTACCAAGTGGCATTTTTTAATCCCAAATGCTAGCTCAGCTTATGTCATGGTGGCATAACTTCTAGGAACTCGAGTTTCATAAACTCGAGTACCATTTAGAACTCGAGTTTGTTAAACTCGAGTACTAAAAAAGTGGTAGGTCATTAATTAGTTTCAAAACAGTGTTGAATTGTTAAAATTTTTGCAAAATGGTGGTATTTGACCATTTTTACCGGTAATAGTTAGTGATAATTATACTTACAAAATATATATATATATATATATATATATATATATCAATATCATACAAAAACAGAAAAAGGTGGCGGCAGCGGAAGGGAATGATTAATTAGTAAAAACTCTCCACAGTACAAAAGAATCTTTCAAGTGACACTATGACACACAATAATTATAAAAATGAAATTTTCTCGTCACAAAAACTTTTTTTGGTTCTAATGTAAGTCAGTCTTTCGTGTTATTCACTAATTCAAACAAGAACGTAATTAAGGTCTCATTTGGTATGCGAATTTAAACACATGTTTTTAGTTTTTAAATAATATTACATGTATTTTCGCACATTTTTTCGCTCACATATATGTTCAAAAAGTTAAAAACTGTTGTTTAAACACACGTACCAAACAGGCCTTAAATTTCTAAGTTTCTGAATGTAACATTACCAAACAGGCCACAAAACACGTGACATGCTATCTTGACTTCCAGACGTGCATGCTATATCTTAACAACTTCTTCAGGGCTGCTCTACGTAGAGTTCAAGTGGTCAAAGGGCCTCCCTGACTTGGAAAAAACATACAATTATTATTTATAAATTTTAAAAATTTATGATTTTTTTATTTTTAAAAAACTTTATGATCATCCTAAATTTTTTTAGGTATAATATAATTAAATTCTAGACAAAATTTGACAACAAGTATGATTGTAGATTAAAGTTACAACTCTATCAAATATTTTTTTTATTGAACGTGAATTTTAACAAATTCACCATTAACTACATTTTCATTTTAAATCCTTCATACTTGCAACATTTCAAGGAGATAAAAGATTAATAGATATGTCGTCAATCAAATATTTAAATTTCAAGTTTTTGTAATTTAAAATTATACATAAAAAATAATTTTATGGATCGAATGAAAAATAACATACGATTTGCGTGAAATTTTAACGTGTTTTAAGAATATAGAGTGCAATCATCGAATAGATTTTCAAAATATGTAACAATGTTAATTTATTTAGTGAGAGTGACTACAACAAAATTTGTAGCCAAATTTTATTCTGAAACTTTGGTCTCCTTAACAATATATTAGTTCCTTACAAAAAAATAAAAGCTCAAGAAAATTTTTATTTAACTAAACTTTTGAAGAGATTTAACTTGCAATATTGATAATGAGACTATCGTGTAACGATTTCAAAATAAAAAGATTTGTAGAAGAAAATTGTAAAATTTTATATATTTACGTGTATATGTGTGTTTTTTTTTATCAATATATGAAATTATATTTTTATTAGATTTTGTGTAATTTAAATTTATTAAGTATCACTTTCAAAAAAAAAAAAATTCCTTAAGCATCACTGACACTGTGTAGTGTGAATATATATATCATAAAAAATAGAAAAAGGTGGTGGCGGAAGGGAATGATTAAACCCAGTGGGGTTGGCCAAGCGGTTCGGCGCTTGGTCTCAGAGTGCTTGTACTTGGCTCGACTAGGTGTGCTCCCTGGTTCGAGTCATGCTACCTGCACTTTGAAAAAAATCCCTGGGCTAGTGCTTTACCCCTTCGTGGGCCGACCCGGCATAAACAGTGATTAGTCTCTGATTGAAAGCTTTGAGGATACACGGTGGAAAACCAAAAAAAAAAAAAAAAAAAACTCTCCACAGTACAAAAGAATCTTTCAAGTGACACTATGGTACGCAATAATTATAAAAGTGAAATTTTCTCTTCACAAAAAATATATATAAATATATATATCATAAAAAACAGAAAAAGGTGGCGGCGGAAGGGAATGATTAATTAGTAAAAACTCTCCACAGTACAAAGGAATCTTTCAAGTTACACTATGGCACGCAATAATTATAAAAATGAAATGTCCTCTTCACAAAAAAAAATATATATATATATATATACATACCCACATAGAGAGGGCTGACTCAATGAATTTGGGAGCTCGAGGTGAAAGTTTTAAATGAAACTTTTTATTATATTCCCTCCGTCCCATTTTGTTTGTCATGTTTGAAAAGTTAAATTTTTTAAGGGAACATCATTTATTATCTTGTCTATCTTTTAAAAATGTATAAGTTTCCAAAATTACCCTTAAATAAATTTATCAAAAAATTGAATTAGTAAATTAATAGGGGTATAATAGAAATATTAGTAAATTAATAACTTTTATTTTTAGAAACAGGACAATATTTTGGGATATCCCATAATAGAATAGAGGACAAACAAAGTGGAATGGAGGGATAAAATTTATATATATTTTTCAATTAAAATTTATTTTTCTTGCTTTTTGAGAGATAAAATTAGTAAGTAAATTTTTGCATTCAAATTCCACTAACATTTCATTTTTAATTGATAATATGGTTAATTCACTTAATATTTCTTGTGACATAGTTGATCTTAAATATGATTTTATTAATTTTTAATTTTGGAAAACTTTTTTTTTGCAAAAGCAACTGTAATAGGTATAGCTAGTAATATTCTGAAAGCAATATATGCATTTGGAAAATATTCTGACCTCTTTATATAATTTAGTATATTAATTGGAGAGTTTTCATTTATTTACAAAACTTCTTTTAAAACTTTTTTAGTTTTGAAAATAAATCTAAACCATTAATATCAGAATAAGTTTCATGTGTGAGAAAACATTTAAGATTAAGACAATTTTTTTCATACTATGATGGGATATTTTATAATAAATTATTATTATTATTTGAGGACCTCTTTTTCAGTGGAGGCCTTAGACCACTGCCTATGTAGCCTATAGCTTTAACCGGCCATATATATATATATATATATATACGTGTGCCATAAGGGCACACATTAAACTTTCTATTTTTAGAAACATTTTCTCAGAAATTGAAAAAGTTGTCATTATTTTTTCAATTCTCGAATTTTTTTTTTCCAAAAATGGAAATTAATGTGTGCCCTTAAGGCACACATTAGTAAAATCCTATATATATATATATATATATATATATCATAACAAACAGAAAAAGGAGGCGGCGGAAGGGAAAGATTAATTAGTAAAAACTCTCCACAGTACAAAAGAATCTTTCAAGTGGCACTATGACACGCAATAATTGTAAAAATGAAATTTTCTCTTCACAAAAACATGGGAAAAGAAATTGAAAACTGTGACATTGTTCTAATGTAAGTCAGTCTTTCATGTTATTCACTAATTCAAACTCGTACGTAATTAAGTTTCTGAATGTAACATCACCATAACCTAACACATAAAAAACACGTGGCGTACTATCTTGACTTCCAGACATGCATGCTATATCTTAACAGCTTAGTCAGGGCTGCTCTACGCAGAGTTCAGGCGGTCACAGGGCCTCTTTGACTGAAAAAACATACAATTATTATTTATAAATTTTAAAAATTTATGATTTTTTTTTTTATTTTAAAAAAACTTTGTGATCATCCTAAATTTTTTTTAGGTCCAATATAATTAAATTCTAGACAAAATTTGGCAATAAACATGGTTGTAGATTAAGGTTACAACTTTATTCAATATTTTTTTATTGAACGTGAATTTTAATATATCCACAATTTAATTACATTTTCTTCTTAAATCCTTCATACTTGTAACATTTTAAGAAGATAAAAGATCAATAGCTATGTTGTCAATTAAATATTTAAATTTCAAGTTTTTATAATATAAAATTATACATAAAAAATAATTTTATGGATCGAATGACAAATAATATCCGATTAGTATGAAATTTTAATGTATTTTAAGAATATAGAGTGCAATTCATCGATTAGATTTTCAAAATATATAACAATGTTAATTCATTTAGTGAGAGTGACTACAACAAAGTTTGTAGCCAAATTTATTCTTAAACTTTGGATCTCCTTATAAATTTTAACCTTATTTATCAAGGGTTGTAAATATAAATTTTTTAAACCTTGGTAAAAGGTTATTTAAGGGTCTCTTGACCCTCAAAATAAGATTAGAGTACTTGTTTTAAGGGCCACGAAGGCCGTTAAAATTTCCTTTTCAACGGTATATGTTTTGAGGGTTATCAAGGGTCAATTGGACTCTTAAAATAATTTTTTTCAAGGTTTTTTAATACTTTTTTTAAGGGTTTTGACCCTTGAAAAAAGTCAGATTTATTGTAGTGTTAACAATATATTAGGTCCTTACAAAAAAATAAGAGTCCAAGAAAATTTTTATCTAACTAAACTTTTGAAGATATTTAACTTGCAACATTGATAATGAAATTATCATGTAACGATTTCAAAATAAAAATATTTATAGAAGAAAATTGTAAAATTTTATGTATTTGTGTATGTCTGTTTTTTTGAGTCAATGTATGAAATTATCTTTTTATTAAATTTTCTATCGTTTAAGTTTCTTAAAGAACACCGTCAAAGAAATTTCAAAAGTCGCCGCTGAAGTGTGAATATTTATCATACAAAAACAGAAAAAGGTGGCGGCGGATGGGAATGATTAATTAGTAAAAACTCTCCACAGTACAAAAGAATCTTTCAAGTGACACTATGGCACGCAATAACTAAACTTTTGAAGATATTTAACTTGTAACATTAATAATGAGACTATTATGTAACGATTTCAAAATAAAAAGAGTTGTAGAAGGAAATTAAAATTTTATATATTTGCGTGTGTGTGTTTTTTTTTGTCAATATATGAAATTATCTTTTTATTAGATTTTGTACGATTTAAGTTTCTTAAAGACCACCCTACTTAAAAAAAAAAAAAAAAAAAAAGTTCAAAAGCCGCCGCTGTAGTGTGAATATATATATCATACAAAAACAGAAAAAGGTGGCGGCGGAAGGGAATGATTAATTAGTAAAAACTCTCCACAGTACAAAAGAATCTTTCAAGTGACACTATGGCAATAATTA
This sequence comes from Quercus wislizeni, assembly GCA_023055345.1. Lineage (NCBI taxonomy): Eukaryota > Viridiplantae > Streptophyta > Magnoliopsida > Fagales > Fagaceae > Quercus > Quercus wislizeni. The sequence goes on along the minus strand of JALGQJ010000031.1, from coordinate 2,402,615 downwards.
TAAAAATGAAATTTTCTCTTCACAAAAACATGGGAAAAGAAATTAAAAACTGTGACATTATTCTAATGTAAGTTAGTCTTTCATGTTATTCACTAATTCAAACACGTAAGTTTCTGAATGTAACATCACCATAACCTAACACATACAAAACTGTGGTATGCTATCTTGGCTTCCATACATACGCACGCTATATCTTAACAACTTAGTCTGGTCAAAAAAAATATCCTGCTTAATGGTCTTGACAGTTGACACCAACGGCATGGCATGCTTGGACATTAATTAATTAGAATTTCCTCTCTGTGGCCACCGCTGCATGTATTGTTACTTGTCGATCGCCTCTCTTTTTGCAGCCAAGGCATGTCGACGAGGAAAACAAAACAAGCCGCATCAACAAGTCAATGTTTGTGGCCCGTGGTGACAAAAACTCGTATTGCGTGCAAGACATATATATATAGACAGAAATGAAAGAAAGCCGGTGGATTGGTGGGTCATGGATTCATGAGTGGCTCATTTATCTCTATATATAAATACTATATAAGATAATATATTTTATTTTTCGGAGCAAAGAAGCTATTGAGTCCCTTCGAATTAGGTCTATATTGTATGAACTATGAAGTGAGAGTAAGTTAGTTCCAGCCATGCAAAATGTCTATGGTGCACACGGCTCACCCCATCCCTCAAGGTCAGGGCTCTAAAAGGCTTTTTACCTATTAGAGTCCAAGTTCATATTAGGGACAAGCAACTTTCTTTGTTTGGGCGATATGGGATTCAAATCAAGATTTGATTCTCCCTCGTTTCATTCCACTTAATTAAGATGCCTTTGGATTGGGTCCTCACAATGCACTCTCTTAATTAAGGGCCACATATCCCTGTGTGGTACCCACCCACCACTCAAGCAGGCAGGCATAGTTGGACATTTCTATCGCGCGTCACTGGTAAGATATTATCCTCTATGAGAGTGATGGTTTCACCCTTCAAGATTTGAAAAGGCACCTTATCAATCAGAGCCCAAAACCTCTTTCTAAGAGTATTTACATTTGTGAAACTATTTTTTTAACTATTTGGCATCACATAAAACTATTTTATTTGTTCACTTTACAAAATATCCAACATTAATGAATCTATTTTAACTTTTAATACAATAAAATAATATAAATATTATAATAAAATAAGCATCACAATAGCAGTGTGAACGCATAAATAATATATAGTAATGTAAACGCTTTTAGCACCACTAACGTGGATACTATAATAAGGCACAATAAGTCTATAATAAGGCACAATAAGTCAATAACTCTCATTGCCTTGGCAATTTGGGACTCAATTGGTATTTGGATTTCTCTCATTAGTCATTACCTCACCTAACGGTCTTTTGGTTGCGCCCCCACAGTAGCTCACACCTTGTTATTTCAATTGGTGCAATAGTACTTTAACAATGACATCTTTTTGGTAAAATTTAGAAAGTCGGTAGATCATGAGCCCATGATCACTGACCACTTCACCTCATTCTTACAAAAAGATAGTTCCATTTGAAACTTAATGGTGAGATTAATAATCACTTATCTTACTTTTTGTATTTTACCTCGTTTGGGAGGAGAAAATGGAATGTAATGGAATGGAAAAGAATAATTTTAGAATATTCTTCTATTCTCTTGTTTGAGAGTTTTAATAGAGGGAATGGAAAACCCATTCCCTTGTTTTGGAGTTTAAGCGGGAGAGAATGTGATGTATGGCACAATTTACTATTTAATTATTGTAATTTATTATTTTTGGTATTTTTATGTAAAAAACGTTATTTTAGGTTTAGGTGATTTATTTCCTTGGTTTTAGGTGCATTTAATATTTTTTTGGTCAAATTTGATTCATGATATGGTTAGGTATCAATTAGGAGTTATTTTAGAATATATTTTCTTGTATGTCAATTTTTATAGAGCCATTAAATAGGCCCCTAAGTCTGTAAACATTTTTAAGAGATTATTGAATAAAAAAAATTAGAAAAGGTGAGGCTTTGCTCTTCTTTTGGTTCTTCAAGAACTGTGAACTTATCAGAGATTCTTCATTGTGTCGTTTAAACTTTATACCTTTGGTTCGTGATTCCATTATAATCATTGGGTCAAGGTCTGTTACTTATACCTTTGGTTCACGTTTCACTAATAAACGTTGGGTCAGGGTTCTATCAAAATCTGAATTTTAGCTTTCTTGGGCAATTATTCCAATACCGTTTGTTGGGTCTCAAAGCGTGTCGATTGAGGTTCGCATCAGAATGGAATGAGTAGGAAGGAACACTCATTTCTCTCTATTCCCTTAAAATCTCAAATTTTTATTCCCTTGAAATTGAGAGGAATGAGAAGGAATAAAATTAGATTTAATGATTTTTTTACTAAAACTCCCAAAATACCCCTATATATTCAACATTTTATTTTAAAATAGGGGTTTAATAGTAATATTGTCATAAAATGATTCCATTCCATTCCCTCCATATTGCTCCCAAACAAGATTACTTAGATTCCATTTATTTTCATTCATTTATTTTAAAACATCCAATCAAGATTACTTAATTCCATTTCATTCCATTCTTTTCCATTCATTTCCCTTACTTAAATACATTCCATTCCATTCATTTCTATTCCCTTATGATTATTTCATTCCATTCCCTTATGAACTCCCAAACAGAAAGCTTCACTAATCATGGTGTGCCACGTTTTTTATTTTTTGTTTTTTCATTTTAAAATTTGGTTTTTTTTTAAATTTTTTTTTTTTAAGGAAAGTCAAGGAAATATATAACAAGTTGTAATTGGTAGAACACAAAATTTACATTAAGTGGTGAGTATGAATTATTTTAATAAATGAATCATACATGAAATGGAAGGAAATGATAAATTAGCAAAAACTCTTCAAATTACAAAATAATCCTTCACGCAAATGTGATAGAAATGGAAAATTAGTCTTCACAAAAACATGGGAAAGGAAGTTAAAAGTAAAAATTGTGTCATTCTAATGATTAATGTTACATCCACAAAAAATTACACAACAATATATAAATTGACAAATTTTTATTGGTTTCATCTAAACTTATCTTTGACATTATTTTTTTATTTACCTTTAATAATTTGTCATATTAGTAGATGTCAAAATTTTTATATCTATAAATAGGGGTGAAGAGGAGATGGGCCCCCTGACTTTTCAAAAATCCTCCCCCCACTCTTGTATTTTTGGTAAAAAACATATAATTTTGGACATAAATTTAAATAATAATAGCCCTCTAGATTTTTACTAAAGACATGTAATGTATTTATAATTTTATATAATTGACTAATGCATTTTTGTTCTCTCTAATCACTCTTATATCATACATAACTCCTTAAATCAAAGTATATTTAATGTATACTATACGTAATTTAATTATATTTTAGAGTAAACTACGTATTTGGTCTCTAATCTTTACATTATTTTTTAATTTGATCACCAATCTTTCAAATGTATTAATTTAGTCTTAAATATTTTGGTATTGCGTCAAAATGGTCTATACTATTAAGTGGTGGATTAAAAAATGTTGACATAGTAGCACGAATCACTAGGAAGGAGCAACTTCAATATCAAAATCCCTAATATAATAGAAGAGATTGGTGATTTAGCTCTTATGGCAGGGATACCCAATGGTGAAGACTGGCGGCAAAAAGCCGACTTGACGTTGATCTACTGGTGGCGCAAACAACTTTTCAAAAATGATTGTGCATATGAATGACTTTTTGTAGCTAAGAACACAGATGAGATCCAATGGAAAAAATAAAGAACTCCTCTCTTGAGATCCATCTCGATAGGGTATGGTTCATTGGTTTGCATTTACAGAGAATTTACAACAATTTTCTTGTAATTAATCAATTTGATGAGGACGAAGATAAAAAAAAGAAAAAGAAAAAAGAACAAAAAGTGAATGACTGCATTGTCAAAATCTAAACCTGATTGGTGAGCCTTGAGATAATATCACTAAATTCTAACACGGTAGGCCAAAGTGTGTAGTTTTCACACACACAGCAAGAGAGAGTCTGAATTTGGGTGCTAGAGTCCAGATTCATGCCATATGAGATTCGTTTTTTATTTATTATTTTTTATTTATTTAGTTTAATTTAGTCTACGTGGCATGATAGTTGTATAAAAATTATATTTTAATTTTAGTTGTTAGCTATGTTAGTATTTTCCATCTATCACTTAACGATAGAGACCATTTTGACTCACTATTAAAAAATTAGGGACTAAATTGATACATTTAAAAGGTTAGAGACTAAATTAAAATATAACGTAAAGGTTAAGAACCAAACATATAATTTACCCTATATTTAATTTTTATTAAATTAACGTGTATATTTTTAGATATATCAAAACTTACGTCTTTTTTTCCCTAAAGATATAAATTAAGACTTACTTTTTTTTTTAGAGAAAAATTTAAGACTTAATTGATGTGAAAATTTTGTTTATATAATAAAATATCATATGTTAAATCAAAATTACAAATATTCTTTGTATAAATAATAAATAAATAGGTAACATATATAGTATATGCGTCTGTGATTATTTGGATTTCATTCTTATTTTACATTTAATTTGGCCCTTGAAAAAAAAAAAAAAAATCTGGTTGCGTTGCTGTCTATATACTTTCCCTATATATTCTTCTAATGTATGTTAGTCTTTCCTTTTTTTTTTTTTTTTTTTGGGTAAAAAAGGGGATGACATTAAAACTAAACAGAAAGCAAAGTTTCAGGGCACAACCTTTTTACAAATAGATCATGGCTATCAGCCTCAAAGAAAGGAATAACGTCCACAGGAGGACTATAGAACACCGAGTGAATTCAAACGCGTAAGTTCTTCTAATGTATGTTAGTCTTTCATGATATTCTTAATCTTTCTTGTAACGTCCACAGCCTTTTTACAAATATTCTTCTAACGTATGTTAGTCTTTCATGATATTCAGCAAGTGAATTCAAACGCGTAAGTTCCTAACACATACAAAACTGTGACATGCTATCTAGACTCCAAACTTGCATGCACACCTTGTTAAACAACCTCATTAAAAAAAAAAAAAAATCTCTGCTTATTGATGTTGAGACCAAAGGCATGGCATTCTTTTAGAATTGGACATTAATTAAAGGACAAATTTTAGTTATAAAATTGATTATAGCCTTAGGCTACAAACTCATTCAATATCTTTTTATTGGAGGTGAATTTCGACAAATCCACCATTGGATTACATCTTCTTCTTATATCCTCCATGTTTGCAAAATTTCAAGAAAATTAAAGATCAATAGCTATGTCATCAATAAAATTTTAAATTGCAAGTTTTTGTAATTTAAAATTATGCATGAAATATAAGATTATAAATTATATAGTAAATAACATCCGATTGACACAAAAATCAACATGTGTATTAATAGCGTAAAGAACATATAAATCAACGGTTAGATTTTCAAAATATGCAGTAATATTTATTTTATTGAGTGAGTTTCTAGTCTAAGACTACAACCAATTTTGTAACTAAATTTTGTCCTTAATTAAATTATCCTCAGCGTGGTCAAAAGTTTATTGTTATTTTTCGTTACGCTTCATGAATTCGCCGCCAGGGCATGACTTTGATGCGGAAAAACAGCCGCCGCACGCTGAAACAAACAAAAGTCAATTTTTTGGCCTGTGGACGCTTGCGGTGAGCAAACGTGCGTCTGAGGATAATTTCTCCAACAAATAAGAGAGAGAGATACATATTTCCTACTTGAAAAGATTTCCTTATTAAATGCAATAAATATATATTCAAATTTGAATATAATTCAACAAATCAACGTGCAATCAAATTTGTATCCTTGTTTCCAAATAGGAATTGAAAACAGAGAAACGAAAGAAGTTAAAAGGCGGCTGGGGTGGGTGGTTCTTGAATCTCTATAAATAAAAGTTCCCTGCCAGTCCACACTAAAGTTTTGTCTCCCTTAGCTTGTTTTTTTTCTAAAAGCGGCTATGGAGTCCCTTAGAATTAAATCCCTCTTTTCTTCTTTGGTTCTTTTTGTTCTTGTTTCTAGTCCTACTTTGAGTTCTGCAGCTTCCCTCGGAATCAACTATGGTCAACTTGGAGACAATCTTCCTCAGCCCACAGATGTTATTCCTCTCATCAATTCCATTGGTGCAACAAAGGCGAAGCTTTACGATGCAAATCCTCAAATTCTTAGTGCATTCGCCAACACCGGCATTGAATTCATGGTCGCAATTGGCAACAATTTATTATCATCGATGAGTGATCCACAGCAAGCCTTGACTTGGGTGAAATCGAATGTCCAAACATACTTGCCGGCAACGAAGATTACCGGCATCATGGTAGGAAACGAAGTGTTAACTTTGAACAATACCGAGTTGAGCAACAGTCTGGTTCCAGCCATGGAAGGCGTGCATGCTGCACTGGTTTCTTTAGGATTAGACACGAGTATCAGCGTAACTACCGCACACTCTCTCGACATCATGGGATCTACTTATCCTCCATCTGCTGGAGCCTTTAAACAAGGCTATGAGGTATATATGCAAGCAATCTTGAGCTTTCACGTGCAGACAGGCTCACCTTTCTACATCAATATGTACCCCTTTTTTGCATACAAGAGTAGCCCAAGTGAAATTGATCTTAATTATGTTCTTTTTGAGCCCAATAATGGGTTTGTGGATCCAACTACCAAGCTCTTATATGACAACATGTTATTTGCACAAATTGATGCGGTTTATTCTGCAATAACTTTGTTGGGGTATAAGGGGATCTCAATTTGTGAGTCAGAGACTGGTTGGCCATCGAAGGGAGATGCTGATGAAGTTGGTGCTACACTTGATAATGCAGCCAAGTACAATAGCAATTTGATGAAGATGGTTGCTGAAAACAAAGTGACACCATTGGGGTCGAATTTAGACATATATATTTTTGCATTGTTTAACGAAAACATGAAGCCCGGACAAACATCTGAGAGGAATTTTGGATTGTTCCAACCCGATAAAATGCCAGTGTATTCCGTTCGATTCACTGATGGAGTTACTGTTAGTTCTTCTGCTTTTAATAGATATAATAGTCTTATATTGTTATTCTTCTGCATAGCATCAATTGCAATTCTCTAGAGGCAATTGGATTGATAAAGAATGTAGAAGGTCAAAGTATATGTATACAAATTCTAAGGTTGACTAGTTTGTTATTTTCTACTCTTTATTTTTTGGGGGAGAGGATGAATAGAGATTAAGCGTAGGTTCTTACATTTTGATTGTTGTTTTAAGTTGTAGTTGTTTATACTCTATATTCAATTTCCCTTTCTCGGTTTTACTTTCGTTTTCTCTTTTGCTTTTCTATAGATTTCTACAACTACAACCTTTTCAAAGTTTAAACCAACTGGTTAAAATTACCTGCAGGGACTAGGAATGTAATTTGTCTAATTCATTCCACTAATCCGAAAGTCTTTATCCTTTCTATACTAGCTTGAACCCTTTTCCATTATGTGACTTGGGCTCACCCGTGACTAACATTCAAATTGATATTATTGACTAATCCTACTTTAAAAAAATAAACACAAGCGAAAAAGACTAATTCAACTCTTTTAAAACAAAATCAGCATGCAATGAATATAAACTTCGGAAGTGTTGGAATATATAATAGTGTGATTAGGAGATTTGTAGCATTGTAAAGTCTCGTATTGGATACTAATGAGAAGAAATGATATCTTTATATATCATACGGACGGGTGTTAAACCTCAGGTTATTGGCTTTCAATTGCGTTTAAAAAAAAAATAATAATAAATAAAAAAAATTAAATAAGTATAAAAATAAATCTCATTCCACTCATCCAAAAGACATTTGTCCTTTATAGACTAGTTTGAACCCTTTTCCATTATGTTAAGACTTGGGTTCACCCGTGACTAACATAAGAATAAAAATAAATCTCATTCCACTCATCCAAAAAGCTTTGTCCTTTTTCAGACGAGTTTGAACCCTTTTTCATTATGTTAAGACTTGGGCTCACTGCGCTCACCCGTGATTAACAATTCAATTTGCTATTATTGACTAATCCTACTAAAAAAAAAAAAAAAAAAACCTGCAAAAAAGACTATTTCAAGCCTTTTAAAAAATTCTAAAAAAGAAAAGAAAAAATAAGTCCTTTAAAACAAAATCAACATGCAATGAATACAATATTTACATGTGAATAGTGTGATAATTATAAAGTCTCACATCGGATACTAATGAGAAGAATTACTGATTAAAATTTTGGATCAAGTGTCACTATATGGTACATGTTATATTATCCTCTTAATTATCTATTGAAGAGAAGTTTAACGACAATTTTTTTTTTTTTTTGGTTGAAAATATTATTGTTGTTATTATTCTCTTGAAAGGATGATTGTATTGTTTAACACTAAATTTGACTTTGGATTCAAGATGGTTTCATGAAATCATCTTTTTAAGAGTCAATTTTAGTAGGTTTTTGGCTAAGTAGGGTGACATGCGCGGTAGGAGTTAAGAAACAATTTTATTTATTAAAGAAAAACAATTTTATTTATTAAAGAAGAATCATCAGTTCAAAAAACACTTTGGCAGTCTTTGGTTTGATGGCTATAAAACATTTTCAGGAGAATAATTTTTAGAAAAGAAATTATTTTCAAGTTTATGGTAATGTTATTGAAAATACTTCAGAATATATTTTCCAGTGTTTGGTTGTATTCTTGAAAATGCTATGGAAAACATATTTTCTTATCTCCTAAGTCCAATCAGAAATATAATAAAAAGGGAAGAATTTTAGATTAAAAAAAAAAAAAATTCTTGATCGGAGACCTACAATGCTAAGCACCAGTGACCCCTGGCCACCGATGGGTGGTAGACAAAATAGGGTAGGGGATGACAGTTCAATTGATAAGTTTTGGGTGAGGTGGAAAATTGTTTACGGAAAATGAAATCGTAAACCAATTTCTACCATAATTTCTTTTATTTTACGGTCAATCGAAACACCAACATTTTATGTCGCCTCAAACACCGATAAATGTGGAAAATATTTTTCGAAAATCAATTTCTGTCGAACCAAACACAGATTCAACGTGGACTATTTGCTAACTTAGCATTGTCAAGTCAGACACCGCAAAATGAGAAATCATCACTTCAAAAGATGATTTTACAAAAGGAGTGTTTACTAAATAATTTGAAAAGAGCGCTGATTTTACCATCGTATTTAACTCATTTTCACGCTATTCGTGTTATCAAAGCACTAGAATGGGGGAGCGATTCTTTTCCTCATTTTTAAACATGATTTTATGACAATTAAGAGGTTGGAAGAAAGAAAAACAAACAGCAGAATATATTGCCTATGCTCGACAGTTTCTACTTTATTTATATATTTCTGTTTCTTTCCTGTACATCAACCAGTACTCTACATTGCCATCGTGACTGGGAATAGCCTATCCAAAAAAGTATAAACACCCCCTCCTAACAGAAGTGCACCACTGAAAAAACAACCAATTCAAAAGCCATATCAGAAACAACGAAACAGCAAGAAATCTGATCAATGAGAAAACAGCTTGCGAAGGATGTGTGATAGTTGCACATCATTTTAATGTGCTGAATATGAAGTGGGTTGAGTGACATTTATGGAGTGATTAAGGGGGTTGTAACATTGTCTACCACCAGTCTTGTGACTGATAACAGAGGTGAATGAGTATTACCCATTATGAGAAGTAAGACATAAGATGAACCCAAGAACTACCTGATTGGGTTGATCCATGCTGAGAACTTGCGGAATGAAAGCAGGCTCTGCAAATATCTTAGCATTAATATTTGCTAAAAGAAATTTCGAACAGGACAGTGTCTTAGTATGATTTGAATAATTCAAAAGTGTAGTACAGATGCAACGAGTTACTATAGATATGGTTCAAGGCATTTGCCAGAATTATGACTTCATATGCTGGCATACGCATTTGTGCATGACATCAATGTCGTCTTCTTCTTTTTATTTATTTATTTATTTATTTATTATTATTATTTATAATTATGATATCAATGTCAGAAAACTCAGAATGATGATGGAAGCTTTTGCTTGTCCTTCCACACATGCACTAGAATTGAAATGACTTATCCAATGAAGAAAGCATATTACCTGCAATGCTCCAGCGAAAGAAGCAGCAAGAAGCAGAGGAGCAACATAGCCAGTTGTGTATGTCAAAAGTAGGCTGCCTCCTACAACTGGATCCTGTTAATGTAAGTGTCCTGTTATTGAACAAATTTAAAGATAAAACTGGCTAACAGTATACAAATAATCAATGTGCAGTACATTTTGAGTAAAATCTTTGTTCTTTTTCTTCTTTGACATATTTGCATGTTAAAGAGAGGGATAAGATTATTCATCTCAAATAGTAACATATTACATATATCTTCTATTGCCTTGAGTAAAATAAGAGGTTCTCGAGAGAATCAAAATGAACTTAAGAATCTCCACCGAATCAAGAGGTTCTTCCAAGGAGTAAAAAGACCTCCAGTAACCCATCCACTAGCATCAGCTTGAAAGTTGGTCTTCCTAAGCAATACCGAAGCAGCACTTAGACTCTTAACTCTTATCACTAGTCTATGAGCTAATGAATCTTTGTTCAGTTACGCTAAACACATAGCAATATGGCAAATATGCAAAAAGGATGCTTAAGGAATAATCACTAACTTCCTCAATGTGTGTGTGTGTGTGTGTGTGAGAGAGAGAGAGAGAGAGAGAGAGAGAGAACAAATACTAACCATGCGAGACCACCATAGTATATCTACAGTCTGAAGGATCAAAGCTTTAAAAAAAATTATAGAATAATGAATTTCAAAGTACCTTGGATGTAGCCACATATCCTAGCAGAGTGGCCAACACTGGTGTACTGCAAGGGGAGGCAGCTAAAGCAAACGTAAGCCCAGCTAGATATGCTTGCACACCTAACATGTCAAATTTATTCAACTTTGAAACTTGTAAGAGTATTTAGGCATTTAGCAATTACTTGAATAACTAGGGGAGAGTTAAAGGCCGATTACTTGTTGGGAAGTTAGCAGCTGCAGCACGGGGATCAAAATTGTTAAAAAGTGAGGGGAGCTGTAATTCAATTATCTGCAAAACTAGACATAGGATGAGCACATAAAATGAAAAAAGGTAGTGTCAGGAAAGAGCTGAGTCAAACAAAGTCTTCTAAGAGGTTAAACTATCAAATTCTGTTATCACATCTTAAAAACATTGAAGCCGTTTTGAAGGATTATTTCCTAAACTTGATCACTTCACTAAAAATTTATATACACAACATAATAATACTATATCTACAAATGCCTTTTCAAAGACTAAAGTGGTTCAACAAGTAATCTAGTTAAGCTAGCAAATATTATGAGGCAGTAGGACTCAAAATACTATAAAAACAAGAATCAATACCTCAAGAAGATTTAGACCCATAAGAACAGCTAAACCAGAGGCTGCCAAAGGTAATCCCTGCCCTATCTGTCCATATGCCTTTCCAGCAAATGAGGCTGCTATGCCTAGGACTGCTAGAGTGGTCGCTAATCCCAATGCAAATGCAATGGAATCCCCAACGATCTGGTCAGGGAGGGGGGGAAAAACACATATTAATGATCAGATGAAATGCAATAGAGTTGCAATCACATAGGTAGGTAAAAAAGATCAATACTAATAAATGTAAATAAAAGAGAACAGGAAAATTTTAATATAAAGAATTTTTTTTTTTGATAGTTACAATGGTGGTGGGGGGATTTGAACCCTAGATGTCTTTGTTGGAAACATCAAGAGGTGCCAATTGAACTATAAGATTCTTGGCATTTAATATAAAGAAACATAAGTATTAGAAGACATGTTATCTTGCTTAAAAAGCTTGATTAACTAGAAGATTAAAATTAACCTAACAGGCATAACTTGTCATCATATTTCTTAGCTAATTTCAATATTTCAGCAATGATCCAAAGATTCTACACAACACACAACTAGGGTAACAGAGTAATATAAGGAAAAATGTGAATCAAGGTAACTCATTTAGCAAGCCATACCTCTGCTCTACTTTTTCCAGAACCAAATGCTCCTGTTTCATTTCAACCAATCCAGAAATCAACATAAAATATTAGACGATGCAAACTTATGACTATGCACCATTCAAAGAACAAAATTGCCACGAGATTTGCAATATAAAATGCTCACCAATGTAACCAAGGGTCAGTGGCAAGACACTTAGTGTACAAGGAGAAAGGCTGGTTACAAGCCCTGCCCCAAAGATAACTGCCAAACTGTGACAACAATTAAGTAGTAAATGAAAGAAAATTCAGAATGCTTAGTAAAATCTTTAAAATTAAAAAAATTAAAAAAAATCAAACATGAAGGAAAAGTGTAGGACTGAACCTAGTGAAACTGAGAGCTGATAACTGGTCTTGGACAGCCTCATTAGCCTGTTGTCCAGCTGAAAAGAGAAAGCCTCCAAACCAATCTCCCAGACCTCCATCAGCCAAATTATAAACAGAAGCAGCTCCTTCCTAAAATTATGAAAAATATTTCTAGTTCCTGATATCGTTTACAAGAAGCACAACTTAAATGCAGACTTAGTAAGATAGCACAATCTATATAACATGCAGACCAGTATTTAACCATCTGAGACATTAATTTTCAAACATTTAAATTGTAATTGGATAGGTTGGCATAAAATGAAAAGTTGGAAATTAAGCAGAGTGAGAAATTCACAAAATGTTATTACATATTAATCACCAAGAAGAAATAATTTGGCAAGTCACACATGAAACCATGTATAAAATGTATGAATGCAGTGCAAGGGCAAGCCCACCGACTACTGTTAGGAGGTCCCCACAAGAAGCAACTGAGGTTAAACTTAGCTCATAACAACTTGAGGCCAAAATCAACCCTAAACTAAAGTGGCAGAGAACACTAAAGAGTGACGTGTGCACTTATCCTATGTTTCTTATTATGTCATTTAGCAGAAAATATTCAAGGGCTATCAAATTAATAATTATGTGGTGAGAAATTTCATAGGGGTAAGTAAACTGACACGACATGCTTCCCAGAAACCTATTTGGCAAAGGAAAATTCATTAAATCCTTTCAACTTTCTTCTGGTTCATATTATTTATCAAAAAAGAAAAAAACAAAAAAAAAAAATCTTTTGGTTTATATTGTATGGAATTTCCGAAGCATCTCAATATAAAAAGATAATGAAGAAAACACCAGAAAGAGAGAGTGGAGAGCTCATGAATTAGAGGAAATTATTGCAGACAAAGACACAGCAGATTCTCACCAATAGATTCTCTGTACTTACAGCCCTTGCTGACTCGGTTGCAACCAAATTCACTGCTGAAACAGAAGAAATAAAAGAGAAATTCACCTGTGTAACCAACTAAACCAAACATCTATTTGCAAAGGCTATAATTCAATGAGAAGTTTGAAAGAAATGGGAAGGGGAACTAAGATATACAAATTCAGTATATATAATCTATACTTGAATTTTAATCTGATATAATAGACTTTTATGGAGAATGGAAATTTGGCAATCTGCTCTGCTTAGTGCCATCACACAAACATTAGGAATACAATAACTCATGCCTTGCTATTTCAATTGTTGAGGTTCAGGTAGTACTTTGACAATTACAACTTTTTTTGGGGTAAAAGTGAGACACTTGGTAGGTCACGAACTCACGAGGCAACGACCAAATTCTCCAACTCATTCTTACAAGGTAAGGAAGTTCTATTTGAGCCATAATTCATTGGTGAGTCTAAATTGCTTAAACAAAGGAATCAAATTGTTAGAACTATAGTTAAATGATTAAATTCACAATTTCTTGATAGTTTAAGTTTTTGGGAGAATTAGTAATTTATCATGGTATTAAAGCAGGAGATCACGAGTTCGATCTCTGGCATTACTCTACCTCCCATTCAAAATGTTAAAATCTCACGAGTTGGGCCCCACTTATTGAGGGGGGAGTTTAGATCCACATATGAGAGGAAGTGTTAGACCTATGGTTAAATTATTAAACTCACCATTTCTTAATAATTTAAGCTTTTCAGAGAAATTGATAATTTATCACAAACAAACACAGAAAAGGGATACAAATGATGAATTAGTCTAAACTTTCCACATTATAAATGAATCTTTCAAGTGACAAGCAATGATTATAGAAATGAGAAAATTCCTCTTCATGAAAACAGGAGATAGAGAGGGAAAATAAAAAAGATTACAAACTTATTACAGGGAAAAAAGTACTTATAGTAGCAACATATTTCACATAAAGCAAAGGGTAAAGGCCATTACCTGCAATAGCATTTACAAGTGTCGCAACTTGAAAGCTACTGTTTCCAACATTCTTTGACAAAACTAAACTATCTTCGTGATCATCCTCAGCTCTAGGAGGTCTATTAAGCATCTTTATGGGCACTATATATCTACCTTTACATTGAAATGTATAATTGAGAGGTTCATTGTGTTAGATTGTAAATTTTATATTGAAAGACAAAAACAACAAACATTTTATTCACAAATACAAATAATATTGTTAGTCATTCATGTTATTCACTAATAGAAACTAATTCAAACATGTAAGCTCCTACTGTAAAATCACCATAACACTAACATTTTATTCACACAAAAAAAGCTATCTTGACTCCAAAAATGAAAATTTTCCATACGAAAAGAAAAAGTTCCATAAACCCACTTAAGATATCAAGTTTGGTGAATTTTGGCATTAGAAAGTTAGCTAACAACACCACTACCAAATACTGAAGGTAATATAAAGATTTTTTTTTTTTTTTTGGGTTGAGTTTTTCCCATGTGGGCTCCACTAAACCTCCTAAAAATCCCAAAACTTTGGCGTGTAAAAAGCAGTTTTTGAAGCGTGAAAGCCACCAATACTGTAATTTAAAAAACCCAATGGTAGAGAGAGAGAGAGAGAGAGAGAGAGAGAGAATGAAAAGTAAGAGAAAATAAGACACAATTGGCGCACCATGAGTGTTGCTTTTCCGGGCTTGCTTGCAGCTTGAAATTCTGCAAGAACTAATACCATAACTGCCGCAGTAATTTATAACCAAGCTCATCTGCAATAAGAAAACTGAATGAAACTTAAAGCTATGTTTGACGTTTAGCTGAGCCAAGGTTAGTGAGAAATGTTTTTTAAAAAACAAGACCCAAAAGAGAGAAAATATAGAAGGAATTTGCGAATGAGATAATCTTGAACGCCTTTTTATGACGTAATTTTCTATTCATTGTTACCCGATTTTCTCGGAAACCAAACAAAGTACAAAGGAATTTGCAGAGAGAGAGAGAGAGAGAGAGATTACTTTTGAGTTTGGGAATTGGGAGTGTTTCGTTAAAAAGAGCGTAGATGAGCCGTTAATGCGGGTGAAATAACCTTGAACGCCTTTGTAACGGTCCCCACAACACTAGATTTTTTTTAAAAAAATCTTTTTTATTTTTTGGTTTCTTTTGTTGTAAACAGAGGATTATTATTATTATCTAGTATTATTTTTTACCAAAATTACCAAATATCACTATTTACATATATATATATATATATATGAGTAATTCTATGGTATCCAAAAAAAGAGGGTACGGTACCCATTAATAGGTAACCTGTTATATCAGATTACTTTTTTTCTCACATTTGACGATTTCATTTTCTTTCTCATATTTGATAGTTCCCTTACTTTTTTCTCACATTTGACGGTTTCATCTTCACATTGTGCAATTCCAGTATCACATGTAATAGTTCTTTTGTCACATTCGGTGGTTCTCTTATTTTTTTTCTCACATTTGACAGTTTCATCATCACATTGTGCAGTTCCAACATCACGTGTGACAGTTCTTTTGTCAAATGTAGTGGTTCCCTTATTTTTTTTTCTCACATTTAACGGTTTCATCGTTATATTGTGTAGTTCTAACATCACATGTGACAGTTCTTTTGTCACATGTAGTGGTTTCTTTATTTTTTTTCTCACATTTGACAGTTCCATCTTCACATTGTGCAGTTCCAACATCACATGTGACAGTTCTTTTCTCACATTTGGTGGTTCTTTTACTTTTTTTCTCACATTTGACGGTTTTATCCTCATATTATGCAGTTCCAACTTCACATGTGACAGTTCTTTTGTCATATTTGATGGTTCCCTTTTTTTTTCTCTCACATTTGACGGTTCCATCGTTAGATTGTGCAGTTCTAATATCACATGTGACAGTTTTTTTGTCACATTTAGTAGTTTTCTTACTTTTTTTCTCACATTTGATGATTCCATTTTCACATTATGTAATTCCCCAATACTGAAAAATTGACCAAAATACCCTTGAAACATTAAAAAAATGACCAAAATACCCCAAAAATCTAAAAATTACCAAAATACTTTTGAAAACTAAAAAATGACTGAAATACTCTAAAACTTTAAAATTACCAAAATACCACTGAAACATAAAAATGACCAAAATACCCCAAAACATAAGAAATTATCGAAATACATGCTTAACTCATATCAAATGTTTTGCCTTTGTTTTGGTTTTTGAACTTTGAAGCTTGCATACCACTTGATATTTTCGGAGCTTGTTGAATAGACTGTAAACTCTTTTTTCTTTGTGAGTAAAGTTTACTAATTTAATAAAACAATTTTTTGGGAATGAAATTGTAACAATCGATGGTTCTCTTATTTGTTTTCTCACATTTGATGGTTTTATTGTCACAATAGGCAATACTTTTGTCACATTCAATGGTTTCTTTATTTTTTTTCTCACATTTGATGATTCCATTGTCACATTAAGCAGTATCAACATCACATATGACTGTACTTTTACCATATTTGGTTATACCCTAATTTGTTTATCACATTTGACAGTTTCATTGTTATATTAAGTAGTATCAACATCACACGTGACCGAAATAACCTTAGAACCTAAAAAATGGCCTAAAAGACCCTGAAACTCAAAAAATGACTAAAATGACCTTGTAACATAAAAGGTGATTGAAATACCCTTAGAACCTAAAAAAGATCATAATGCACTTTGAAACCTAAAAAATGACTAAAATACCTATAGAACCTTTAAAATGACTGAAATGACCTTGAAACCTTGAAAAATTTTGAAATACCCTAAAAACCTATAAAATGACCAAAATATCTCATAAAACTTGGAAATGACCAAAATATTTTTGAAACCCTCACCAATTACTAGAATACTTAGAACCTAAAAAATTATTAAAATACTCTTAGAACCTAAACAATGACTAAATGACCCTAAAACCTAAAAAATGACCCTAAAAACTAAAAATGATTGAAAGAACAAAAAATAAAAAGACCGTAATGCCCTCGATACCTAAAGAATATCTGAAATACCCTTATGAACTTAAAAATGATCAAAGTTCAATGTTACATTGATGGTTTCCCTTTCTACTTCTAGTTTGTTTGTTTTTTTTAATGTTAAATGAAATTACTAAGATAGTTAGCTTTAAATGAAATTTCAATACTAAACATTTCAATTAATTAAAAATGATCTTCTGGTTAACACTCTTATAATATTTATTTTTAAAAATCTAATAAAAGTTTGAATATTTACTTCTACTAATTTTTATTTCTATTTATTAACACTCTTACTTCTACTCTTCATCAACAATTTTTGACAACCCCAATATTTGATGTAATGAACAAATTTTTTTTGAAGCCAACATTAAATCTCACATTCACAACCACTAAATTTTCCAATTTGGACTCCAATCAGACCTGCACAAAATGAAATCTCAATGTTCAAATAGATACCAATTGGTTAAGCACTAAGATTATACAATTTAAAACAAAATTGTTGGGAACAACAATTCTTCATGAGTGATGGTTTCAATGGCACTTCTTTTGGATCCATATCATCTTATAAAACCAGATCAAATAACTCCATGTTATGATGTAGGATTTTTTTGCCATTTAACATGATTTTCATAACAATTTTTTTATCCTCTAGTTTTATAGGCTCAAGTTCTACTAATTTATATTTTTTATTTTTTATCTTGGTGGAACTAGAGTTTTAGAGACTTAGGTTCTAATGGTTTTTTTTATTTATTTATTTTTATTCCTACATCTTAGTAAATCCCCTATAGCAACACTTTAAGATATAACATAGACCAGAAATTAATAGTTTCAATGGAAATGTCATGGTTTAACTTTTAACACACGGATGAAATCTACGCATGAATGAATTAAATTTCGCCATTGAATCAAGTTTCGCCAATAACTTTCATTTTTTTTTGGCTAAAAACTCTATAATATCACATTAGAATCTATACCATTGTAGCTCAATTTTTCCAACAACTAAAAGTAATTTGCTCTTTTACAAGTTGTATATGGTTAACAACCAAGTCCGCAAATATCTTGTCGATGGATGGCTTCCACCTTGTCCTTGAACGTTCCAACTTTGCCTGATGAATGACTCCACTCAGTCCACTATACATATGCAAGTGTAGAAAATGTATTAGAAATCAATAATATGACAATTAACATAAAAGTACAAAAACTGAGGTGCTACAAAGCCAAGATTTTTAGGTCTACAACATATGGAGTAGTAAGATTCCGAGGAGGATTATAAATTTAGCCGATTATAAAATTGGGGGTAAAAAAATTTGATGAATTAACTCTCCCAAAACTACAAATCTAGATAATAAACCATGAACCAGTGTATGACAAACTACAATTAGACTGATTATTATTATTAACCAGATGTTAATAATCAAACCCTACAGGCTGTTCACATGAAAAGATTTTGGATAACTAGGCTAGAACTTGACATGTTAGCAAGAGAAGCCTAAGAAGATTTTGGATAACAAGGCTGGTTCTAGAAGCAGTTTTCATGGAATAATTACATTGGTGTAAAATAGTAAGGCAAAGAAAAAGGGATGCCATCAACATTATATATGTGTAAAAAAAAAAAAAAAAAAAAGGACAAGTCCTCCTAGTCCTACAGGGGAAGAGGGGATCAGAATATATGGTTTGACAGGAAAACCTCATGAATAATAGTTAGGGTGAGTTTGGTTCGGCTTTTTGAAAAAGTGCATAATGAAAAAGTGGAGTTTTGTTAAAAGTGCATAATGAAAAAGTGGAGTTTCAAAAAGTTGAGTGTTTGGTAAAAACTGTTAAAAAGTGCATAATGAAAAAGCTGAGTGTTTGGTTAGTACTTATAAAAGTGGCTTTTTGAGGGGTAAATGACCAAAAAGGACAATGTATATATAAGAGAATCTATTTGATACTTTTTTTTTTTTTTTTTTTGTGGATGTGAGTTTATTTCATACTTATTAAATTATCTATTTCATATACTTACTAAAAAATAATAATAATAATAATAAATATATATTATTGGTATTATTTTAATTGAATTTTGAGAAATTTTTCTTTTTTAATGTCATAATTATTTGTTATTACTATTAATGACTTCTTATTAATATTAATTAAATCTAAATAATTTTTATCATCATGAAGCACGAAATAAAAATGTAAAAAGATGATAAAATATATACCAATAATCCAAGTTTAAATTGTACTACATAAATATGTAAAAACATATAAAAATACATATCAATAATCCAAATTTAAATTGTACAGCACAAAAATGTAAAAAAGATAATAAAATACATACCAATAACACAAATTTATAATGTACTACATGAGATTATAAAATAAAATAAAAGGACAACTACTAATTATTATCCCCCAAAATGGAATTAGCAATGGAATCACGAAGAACAACCATCGCAGGGTCTGTTAAAGATCCTGAGTTCTGCTCATCACTGCTATTTACTTCACTATTACGTTCTCTTCTAGAAATTGAATCTCGATTGGCATTTATGAAGCTCCTATCATCCCTATCATTTAATCTAACAAAATTATGAAGAGCCATAGTAGCAGATACAATAAGTATTTGGATATGGAATGGAAAAGATGGCATGTGTCTGATAATTCTCCATTTATTTTTCCATACACCAAAAGTGCGCTCAATCGTACATCGAAGAGACGAGTGAGCATGATTAAATTTTTCATGTCTAGTCCTAGGGCTTCCACCTCTCCTTCGAAAGTCTTGAAGATGATATGATATCCCCTTGTATGGTGCCAAATAGCCTTTCATCATTGGGTATCCAGAATCAACTACATAATATTTCCCTAGAAAAAAAAATTCAATTGTATTAACACACTCATACAATATGTTATTATAATGAATAATTGATTAACTAATGTAGCATCTAGGAAGGGAGACCACACATGTATTTTGTTAAATCTACAAAGGGAGACCCATGCTTTTCAAATTTGAACACTTCAATGCTTTTCACACATCAACACATAAAGCATATTGACCCATCTAAAACAATTCAAAAGATACAAACTCAACACAATATTTACATAAGACGCCATAAAATTTTGCATACCCAACTAAGAAAAATGCTTCAAAACCAAACGTGGCCAACGCCCATGGGTCATCGTCTCTATTACTGTTAGAATCAAAGCAAGCTACTTTGGGAGGTTTAACAAGCAAAACCAGTGGGGATTTGGAAGCAATGGGGAATCTACCAAACAGTCAGCAAGTAATCTACCAAACCAGCCATAAATTCCAAAACACAGCTGCTATCTAGAATTTGGCAGGAACCTTTTTTTTTAAAGAAACAGTGCTCTTGTCCTTATTCCCCATTGTTTCAAAACCTTAATCACTCTTTGAACCCTAAACCTTTCTTTTAAAACCTTACATCCACAAAATCTCCCAACCAGAAGCACACCACAAGCACAAGTAGACTATCTTCTGTCACAAATCAGTATTAAATACAACCCAAAAATAGAATAGCTTCTAAGTCATACTTAGCATTCCAAACATATCCTAACAATTAAAAAAACAGTGTTCTATCTCACCAGGCTATTGGGGTCGCCACAGTAACATTCCTACACAAAAACTCATCTTATTGTAGCAAAGATACCTCAAACTCAAAGTATTTACATGCCCATGATAATGAATAATTTCCAAATATTAAAATCCTAACTCCCACTGCACTACAATGAATCATTTTTTTCGCAGATTCATCATAAATAAGCCCACATAGAAAGAAAGAAAGCATTTTTCAAAGTCTATACCTACATTTCTAGGCCTAGTGTTTTTGCTGAACAGCACCTCCATCTCTTCCAATTATTTATTCTTTTCTTTTATTTAGTTCCTAGCAATGAGCTGCTCATATTAAGTTTCTAATGCTAGACTATTAGAAAAGTACGCAATTATCAGGTCAACTGTGAAAATAAACAGGGGAAACAAACTTGAATATTGGTTGAAGCACAACTCTAATATGAATCATGTGTTATGTTGGAAAAGGGGAAATAATGGAAACAGAGAATTACCCTTGTATTGTGTTATGTTGGAAAAGGGGAAATAATGTCTTTTGGAAAAAGAGAGTTAAATACCCGAACTTCTTTGCAGGTAATACATTTGAATTCTCTCACTCCCCAATTGGATAACAACCATCATATAAACCTAGACGCACATCATGCCCAAAATTTGTGAATTACACTAGGAAAAGTGAGTTTTCAAATTTGACCAATGCATATATATATATATTATACATTCACACTTTGGCAGACTCAAAATTCATATTATACGGTCAACAAAGTTATATATATTACGGAGATAGATAGCTACCATTTGCATTGTTACAAACAAACAGCAGCAATTATATCTTATTCCAAAAAAAAAAAAAAAAAGGAAGAGCAACAATTTCTGTATCATGTGGAAAACTCATCAACTTGCTCCTCTCTTTTATATAGATGAAGATTTATGGAATGGGGACATAAACCAACACTACTACAGGCACCGAGTTTTTCATTAAAAAATTCATAATTTCTCACACAGACTCACTTAACTGATACTTGCTACAATACAATACTTGCTCCATTAAACAAAAGTCTTTTCATTTATTCCCCCCCATCATTCTCAGCAAACAAACAGAAAAACCCAACCCGGTAACTCCAATTTGTTAAATTACAGAACTACAAAAAAACTGCAGTGGGATTTGTTAAATTGCAGTGGGAGTTAGGATTTTTCAATCAAATCCAAACAGAACTACAAACAGAAAAACCCAAAACATTGTTACCGAGAAAACAAAAAAACTAATTCCAATCAAGTAAAATTCCAATCAACAAAAACAATACCCATTAATCTATTTCTGGGTTGCGAGAAAACAAATCAAAGAGAGCTGAAGCTGAAGAAAACAGAAGCAAGATCTGAAAATTTTTTTCCCACACTCGGTAAAAAAAAAAATTAATAAAAATAAAAGCTTCTGAATTAGTTGGTACCTGGTGATTTTTGGTAGCAGATCAGTGTTGCTTGGTGTTTTGGTAGCAAATCTCTACCTTCAAAACGTATTCCTCAGATCAGATTAGACAGAAATTAAAAAAAAAAAAAAAAAAATCAAAATCGCGTTGAAGAAGACGAAAGAAAGAAAGAAGAAGAAGAGGAAGAAGCTTACCACGGAGTAGAGCGCAGAGCAGAGCGCAGAAATCTAGCGAGGCTGGGAGGCGTGGGGGTGAGGCGTGCGGCGTGAAGAGCAAAGGGATGAGGGTTCAGTGTGAGAGAAATGAGTTTGGTGCGTTTGTCTGTGTGTCTGAGTGACTGTGAGATGAGGGGTATTTCGGTAAAAGCCTTGCCAACGGTAACAAATCACAAAACGCGCAGCAGCGCGTTTTCATTTATGGACCTCTGAGGTCCATAAATGAAGCGCGTTTTGGACTTCAGTTTTGCCTGAGTCCAAAACGCAACTTTTTTTAAAAAGTTGCGTTTTGGGCTCAGCCAAACACAAAATATTGTCAACTTTTTAATTTATGCGCTTTTTGGGCTTCAAAAAGCTCAAACAAACGCACACTTATTATGTTTAGAGATTCTAAAATAAATTTAATTGTAGCCAAATAAAGAAAAAATAACAAGCAAAAAATGTAGTCATAATTTTGGTACAAGGTTACATCAGTACAGTCTATTTTGCAGGGCTGTATATGGAATGCTTGGATCTCTTAAGTCGACCAAATATATAAGCTTGCTTCTCTATTGCACATATGTGGAACAATGATATAACTTTGTATTGTAGAATACAATTCAACGATGAAAGGGGTGTGTTGTTTTTTGTAAATTGGAAGAATGAGATGTTAACTGGTTAAATTGATTTAAAAGTAAGAAGAGAGGAAAGGGAAGAGTGATGAAAATATATTTATATTTTTGTTTAGATTGGGTAATGCTCTCAATTTTCATAAACTTAAATTAAGATTTGAGATACTTCCATTAGTTTGACAAAATATGATCAAGAACCGGAGTAATTGAGTATTTACATAGAACATGAAGTGTGTAAAAGTGTAGAACATAAAGTTTTATATTGGATGATTAATGATTATAAATTTCCATTATAAGTTCGAGGTTGCTAGGACTCTGCCTGCCTCCCCTACTACAAGTCTCTCTCACTCAACACCAATTGATGGTCTAGTGTGGAAAAAAATAATAAAAAATTGGTGTTCTTTATCAACAGTGTCTAATTAACTATATCTATAAATCTATAATTGATGCTGAAATTGGTGTTCTTACCGCCAAGTTGGTTGAAAAAAATAAATTCATGGATGGGCCACCAAATCCTGATCAACTAGCCAATTTGACGACATAGCATATCAAAGATTTTTTTTTTTTTAAACAAAGAATTTTTATTCAATTGTGCCTTTTGGCATTATATATTAATTAGGAGTATATATCATATATTACCATGTCTGAAAGCAGAAAGTAATTTCTGCGGATGACTTAAAAATTAAAATAATCAAAATTTCAAAATCAATAAATACGAGGAGGCAGTGAATCGAAAGGTATGTGCCAAAGTTACATATTGATATATAACAATAAAAACTCAAACAACACAACAATAGCATAAACCCACAAAATTTAGAGACAAAAAATATAAACCCATATCAGTGTATAATCCGAAGTAGAGAGAGAACCTGAAGATTGTGGGTGGCTCCGCCGAGCTAAGGTTGTGGGTGTGCAAGACAAGAGCAGCAAAGAGAATGGCTGGAACTGGAGCGTATAACTCTGTTCCTTCTCATGTGGGTAGGGTTTTGCTTAACAGCCGTCTGGGTTCTTGTGGTTGGATTGGAAGAGAAGAAGTTAGAGAGGCAAAAACCTAGAAGAAGATTAGACAGAGCGTAAACACGAGAAAAGCGTAGAGAAATTTGATTTGTTATTTTCATTTCTTTCTTGCTTTTTTGGTTTATATATATTACCTGCTTAACCGGAAACCAATATCTATTAAAATTAAATGAATGGGCAAGATCAAAACAGTATTAAATTAATGGTTCAGATTTAGGTGAGTACCGTATCCACCAAAAAAAAGAAGGGGTAGGATAGATTGACCCATATATATATATATATATATATATATTGATAGATTTACTATTTTTTGGGTACTTAAGTTTAGGAAACTTGAGTTTTCTATGATACTCGAATTTTATGAAATCGACTTTTTTGAAAAAATAGCATTCAAATTTGTCGAAAATTTTTTGATGGAACTTGAGTACCATAAAATTTTTTGAAAGTTTTTCATAGAACTCGAGTTTATGGAACTCCAGTACCATGAAAAACTTGAGAGCCCGTTTGGTAGAGTAGTTAAACAACAATTTTTCAATTTTTAAACAATATTACACATATTTCCACATACTTTTTTATCCACACGTATTTCAAAAAAATACAAATAGTATTACTTAAACTTTTCTACCAAACGGGCCCTGAGTTTCCCAAACTCAAGTACCTAAAAAGTAGTAGATTCCTACATTTTTCCAAAACAATAGTCGATTGATATATATTTTGGTAAACAGTGCTAATGTGCTATTTTGGCCATTATTTTTTGATAAACCCCAACTAATTTAAAGGAATCTCCTGTCCAAGGAAGATCTTTCCCTCTTTGCCAAAATTGTGTTTATTACCCCTCTTAAAAAAGAAAAGTAGTATTCATTGCATGAGTTTGAATTTGGTAAGAATGAGTAAAAAATCCATATTTTACACAATTCAACAAGAAATTGCCACATCAGCTTTTTACTTAAAATTTAATACATCTTATCAAATCTAATAATACCACATCAACATTTTACTTAAAACCTAAAATATGGTATTTATTAAGATGTTATCATGTGTGATCAAATGTATTTATGTTTTCGTAATATGATGATACTAGTCACTAATTTGTGCGATGCACATGAATAGCTACTAGATGAGTTTCAAGGAAAAAAAATAGCTATTATTTTTGAGTTGGAGTAGTAAGCAAAAATACATGAAATTAAAAAAAAAAAAATGATATTGAAAGAATAGCACAAAGTTTTATTAGCTAGGCAGAAAAAAGTATGTTGTTTTATTTATTAGTTTTTTGTAGAAAGGAATAAGAGACAGAATGTTGCATCTATAGTTTAGTTTGTGTTGTCTATATAAGATATGTTATAATATATATATACCAAAAGAAGCCTATTGAAAGGTTATAACCATTCAAATTGGATATACCAAAAGGTGCCTATTGAAGGGTCATAATCCTTCATATTGGATATACCAAAAGGTTATAACTCTTCAAATTGGATATACCAATAGGTGCCTATTGAAATGTCATAACCATTCATATTGGATATACTAAAAGGTGCATATTGAAATGTCATAACCCTTCATATTGGATATATATATTAAAGGTGTCTATTGACCGAAAATGTGTCTATTGAATGAAAATGTGTCTATTTATTGAAAATGTGTCTATTAAATGAAAATATGCTTTTTGATTGAAATGGTGCATATTGAATGAAAATGTACTTATTGAATGGTCATAATTCTTTGGGTATAAATAGTGGTTTATATTCATTTGATAACTTCTTCTCAACTTTTTCTCTTTCATCTTTCTTAAAAACACAAGAAACCTATGAGTTTTTTTCTCAGATTTCTCATTCTCTTCCTACGCCTTATCGATACTTTTCTACTCAATGACAATTTCTTGTTTTAATATATACATCTGATCTGAAACAATGAGTGGATACTGAAACTTAACGGGTAAAATGAAAAGGCACAGTTGTTCATTGTTTTTAAATATATACGTGGCACAAATTTATGTAGCCATGTGATGTAATAAAGAGTAATCAATAAAAAGTCAAAAGGTTCGCTTTTATATTATATAGATGACATGTCTTTATTGGAGGTGTAAACCCCAAATCTTTATAGAATTTAATTCTTTATTACACACTTTGTTGCACACATCTTTACACACTTAAAAACAAGTCATGGTTTCTCTAACCTAGGGTCTTGGCGGCGCCAGAATCCTTGTTAGTAGAATTCGGTTCCTCACTGTAGGACTTCGTTCCCGTACGTAACAAAGTTGCGTATAGGGCTTGTGGGTATTTTCTTCGTGGGACCAGGGAAACAGTGTGAGCCATGGAATCTTTAACTAGAGAATGGAATCGATTGACTCTCTCAGAACAAGAGGGGGATACGTTTGACTTTGAGAACCAAAACATCAAACAAGGAAGCATGTTAGCAGCTAAGTTTTTTACTAAGAGAGCTCTTAGTATTGAAGTGGTAGCCTAGACTTTACGACCATTGTGGAAGACAAAATATGAGTTTCGCATTAAGGACTTAGGAAACCATCTTATTCTATTTACTTTTGAGGATGAGTTGGACGCTGAAAAGATCCTGCTTGGTGCGCCATGGAGCTTCGACAAGTATTTGGTGGCCCTCTGTAGATACGAATCCGATCAGTCCCTCAAAGAGCTTTGCTTTGATACGGTAGAGTTCTAGGTTCAAGTGCATGACCTTCCGGCGCGGAGAATGATGATTGATGCGGCGGAGGGAATATGCCAAACTTTAGGACGAATAATCCACTGCAGCGATGAGGAGGAAACAGACAGAGGAGAGTTCATGAGGGTGCGCGTCGAACTAGATATTAAGAAACCACTGAGTCGAGGACGGCGAGTGAGGTTCGGACTTGATAGCGATGGGTGGGTTTCATTCCGGTACGAACGCCTCCCAGTGTTCTGCTACTGGTGCGGAAGATTAACGCACGACGCAAAGGATTGTGATGTGTGGATTCGCAGTAAAGGGAAACTTAACGTCCAGCAACAACCATTCGGAGACTGGATGCGGGCACCTCAGATGAATATGACAAGGCGGAAGGTTATTTCAGCGGCAGGACAGTAGTCTCGGCGACCAGGAGTTGCCACAAACACTGGTGATTTCGATAATGCATCCGTGCCGGTGACTGACAAACCGACAGTGATGACTAGGACGGAGACTAGCACGAGAAAGGAAAGTGCGAAATCCAAGGAGATTTTGAAATCTGGGGATAAGGCGGAAATCACGGAAATCTTAACTGACAATGAGAAATTTCAGGCGCATATTCAGGAAATCGATGATGCGATCATTAATGGCCCCGCTCCCTTTTCGGTTACTAATACCATTGATGATGCCCTTGATTGCAGGATTGATGATACTCTTGATTGCAGGATTACAAAAGCGGCTGACAACAAGATGACAGGATTGAAACGTGGTGGGCCTGCCGTGGAAATGTTGGACAATACCAGCAACAAAATGGGCTATTCGGGTAGTGGGCCTAGTGGGCTTCTTGTTAATAACCCAGCATCCAAAACATGGAAAAGAGTCCCAACTGGGCCGAAAATTATAAGCCCAAAATCTGAAGATTACCATGCAGGAAATAAACGTGGGGCACAAGACCATGCAAATGAAGATAAGGAGACAGTGACAAAGAAGAAGAAAATAGAAACGGAAGTGGCAGAAGTAAGCAAATTGATGGCTGTGGAATTTACTGAAACGGCGGTGGCTGCAAGGCAGCACCACCGAGATCAATGAGTGCATTAAGCTGGAACTGTCGGGGGCTTGGGAACCTCCGAACAGTTCGAGCATTACAGGAGGTGATTGCCTCCGAAGATCCCATCTTAGTTTTCCTCATGGAAACTAAGCTGTCTAAGGAAGAGATGACCAAGAAGAAATACACGTTGGGGTTTACAGAAGGGTTGGTGGTGGGAAGTAATGGAAGTAAAGGGGGGTTAGCATTATTATGGAGGAAGGAGGTAAGGGTGGACATCCAAACATTTGGCCCATGGCATATAGATGCAGAAGTAGGTGGGGTGAATAGAACGGGGACATGGAGGTTCACGGGGTTTTATGGGCAACCGGATACAAGTAGGAGGGAGGAGACTTGGAGAATCCTTGAGAGGCTAGGGAACGCAAACCATCTTCCATGGCTGTGTATGGGAGATTTCAACGAAATTGTTAGTGACTCGGAGAAGCTTGGGGGAAATTTGAGACCACCAAAACAGATGGAAAGATTTCGGGATGCCATAAACAGATGCCGGTTCAGAGATTTGGGTTATGTGGGACCACGTTTCACTTGGAACAAGATTTTTACAAATGGAGACAGTTGGTGGATCCGGTTAGATCGAGCTTTGGCCACTACGGAATGGGTTTCAAACTTTGCAAATGCGAAGTTGCACCATCTGTCGACCACTGCATCGGACCATTGTATTCTTGCGCTTCGGTGGAATCAAAGGGAACGACGGTGGAATAAGGGTGTGAAACCTTTCAGGTTCGAAGCTATGTGGCTTCGTGATCCGAGGTGTGCGGAGGTTGTAAGTGAAGCATGGGAATTTGGCCTTGGGGTACCTACGGGTCATCCACTCCTGAACTGCATTTCTTCGTGTAATACTCGCCTAACTCAATGGAATAAAAGAGAATTTGGCCATGTTGGAAATCAGATTAAAGCCCTCCAGCATAAACTTCAAGCTTTGGAAACTGCCTCGGAACATAACATGGAAACTATTCGACAAGTCAGGCAGTCTCTGAATGCCTGGTTGGATATTGACGAGGTTATGTGGAAACAACGATCGCGGATCAATTTTCTGAAGGAGGGGGATCGGAATACAAGTTTCTTCCATACCAAAGCATCGAACAGGAAGCAACGGAATTGGATACAGGGTCTGGAGGATGAGAATGGCCTATGGCAAGAGGGTATAGACGAGATTGAGGATGTAGCTTCACAATACTTCTCCACATTATTCACTTCTTCTCAGCCAGGAGAGATGACTGAACTTCTAAATACCATTTCACCTACAGTAACGGATGCAATGAACCGGATGCTGACTAGAGATTTTCAGGCTTCAGAGGTTGCCCAGGCATTGAAGCAGATGCACCCGAATACTGCACCAGGATTGGACGGTCTGCCACCTTTATTCTATCAAAAATTTTGGGCACTCACTGGCACCTGTGTCACTCAGGCGGCTCTGGACTTCCTGAATCATGGTATTGTCCCTCCTAACTATAATGACACTCAGATTGTGCTTATTCCAAAAGTCCAAAACCCTAGAAAAATTACTGAATATAGGCCTATTAGTTTATGTAATGTGGCCTACAAAATAGCTTCTAAGGCTGTTGCCAATAGACTGAAGAATGTATTATCTGAAATTGTCAGTGAAAATCAAAGTGCTTTCACCAAAGGGCGCTTTATAACTGATAATGTATTAGTTGCGTTTGAAACAATGCATCACATTAGCCAAAAGAAGTCAGGGAGAGTGGGGGAGATGGCGTTAAAATTGGATATGAGTAAAGCATATGATAGGGTAGAGTGGACTTGCTTAGAGAATATTATGAGGAAGATGGGTGTTCACCAAAAAATGATTGATGTGGTTATGAGGTGTATAACTACTGTCACATATACTATCCGCATAAATGGGCAAAGCCGAGGCAGAATTGTACCCTCTAGAGGCCTCTGTCAAGGGGACCCATTATCTCCTTATTTATTTCTATTTTGTGCAGAGGGTCTTTCAGCACTTTTTCGTCATGCAGCATGGAGACAAGCCATACATGGTGTGGCGGTGTGTCGAAGAGCGCCAAAAATTTCCCATCTATTCTTTGCCGACGATAGCTTGGTATTTTTCCGAGCATCATTGGAAGAATGTAACGAGCTACAACGTATATTCTTTGTTTATGAGGCTGCTTCCAGCCAGCAACTCAATAAAGCCAAGACTGCCCTCTTTTTTAGTAAGAATACTCCACGTGCAATTCAGGAGGAAATAAAAGCTAGATTCGAAGCACAAGTTATTCGCCAGCATGAAAAATATCTTGGCCTTCCTTCGTTGATTGGGAGATAAAAAAGAAACACATTCAAGGACCTCAAAGACAAACTGGGAAAAAAACTCTTAGGGTGGAAGGAAAAACTTTTGTCAAATGCAGGCAAGGAAGTTCTAATTAAAGCAGTTGGACAAGCAATTCCTTCTTACACTATGAGTTGCTTCAAACTCCCGGACTCCCTATGTGATGAGCTTGCGAGCATGGTTCGTAAATTTTGGTGGGGGCAAAATAATGGGGTGGACAAGATGGCTTGGCTTAGCTGGGAGAAGATGTGCACTCCGAAGGAAATTGGCGGCATGGGCTTTAGGGACCTCAAAGCTTTTAACATGGCATTACTTGCTAAACAGGGGTGGCGTCTCCAAACCTGTAATAATTCCCTATTCTATCAGGTTTTCCAAGCGAAATATTTTCCAAATGGGGACTTCCTCTCAGCTACGTTGGGCACAAAAACTTCGTATGCTTGGAGAAGTCTATTTGCTGCACAACGGATTGTTTGGAAAGGAAGCCGGTGGAGGATAGGAAATGGAGCCAAAGTTCGAATTTGGGGTGACCGCTGGTTGCCTATGTATTCCACATACGGAGTTGTAACACCAAGGCCAAATCCTGGTGCTGATCAACCAGTGGCTACATTAATTGATTACCAAAGAGGAGAATGGGACGTGGAAGCCCTCCGGCGAACTCTCATGACCAAAGATGTGGATTCGGTTCTATCCATTGCACTGAGCCCAACTTTGCCGGAAGATTGTCTCATCTGGGCGCTGACTAATTTCGAAAAGTTCACGGTGAAATCAGCATATAGATTGGCACTAAATGAGAAAGCTAGCCACGGTACTGAGGAGAGCTCCAACCCATGCATGAAGGAGTTTTGGAAGTCTAGATGGCGTTTGGATGTTCCTAATAAGATTCGGAGTTTCACGTGGCGTGCATGCCGGAATATACTACCCACTAAGGCCAACCTTTTCCACCGGAGGATAACAGCAGAAAATATATGTGAGGTATGTGGAAATTTCGAAGAAACAACTGCCCACGTACTCTGGAATTGTAGCCAAGCAAAGGAAGTGTGGAAGAAGAGGGGTTTGGAAACGGACAAAGTTATGGACAGATGCCCGGAATTCCTGGATTTACTGTGGTATGCCCGGAACGTGAAACAGTGGACGAAGGAGGACATTGGCTTGTTGGTTACAATGGCATGGGGTATTTGGATGAACCGAAATGAGGTACGCCTTGGGAAGAGTAGGAAACCTGCTTTTGCCTTTGCTCGGTGGACCAAAGAATACTGGGAAAGTTACGTTGCCGTAAACCACACCACTCAGCCATACAAAGAACTAGAGGAAGTAAAATGGCAACCTCCCAAGCCTCCGTGGTACAAAGCCAACATGGATGGAGCCGTGTTTTCCAAGCAAAAGGAAGCCGGAGTTGGGATTGTGATCAGAGACCATCACGGAGCTGTGGTAGCGGCGCTTAGCAAGAAGATAAAAGCTCCGCTGGGTGCTGTTGAAGTGGAGGCCAAGGCAATGGAGGAAGCAGTTAACTTCGCATGGGATATGGGTATTCGCGAATGCATGTTCGAAAGTGATTCCCTCTCCGTGGTGAACGCAATGCTACTTTTCCCTGACCCACCTACGTCTATTGTTAATGTTATTACTGGAGCTCTGTCCCAACTTTATAAGTTCAGAGAAGTCCAATTCTGTCATGTAGCTTGATTAGGAAATAAGGCTGCACACACGTTAGCACAAGTTGCAAAAAGCATGTCAGAACAAGTTGCTTGGGTTGAGGAAACACCAGCTTGTATTGAGCGGTTGGTGACCCAAGATGTATTGTTTTGTTTTTAGTCTTGAGTTAAAGTAATGAGTTTCACATAAAAAAAAAAAAAAAAAAAAAAAAAAAAAAAAAAGTCATGATTTCATTTAATTTAGGATGGCAACTTTTACCATACTCCTTTCCACAATTATTTTATATGGCATATTGTGTTTGTGGGAAAAAAGTACGTGAAAGAGTCTAGTTCTAAAATTATTGAAGGTTGCCACATTGGTTGACCCCATGGTACATGCCTTAATGTACCACACTTTATGGCCGGTCTGCAACTCCCTACAATCCAAAACTAAAGATGCCTAAATAAGAGGAAAAACACTATTAGAATTGATAAATTTTAGTACAAAATCAATTTCCAAATTCCAATATGACACCCTTGTAACCGAATTGTCAAGTTATGTGAAGAGACCAAGTCTGATGATTGATGGTCCATAACTCAATTTGTGATGCTCAAATAATAAGGGTGAATCCCGTGATCCAATATGCCACCAATGCTTACCCAAGATTAACATCCACACTGCCATTCGTATTTGGCTTGACAAAGAGAGGATCTAGAGGATTCCGTCCCAAAAAAAAAGGGGATAAATTAAACCAAACTCCCTTTAGGTTTTTCGAAATGAGCTCCACCCAAACATTTCCGCTTAAGATTTTTTTTAAATGCAATAATTAAATTTTCACTAGTTTCTAAATATATATATATATATATAATTAATATAATATATAACAGTATTTGTTTTCCTTAATAACTTTTAATTTGAACTTCAAAATACAGTCCCATCTGTTTTGAGGACGTGTCTTAGAAACAGTAGTTTCAATTTTTGAAATTGTCTCAATTTTGCTATTTCTGATCAAAATTATTATTTTGCCACTTAATTACGTGATTAGTGTTAGGGTGTTTTGGACGTTTTCTTATAGCTGCCCTAGGTTTTCTTTTTTACCGGCTATTTAAAAGCATTATAGCATCTAGAGAAATTCAGTTTTTAGATTAATTAAATTTCATATTTTATTTATTGTTTTTATTTGGGGAATTCTAGACTCTATCACCTTGCAAATTCAAAAGACCCCTAATGGATTTAAAGTTTTTATTCAAACCAAATTTCAATAAAGTTTACTATTTTTAAAAATGAGCACCCAAATTGATTATTTGAATCTCATGATTTAAAAACTTTTTTCAAAATGGTTGATTCTGTTTAAAGATTATGGTGATTCCATTGTTGAAACAATTTGTAACTATTTAATTGGCTAAATATATTGGCCATTGCTAAAATCCTGAACCAGACGGTCCAGACCACAACAGCTTGAAGTGGTCCCATATTAAACCAGCGGTCGATCCACTGGAATGATCATGTAGAGATATGAGTTAATTATAGCGAAGCAGCAACTCATGTAAGAGCCTCTTTTATTTTCGAAGGGGGTTGTCTTTAATTGGCTTAACCAATATGAGTGACACGTGGCTTCCAGGGACAAAGAATGCTACAATCTCTATGAAAAATTTCTCTTAATTGAGGCATTGTACCAAACCCACTGATCAGCTAAAATTCCACATGTATACTAATTACCCATACTGTTTTACATCTGAAAATGTGCGTAACAAACGCTTCATAAAATATTCAAACAAGAATTTACTTCGGTCAAAAAAATAATCAAACAAGAATTTACAAATACTTTCGTCAAAAAATAATCAAACAAGAATTTACTTTTGTCAAAAAATAATCAAACAAGAATTTACTTTTGTCAAAGAATAATGTGGAAATTATTGTTCACGACAAAACGTAGAATTTTCAAGTCAATGCACGCATGACCTTTTATGTTGACGTTAGTCTTTGCTCATTATAATGGGTCTAACATCAACATGCTGGCCGCTAAGAGCTCCAAGAACAGAAAGCAATGGGCGTCTCTGCTTTTGTGTTTTTGAGTTCCAGTTTATTTCTTTTCTACTTTGTGTTCTCTAATGCTGTTGACAGCATTACCCAATCCCAATCCATCAGTGACAGTAAGGGCACAAACCTGGTCTCTAAAGATGGAGGCTTTGTCTTGGGGTTCTTCAGTACAGGAAATTCCAATAACCGTTACTTGGGAATTTGGTACAAGAATATCCCAGTTAGAACGGTTGTTTGGGTAGCAAACCGGGGCAATCCAATTAGAGACTCGTCTGGCGTGTTGATGTTAAACAGTTCAGGTAGTCTTGTTCTTCTCAGCCAGAATAGGACTGTTGTTTGGTCGGCGAATTCTACAAAGGAGGCAGGGAGTCCAGTTGTTGAACTTTTAGATTCAGGAAATCTAGTATTAAGAGAAAAGAATGAAGAAAACCCAGAAAGTTATTTGTGGCAAAGCTTTGACTATCCTTCTGATACATGGCTACCAGGGATGAAACTTGGATGGGACTTAAGGACCGGTCTGGAAAGGCGCCTAACTGCATGGAAGAGTCCAGATGATCCATCTCCTGGAGAACTGAGTTGTGGGATTGTACTTCATAATTATCCTGAGATAGTCATGAAGAACGGCTCCAAGATATACGGTCGGACTGGCCCGTGGAATGGCATTAGGTTCAGTGGTGCACTATGGTTAAAGGCCAACCCAGTCTATAACTTCACTTTTGTCTCCAACAAGGATGAGCTATACTTCATGTACCACACGATTAAAAAGTCTGTAATCACAAGAGCAGTTTTGAACCAAACTTTTTACGTGTACGAGCGCTACATATGGATCGAAGCAGATAAAAAATGGATCCCGTACTTTTCTGTACCACAAGACAAATGTGACAGTTACAATTTATGTGGTGCTTATGGAAATTGTAAAATTGGTGACTCACCTATCTGCCAATGCGTAGAAGGATTTAAGCCTAAGTCACCAGAAACATGGAACCCAGACGACTGGGCTAAGGGATGTGTACGCACTACGGAATTGAGCTGCACGGATAAAGATAAAATTGGGTTTGTTAAACTTGTTGGGCTCAAGTTGCCAGACACCACGTATTCTTGGGTGAACAAAAGTATGAATCTTAACGAATGCAGAGTCCAATGTTTGAACAACTGTTCTTGTACGGCTTATTCCAACACTGACATCAGAGATGGAGGAAGTGGCTGCGCCATCTGGTATGGAGATCTAATTGATATTAGACAGGTTGCAGAAGGCGGGCAGAATGCTAGTTGGCAGGATGTATATATTCGAATGCCTGCTTCAAAGAAAGGTATAGGCCTATTGTCTTGGTTGCTCTTTAATTCGTATTTTGAAATGCCTCTCTCTTTTTGTTAGATGCAACAGAATTTTGACCATGTTAGAGATTTTACCAAGAGATTTTAGTTGAAACCCACCAATCAATTTTTGTCGTTCCATCTTTTTTTTCCATTGGTTTTATGGCATTAAAGTCTGCGGCATCTAAAATATTTTCGCTTTTCTATTGCTAAGTCAACCAGGAAGTCCCTCAAAAAAAAAGAAACGTCAACCAGGAAGACGGTATAGACAAGCAAAAGATGAAGGTGAGAGTTGCAGTTGCCATTGCCATTGCCGTTGTTTTCGGGGTGCTCTTGATTGCCTACTGCATTTGCAAAAGGAAAAACTTCAGAGGTAATATTACTTCTTTGACCCACTTTGGAAAAAATAACATGGTGAAGTAGAAAAATTGAGTTTGCTCTTGATTGCTTTTGAGCAAGTCAAACATGTCACTAGTCCAGGATTGTGTTTGGTTGTCAGGGTTCAAAAAAATACAAGAAAATTTGGGATTCCTAAATTTTTTTTCTATCTTAAAAATTGAGAAATTAAAATTTTTGGTGTTTAATTTTTTTTTTCAAATTAGATGTTGACGAGACATTTTTTTTAATGTCAATAACTACTAACACCACTTTTTTACTTACCAATTACTACTCACCATATTATTAGTTTGTAAAAAAATTTGTAAGATATCTTGTGACTTGCATTTTTTATAAGCGAAAACATTATTTTGGTCTTTATATTTTGGAGTCATAGTCAATTTAGTCCTTACATTTTTGTAATAGTCAATTTGGTCCCTGTTATTTTTAACTTGCAGTCAATTTAGTCCTTGCCGTCATCTTACTAATGGAATATGCCTACATGACAAATGGATTGTACTCTTGGCTCACTTAAGCTTATGTGACAAGTAAAATAATATTAAACAAATTTATTTGACATATAAATAAAGCCACATCAACATTTAAATTTAAAAAATAATTTTAATTAATTAATTTTTCAATTTTAAAGAAAGAAAAAAAATTGTAAAAATGTTCCAAACTTTTCTGGAATTTTTGTAGCAACCAAAGTTACCAAACACACCAACACCGAAACACAAAAATCATATTTACCAATCACCAACTCTCCTAAACACAAAAATAACCAAGCAATCCAAGCTCAACATCATCTTTGTAAGAACATGTTTGTGTTATTCCTTTTTTTTTTCTCTCTCTCTCTCTCTCTCCCCGTCTCTTTTCTCTTTTGGTTCACCCGTACCCACTTAGAGCAAAACAAAACCTTTGCCTTGGAAGCCAGCTTGCCAAATTGAACCATAAACTAGGAAGAAGAAAACCATTTGATGCAATGTTTTGAATCCCTCCATCTATCAGATTGGTCAAACCGTACCTTTTTGTTGTTGTTGTTAATTTATGAGATGGGAAAGCATAGGTCCGCAAAGTTAAGCAAATAAACTTAGTTATGCCAAAGATGCATCACTTTGCTACACGCTATGGGTATTTTGTTTTGATTTGGGTTTTCTTGCTTTGGTTTTGCTTGAAATCTTACTTCTTTCATAGACTGCAAATATTTCTTTTTGAAAATCAACCATTACCACAGAAATTCATGGACCCACTTGAGTGATTTGACTTGTGCTCTCTTCGATTTTTACCGTTTCTTTGGATTTCCTCTTTAGATAATTTTGCTTTTTTCCTTCTACTTTTTTGAATCACAACTGTTTGCAAAGTCAATTCAAGAAGCTATGAGTTACCAGCAAACCCAACAAAGTTGATACTTTCTGACCTCAAATCTTCAATTCTAATTCTAATTTTAATTTTAATTTAAGAAATTAATTTTTCTGGGTTCATGTTGTTCTTTTGGGTTCAGGTTCTTATGTTATTTATTTTTTTTGGGTTAATGATTTTTATTTTTGGTGGAATATGATTTTTTTTTTGTTTAAATTTTCTTTTCTTTTCTCCTTTAAAATCAAGAAATAATTTTTGTCTATTTTTTTAAATTTAAATGCTGACATGACATTATTTAAATGTGTTAAAAATTTGTTTAATATTATTTTATTTGCCATATAAAAGAAAATGAAGCTTATGCTATAATTATTTTTATTCATTTTTGGGTTCAGTTTAGGGGCCTTTAGATTGGCCCTGAAGTGGCACAACGGGATAGGGCCTGCGGGGCCCAACGGGGCGGGTTCGGGTAATGGGGGTGGGTTTGGGCATAAAGAAACCCGCCTCGAACCCAACTCGTTGCCATTCCTAAATATAGGGATTATGTTGATTGTGACCCCAAAATGTAGGGACCAAAATAATATTTTCACACACACACACACACATATATATATATATATATATATATATATATATATATATATATATATATTAGTATTCAGAAACATTTAATGTGCCACCTCTACACTCTATGTGCCACATAGACAATTTCTATTACTAAGATAACAATAGAAACTAATTGAGAATGAGTTTAAAATGTAGGGATTAAAATAGGAGCTCCAAAACTGTATTAACCTGAATGTGTATGAAAGTGTGTAGTACATATATATATATATATATTAGTATTCAGAAACATTTAATGTGCCACCTCTACACTCTATGTGCCACATAGACAATTTCTATTACTAAGATAACAATAGAAACTAATTGAGAATGAGTTTAAAATGTAGGGATTAAAATAGGAGCTCCAAAACTGTATTAACCTGAATGTGTATGAAAGTGTGTAGTACTAACATTATATCAAACTAACACAATTTTTAAGAGTAAAAAATGATGACCTCTTTAGGGCATAAGGTGTCAACTGCTTAGCGGAAACACTCTGCTTGTGGTTTGAAATAAAAGATTTAAACTTCCTAATCAATATATATTTATATATAAAAATAGAGGCGTCATGTAAGAAAGTATGAGGTTCTGCCAAGTGGCGTATTCTATGCAAAGAGAATTGAAATATTCTCAAGTGCCATATCAAAGTTAAGAACAACTTAAATATTGACTTTTTGTTTCATTTGGTTCAATGTTTCAAGACATTTCTAATTAAAAAATAAATATTCTTTGTATCCTTTGGTTCAATGTTTCAAGACTTTTCATCTCTCACATATACACATAAAACTCCTTGTATTTTAATTCATCATTTTCACCTCTTGCACTTCTATCTCTTTATATATTTACCTATAGTCCTTAATGTCATCTCATGTCAAATACACAAACTAAAAATGTTGTCATTTATTTTCAATCTTTCGACGACACCTACCAAGCACTAACATTTTTGTCTCATCTAATTCTAACTTGTATGAGTTGGCTACAACCAAAGGAGGAGGACTTACATTTTCTATTGAGTGATAACGACAATTACAATTTTGATGTTAAAATCATAAAATGTAATTTAAACTATTTCCGGTCATTATTCGAGTAGCATAGTGAAGAGAGCAAGGTTTCTATCTGGTGATGGTTAAAAAGGCTTATGATCAATTTATAGTTTAGGTTGGACTAACGTGCATTCAATCCAAACTAATTAGTTAGAGTTGCCATATTCTATTTCTTATGTTTAATGTGAAACACATCTTGCTCTTATCAGAGAAAATGAAGAATACAGGGATGATAGACCAGAATATTGATGGCCAAAATGAAGACCTGGAGCTCCCATTCTATAGCCTAGCTACCATAGCTATTGCCACTAACAAATTTTCAAGCAATAACAAGCTTGGTGAAGGTGGCTTTGGACCCGTATATAAGGTAACTTTGATAGACCAATTCACATCATATTCAACATCAATATAATCTATTTACAAATGTGATTTTTTAGGGTATACTAGCAGATGGACAAGAAATTGCTGTGAAAAGGCTTTCACGAAATTCCAGACAAGGATTAAGGGAGTTTAAAAATGAAGTTATGTCGATCGCCAAATTACAGCACCGAAATCTTGTTAGGCTTTTGGGCTATTGCATTGAAGGAGAGGAGAAAATGTTAATCTATGAATACATGCCCAATGGAAGCTTGGACTCCTTCATTTTTGGTTAGAACTTCTCAAAACTTAATAATTTTTGCCAAACTTGATGACGATTTTTTTTTATTGTTATTTAAAGAAATTTCAATTTATTCTTTCATTATTCAAGTTTAGTATTAACATAAACAATAAACTTGACAGATGAAATGAGATCTAATATTTTAGGTTGGTTTATGCGCTTCAAAATTATTTGTGGGATTGCTCGTGGGCTTCTCTATCTTCATGAAGACTCTAGATTGAGGATTATACATAGAGATCTAAAAGCAAGTAACATTTTACTTGATAGTAAGATGAACCCAAAAATTTCTGACTTCGGCATGGCTAGGTCCTTTGGTGGAGATCAAATTGAAGGAAATACAAACAGAGTGGTTGGAACTTAGTAAGTATTCTTTAGGAGAAGTTACACTATTAGTCTCTTAAGTTTACCTTGTGAGCACAATTGGTACCTTAAGTTTCAAGTGAGAGCTATTGGTCACTTAAGTTTAAAAAATGAGTGTTGTTAGTCAATTTTGTTAATCGTAGTTAGTACTATTGCCTATGTGGCTAACTGCAAAATAATGTGGCATCTTTAACTAAGTTGCTCCAATAAAAAGCAACCACTTCAATTAAAAAACTATAAAACTCCAACTCACCAAAATAACAGAACTCTATTTTTCTTTCTCCGTTCACTTTAGAGTTTGTGGAGTGTCATGGGTTGTACCTCCTTTTTGACTTGTGTCCATGTTGATTCCTTCTTGCGAAGGTGAGGTATGCAATACTTTATCTCCCTAAAGCAATTTGAACCCAAAGCTAGCGCTAGCTCGAGAGTATACAAACAACTTTAAGAAAGAGATGGAGGAGTTGCTGCCTAATTGTAGGTTAAGGAACCAAAGAATGACTTCATGAAGGTCTACCTACTAGACTAAGTCATGAGTTAGGGTACATGATGGGAAGAGGTGGAACACCCCAAGCCTTCCAAGTCATAG
Organism: Quercus wislizeni; assembly: GCA_023055345.1. Classification (NCBI taxonomy): domain Eukaryota; kingdom Viridiplantae; phylum Streptophyta; class Magnoliopsida; order Fagales; family Fagaceae; genus Quercus; species Quercus wislizeni. The sequence goes on along the minus strand of JALGQJ010000031.1, from coordinate 2,362,446 downwards.
TGGGCCGTCTTAGGTTGTTACTAAATCTGAGATTAAATAGAGCTCATATAAGAGCACTAGCATCAAGTGTGCCCAAATATTTGGCATTTGGCACACCAACACCAGAAAACCTATTACATGAGGTGTTCTAAATGCCAAATAATTTGGCATGGGTGAATAGCAGTACGGTCACAAATGCTATAATGAATTTTTTTTGTTTAAAATTTTTTTCTCTCCTTTCCTTTTCTTTCTTTCTTCTCTCTCTTTCTTCTTTCTTTTTTCTTCTCTAGACTGGTCTCTCTCCTTTCTATCACTCTCTCTTTTCTTTCTCTCTCTCTCTCTCTCTCTCTCTCTCTCAGCCTCACCACTCAGCCACTTCATCTTGCCACACTAGCAGCATCGCCTCGCCAAGTCTATGGCCTTGCCAGTCTCGGATCGCCACATCAGCGACCTTGCCACACCCACCTCGTCATGCCATGCCGCCAAATGTGTCCTTGATCTGCGAGTTAGGGTTTTTTGGATTTGTTTGTGTTTTTGGGATGGGTTTTGAGAAGTGAATTTCTTAAGTTGTTGGTTGTTTGCGGTGGTGGTTTTTTTGGGTTGTTGTTGTGGGTTTTTTTTGGTGGCTATGTTGATTTTAATTGGGGTGTGGTGGCTGGTTTTGGAGGTTGGCAGTGGGTTTGGATTGATGGGTTCCAATTTTTCAAATGACTTTGCTAGAGAAAATTTTAGGCTCTAAGGTTTCAATGGGACATCTCACCAACCAGTTGATTAGGTTGGTTAACCCGAAATCTCACCAAAATGGAAAAAGAGTAAAACGGGGCTTGCTGTCCCATATTGGCGTATGTTGGTAAATTGGTGCGCATGCCACCAATTCCTGGCATACGCCATTTTGGGCAGATTTTCAAATTGGGATAGAAAAGAGTTTTGGTTTAGGACCTGGGTATTTTATGGCCACAAATTAGGCTTGTATGTTGTTAGGTTTCATATATGATGTTGATCATTTTGGTAATGGTTAAGTTCTTCATCATTAGGGTTGGGGTTCTCGGGTAAAGGTTGAAATGAAATGCAGTGTCTATAGAGTCTCCCAATCATCTCCTCTGTCATCCTCCATTGCACCCAAACCCACACATCCTAACCTTCGTTGATCATGGCCATCAAAGATCATGATGGATATCCACCTCTTTCGCCCTTTGCCATAGTTGAACCTATGGGTTTAGTTATCGAGTCATCGAGGAGACCAATCACATCCTAATTGAGATATGCTCCAACTTTGACCTCCTAATGCAATCAACAAACTCAATTTTTTCTTCAACCCAAACAAGACCTTCTCACTTGGTCCAAAGAGCTCCATCGGTCTAGGAATGGCGAAGGGTTAGAGGTTGATGATGGAGAGAAGGTTGTGATTTATTTGGGACAGAGGAGGGAAAGATATGAGGGGTGAATGACATAGAAAAGAGATTGTTTTGATTTTTGATTTTTTGATTTTTTTTTTATTTTACAGATATGGATTTGACTTGAATTTTTAATTGACTTGCCTTATTTTGGTTGGTCCAAGTTTGTAAAAAGATGTCATGTCGCTATTGCGTTACCTGCATAGGTAATAACACTAATAGTAGTTGACTAAAAGACTAACAGTGCTCATTTTGAAACATGAGAGACCAGTAATGTACATTTAAAACTTGAGGGACCAATTCCTATTACAAGGTAAAATTCAAGGACAAATAGTGTAATTTTGCCTATTTCTAACACGTTTTGTTATTGAAAAATTTTCTAATAAAAGATTTCCATTCTTACAGTGGTTATATGGCACCCGAATACGCCATTGACAGTGTATTTTCAGTAAAATCTGATGTCTTTAGTTTTGGAATATTATTGTTGGAGATAATATGTGGAAAGAAAAATCGAGGGTCTTTCCATCCAGAATATAGTCTAAACCTTGTTGGACATGTGAGTTCTCAAAAGATTTGACTCTTTTTCTTTATTTTTTTTATACATATTATGATACAAACAATGACAAGAAAATTTCGAATGTTTTAGGCATGGAAATCATGGAAAGAAGGAAGGACTTTGGAGCTAATTGATACTTGCTTAAAGGACTCTTGCATCCTATCAGAGCTTGAACGTTGCCTTCATATTAGTTTCTTATGTTTGCAACAACATCATGAGGATAGGCCTAACATGTCATTTGTGGTTATGATGTTGCATAGTGAGAGTTCACTACAGGAACCCAAAGAGCCGGGTTTCTATGTGGGAAAAAAATCACCTTCGTCAAGCAAGAACCAATCATCCTCAACCAATGAAATTACTATTACCTTGTTAGATGGTCGATAGTCAAGAGTCATATCAATTTGATTATATTACATATTTTGTGATTAATATTTTACATTTGTACATTTTGCAAACTGTACACACTTATATTCTCCAAGAATGTGAAATAAGCCTTATTTGAACCTTAAAGACCTAAAATGGCTTCTTCAATATTTAAGAGGTTTGAGACTACTTATTATCCATTTAACCAACTTTTTTAAAGAAGAAAGAAGTAATTTGATTGAGACTTCTAGTTGTAATTTAAAAATCTCTCCCCTTTAAAATGGCTGGCTAAATCTAGTGGTAGAGCTTCTTGAAAAATGGTAAGGATTAAGAAATCAACAGGTTACCTATTGGCACTTAAGCAAGCAAACTAAATTTGGTGTTTTCCTAGTACCTTTTATTGTTTTTGAGCCCCATTTATTGAAGGGGGAATTTAGGCCCACATATGAGAGAGAGTGTTAGACCATAGTTAAATGATTAAATTCACCTTTTCTTAATAGTTTAAGCTTTTCAGAGAATTGGTAATTTATCACAAACAAACACAGATAAGGGATACAAATGATAAATTAGTTTAAACTTTCCACATTATAAATGAATCTTTCAAGTGCCAAGCAATGATTATAGAAATGGGTAAATTTTTCTTTATGAAAACAAGAGAAAGAGAGGGAAAATAAAAAGATTACAAACTTATTACAGGGAAAAAAGTACTTATAATAGCAACATATTTCACATAAAGCAAAAGGGTAGAGGCCATTACTTGCAATAGCATTTACAAGTGTCGCACCTTGAAACTTACTGTTTCCAACATTCTATAACAAAACTAAACTATCTTTGTGATCATCCTCAGCTCTAGGAGGTCTCTTAAGCATCTTGATGGGAACTATATATCTACCTTTACATTAAAAATTTGGAAAGTATAATTGAGAGGTTCATTTATGTTAGACTGTAAATTTTATATTGAAAGACAAAAACAAACAAACATTTTATTCACAAATACAAATAATATTGTTAGTCATTCATGCTATTCTTACTCTTTTATGGATTTTTTTTTTTTTAAAGCTGAAATTCCATTAGAAAAAAAAAAAATTTTTTTTTTTAAAATGATTTTTAAAAAAAATGGATGTACAAAAAAAAAAAAAAAAAAAAAAACCAAATTATTGGCGTTAGGGTATAACAGAGAAGCAGAAAGTATAACCCAGAAACTAAAAATCACCAACAGCGTACATCTCCCACTGCATGAAATAGTTGTTGACCACGTGTATATTCCCATTCATACACTGAACATACGTTGCACCAGCACCTCACTGAAGTGAATCAACGCAATGGTGACCTACATTCCCGAATTTAATGTGTTATAGACCCAAGGTGACATGGGCATGCCCAATATGAGGATAATGTAAATGATGATGACATGCAAGGAAAATTAGGATAAGGATGGGAATGGAAGAATGGGGAATAGAAAATGGTGGACATAGAAAGGATTTAATTTTTCTTATGTGAGTTTGGTTGGACTTGAAAAAGTGAAATGATGAAAAACTTTTTGTTTATTGGAAAAGAAAATCAAACATAGAAAATGGTATTTGTATAAATCGATATAGGCTCCTGTTACATAATAAAATAAAATAATATTTTATATAAAAAAAATACTTATTGTTTAGACAAAAAGAAGAAGAAATTAACGCGAAGGGGGGAGAGGGGCATATGGTTATTTCTTGAACTTGAAACAGAGGGAGCAAAAAGTCAAAGATGTGTAAAACTGGAAATCAACGAGCACCCTTTTCTTATATGTCTATTGTTGAATAAGATTCCCACCCGCCATTGACAATATTGGCAATTTAGTTTATATTCATCTCTAGCTTAGTTACCATTGCTTGTGGGAAATTTGGTAGTCATAAAGAGTATGGTACAGCCAAGGTGAGAAAACTAGAAAATAAATTTTCTTCTCAATTAACTGTAGTATACTCTGGAGAGCCTGGGAACAAATTCCTTCATAGAGCGTAGGATGGAATGTGGAGATAAGATTTTTTGCATAATGTACATTTCTCTCAGTTGTCTATAAGCCTGGATCAAGTCATCAAACAATAAAAATGACAAAAATCTGGCTCCCATTTGAATGTGTGATAAGGCACATTTCCTGATCCGTCTAAATCAAAGAATATTCGAGAATTCTGCTCTATTATTCCAAATCTTAGTGCTCAGTGCTCACCATTCAATTCCTTTGTTGACCTTTCTTTCACACCGTAGTGCAAAAGCGACTTCTGTAGAAGGGAGTAATGTGGAAATTTTTGTTCACAACAAATTGCAGAAATTTCAAAGAACAGCCACTTGCTTGAGTCAATGCACGAGCTTTCTATTTTATAGACTTATAGTCTTCGTGGAAAAGTAAGGATCAGGACAAAGTGACCAACTACAAAAAAAGCGACTTCTGTAGAAGGGAGTAATGTGGAAATTTTTGTTCAAAACAAATTGCAGAAATTTCAAAGAATAGCCACTTGCTTGAGTCAATGCACCACCTTTCTATGTTATAGACTTATAGTCTTTGCTCATCATATCGGGTTTAACTTTAATATGTTGGCTAAGAGCTCTAAGAACAGGAAGCAATGGACATCTTTGCTTTTGTGTTTTTGAGTTCTAGTTTATTTCTTTTCTACTTTGTATTTTCGGATGCTGCTGACAGAATTACCCAATCCCAATCCCTCAGTGATGGCACAAACTTGGTCTCTAAAAATGGAGGCTTTGTCCTGGGGTTCTTCAGTGCAGGAAATTCCACTAACCGTTACTTGGGAATTTGGTACAACAATATCCCAGTTAGAACGGTTGTTTGGGTAGCAAACCGGGGCAATCCAATTAGAGACTCGTCTGGCGTGTTGATGTTAAACAGTTTAGGTAGTCTTGTTCTTCTCAGCCAGAATAGGACTGTTGTTTGGTCGGCAAATTCCACAAAAGAGGCATGGAGTCCAGTTGTTGAGCTTTTAGATTCAGGAAATCTAGTATTAAGAGAAAAGAATGAAGAAAACCCAGATAGTTGTTTGTGGCAAAGCTTTGACTATCCTTCCGATACATGGCTACCAGGGATGAAACTTGGATGGGACTTAAGGACTGGTCTGGAAAGGCGCCTAACTGCATGGAAGAGTCCAGATGATCCATCTCCTGGAGAACTGAGTTGTGGGATTGTACTTCATAATTACCCTGAGATAGTCGTGAAGAACGGCTCCAAGGTATACCACCGGAGTGGCCCGTGGAATGGCATTAGGTTCAGTGGTGCACTATGGTTAAAGGCCAACCCATTTGTATACATCACTTTAGTCTCTAACAAGGATGAGGTATATTTCATGTACCACACGATTAAAGAGTCTCAAATCACAAGAACAGTTTTGAACCAAACTTTTTACGTGTACGAGCGCTACATATGGATCGAAGCAGATAAAAAATGGATCCCGGTCTTTTCTGTACCACAAGACAAATGTGGCAATTACAATTTATGTGGTGCTTATGGAAATTGCATCATTGGTGAGTCACCTATCTGCCAGTGCATAGAAGGATTTAAGCCTAAGTCACCAGAAAGATGGAACCCAGACGACTGGGCTAAGGGATGTGTACGCACTACGGAATTGAGCTGCAAGGATAAAATTGGGTTTGTTAAACTTGTTGGGATCAAGTTGCCAGATACCACGTATTCTTGGGTGAACAAAAGTATGAATCTTAGCGAATGCAGAGTCCAATGTTTGAACAACTGTTCTTGTACGGCTTATTCCAACACTGACATTAGAGATGGAGGAAGTGGCTGCGCCATCTGGTATGGAGATCTAATTGATCTAGTTGAAGGGCGGGATGCTAATTCGCTGGATGTATTATATATTCGAATGCCTGCTTCAAAGAAAGGTATGGGCCTATTGTCTTGGTTGCGCTTTAATTCGTATTTTGAAATGCCTTTCTCTTTTTGTTAGATACAACAGAGTTTTGACCATGTAAGGGATTTTACTGAGAGATTTTAGTTGAAACCCACCAATCAATTTTTGTCGTTCCATCTTTTTTTCCATTGGTTTTATGGCATTAAAATCTGCTGCATCTAAAATATTTTCGCTTTTCTATTGCTAAGTCAACCAGGAAGTCTCTCCCAAAAAAAAAGAAGTCAACCAGGAAGACGTTATAGACAAGCAAAAGATGAAGGTGAGAGTAGCAGTTGCCATTGCCATTGCCGTAGTTTTCGGGGTGCTCTTGATTGCCTACTGCATTTGCAAAAGGAAAAACTTCAGAGGTAATATTACTTTCTTTGACCCACTTTGAAAAAAATAACATGGTGAAGTAGAAAAATTGACTTTGCTCTTGATTGCTTTTGAGCAAGTCAAACATGTCACTAGTCCAGGATTGTGTTTGGTTGTCAGGGTTAAAAAAAATACAAGAAAATTTGGGATTCCTAAAATTTTTTTCTATCTTAAAAATTGAGAAATTAAAATTTTTGGAGTTTAATTTTTTTTTTTTCAAATCAGATGTTGACGAGGCATTTTTTTAATGTCAATAAACACTAACACCACTTTTTTACTTACCAATTACTACTCACCATATTATTAGTTTGTAAAAAAATTTGTAAGATATCTTGTGACTCTAGCTTTTTTTATAAGTGAAAACACTATCTTGGTCCTTATATTTTGGAGTCACAGTTAATTTAGTCCATGCATTTTTGTAGTAGTCAATTTAGTCTTCATTATTTTCAAACTTGCAGTCAATTTAATCCCTGTCGTCATCTCACTAATGGAATATAACTACATGGCAAACGGATTGTACTCTTGGCTCACTTAAGCTTACGTGACAAGTAAAATAATATTAAACAAATTTATTTGACATTTAAATAAAGCCACATTAGCATCTAAATTCAAAAAATAATTTTAATTAATTAATTTTTCAATTTTAAAGAAAGAAAAAAAAGTTGTAAAAATGTTCCTAACTTTTCTAACATTTTTGTAGCAACCAAAGTTACTAAACTCACCAACACCAAAACACAAAAATCATAGGGTAAATTACAAAGTTGATCCCTATCCTTTATAGCATATTTTAATTTGGTCTTTACCGTTTTCCCTTGGATGGGAAAAGCTAATGTGTTAAATGAAATAATAAAAAATGATTTTTCATGCCACATCAACCGCTAACTATACCGCTATATCATGTTTTATATATATATATATATATATATATATATATATATATATAAATAAATAAAATAAATAAAATAAGTAAAAAAAAAAAAAAAAAAAAACAACAACAACAACAACAAACTCAAATTGAAATGTTAAATGATACATGGCAATTTACTAATCCTACGGTTTAAAAAAAAGCACACTTAATCCATGTAATTTCCTCATCTTCTTTTCCTCACCTCACCTCTCTCTGCAACATTGCCACCATCTCCTAAGCATGAGAGACCCATCGATGCAATCTTTGATTCAACCCAAGATTCCAAAGAAAATAAATCCAACCCCGTCTCCCTTCTCTAGACCTATTACCCAATAGGATTAGAATTTTAAATAAAAAAACATTGAAAACAACTTTCCAGATCTGTTAATATTAATCATTGTTAAATATAGCAATATAAAAATTTGAAGACAATACTAATATCAATGCATTTGAATCATATGGATATTTACAAATATAGATCACAAACAATAGGGAATATCACTATATTGCAGAAGCATTATGCCCAATCTCCGACAGCAAACAATCCCAATCGGCAACCTTGTTGCTCTACTTTGCATCCTGTCTTACTAGGCAATAATATTTGGCTACCCAATGGGCTTTTTGGCACCTCCTATATCTAGCCGCAAACCCATCCACACCATCTTATAATTTCCACATCTTCTTGTGATCAACCCAATGTGTGTTCCGAAATTTCTGAACGTTGGTGAAGTGGATGATAGGGGTGGATCGGCAGAGGACAAAAACTTTTGGGGGGAAATTACACTTTACCATCCTAAACTATGCATCAGATTACACTTTGCACCCTAAACTATTCGAACGCACACTTTGTACCCTAAACTATCACACTTATTACACTTTGCACCCTGGTGTTACTTTTACTGTTATATTTAATGGAATCCTATTGCACATGACAAGCACATGCATTTTGCTTAGGTGGAACAAACTTAAAAGATTGAAACACCCTTTTTCAAAATCAATTAAAACAAAAGCCAATTTTTTTTCCACATCACCCTCCCTGTCTCATGTGCATGCCAGCCTCTTCTCCAAACTCAAACCTTGTAAACCCTAAATCTCTCCCAAATTGGGGATGGTAGTGATAATAATGTTTTTGGAAGTGATTTGTTGATAAGGGTAAAAATGCTTGCCAGATTACAGTTGATGAGGGAACTTATACTTTGCAAAAGGCTAAAGAAGCTTTTGATGATATGATCCTCTATACTCATCACTTACTTTATTCACATCCCTATCTGAAAGATGTAATTTTTCCAATTCGTAGTACTCTTGCTAGTACTATATTGGCTTGGTCGTTTATGCCTAGGCTTTTGAGGAGATTTCACAAGTATGCTATGCAAAGTCATGGTGACTTAGATGACTTTGATGTTCAGGGTTGTAATGGTCGCACCAACCACTATGGCATCATAGTACCATATTGGCTTATTCTTTCATTTGTATGGTTTTTGCATCGATGGAAGACAAATGTCTTTACTCGTATGTTGGCAACTTAGAGTGTAGTGGGCATTGATAGGGACAAGTTGCTAGCTTTTGACAACCTTTTATCTGTTGGTTTATTTGTGATTGGGGATTTAGGGTTTACAAGAATTTGAGTTTGGGGAAGAGGTTAGCACGCACATGAGCCAAGGAAGGAGATTTGGAAAAAAGTTGGCCTTTTTTTTAATTGATCTTGAAAAATGGTGTTTCAGTCTTTTAAATTTGTTTCACCTAAGCAAAATGCATGTGCTTGTCATGTGCAGTAGGATTCGATTAAATATAATAGAAAAATTAATGTTGGGGTGTAAAGTGTGATAGTTTAGAGTACAAAGTGTAATCTGATACATAGTTTAAGATGGTAAAGTGTAATTTCCCCAAACTTTTGAATTACTAACTTTAGAATTACTAATTTTAATTTGGTTTTTTTTTTTAATCTAATGTGGTGGTATAGTTAGCAGTTGATGAGGCATGAAAAATCAAATTTTATTATTTCATTTAACACATCAGTTTTTTTTCATCCAAAAGATAACAGTAGAGACTAAATTGACACAACATTAAAAAGGTTAGGGACTAAATTGACACAATTAAAAATTTAGAGCCCAAATTGAGATATAGTATAAAGAATAAGGACCAACTTTGTAATATACCCAAAATCATATTTACCAAGCACCAACTCTGCTAAACACAAAAATAACCTAGCAATCCAAGCTCAACATCATCTTTGTAAGAACATTTTTTGTGTTATTCTTTTTTTTTTTTTTTTTTTTTTTTTTTGCTTCTCTCTCTCCCCATCTCTTTTCTCTTTTGGTTCATCCATACCCACTTAGGGCAAAACAAAACCTTTGCCTTGGAAGCTAGCTAGCCAAATTGAACCATAAACTAGGAAGAAGAAAACCATTTGATGCAATGTTTTGAATCCCTCCGTCCATCAGATTGGTCAAACCGTACCTTTTTGTTGTTGTTAATTTATGAGATGGGAAAGCACAGGTCCACAAAGTTAAGCAAATAAACTCAGTTATGCCAAAGATGCATCACTCTGCTACACATTGTGGGTATTTTGTTCTGATTTGGGTTTTCTTGCTTTGGTTTTGCTTGAAATCTTACTTCTTTTATAGATTGCAAATATTTCTTTTTGAAAATCAACCATTACCACTAAAATTCATGGACCCACTTGAGTGATCTGACTTGTGCTCTTCTCGATTTTTACCGTTTCTTCGGATTTCCTCTTTGAACATTTTTGCTTTTCTCCTTATTTTTTGAATCACAACAGTTTGCAAAGTCAATCCAAGAAGCTATGAGTTACTAGTAAACCCAATAAAGTTGATACTTTCTGATCTTAAATCTTCAATTCTAATTTTAATTTTAATTTAAGAAATTAATTTTTCTGGGTTCATGTTGTTCTTTTGGGTTCAGGTTCTTCTGTTCTTTATTTTTTTTTGGGTTTATGATTTTTTTTTGGTGTAATATGATTTTTTTTTGTTCAAATTTTATTTTATTTTCTCCTTTAAAATGAAGAAATTATTATTATTTTTTAATTTAAATGTTGACATGGCATTATTTAAATGTGATATAAATTTGTTTAATATTATTTTATTTGCCATATAAAAGAAAATGAAGCTTACGCTTTAATTATTTTTATTCATTTTTGGGTGTATATTCATTTTTGGGTATGGTTTATTCATTTTGGGTTTGGTTTAGGGGCCTTTAGATTGGCCTTGAAGCGGCACGACAGGACAGGGCTCGACAAGGTGGGTTTGGGGGTTAAAAAAAAACACGTTTATTAAATGGGGCAGGTTCAGGTAACAGGGGCAAGCCCACGAGGTGGGTTCAAGCATAAAGAAACCCGCCCCGAACCTGACCCATTGCCATTCCTAAATGTAGGGACCAAAAAAATGTTTTCACCTTATATATATATATATATATATATATACATAGTATATATATATATATATATATATATATATATATTAGTATTTAGCAGCATTTAATGTGCCAACTATACACTCTATGTGCCACATAGACAATTTCTATTACTAAGATAACGATAGAAACTAATTGAGAATGAGTTTAAAATGTAGGGATTAAAATAGGAGCTCCAAAACCGTATTAACCTGAATGTGTACAAAGTGTGTAGTACTAACATTATATCAAACTAACACAATTTTTAAGAGTAAAAAATGATGACCTTTTTAGGGCATAAGGTGTCAACCGCTTAGCGGAAACACCCCGCTTATGGTTTGAAATAAAAGATTTAAACTTCCCAATTAATATATATCATACACTATATATGATAGTAGAAACTGAGAGAATGTTGATTTCTACAATTAAGGAGGTGTTGCCATATAGGAAAAGTGGCTATCTAAAATTTAGACACGTTTCACTTTAAAAAGCGATATATTATATTGTTTTACAAGCTAAACACAGTTTGACTGATTTTTTGGTATATTAAAAAAAAAAAATGTTGCAATTAAAAAAACCCTAGCCATCTCTTTTCATCAAACTCTACTTAACATTTTCTCTCTCTAAAAGAAAACGCCTAGCGATACTATGACACAGAGAAAGGGAAAAAAAAAAAAACTTGCGATCTATTGGAGATCCGTACGGCCAGCCATCGCCAACGCCTGCCAGACTTAGACAACTAAGCGATACTATGATACAAAGAAGAGGAAGGAGAGAAAAAGAAAAGCTTGCAATCTTGTTATATATAAAAGCAAAGACCTCATGTGAGAAAGCATGAGGTTCTGCTAAGTGGCGCATTCTATGCAAAGAGAATTGAAATTTTCTCAAGTGCCACATCAGAGATAAGAGCAACTTAAATATTGACTTTTTGTTTCATTTGGTTCAATGTTTCAAGACTTTTCTAATTAAAAAATAAATATTCTTTGTATCATTTGCTTCAATGTTTCAAGACTTTTCATCTCTCACAAATACACATAAAACTCTTTGCATTTTAATTCATCATTTTCACCTCTTGCACTTTTACCTCTTTATATATACCTACCTATAGTCCTTTATGTCATCTCATGTCAAATACACATAGACTAAAAACGTTGTCATTTATTTTCAATCTTTCGATGACACCTACCAAGCTTAAACATTATTGTCTCGTCTAATTCTAACCTGTGTGAGTTGGCTACAACCAAAGGAGGAGGGCTTACATTTTCTATTGAGTGACAATGGCAATTACAATTTTGATGTTAAAATCATAAAATGTAATTTAAACTATTTCTTGTCATTATTCGAGTAGCATAGTGAAGAGAGCAAGGTTTCCATCTGGTGATGGTTAAAATGCCTCATGATCAATTTATAGTTTAGGCTGGACTAACATGCATTCAATCCAAACTAATCAATTAGATTTGCCATATTCTATTTCTTATGTTTAATGTGAAACACATCTTGCTCTTATTAGAGAAAATTAGGAATAAAGGGATGATAGACCAGAATATTGATGGCCAAAATGAAGACCTGGAGCTCCCATTCTATAGCCTAGCTACCATAGCTATTGCCACTAACAAATTTTCAAGCAATAACAAGCTTGGTGAAGGTGGCTTTGGACTCGTATATAAGGTAACTCTAATAGACCAATTCACATCATATTCAACATCAATATAATCTATTTACAAATGTGATTTTTTTAGGGAATACTAGCAGATGGGCAAGAAATTGCTGTGAAAAGGCTTTCACAAAATTCTAGACAAGGATTGAGTGAGTTTAAAAATGAAGTTATCTCGATCGCCAAATTACAGCACCGAAATCTTGTTAGGCTTTTGGGCTATTGCATTGAAGGAGAGGAGAAAATGTTAATCTATGAATACATGCCCAATGGAAGCTTGGACTCCTTCATTTTTGGTTAGAACTTCTCAAAACATTATAATTTTTGCCAAACTTCATGAAGATTTTTTTATTGTTATTTAAAGAAATTTCAATTTCTTGTTTCATTATTCAAGTTTAGTATTAACATAAATAAGAAACTTGATAGATCAAATGAGATCCAATACTTTGGGTTGGCCTATGCGCTTCAACATTATTTGTGGGATTGCTCGCGGGCTTCTCTATCTTCATGAAGACTCTAGATTGAGGATTATACATAGAGATCTAAAAGCAAGTAACATTTTACTTGATAGTAAGATGAACCCAAAAATTTCTGACTTCGGCATGGCTAGGTCTTTTGGTGGAGATCAAACTGAAGGAAATACAAACAGAGTGGTTGGAACTTAGTAAGTATTCTTTAGGCGAAGTTACACTATTAGTCTCTTAAGTTTACCTTGTGAGCACAATTAGTACCTTATGTTTCAAGTGAGTGTTATTGGTCCCTCAAGTTTAAAAAATGAGTGTTGTTAGTCAATTTTGTTAACCGTAGTTAGTACTATTGCCTATGTGGCTAATTGAAAAATAATGTGGCATCTTTAACTAAGTTGCTCCAATAAAAAGCAACCACTTCAATAAAAAAACTATAAAATCTCCAACTCACCAAAAATAACAAAACACTATCTTTCTTTCTTTGTTCACTTTTTGTAGAGTGCCATGGGTTGTACCTCCTTTTTGGCTTGTGTCCATGTCGATTCCTTCTTGCAAAGGCAAGGTATGCAGTACTCTATCTCCCTAAAGCAACTAGAACCCAAAGACAGCACTAGCTCAAGAGTATGCAAACGTCTTTAAGAAAGAGATGGAGGAGTTGCCGCCTAATTGTAGGTTAAAGAACCAAAGAATGACTTCATGAAGGTCTACCTACTAGACTAAGTCGTGAGTTAGGGTACATGATGGGAAGAGGTGGAACACCCCAAGCCTTCCTAGTCGTAGTTGGCCGTCATATATTGTTATTAAATATGGGATTAAATAAAGCTCATATAAGAGCACTAGCATCAAGTGTGCCTAAATATTTGGCACACCACCAGAAAACCTATTACATGAGGTGTTCTAAATGCCAAATAATTTGGCATGAGTGAATAGTACCGTTCCAAATTTGGAATGGTACGGTCACAAATGCTATAATGAAAAATTATTTTTTTCTCTCTCCTCTCCTTTCCTTTCTTTCTTCTCTCTCTTTCTTCTTCTTTTTTCTTCTCTAGACTGGTCACTCTTTTCTTTCTCTCTCTCCTCTCACACATCTCTCTCTCTCTCTCATAGCCTCACCACCCGGCCACTTTATCTAGCCACATCGGCAACATTGCCTTACCAAGCCGACAGCCTTGCCGGCCTTGGATCGCCACACTAGCGACCTTGCCTCACCCACCTCATCATGCCATGTCGCCGAATGTCTCGATCTGTGAGTTAGGGTTTTTTGGATTTGTTTGTGTTTTTGGGATGGGTTTTGAGAAGTGAATTTCTTGAGTTGTTGGTTGTTTGTGGTGGTTATTTTGGGTTGTTGTTGTTGGTTTTTTTGGGTGGTTATTGATTTTAATTGGGGTGTGGTGGCTGGTTTTGGAGGTTGGCAGTGGGTTTGGATTGATGGGTTCCAATTTTTCAAGTGATTTTGCTAGAGAAATTTTTAGGCTTTAAGGTTTCAATGGGACATCTAACCAACCAGTTGATTAGGTTGGTTAACCCGAAATCTCACCAAAATGGAAAAGAGTAAAACGGGGCTTGTTGTCCCATATTGGTGTATGCTAGTAAATTGGTGCATACGCCACCAATTCCTGGCATACGCCACTTTGGGCAGATTTGCAAATTGGGATAGAAAAAGATTTTTGGGTTAGGACCTAGGTATTTTATGGCCACAAATTAGGCTTGTATGTTGTTGGGTTTCCTATATGATGTTGATCATTTTCATCACTGGAGTTGGGGTTCTCGGGTAAAGGCCGAAATGAAATGTGGCGTCTATCGAGTCTCCCAATCATCTCCTCTATCATCCTCCATTGCACCCAAACCCACACATCCTAACCTTTGTCAATCATGGCCATCAAAGATCATGATGGATATCCACCTCTTTCACCATTTGCCATAGTTGAACCTATGGGTTTAGTTATAGAGTCATCGAGGAGACCAACCGCATGCTCACTGAGATATGCTCCAACTTTGACCTCTTAATGCAATCAACAAACTCAATTCCTTCTTCAACCCAAACAAGACCTTCTCACTTGGTCCAAAGAGCTCCATAGATCTGGGAATGGCAAAGGGTCAGAGGTTGATGATGGAGAGAAGGTTGTGATTTATTTGGGATAGAGGAGGGAAAGATATGAGGGATGAATGACATAGAAAAGAGATTGTTTTTTTTTTTTTTTTTTTTTTTTTTAAGATATGGATTTGACTTGAATTTTTAATTGATTTGCTTAATTTTGGTTGGTCCAAGTCTGTAAAAAGATGTCACATCACTATTGTGTTACTTGCATAGGCAATAACACTAATAGTAGTTGACTAAAAGACTGACAGTGCTCATTTTGAAACATGAGAGACCAGTAATGTACATTTAAAACTTGAAGGACCAATTCCTATTACAAGTTATAATTCAAGGACCAATAGTGTAATTTTGCCTATTTCTAACATGTTTTGTTATTGAAAAATTTTCTAATCAAAGATTTCCATTCTTACAGTGGTTATATGGCACCCGAATACGCCATTGATGGCCTATTTTCAGTAAAATCTGATGTCTTTAGTTTTGGAATATTATTGTTGGAGATAATATGTGGAAAGAAAAATCGAGGATCTTTCCATCCAGAATATAGTCTAAACCTTGTTGGACATGTGAGTTCTCAAAAGATTTGACTCTTTTTTCTTTTTCTTTTTCTTTTTTATTTTTTTATTTATACATATTATGATACAAACAATGACAAGAAAATTTCAAATGTTTTAGGCATGGAAATCATGGAAAGAAGGAAGGACTTTGGAGCTAATTGATACTTGCTTAAAGGACTCTTGCATCTTGTCGGAGCTTGAACGTTGCCTCCATATTAGTTTCTTATGTTTGCAACAACATCATGAGGATCGGCCTAACATGTCATTTGTGGTTATGATGTTGCATAGTGAGAGTTCACTACAAGAACCCAAAGAGCCGGGTTTCTATGTGGGAAAAAAATCACCTTCGTCAAGCAAGAACCAATCACCCTCAACCAATGAAATTACTATTACCTCATTAGATGGTCGATAGTCAAGCGTCGTATCAATTTGATTATATTACATATTTTGTGATTAATATTTTACATTTGTACATTTTGCAAACTGTACACACTTATATTCTCTAATCCAAGAATGTGACATGAGTCTTATTTGAACCTTAAAGACCTAAAATGGCTTCTTCAATATTTAAGAGGTTTGAGACTACTTATAATCCATTTAACCAACTTTTTTAAAGAGGAAAGAAGTACTTTGATTGATACTTCAGGTTGCCATTTAAAAATACCTCCCCCTTAAAATGGCTGGCTAAATCTAGTGGTAGAGCTTCTTGAAAAATGGTAAGGATTAAGAAATCTACAGGTTACCTATTGGCACTTAAGTAAGCAAATTAAATTTGGTGTTTTCCTAGTACCATTTATTGTTTCCGAGCCCCATTTATTGAAGGGGGAATTTAGGCCCACATATGAGAGAGAGTGTTAGACCTATAGTTAAATGATTAACTTCACATTTTCTTAATATTTTAAGCTTTTCAGAGAATTAGTAATTTATCACAAACAAACACAGAGAAGGGATACAAATGATAAATTAGTTTAAACTTTCCACATTATAAATGAATCTTTCAAGTGACAAGCAATGATTATAGAAATGGGTAAATTTTTCTTTATGAAAACAAGAGATAAAAATATCACAAACTTATTACGGGGAAAAAAGTACTTATAATAGCAACATATTTCGCATAAAGCAAAGGGAAGAGGCCATTACCTGCAATAGCATTTACAAGTGTCGCACCTTGAAAGTTACCGTTTCCAACATTCTTTAACAAAACTAAACTATCTTCGTGAACATCCTCAGCTCTAGGAGGTCTCTTAAGCATCTTGATGGGAACTATACATCTACCTTTACATTGAAATGTATATTGAGAGGTTCATTGTGTTAGATTGTAAATAATATTGTTAGTCATTCATGCTATTCTAACTCTTTTTTGGATTTTTTATTTTTTTTTATTTTTAAGCTGAAATTCCATTCGAAAGAAAAAAAAAATCATTTTTTGAGGAAGCAAAACCCAAATCTTGAAAAGGAAGAAAATGAACAGATCCAAATCAAATATATATCTACAATTATATAAATAAATAAGTGACATTGATTCTAAATTTAAAAAAAAAAATGGAGATACAATGACAACCAAAAAAAAAAAAAACCAAATTATTGAAAGATTTGAGCTTGCAAAAGTTTCAAGAATGGCAGAAAATAACAGTTATAGAATTAACACAGAGAGAGAGAGAGAGAGAGAGAGAGAGAGAGAGAGAGAGAGAGAGAGAGAGAGATTTCTGTATTAAGATTTTTTTTGATTATGCAAGCTTGACTCATACATTACAAAACACTCTATTTATATACAACTGAATAGATAAAACTAGAACCTTCTAACAAATTCTATTCTAACAAACTCATAACAACTTCTATAACTAACTATTCGTAATTCTCGGGTTGACAGCTCAGAACCAGAGCTTGAAGAACAACTCTGAAGCCACACACCAGACTTGAACACTAAGAAGAGCATTTCTAGAAACAAGTATGAACGAAGAAGAGAACCAAAGTCCAAAACAACACAGTTCTGACTAATATAAAAACGTTACCATGTCACCACTTCATTAAACACAATACATTTAAGTAGAATGGCATCGTTTTGGCCTTTGACATATGACCATTGGTGAAATAGTTGTTACTCATCTTCTTCCTCAGTTTTGAATCTTGTGCACTCTGAGTTACTTCCTTCAACAATTATTGGCGTTGGGGTATAGCAGAGCAGTAGAAAGTAAAACCCAAAAACTAAATAACCAACAATTTACATCTCTCACTGCATGAAATAGTTGTTGACCACGTGTATATTCTCGTTCATACACCGAACATACGTTGCACCAGCACCTCACCGAAGTGAATCAACACAATGGTTACCTGCATTCCCAAATTTAATGTGTTATAAACCAAAGGTGACAATGGCGTGCACAATATGAGGATAATGTAAATGATGATGACATGCAAGGAAAATCAGGATAAGAATGGGAATGGAAGAATGGGGAATAGAAAATAATGGACATAGAAAGGATTTAGTTTTTCTCAATGTAAATTTGGTTGGACATGAAAAGGTGAAATGATGAAAAAAATTTTGTTTGATAGAAAATAAAATTAAACATAGAAAATGGTATTTGTATAAATTGATACACGCTCTTGTCACATAAAAAAATAAGATAATATTTTATATAAAAAATACCTAATGTTTAGACAAAAAGAAGAAGAAATTAACGCGAAGGGAGGAAAGGGGTGCATGGTTCTTACTTGAACTTGAAATAGTGGGAGCAAAAAGTCAAAGACGTGTAAAACTAGAAATCAATACTAACATACTAATATTCAAAGGAAACTTTATTGGATATAGCTAACTAAACAGAGACCAAATCTAACTCTTAATTACCAGTTCAAATTACCCAAAACCATATTAATCCAAATATCCAAAACTAAACCAAATCAAAAGAACTACTCTAAGTAGAAACCAATTCTAACTGAAATACCTTTATTGAAACCACCCAAACATATATCAAAGTTAATGCACAATTCATGTATATTTTCTAATTTTTTATTTGTTATATAAATAAATTTTTTAAAAAGTTCCAGAAGTATAACAGTTGAGGGAAGAAAGTTTGCCAGGCTAAGGGAAAAATGAGAATTCAAATAGGTTAAACTTCAAGGTATGAAAATATAAAGAGAAAACTTACTTAGCGATGGAGTGCGTTCCAAACCAGGAAGGTATTGCATTTAGACCAAAATACCTAAAGCATAACCAAAATACCCAAATATAAATTATTAATGACACCCAAATTTTAAAAATTAAAAACAAAACTTTACAGGTAATTATTTCAGCAATCTAACCATGTGTGAAGACTATGATTTATCTTTCTCCACTTTGTAGTCTCAAATCTTTACATCTCTATTTTAAAAGCCCCAAATTTTTTCTGTTTCATTCCAAAATGGTTTTTAATTTCAACAGCTCGTACATCTTTGCGGTTCTGCCTTTTCAACAACTGCCATAGAAGGCTGTAGACAAAAAAAAGTAAGAACAAAGAAAAGAAAAACCAAATAGAATTTAGAGAGTGAACATGAAATTGAAATAAAAAGAATGAAGAGAACAATAAACTAATGATACTAAAGAGACACTGGAATTTCAAGTGCATTCTTAAAGAAAAAATGTTGCAAGGATCTTAGTTAAAAACTATGTTTTAAACTTCACTCTAAAATCTGCCTTGCTTTTAGTAAGTTAGCTCCTTACAAAACACCAGATACCTCAAGCAAGAGATATAAGTTAGTTACGGCTTCACCTTATCAAAATAAAGCATAAGCATTCCTTCTAATTGCCTTGATCTAAACCAAGCTTGCTAAAGCCATTTGTTAGAACCTACACCAAATGTATCTTTAATGCAATGTATAAACATGTTATCTTGATCAAAGTTCGAATCATCTCCAAATGGAGTGACGCCCAAAGTAAAACCAAATGCTTGTAGTAATATAAATTTAAAAGTTGCATGAATTTGAACAAATAATAGTAAATCCTCAATTCTCACTATGCAATATAAAATATTTAATGTGGTCAAGAAAACTTTAACTCCCTTTGCAAAAGTGGGTATTAGCCTCTCCTTTTTCTTGAAGTCTTTCACTTGCTCCAATGACCATGTCTCATCACCGAGTCCCTTCACTCTCTCATTTTTATTAATGCTACCTGCCATGTTGCTGATTATCAACTAAAACACTATCTTCTCTTGGAGAAATTATAAAGTCCTCATGGTGGACAAGTGACGTGGTCCACCATTCCACTAAAAGACTCCTACCTGTTTAAAATTATTGAGTTAGAATTTTTTTTATTTTTTTATTTTAACAGAAACTAATTATTGACTTACTAATTTTAAACAAGTGGGAGTCTTTTAGTGGAATGGTGGACAAGTAACGTGGTTCACCATGAGGACTATAATTTCTTCTGGGCTTGAAATCTTTTATAGACAACATTGGCTTCTTTTTAAAAGTAAGTCACTGGTTCTTGTGATATAATAACAGAGAATATAGGCATTGCAAACCAAATATTTTGGAAGGAAGGAGACTTGGGATAGTTGACACAAATTGTGATTTTTTTTGAAACACCTAGAAGATGTATTTAACTTGTCACCCACAAAACCAATAGACTGACCCACCACAGCCCCTAAGTTATGAAATGCAAAAAGATAAAAGAAAAAAACGAAGAACAATTGGACATCAAAGAAGAAAAGGAATAGGAGGAAGAGAGAGAGAACACCATTAACAACACATTCAAAGTATAACAAAACAAAGAATAACAGTTACATCGGCTTTCTTGTCTTACACAATAGCGAGCATCACAATTTGTTTTAAAGAATCCCATGCCCAAACATTTTCTTATGTTGATTTTAATCATTGTTATCTATGAAACTAATGAAGATTCTCTGCCTCTCACATTCAATATATGAATGACTTATATAATCTCTCTAATGGACTATTTTAGGTTATCAGATCTTCTACCTTTAATGACTAAGTTGAAATCACGTTTATAAAACATTTGAAATCTAAAACCATATTATAGTAAAACTGGAATTGTACACTATAAATAACTTGAAAAAATTAGCAAGTGGAAGAATCTTTCCAAACTTAAAATTTAAAAGTTTGGGGGACTGAAGATAGAAAGCTCTAGTATGGATTTAGGAACTAATTTATGTGGAAAAAAAAATTCATGCTATATGAACACATCTTTAGGAATTCTATCAAACAACTCGTGAGAAGCCAATAACAAATTCGAAAAAGACTTCTAGTTTGAATTCTTTCAAACTCAACTTGACTTGCCTCCATCTAAAATAAACTTTCTAACAATGACTGTCTAAAATCACTAAAATGAGTAGCACCATAGGCCACATAAGCTATATATTGTTTACTATCTTAGGCATTGCAAAGCTGATCAGTGCTGTCAATTTCAAAAACTTAGCAGTCTCAATTATCAAAAGAAAAAAAATACTAATCATAATGAATTTCGTAAATGATCACTCAAAACCAAACCAATCTAATTCAAGCCAGAACTAACACAACAATAACTTAAAATGTTAAAAATTAACAACCGGCCAAATTAACTATCAACGACATGCTAATGGTCCTAACTAAAAACCAAATCTAATTGAAATAACTAAATCTAAACCAATCCAGCCAAGAAATTCAAATCTAAATCATATTCAATCCCCACATTTGAAAATGAAAAGGAAAAAAACCAAAAACAATAACTTTAACGGTTATAGGTATACGGCCTGTCTCTCTGTTGCTTACGGACTCCTATCTGGGTGTATGATGTTCCGACAGAAAGACCTAAGATAAGATTGAAAGAGGAAAATAAATATTAGAAACGGAAATACCCAATGATTTCAATCCTATACTTTTTTAATCTCAATGGTTTTGTGAAGATTAGAAATAGAAGTACCCAAACTGAAATCAATATTTTTAATTATTTCTGTAATCTAAAAAATAAAACAAAAGCAAATATCTAAAATTGAGAAAACAAACATGAACCCAAAAACCCAAAACAAAAACAAACCAAATCTAAACATATCAACAAAAAACTCAATTAAAAGTAACATTTCATACCCAATGGCCAAATCTAGAAAATGGGAAAAAATTGTACCGGTTCCAATTCCAATGATCTGGGTGGTAGATATGGCCTAACAGTGTTGATGGTCCATAGTTTTTTCTTTCTGTGTGCTTGCGGCTCTAGTGGTCCAAGTTTGGCGAGGGAACGGACAATGGCCGACCTTAGATATTTCTTCTCTCTCTTGGCACTTACGAACTCTGCTTGGTTCTTCTATCTCCATATCCCTTAATCAAAACCAAATCTGACCCAAAATACCAATCTAAAGCATAATTAACACCCAATTGATTCTCCAAATAAAAACCAAAATCCCTAAATTTTTAAATTTAAAATAAAACTTTACCAGTAGCGATTCTGGTAGTTTGATTGGTGGACTGAAGGCGTACGGTGGTGGTAGAACTTGTGGTGGCGCCCCTCTCTTAATCCCTGGTGCGTTAACTTAACAATCTAACGGTTATTCTTCCTCTTCTACCAAAAAAAGTTCCAATTGGTCACTCTCTCTCATTCTCCTTCTCTTTCTCTATACAGATTGTCAATCAGTCTCTCGCAATTTACAATCTATTTTTTTTCCTTATATTTTTCTTGGGAGTGGCTTGTGTCTAGTGAAAGTTATCACTGGACACGTTGGATTGCTGACACGTGTCCAAGAGTGGACACGTGTCAACAATCCAACGTGTCTAGTGATAACTTTCACTGGACACAAGCCCTTCCCATTTTTCTTTTCACCAATCGGACTTAAAATAGTGTAACATTTGGGCTTTTGGCCTTTAAAAGCGTTGACGTGTTAGTTTTTTAAGTGCCTTTTTTTTTCCTATGGGGCAACGCACGAACTCGTATATGGTGTACCTGGCATATATGTCGGGTCACTCACACATTGGTGGCTCATACAGACTGTGGGGCCCACCTATGTGTGAGAGACCTGGCATATATGCCGGGTACAACATATGATTTTCAGCAACACACAGCCTTAGAGTCTGATTGGTAGGCAAGCTCAAACTCACATTTTCAGTTTTTAAACAACCTTACACACAATTTTATATACTTTTTCATCCACACTTATTTAAAAAAACTATAAACAATATTACTCAAACTCCTCTACCAAATGGACCACAATATTACTCAAACTCCTCTATCAAATGGACCCTTAATTACATAGAAAGACTTCTACTTTTATATATAATATTAGATTAAAATTTAAAATATCTCTTGATTGAGGTGTTGTGCCAAACCCACTCAGCTAAAATTACACATCTGTACTTAACATAGTGTTTTACATATGAAAATGTGCATAACAAACGCTTCCCAAAATTTTCAAACAAGAGATTACTTTGTATTCTCTGATGCTACTAACAGCGTTACCCGATCCCAATCCCTCTGTCAGTGAGTACTATGGGCAAAAACTTGGTCTCTAAAGATGGAGGCTTTGTCTTGGGGTTCTTCTGTATGGGAAATTCCAATAACCGTTACTTGGAATTTTTTACAACAATATCCCAGTTTGAAAGGTTCATAGTGCTTAGTGTTAGAGGTGGTAAATGGGCAGGCGGGGTTATAAATAGGTTAGGTGCTTAATTACCCATTACCCATTTAGTACCCATTTGAATAAATATGAAAGGGTAAATTGCATATTATAACCCTAGAGTTTAGGAGTGTTTAGATTTTATACGCTGAAGTTTGGATTTTACCCTTAAAGTTTGAAGGTTTTTGGATTTTACACTCTAACGTTTCAGAATTTAGATTTTACTCCCTATATTTTAGGACTATTTGGATTTTACTCCCTAAAATTTAGGGGTGTTTAAATTTCACACCTTGAAGTTTTAAATTTTGAGGTATAAAATCCAAACACCCCCAAATTTTACGGGTGTAATTTGTAATTTACCCAATATTAAATAACCATTATTTACCCAACCCATTTAATCACTCAACCTGCCCATTAAACCCATTATTTGATTTATATAAATAATTACAAGTACCATTACCAAGAACTTATTATAAAACTACCACACTCAAAAGAAATTTACTGAAATTCCCACTCTATGGATCAAAGACATCAAATTAAAATATAGTCTCAAATAATTAATAAGAGGAATGAAAAGGAAATTAAAAAATATCCAATAAATTTACATATTCTGTGATTTGGTTGCCAAGAAAAATTTGTAAATCAAATTTTGTAATACCCACTGTACGGATCAAAGACAGAATGGAAATCTAGCCAAAAGGATTTAAAAGGAAATTAAAAAAAAGATCCACTACATTTCATATATCTTGTGTTTGGCTGCCAAGAAAAATTCGTAAATCAAACTAGTTAATCATTATTAGATTTTGAGAGAGAGAGTTTACTAGATTTCTCAACAAAACCGTTTACTTTCTAAATTTCTGAGGAAACATGATTTGTTAGATTTTCTCGGCAACTAAACAAACCAAAATGGGAATCTAGGCTCAACAAATAACCAAACAAAGTGATACAAAAATGAACCTCTTTAATTCTCTCAATTTTGATTCAGACTCAAGATTCTTACTGATGGTTTCACGATGAGTGTGGATTTGGTCTCAAGAGACAAGCCACTTAAGTGCAGCAGCGGAGAGACTTCGGTGACTTCTTTGTCCACATCAAGCATGAGCTCAAGAATTTTAGAGCATAAAAAACACACTTGTTCTAAGAGAAAGAGATGATTAGAGGTACTAGGTACTCTTAGGAAATGTTAGGTAATTGGGAAAATGAGAAGAAAGTTCAAGAAAATCAACAAGAAATTTTCTAGTTAGGGTTTAAATTTTTCTTTGGAGAGGAAGGGTGGCTGCTATGTTTTGTTCTCTTAGGATTTTAGGGTTCGTTTGGTTGGAAGAGTGGAAAAGTGGGAGGATAGAAAATGGTAGAATGATGGAAAAATGTGAGGAAAGAAAATATTTTAATTTCCCTAATTTTAGTTTGGTTGAGAGTGAAAAATTGGAGGGATGGAAAAAGTGATTTTGTATAAATTTACTCATGTACCCTTGTTAAAATGATGCCCAATTAAAACCAAAAAAGTGACAAACAACAAAAAAAATGAAAAAAAAAAAGAAAAAGAGAAAAAAGAATATTAGCAACGTACACTTAAATCAAAAGAAAAAAAGAAGAAAAAAATAAAAAAAGGAAAGAAGAGACAATGAGGGAAGAGAAAAAAAAAAAAGAAGAGAAGGAGGCAACGTCCAGGAGGAAGGAAAAAAAAAGGGAGGCAACATCAAGGAGGGGAAAAAAAAAAGAAATAAGAAAGAGGTGAAGAAGAGCAATGTAAGCCCATGTGCAAGTGCACAAAGGTATTTTTGTCCATTAAGCAGTCCCATTTTCTCCCTTCATTTTTCTCTCTATTTTGGGGAGAAAACTTTTTAGTGGGCCTGGAAAGAAAACACTTGAGCTCCACAATTTATTTTCCTTCCTCCCCTCCCAACCAAACACACTTTAAAAAAGTTTTCTTTCTCATTTTCTCTTCAAAGTTTTCCATCAACTCTATTTCACCTCCAAACAAACACACCCTTAGAGTTAAATTTTTTTCTTAATCTTCTTATTTACATTTTATTTTATTTTATTTTATTTGGTGATTTACGTTTTAGACTTTAATTTAGAAGAGGTGGAAAAAAAATACGGGTTTATCCATTAATACTCATTAACTAAATTACCCAAATAGGTCTTTATCCATTTAACTCAATAAATTAATTGAGTTGGGTTAAGACTTATCCAAATTAAGTAAATTACGGTGGGTTCATGGATATGGATAAAAATTGTCACCTCTTCAAAAATGGAATATTGAACACTAAGTCAGTGCTCACCATTTCATTCCTTTGTTGACCTTTCTTTCACATATCCTAGTGCAAAAATAAGGATCAGGAAAAGTGAGTAAGTTACCAACTACAAAATATGCGACATCTGTGGAAGAAAGTAATGTGGAAATTTTTGTTCACAACAAAATGTAGAATTTTCAAAGAACAACTTGCTCGAGTCAATGCATGCATGACCTTCTATATCCTTTTTTCTTTTTCTTTTTTCCTTCTTGTTTTTTCTCCTCCACATACGTACCCACTCTTCTCCTATGTATCTACTTTTTTTGTTTCTCCTCCACACACGAACCCTATTCTTTTGACTTCTCCTCCTCCTCTGTGCTTACTTTTATGTTTCTATTTTTTTTTTCCTGGATAATTCTGGTGCCACATAAAGTGGCACAAGTTGTGCCACTTTATGTGGCACTAGCACAACTCTTTCTTCCTCTTCAGCTCACTTCACACACACACAGCTAGCCATGATCTTTTGACTTCTCCTCTATGTTTGCATTTCTATTTTTATTTTCTTTCCTCTTCATCTCACTTCACTCACACACACATCCGGCAGAGAGAGTTGGCCCTCGTCTATCTTTGATTTCTGATGAGAAGAGAGTTTTTTTTTTTTTTTTAATTTTTATTTTATATGAAAAGCAAAAGAGAGAGCGAGGAAGAAAGGAAAACTAAGGAAATTCAACCAAGTGATTCACTACAAGAAAATGTACTTTTAGTGACGAAAAAATTCATCACTAAAAGTCCAACTTTTCGTCACTAAAAACCTTTAGCGACGAAATCGGACTTTTAGCGACGAAACTCATTTCGTCGCTGTAGCCCCGTCGCTAAAAACCCTGGCGACGAAAATTTTCGTCGCTAAAAGTCTGATTTGATTTTTTTTTCAAAAACTTTTAGCGACGAAATCGTTTCGTCGCTAAGTGTTTTCCTCACTAAAAACAGTATTCAGCGACGAAAATATTTCGTCACTAAAACCATTTCAGTTTATTAAAATCATATTTAGTGACGAACAATTTCGTCACTAAAACTATTTTCTGGTATATATAGTGACGAAAAAATTCGTCACTAAAACTATTTTTAAGAAAATCCAAGCACATATAGCGACGAAAATTTTCGTCACTAAAGCCATCTCTTACAAAATTCTGCTACATTTAGCGACGAAATATTTCGTCACTAAAACTTATTTTCTATTTTTATTATTTTCATGATTTTGATATTAACCTGTAATCTGTCATTACATTATTAAAACCTCACATTTAATTAACACATTTATTTTAACACATTAATAAAAAATCAATCCATATATTCCACAAATAAAAAATAAAACAAGTATCCAATTCAAACTCCTTCCATACAATAATTGTTTGCAACACATACAATAACTCAAAATGTTTTATAACAACACAAAAAATGTAGCATAATATAATTAGCGCCTAAGAGAAATGTCCTCATATGTCTTCAAGTAATGCCAAAAGTAAATCCCCTAAAGCCACCAATGAGAAATCTGCACAAATATAAAAACATTACTACATTAAAATCATAAAGTAAAAACATTAACTATGTTATAAGAAAATGAAGTGTTTTAACTTGAAGATAAAATACTAACCAATAAGTGTTTTAGCTTGAAGATGAACCACCCCCATAGGTAAAAGCGTCATCATAACCCTTACTCCTCAAAAAATTAAGAATATTATTTTGGACTTCATCTTGCTTAGCTCGCGCCTCTTGCTCCTTAGCTCGCTCCTCTTCGTCCCTAACTCTTGCCTCTTTGAGCTCAATTATCTCATTTTCTAACCGATGAATATACTCCACCGAGGAACTAGATGAGGCAGTGGTTACTAGAGAAGAGGAAGGTCTCATACCAAGTCCTTTTACAATACCCGACTTTTTCTTAAAAACCAAGTTTGAGATCTCCTCTTGTGTAAGGGGAATTGCATTAGGATCTTGACAATGATCCTCTTGCACTTTGAGAATAGTTTCCTACCATTTGAAAGAGATAAAAAACAAACAATCACAACATTAATACTACATATGTTATAACTTTACAAACATGATAGGGATGGAATGATACACATACATATGTTGCTTCATCCTCATGGTGTATCCACTTATTTGTATTTGGATTGAAATGAACATCTTTGTAAACTTTTGCCAATTCAGGAACTTGGCCGCCATTATTATTTGTCTAATTAATTAACATTCAAGTGTTAGATAGTTATAGTTAATTAATCACAACATATAATATACTAAAGTTTAAGAAAATGAAAGAACACGCACCTCCTCATCAACCCTAATAGCAAGTGCCTTTGTCCCACATCTATGTTTGCCAGAAGTTTTGCTCCTATTTTCAGAGTTCTTTCTTGATTTTTCCTAATAAAGAACATTTAAGATATTTATTAGATCATGAATAAAACAATATATATTTACTTCATCTAAGTATTAATCTAATCATTTAACAACATAATATAGTAAATATTAGATAATAATAATATACGCATAAATAATTTACCAATCAATCCTTATTGGTCCATTTCCCTTCAATAAGTCCAGTTCACTGCGCAAGTGTGGCATTAATAGGGATAATATCAACAATTGCTTCTTGTTGGAATGCATCACTATCTTCTGTATTATCATTGGATTCTCTGCCCCCGACTTCCGGGACATCAAACACTCCCCTATGTTGGATGCATTGCACAATTTTCCAAGGGTCACGCAATTTAGTATCTTGAAGGTAGAAAACTTGTTTCGCTTGACTAGGAAGTATAAAAGGGTCATTTTGATACCATTGACTTGTAACATCAATGCTCGTGCAGTGTGCATTGGTTCTTATCGTTCTCCTTCGACCATTGGTACTAGTATTGTACCATTCACACTGGAACAAAACAACTTTAAGACGAAACATATGCTCTAATTCCCAAATTTTGCACACATGACCATAAAAGTCATGCATTTCTCCTTCATGGTCCCCTTCGGTACATACACCACTGTTTTGGGTTACACGACGATTGTCTAGGTCCCTTGTATGAAACTTCACACCATTGACCATACAAACTGTGTACTCCTTCACATGTGGCTTAGGACCATTTGCTAATGACCATAATTGTTTAGTAGCTTCTGATGACTCATTAACTTTCAATCTATTCATCTATAATGACATACAACAAATGATATTAATTAGTAATAAACAATGACGAATAAATTTAAATGTTTAAATTTATTAGTGTGTGATTAAATTTAAAATGTCTTACACGTTCTCTAAACCACTTGGGAAATTCTTATCGTTGGATTTGAGTTATAGCTTCTCCAGTAAGATTATGCAATGTGCTTTTGTGTTCACTGTTAAAAATAAGGTAATTTATTTTCAACTAAGCATTACAGATAATGTTCAAAACTTGATTAAACAATATATGCATATGAAATCACATACTTTAAATAAGGTTCTAGCTCAGGACTATTGTACAATAAGTACCAATGAGCAGTATCGAGCAATGCACGAGACAAGTCGCTATCATTCCGCCTACCACATGTAGGTCGGGCAGTCTGTGAAAAAACTATCAATTCTTCGTTAGATTCACCAAAATCTTCATTTCTTTCTCTTCGGTTATGCACAGTTTCGATCCCATCAATATACAAAGACCAGTTGTTAATACATTATTTAAGAATGTAAGCCTCTGCAATCGAACCTTCTGGTCGAGCTCGGTTGGAAACGTATCTTTTCAATTTTCCAAGGTACCTACGAGAAAAAAATACGCATAAAATGTGATTTTATACCACGTGAGAAAGATGCAATTGATAAATGCATCAAATGATCTAATTACCTTTCAATTGGATACATCCAACGATATTGTACCGGGCCTCCTAGAATTGCTTCTCGAGGCAAGTAAACAGCAAGGTGGATCATAACATCAAAGAATGCCAGAGGAAAGAACCTCTCAAGCTTGCATAGTATAAGAACTATACGTTCTTCTAGTTTCTCCAATTCACTCCGCTTTAGGGTCCTTGAGCATAAGTCTTGGAAGAAGTTGTCTAACTCAAACAATACAATACTAATGTCTTTATCTGCAAACCCTTGCAACCCAATTGGAAGAATTCGTTGTAGTAGCACATGACAATCATGGCTTTTCAAACCAGATAATCTACCATTTTTTGCGTTCACTGACCTTGATATGTTGGCTGCATAGCCATCCGGATACTTGACTGATTTCAAAAAATCATAAAAACCATCCCTTTCATTGGGGCTTAATGAAAAGAAAGCCCGAGGCTTGTCATATGATCCATCAGGACGTTGTTTCAAATGCAACGTGTGTCTGAAGTTCATATTTTGCAAGTCTATTCGTGCCTTGTCAGTGTCCTTATTTTTCCCCTCAATACACAACAAAGTACCATAAGTACTTTCACTAATGTTCTTCTCTACATGCATGACATCAATGTTGTGCTTGAGCTTCTTATTTTTCCAGTATGGAAGCTTGTACAAAATACTTACCTTTGACCAATTTGGCCCCCCAATAAGTTGTCTCTTCTTGTTGCTTGGATGTTTTCCTAAAATTATATTTGTCATTCTATCTAACTGCTCTTGTATCTTTCCCACTTGTAACTCTAAAGATCTCGTTCGTTTCCCCGGTAAACCATTATGCAACCGACTATGTCTCCAACGATGTTCCATAGGTAAATAAGCTCGACGGTTAATGAATCCAATTTTACTTTCCAAAGCTTCTGAATATGGTTGATCATTGCAAGTGTAACAAGAATGATAACCCTTTGTCCTCCACTCGGACACGTTACCAAATCCAGGATAGTCATGTATTGTCCACAACAAAGTTGCACGCATCTGAAAATGCTCTTTACTATAAGCATCATAAGTTTCTACACCTTCTTCCCACAACTCCTTCAACTCATCAACCAATGGTTTCAAGTAAATATCAATCTCATTTCCCGGTTGATGGGACCAGGAATAAGTAAGGACAACATAAAATATGGCTCCTTCATAACCAACCAAGGAGGTAGATTATAGGGAATAAGTATGACATGCCACATACTATAGTTGTTGTTCATATTCCCAAAAGGATTAAATCCATCTGTAGCCAACCCCAACCTTACATTGCGAGGTTCGAAGGCAAAATCAGGATGTTGCAAATCAAACTCCTTCCACTCCTCACTATCAACCGGATGTCTCATTATCCCATCATCCACACGTTTGTCTATATACCATCTCATGTCCTTAGCTCTTTGGCCTGACATGTACAATCTCCTCAGTCTCGGTGTCAACGGGAAGTAACGCAATACCTTATGAGGAATCTTCTTACCTTGGGTACGTGTATCTTTGTACCTAGGCGCCTCACACACCGGACATTTATCAAGATTTTCATTTTCTTTCCAAAATAGTGCACAATCATTTTTGCAAGCATCTATATGCTCGTATGACATGCCCAAGTCACGTAATATCTTCTTTGCTTCATAAGTTGACCTTGGAACCAAATTACCTTTTGGTAAAACCTTTGTCAGCAATTCTAGCATAATATCAAGTCCTTTATTACTCAAGTTGGTCATTACCTTTACATTCAACATCTCAATAACAAACTTCAAGATACTATAATCAGTGCAACCCGGATACAACTCACGCTTTGCATCTTCCTCAAGTTTGTCAAAATGACGCACCTCCTCATCTTCGGTTGCATTTCTTGGTTCCCCTCTAATTCGGTCACCTACTAAGGCATCGATACCATCCATATGATCACCATCCGACATTTCATTATCATGAATGTTCTCATTCAATACACGAGGTTCTCCATGATTATACCAATTAATGTAAGATTGCATAATTCCACGATGAAGCAAATGGATACACACAGTTTGAGGAGATTGACGATAGCAATTCACACAATGAATACACGGGCACGGAATATTACCACTCAAGTCCACAACCGCTACTGCGGAATTAATAAATGCATTGACCCCTTCAATATATGGATGACTTAATCTGCCATCGGGTGTCTTACCCATTGTCATCCAACTTTTATCCATGTTTGAATACAATTATAAGATGAATCCTACTTTAGTAAAATAATGACAACTCATGCATAATGTATTCTAACATCTAAGTCTATAAGCTATTTAGAAAAACACTCTTAATATATATTTAAATCACCTTATAACATCACAAGTACAATGCTTACAAATATTGAAATCAAATGAAATACTATTTATCACATCTGATCAACTATACTCATTCACATTTGCAAAAAATGAAAAATACTCCCAATATTAATTTAAACTACCTTATAACACCATGCAAGCCACCCGCTTGCTCCAATACGACAATCCACCACAAAACAAATCACAAATATCACAACTATAATGCTTACAAGTATTAAAATCAAATGAAATACTATTTATCACATCTAATCAACTATACTCATTCACATTTGCAAGAAATGAAAAACACTCCCAATGTTAATTTAAACCACCTTATAACACCATGCAAGCCACCCGCTTGCTCTAACACAACAACCCACCACAAATCCAATTACAAACATCACAAGTATAGAATTTTATAAATTCTTAACTAAAATTTACTTACTTTGCTCAAGTTAATCTTACAACTTTCGAAGAAAATCCAAAGTTATTGCAAATAATGTGTATTTAGCCTGCAAAAGAAAAGCTAAATTTATAAGTATTTCAATCTTGAAAATAATCCTCTCATAAATTACTACACAAACTCACAGCTTACTAATATTTCAGTAACTCTTTTAGCAACTCAAGGTACACATTTATGACCTGCAAGAGAAGGCACCTATGTATCAAGAAACTACACTTCCAAACATACTATTGACACAAATTAGATATACTCCTTTTGAAATTCCAAAATAAGTACTTTTATTCCAATTTTTTTTCTCAAGTGATAAAATAAAGGGGTGTCCTATAAAGTTTACCTCGCTTACTTTCCTCATAGTTTGCAACAATGAAGGAGAATTTTGTTGCCAAAAAGAAGAAACCCCTATCCTTTTAAAAGTGAAAGAACTTTTCACGTGTTAAGTGTAAACTCCAAGCCACATTGGAAGGGAAGAAATAAGAGTAGCGTTCACTTAAGAAAAAAGAATGTTCATTTTAACTTGTTTAGATTGAACATATAATCCTATTTCTATTTATTCTATGACTTCTTTCTTATCTTATAGTACATAAAAATAATGTAGAACGGTGTTACTATAAGACAATTATTCATGTCTTTCTACTCAAACTTAAGCTTTACTTTAATTTATTGCTCAATTAAGATAAAAATCAGTGGTACTCAATAAAGCTAAGTACATTCACTTTATCCTTTCCTTTCCAATCAAGCAGCTGGAAGGTTTCAAAGATAGTCATCATTGTTTGAATTGTTGAATATCATAATCTTTTTCATTTTTTCATTTTTTCATAAATTCCAACCTCCCATGTATGAAAGTTTCAAATCCTCGTGGTCCACAATGATAAGAACGCACTGGTTCTTAAGAGTTTAGATGATCTACGGTACTAATTGGCCTAACATTAATCACAATTCCAGCACATGCAACATGAATTGACCTCACCCAAAGAGACAATAACCTAATTTGAGAA
This sequence comes from Quercus wislizeni, assembly GCA_023055345.1. Lineage (NCBI taxonomy): Eukaryota > Viridiplantae > Streptophyta > Magnoliopsida > Fagales > Fagaceae > Quercus > Quercus wislizeni. The sequence goes on along the minus strand of JALGQJ010000031.1, from coordinate 2,329,355 downwards.
TCATATTCACATTTGAAAATTTACAGAATGCAGCTGCAGAACTAATTTGAGAATCATATTGGTTAACAAGAATCAAATTTTTGCAAATTCATATATATCCAAAAAAACAATAACCATAGAGAAAGAAAACAACTAAACAAAGCAATATAACTGTGTGTCTTGAAATTTCCCACAAAACAAACAACCCAATAATATAAATATACACACCTGGACTAAAATAAAAATAAATGTAGGAGTACCCACCTGGACTTTTAGAGAAATACACCAACAAAGCTACTGAACAACACCAACAAAGCTACTGAACAACCAAAAAAATAAAAATAAAAATAACATAAGCCATATATTTACATAGATAAAATAAAAAAATAAAAAATAAAATAAAATAATTTGTTAGCCAAAAACGAACCTTGGATGCGAATGCGAAAGGTCGGAATGCGAAAGGTCGGACGGTGAATCGACGCCGGAATGTGTAATGCGACGGTGAATCGATTTGGTTTGGGTTTGGGTTCGGACCGTCGCGAATGGTGTTGCCGGTGCCGTCGCGAATGGTTCGGAGCCGTCGCGAATGGTTCGCACCGTCGCGATTGGGTTTGGGTACAGATCGTTGCGAATGGTTCAGAGCCGTCGCAAATGGTTCAGATCGTCGCGAATGGTTTAGACCGTCGCGAATAGTTATCGGCGACGGTTTAGGAGCTATCGACGACGGTGAGGCTCGCCGACGACTGGGTTTGGGAGTGAGGCGACTGGGTTTGGGAGCGACGGTGACTGGGTTTAGGTTTCAGAAAAATAAAAACTGAATGGTGTTTGTTATGTTTTTTATTTATATAGTAAACCTTTTAGTGACGAAATTAATTTCGTCTCTATAGGCCACCTTCAGCGACGAATTAGAGATTCGTCTCTATAGATCACTTTTAGTGACGAATTAGAGTTTCGTCACTAAAATGCTTTAACGATAAGTGGAACAAATTTTTAGCGACGAATTTGTTTAGTCGTTGTTGGGGCCTTTTAGAGACGAAATTTGTTTCGTCGCTAATAGTCTCCCAACAAAACCTACAGCGACGAAATTATTTCGTCGCTGTAGACTAATTAAATTCGCGCCTCATTTTTCATTTTGGCGCCCTTGTTTCTGATCAACAAATAGCGACGAAATTTGAATTTCGTCGCTAAATGTTATTGTTTTTTCATTTTTAGCGACGAAATTCAAATGTCGTCGCTAAAGATTTTTTTTTTCCCATTTTTAGTGACGAATTATATATTTCGTCGCTAAATGTAAGTTTTCAGTGACGAAAAATATTTCCTCACTAAAATTCGTCGCTATAAATACATTTTGTTGTAGTGATTATTTTAATAGATAAAAATATTTGAAGGTGCTACAGTAAATGCTATAGTGTTCTCTATTTCAAGAGAGGTATTGTAGCAACTCTATTCCAAAATATAGAGATAGAGAAGCTGTTAGATGAGTTTTTGGTGTGTTTGCTCTCCAAAATTGGCTTTAGAGCTCCAAGAATAGAAAGCAATGGACATCTTTGCTTTTGTGTTTTTGAGTTCCAGTTTATTTCTTTTCTACTTTGTGTTCTCTGATGCTACTAACAGCATTACCTAATCCCAATCCCTCAGTGACAGTAAGGGCACAAACCTGGCCTCTAAAAATGGAGGCTTTGTCCTGGGGTTCTTCAGTACAGGAAATTCCACTAATCGTTACTTGGGAATTTGGTACAACAATATCCCAATTAGAACGGTTGTTTGGGTAGCAAACCGGCGCAAAATCACAGACTCGTCTAGCGTGTTGAAGTTAAACAGTTCAGGTAGTCTTCTTCTTCTCAGCCAGAATAAGACTATTGCTTGGTTGGCCAACCCAGTCTATAACTTCACTTTTGTCTCCAACAAGGATGAGGTATACTTCATATACCAAATGACTAAAGATTCTGTAATCACAAGAGCAGTTTTGAACCAAACTTTGTACTTGTTCGAGCGCAACATGTGGGTCGAAGCAGATAAAAAATGGATCACGTACATTTCTACACCAGGAGACAAATGTGACAGTTATAATTTATGTGGTGCTTATGGAAACTGTATCATTGGTGAGTCACCTATCTGCCAGTGTATAGAAGGTTTTAAGCCTAAGTCAACAGAAAGATGGAACCCTGAGGACTGGGCTAAGGGATGTGTACGCACTAAGGAATTGGGCTACGAGGATAAAGATAAAATTGGGTTTGTTAAATTTGTTGGGCTCAAGTTGCCAGATACCACGTATTCTTGGGTGAACTTAAGTATGAATCTTAACGGATGCAAAGTCAAATGTTTGAACAACTGTTCTTGTATGGCTTATTCCAACACTGACATAAGAGATGGAGGAAGTGGCTGCGCCATCTGGTATGGAGATTTAATTGATATTAGACAGGTTGCAGCTAACGGGCAGGATGTATTATATATTCGAATGCCTGCTTCAGAGAAAGGTATTGGCCTATTGTTTTGGTTGCTCTTCAAGTCGTATTTTGAAATGCCTTTTTTCTTTTTCTTTTTTTTCTTTTTGTTGTTGTTGTTGTCAGATACAATTGAATTTCGACAGTAAGAGATTTTACGAATTGAACTAGTTGAAACCTACCCTGCTCCATCTAAACTCGCTTTTCTATTGCCTAGTCAACCAGGAAGACATGAAACACAGGCAAAAGATAAAGGTGATAGTTGTAGTCGCCATTGCCATTACCGTAGTTTTTGGGGTGCTCTTGATTGCCTACTGCATTTACAATAGGAAAAATTTCAAAGGTACTTTCTTTGACCCACTTTGGGAAAAATATCATGGTAAATTGGTAATGTGGAAAAATTACGTTTGCTTTTTGCGCAAGTCAAACAAATCACTAGTCCAGGATTGTGTTTGGTTGTCTAGGTTTAAAAAAAAATCATTCTCAAAAAAAAAAAAAAAAAGGTTTAAATAAAAATACAAGAAAATTTGGGATTCCTAAATTTTTTTTTCTATCTTAAAAATTGGAAAATTAAAATTTTTCTTGCGTTAAATTTTTTTTTTTTCAAATCAAATGTTGACGAGACATTTTTTTTATCAATAACCACTAATACCACTTTTTTACTTACCAATTACTACTTACCACATTATTTGTTAAAAAAAAAAAAAAAGGTGAAAATCACATTTTCGTTCCTACATTTTCACGTGATTCTCATTTTGGTCCCTAACTTTTATTTCCACTGCTTTTAGTCCCTATCTTGAAAAACACATCACGTTTTTGTCTCTGTTGTTACATAAGAGACGGAAAATGCACACGTGGCAAACAGAGTGTACTATTGGCACACTAAAAGCTTATGTGACCATTAAAATAATAATAAAAAATGTTATTTGGCATTAAAAAATGCCACGTTAGCATCTAAATTAAAAAAAAAATTAATTTATTAATTTTAACTAAATAAAAAAAATTAAAAACAGTAATAAAAACCAAAAATTACGTTAATTGAGATCTAAGTGTGTCTTGAAAAAGAACACTAAGAACAACAACCCAGACTTAAGATCTCAAAATTGAAAACCAAATATCACAAACCCAGAAACACAAACACAAGCCCAGTAACTGATTATTCTTGTCAACCAAACACAAACCCAAACATCAGTAAGAATACAAACACAAACCTAGCAATCCATCTTCAAAAAACCTGCAATCCATCGTCAGAAAACCCAAAAAACCCAAATCCAAACACAAACCCAAATCCTAAAAACACAACCATTTACTTTTAATCCTAAGAAGAAGCAGACGACGTCGTTTAATCCATTATTCATTGGCATATTCATTGATATATGCTAGCTATGTCTCCATTTTCGATTTGCTTGGTCTCTCTATCTCTCAGCAAAGCAATGGCTACTGTGGCATCAGCAGCAGCAGCTCGTAGAGTCGAGCTCGACTCTCATCTCCTCAAATTGTCGCCTCATCTTATTCACCGTCGTGGCCTCGCCAGCGTCGCTGGTAACTTCTCCATACTTACATTCATGTCTATATATATATGCTTTGATTTCCCTGGATTTCCGGTCTTATTTGTCATACAAGATCAGATCCTCAAATCTTAGGTTCTATTTGGTTGCTGAGAAAATATTATTCCATTTTTGGGCGTCTTTATGGTAGATTAGGTTTTTAATGAGTTTAAATGTTTTGACTTTTCTTTTCTCTGTTTTGGTTGCTGGAAAATCTGAACCAAAAAAAAAAAAAAATGGTGAATTTTGGTGTAAAAGTAAATGGTTGTGTTTTTAGGGTTTGAGTGAAGGCGTTTTAACTGTTTGTGTTTGGTTTGGTTGATCTATTGCTGGGTTTGTGTTTGTGTTTCTAGGTTTGTGATATTTGGTTTTCAATTTTGAGATCTTAAGTCCAAGTTGGTGTTCTTGTTTAAGATACTTTTAGATCTTAATTCATGTGAATTTTGATTTCTATTTCTGTTTTGAATTTTTTTTATTTAGATAAAATTAATAAATTAATTTTTTTTTTTAAATTAGACGCTAGCGTGGCATTTTTTAATGCCAAATAACATTTTTTATTATTATTTTAACGGCCACGTCAGCTTTTATTGTGCCAACAGTGCACTTCGTTTGCCATGTGTGCATTTTCCGTCTTTGATGTAACGACAGGGACAAAAACGAGACGCGTTTTTCAGGATAGGGACTAAAAGCGGTGGAAATAAAAGTTTGGGACCAAAGTGGAATCGCGTGAAAATGCAGGGATGAAAATGTGGTTTTCACCAAAAAAAATTGTAAGATAGCTTATGACTAGCATTTTATATATATTATTTAGCGGCATTTAATGTTCCACCTATACACTCTATGTGCCACGTTTAATGTGACTAGCATCTAATGTGCCACCTATACACTTTATGTTCAATTTCTATTACCAAGATTACAGTAGGGACTAATTAAGAACAAGTTAAAAATGTAGGGATTAAAATAGGATCTCCAAAACTATATAAATATAAATGTGTATGAAAGTGTACAGTACTAACATTATATCAAAGTAACACAATTTTTAAGAGTAAAAAACTATGGCCTTTTTTAGGGCATAAGATTTCAACTCCTTAGTTAAAACACCTCGCTAGAGGAACAAGGACAGACTGGGGGGGGGGGGGGGTGTGGGGGGCAAGGTGGCTTGGGCACCTCCTGGCCCAAAGAAAAAAAAGGACAAAAAAATTTTGGGCACCCCTAGCCCAAAGCAAAAAAAAAAAAAAAAAAAAAAAATTATTGGTTATATTTTTTATATATTTTTTTATTTTAGAGTTGTGCCTCTCTCTTCCAAAAACTTAGATCCCCCCCTTTTAATTAGCCTAACCCAACTAACAACCACTCGACTCAAAAACTTAAAATAAAAAATAAAAAATCCATGTTCAGCCCAGTATTAGAGTACTAGCATTAGGTGTTCTAAATGCTAAATATTTATTATTTAGAACACCAAATACCAGAAACACTACTGTACATGTCATTTCAAAAGCGATATTAAAGTAGCAAAAGTAAGTTTTGATTTGTGAAAATAATTTTTTTTGCAACAGTTGATGCTCTTAAGAAACAATATTACTTTGTGTTTTTTGTGTGTGTGTGTGTTTTTGTAGATGATTGGATCTTAATGTAATAACAAACAATGATTTTGTATATTGATCTTGGTTGATAGTTTGTTAGTACTATATGGATACTTATTTGGATTTTTTTCTTCTTCTTATACTTCGGCCCCCTAGCTTGAAATCTGAGGTCCATCCCTGTTGAGGTATGAAATAAAAGATTTAAACTTCCTGACTTATTTAAAAACTACCACTATGCTATAAAGATTAAAATCATAAAATGTAATTTATATTATTTCTTGTCATTATTCTAGTAGCATAGTGAAGAGAGCAAAAAGGTTTCCATCTGGTGATGGTTAAAACGGCTTATGATCAATTTATAGTTTAGGCTGGACTAACGTGCATTCAATCCAAACGAATTAGTTGGAGTTGCCATATAATGTAATAACAAGCTTGGTGAAGGCGGCTTTGGACTCGTATATAAGGTAACTTGGATAGACCAATTCACATCATATTCAATATTAATATAATCTATTTACAAATGTGAGTTTTTAGGGTATACTAGCAGATGGACAAGAAATTGCTATGAAAAGGCTTTCATAAAATTCTAGACAAGGATTGAGTGAGTTTAAAAATGAAGTTATCTCGATCGCCAAATTACAGCACCAAAATCTTGTTAGGCTTTTGCGCTATCGCATTGAAGGAGAGGAGAAAATTTTAATCTATGAATACATGCCCAATGGAAGCTTGGACTACTTCATTTTTGGTTAGAACTTCTCAAAATTTTATAATTTTTGCCAAACTTCATGAAAATTATTTTATTTTTATTTAAAGAAATTTCAATTTCTTGTTTTATTATTCAATTTTAGTATTAACATATACAAGAAACTTGACAGATCAAATGAGATCTAATATTTCAAGTTGGTCTATGCGCTTTAACATTATTTTTGGGATTGCTCGCGGGCTTCTCTATCTTCATGAAGACTCTAGATTGAGGATTATACATAGTTAAACCCATGAGTTTAGTTATAAAGCCATCGAGAAGACCAACCACATCCTCACTGAGATACGCTCTGACTTTAACCTCCTGATGCAATCAACAAACTCAATTCCTTCTTCAAGCCAAACAAGACTTTCTCACTATATCCAAAGAGCTCCATAGGTCTAGGAATGGCAAAGGGTCAGAGGTTAATGGTGGAGTGAAGGTTGTGATTTATTTGGGATAAAGGAGGGAAGATATGAGGGATGAATGACATAGAGAAGAGAATGTTTCGTTTTTTTTTACATATATGGAATTGACTTGAATTTTTAATTGATTTGCCTTATTTTGGTTGGTCCAAGTATGTAAAGAGATGTCACGTCACTATTGCGTTACCTGCAAAGGCAATAACACTAATAGTAGTTGACTAAAAGACTAATAGTGCTCATTTTGAAACATTAGAGACTAGTAATGCACATTTAAAACTTGAGGGACCAATTCCTATTACAAGGTAAAATTCAGGGACCAATAGTGTAATTTTGCCTATTTCTAACATGTTCTGTTATAGAAAAAATTTCAAATCAAAGATTTCCATTCTTATAGTGGTTATATTGCACTCGAATACGCCATTGATGGCCTATTTTCAGTAAAATCTTATCTTTAGTTTTGGAATATTATTGTTGGAAATAATATGTGGAAAGAAAAATTAAGGGTCTTTCCATCCAGAACATAGTCTAAACCTTGTTGGACATGTGAGTTCTCAAAAGATTTGACTCTTTTTTCTTTTTTCCTTTATTTTTTTTATACATATTATGATACAAAAAATCACAAAGAAATTTTCAAACGTTTTAGGCATGGAAGTCATGGAAAGAAGGAAGGACTTTGGAGCTAATTGATACTTGCTTAAAGGACTCTTGCATCTTGTCAGAGCTTGTACGTTGCCTCCATATTAGTTTCTTATGTCTGCAACAGCATCATGAGGATCTGCCTAACATGTCATTTGTGGTTATGATGTTGCATAGTGAGAGTTCACTACTAGAACCTAAAAAGCCAGGTTTCTATGTGGGAAAAAAATCACCTTCATCGAGCAAGAACCAATCATCCTCAACCAATGAAATTACTTTTACCTTGTTAGATGGTCGATAGTCAAGCGTCATATCAATTTGATTATATTACATATTTTGTGATTAATATTTTACATTTGTACATTTTGGAAATTGTACACACTTATATTGTCCAAGACATGTGACATTAGTCTTATGTGGACCTTAAAGGCTTAAAATGGCTTCTAAAATATTTAAGAGGTTTGAGACTACTTATAATCCATTTAACCAACTTTTTCAAAGAAGAAATAAGTATTTTGATTGAGTCTTGAAGTTGTCATTTAAAAATCTCTCCCCCTTATAATGGTTGGCTAAATCTAGGGGTGATGGAGCTTAGTGAAAAATGGTAAGGATTAAGAAATCAACAAGTTACCTATTGGCACTTAAGCAGGCAAATTAAATTTGGTCTTTTCTTAGTACCTTTTATTTTTTCTGAGTTGGGCCCCACTTATTGAAGGGGGAATTTAAGCCCACATGTGAGAGGAATGCTAGACCTATTGTTAAATGATTAAATTCACCATTTCTTAATAGTTTAAACTTTTTAGAGAATTGGTAATTAATCACAAACAAACATAGAAAAGGGATACAAATGATAAATTAGTTTAAACTTTCCAACATTATAAATGAATCTTTCAAGTGACAAGCAATGATTATAGAAATGGGAAAATTTTTCTTTATGAAAACAAGAGAAAAAGAGGGAAAATAAAAAGATTACAAACTTATTATAGGGGAAAAAGTACTTATAATGGCAACATATCTAATACTATATATAAAAGCAGAAGTTTTTTCCTACAATTGAGGCCGTACTGCCACGTTAGGAAAAAAGGCCACTTTAAAACTTGCCATGCTTCCACATTAAGAGAAAAGTCATAGTGTTTCGCTGATAAACTTTCTACCTTAAGCCGCTTAAAAAACCCTGAATCGATACACCCTTAGGGTTCGATTGGTTAGGCGTTTTGGGAGCTTAGAAGAGCATTTTTAAAATCCAAAACTTTATTCTGTAATCACAACTCCTCATAACTTTTATTCAAATATTGATTTTAAAATTTAAACACAATTTTCCAATAGCTTATACAAACACATCACTAATCCACAACACACACCGCAATTCAATCCAAAAAAAAAAAAAGCTGCACACACCAAAAAGATTCCCTCCGTTTGCAGAGGACAAAAAGGCAAAATAAAACATCTTCCTCCTTCCAATTTTCAGTTTGAGACCTTCTTTGTTTCGCTTCTTTTCTGCAGCACCGCACCCAAAGAAAAACGATGTATCTATTCAGACCCCAACGTAATTAGTTAGACACCATTTAGAACAACTATCAAAAGACAAGCCTAAGATTTGTTAAAAAACATACTTTGCCATTTTTTTTCTACTGTTTGGAGGAGAACGAAAAAAAAAAAAAAATCTCATGCAGCGGAAGATAGAGAGAGGCTGGAACCATTATTGATGAGTTTTTATCTTCGCATTTAAATGTGTTTGTCAAATATGATTAGGTTTTGATACTTTGTTTGGATTGGTTTCGATTTGGATCTTCAAATTAAATGTTTCTCTTCACTTTTAAGTTTCATATTTTAATCAGGCTTTGATATTTGTTTGGGTCTTTTTTATCTTCACATTTTGTTTATTAAATATGATTATGTTTCAAAATCAATTTCTCTATGCTTGAAATTTGCATATTTATTAATTGTTCTGTTTGGTATTGGAATACCCAACTTGACGTCCGTTTATGGCAAAGTCAATAAGAGTTTGCAACACAGGTAACTTAATCCATTTAATATGGTCTAATTTTGATCTTACCTTCAATCTTCTGCAATTTAATTGTTGGGTCTTAAGCAAAATTCTGTAAGATCATGTTATGAGCAATATAAGAGCAACTTAAGCCAAATATAAGAGCACATTGTGATTACTGTAATATGGCCAAAATGGGGTTTTACCCCTTTCTCACAAACTTTCCAGCAAAATGCCCCATGTCTGAAACTATTTAGGGATATGCCCCTGTTTTGAAACTCGATTTTTAGACAGGGGGCATTTTGCTGGAAAGTTTGTGAGAAAGGGTTATTTTGCCATTTTGGCCCTATAATATATTAGTTCTTAATATTTATATTTTTCACTTTTATAATGATCTTATGTGTAAATTTTTGACAATTTGTAAACAACTTTTTCATTGGAGCAAATTTAGCCTTCAAATAGGTGAAATTAGACAAATATTTAAGCTTGAACATGTTAACACTTAAATCTGGAATTTTGTAGATTGTACAAGTATGTGGTTTAACTTTTAATGTGTTTGAAAAAAAATATATTGATTTGAGATTGACATATTCTCTTAATGACAGTCTTTAAATATCGAGGAAGTTTGTAGATTGTATGTTTGTGTTTTAATGTCTTTTAGAAAAATGAATTGACGCATTCTCTTAGGCTTAGAAATGACAAGGTTTCACAGTAGTAGTAGTAGTAGTGTGCTATAATGTTAACATAGTCATAAGAGATATTAATACTGCATGATAACCAACTATCTCTTTGAGTTTTTCTAAGAGCAATTGTATCAAGTGGTTAATTTTACACATTTTAAGGGGGTGGGGAAAAAAAACACATACTCAGTGCTTGTAAAGTTGTGCATATATACAAAAGTGTTATAGTAACCGTGCATATATGCATGGTTACTCTAGCTTTGCATTTAATATTTTACTATTTTTTTCTCTCTCCTTCACCTCACTCTCTCTTCTTGAATGCCATTGAGGTCATCACTAGTTATGATCATATCATTCACACATAGGAGAAGCAAAATGGTAACTTTATCAGTGCGATGAAGAAATAAGGCAGAATCATAAGGACTGGCAGTGTAACCCAAGCAAAAGATGGTGGAGCTAAACTTGGCAAACCAAGCTTGTGGAGATTGTTTAAGGCCATAAAGTGCACATCGAAGGTAACAAACCTTGTTGGATTCAACAGAGAGACCAAGAGGAGGTTGCATATAGACTTCTTCACTCAGATCCCCATTAAGGAAGGAATTTTTAACATCCATCTGAAAAAGATCCCATTTACTAGCAACAACAATAGCTAAAAGGGCATGAACAGAGGAGATACGAGCAACTGGAGTAAAGGTCTCTTCATAATCAATCCCATATTCTTGTGTAAAACCTCTTGCAATAAGACGAGCCTTGTAGCGCTCAATGGACCCATCAGAGCGAGTTTTGATCTTATAGCTCCACTTACAACCAACTACAAACTGTCCAGGAAGGAGAGTGACCAGATCCTAAGTATGGTTTTTGGTTAATGCATCAAGTTTCTCTTTCATTGCAATCTGCCATAAAGGGTCAGTGAAGGCCTCACGATAGGTGTGAAGCTCGTGAAGTGTAGCAAGGGCAGTGTAACAATGATAGTCAAGTAAATGTGCAAGAATGGATCTTACCCGAGTTGAGTGGCGAGGTGGAATGTCTTACGGAGGATCTTCAGGCGGAGCAGAAGCGAGGACCCAGGCTCAAGGTGGGGTAGCTTGTCATCAACATGTTCATCTTCGACCTGTTTAGGAGAAGCATAAAAAATATCTGGAGGTTGGATAGAGAAGTCCAAAGGAGGATCAAGAGTATTTGTAGAAGGAACAAGAGACTCATCTGAAAATATTTCTAAAATAGATGAGGTAGTCAAGGAAGAACGAAAGTGAGAGAGTTCAACAAACAATCAGTGTTCCCAAAAACAACATTACGAGAAACACGAAGAAGATGAGAGATAGGATCATAACACCTATACCCTTTTTGAGTTTCTCCATAACCAAGGAAATAACAAAGTCTAGATCGAGGCTCAAGTTTGTTGTGCTCATGAGGCTGAAGAAGAACGAATCAAGCAGATCCAAAAGAGCGAAGGTGATGATAGTCAGGGGGTGACCCAAAAAGACACTCGTACGGAGTTTGATTATGGATGACAGCGCTTGGAATGCGATTAATAGCATGAACGGCATGAAGAGCAGCTTCATCCTAAAATGGGGCAAAAACTTTGGCAGAAAGAAGAAAAGCATGAACAGTGTCAAAAATATGACGAAGTTTTCTTTCAGCTCGACCATTTTGCTAAGAGGTACCTAGATAAGTTAGATGATGTACAGTGCCATAGGAATGTAACAAAGCTTGAAACGCATATTGAGTATATTCAAGAGCATTATCAGATCGAAAAGTTTTGATACATTTGGAGAATTGTGTTTCAATCATTTTTGCAAAGTTGTTGTATATTGGTAAAATTTCAGAATGAAATTTCATAGGAAAGATCTAACTATAACGAGTATAATCATTAATAAAAACAACAAAATATCGAGATCTACCCATACTAGCAACAGGATAAGGTCCCTAAACATTAGAATGAATTAACTCAAAAATACTATTAGAAATGGATTCACTGTTATTGAAAGGTAAAGCTGGTTGTTTTCCTAACTGACATGAAGTACAATCAAAATTGTCCTTGGACACAGAACCCAACAAACCCTTAGAAGCTTATTGTTGTACCCAAGAAGATAATGCATGACCAAGACGAGAATGCCAAAGTGCGAGAGATGGTAAGGAAGAAATTGTAGTAGCAACAGAAATAGGAGCAATAGGTTGAAGATGAAGATTGTCTATGGGAAACATATGCCCAACTCTAGGACCGGTCCTAAGCTCTTGCCCCGTCCGCGGATCCTACATAATACACCCAAAATAGTAAAAAATAAGGCGATAACCTAGTTCAGCTAATTGTCCCACAAAGCACAAATTATAGGATAGGTCAAGTACATGGAAGACTCCAGGAACAGAGAGGTTGGAGGTTAAAACAAAACCTAGACTATTCCCATGCATGGTGGAACCATCGGCTATATAAATATTTAGAGGATGTGGTGCAGGGTCAAGTTTGGAGGATAAGGACAAGTAAGGTGTCATGTGATTACAACAGTCAAAATCAAAAAGCCAAGTTAGAGACTTACCAGGAAGAACTGAGAGAGCAGTGGAAAGAGATGCATTACTAGTCATACAAATAGCCTGAGCTATAATCTCCTATAGTTCAATGGGGGAGAGGTTGATAGTGGATCCAGAAGACTAGGACTCAGTTGAAATGGAAGCCATCAGCGGAGTAGGCTTAATATTAGCAACAATAGCAATAGATTTTTTGCGACGGTAACAAGTCTCAATGGTGTGGCCAAGACGCTTGCAATAGTTGTAGAACTTTTTGTTGGTCTACTTGCGATGTTTGCTAGAGCCAGAGGAATCACTTGATTGCTGAGGTTGCTCTATGGGTGGAGTAGGAGGAGTAATAGCCAAAACATTGAGCTTATTCTAGGCTTGAAGGGTTGCAAGACGAGTTTCTTCTCTAACTAACTCGTTCACAGCAGTATCAAGAGAGGGAGCAGGATTGCAGTTAAGAAGTTGATCTTGAATGAGCTCAAAGTCCTTGTGAAGTGACATCAGGAATTCGTAGAGGCAAAATTCATTTCTAATGGAAGCATATTGCTGAGCATCCTTTAAGCATGCCCAAATTGGATCAGAAAGGTCAATTTGATCCCAAAGGTCAATCGATCATAGTAGTCATTGATCGATTGCCCTGGCTATTACCTGAGTTGATGCAATTCAACTACTAACTGATATTTCATAGATCCATGAGTAGTGGAGTACCTTTTGGCCAACATATCTCATGCTAATTTTGCATCATCAAAGCTGCCCAACAGATTGGAGATGGAGGGAATGGAAGTGTTTCGAATCCATGTGGGGATCATGTGGTTGTGACTATCCCATTCAATCATGCGACCAAGGAAGGCAGCATCTTCTTCACTTGCTCCTTGTTAGGAATAGTGATTGCACCAGTACAATAATGCCAGAGTATGCGACCCTTAAGAAAACTATGCATAGCTTGAGACCAAGATAAGTAATTCTTATTCCCCTCCAATATAGTATTGATGGGGTGAGGAAGAAAAATATCATTTTTATCCATTTAGAGACACAATATGCAAAAACAGACTGCAAAAATGAAATCTACGCGAAAAACTAGGTAAGGAGAACCTGGACTGCAAAAGTCAACCATAGAGAAAAGTCAACAGGTGGTCAAAGTCAACGCAGTCAATGGTCAGCGGATGACGTCAATAGATGGCTGGATGCTGACGTAAGCTAGGGCTGACGTGGCACTGATGACATCACGGGTGACGTCAACCTGAAGCTGAGGACGACGTATAGGGCGCGTGTGGCACATGGGTTTTAATGCAGAAGCTTTGGGCGGTATGTGAATTCTCCGATGATTGCGAGGCTTCCACCGACGTGTAGATCAACACAAGTCAATCTCAGTGATACTTGTAGAAATTTAATCGGAGCAATATTCACGACGATGATGACACGTGCAGTGGTCTGTGTGGTGTAGGACTCCTCAACAACAGTGGCTGCAGGTCCAGAACCCAAAGACAATGGCTGGAAGACATTGGAGGTTCAACGGCAAGAGGCTGCAGCGACTGTTTTGACGGCAGAAGCGATATTGAGAATGGAGTAACACCAATAAAGACAAGACTGCTAGGAAAAGGTTAGAGCAATGGCTCTGATACCATATTAGAAACATTGAAATCTTTAGTATTGTATTTCATGATCAAAGAATATATATGAGTGCCTTTTATATAGGAGGCATATCTGTGTGGTACAAGTAAATATGTGTGCAGTACAAGTAAGAGTATAGTACAAGAATATGTGCTATACAAGTAATGTAGTTGGGTCTAAAGCCCACAACATAATACACGTTAACAGTCTAGAAGGATTTAAGCCTAAGTCAACAGAAAGATGGAACCCAAATAACTGGGCTAAAGGATGTGTACGCACTACAGAATTGCACTGCGAGGATAAAGATAAAATTGGGTTTGTTAAATTTGTTGGGCTCAAGTTACCAGATACCACGTATTCTTGGGTGAACAAAAGTATGAATCTTAACTAATGCAGAGTCAAATGTTTGAACAACTATTCTTGTATGGCTTATTCCAACTCTAACATTAGAGATGGAGGAAATGGCTGTGTCATCTGGTATGGAGATCTAATTGATATTAGACAAGTTGCAGCTAGCGGGCAAGATGTATATATTCGAATGCCTGCTTCAAAGAAAGGTATTGGCCTTTTGTCTTTGTTGCTCTGTTGTAATTCGTATTTTGAAATGCCTTTTTCTTTTCTTTCATTTTTTTTTTTTTTGGTCAGTTATAATTGAATTTCGAAAGTAAGAGATTTTACGAATTAAACTAGTTGGAACCCACCAATCAATTTTTGTTGTACCATCTGCTCTAAAAAAAAAAATGTAGTACCATCAATTTTTCCATTGGTTTTATGGCATTAAAGTCTGCTGCATCTAAAATATTTTCGCTTTTCTATTGCTAAGTCAACCAGGAAAACATGAAAGACAAGCAAAAGATGAAGGTGATAGTTGTAGTTGCCATTGCCATTGCCGTAGTTTTTGGGGTGCTCTTGATTGCCTACTGCATTTGCAAAAGAAAAAACTTGAGAGGTAATATACCCACTTTGGAAAAAAATATCATGGTAAAGTAGAAAAATTGCGTTGGCTCTTGATTGCTTTTGAGCAAGTCAAACATGTCACTAGTCCAGGATTGTGTTTGGTTGTCAAGTTAAAAAAGAATACAAGAAAATTTGGGATTCCTATTTTTTTCCATCTTAAAAATTGAGATATTAAAATTTTTTTTTTGTGTGTGTGTGTGTGTGTGTTTTTTTTCAAATCAAATATTGACGAGGCATTTTTTTAATGTCAATAACCACTAATGCCATTTTTTCACTTATCAATTACTACTAACCACATTATTAGATTATCTCCAATAGTTGCTCTATATCTATTTTTTGGAGCAAAAACACCAATGTTTACACTCCATTCACACTCTAACAGATTCTCCATCTCCATTTTTTAGATTAGCTTTGCTACAGTGCTTCTCTACAAATAGAGAACATTGTAACTTTTACTATTCATTCTTCAAAATTTTTTTATTATTATAATAATCAGGTATTGAATAAAAAAATGTTGGAAGATATGTAGTTGTTAAAAAAAGAATAAATAATGAATAAAGAATTAATGAAGAAATAATATTTAAATGAGATGGAGAAAATGATAGAAAATCTGTTAGGAAGTGTATTTGAAAAAGTAAGTAGGTAAAAGCTAAATGTCACTGTTCATTATCCAAATAGTACAAAAATTTGGCTAATTTGCTGGAGATGCTCTTAATTTGTAAAAAACATTTGTAAGATTGCTTATAACTTTATTTCTTTTTTTATTATTCAGCAGCATTAACGTGCAACCTATTCACTCTATGTGCTACGTAGACAATTTTTATTACTAAGATAACGGTAGGGACTAATTGAGCATGAGTTAAAAAAGTAGGAATTAAAATAGAAGCTCCAAAGATGTAGTAACCAAAATGCGTGTAAAAGTGTGTAGCACACTAGTACTAACATTATATCAAAATAACACAAATTTTAAGAGTAAAAGATGATGTTCTTTTGGGGGCATAAGGTGTCAAGTCCTTAGCTGAAACACTCCGCTTGAGGTTTGAAATGATAGATTTCAACTTACCGATTAATTTGAAACTACCACTACACTATAAAGGTTAAAATCATAAAATGTAATTTAAACTGTTTCTTGTCATTATTTGAGTAGCATAGTGAAGAGACCATCCATCTGGTGATGGTTAAAATGGTTTATATTCAATTTATAGTTTAGGCTAGACTAACGTGCATTCAATCCAAACTAACTAGTTGGAGTTGCCATATTCTAGTTTCTTATGTATTATTTGAAACAAACCTTGCCCTTATCAGAAAAAATGAAGAATAAAAGGGATGATAGACTAGAATATTGATGGCCAAAATTAAGACCTAGAGCTCCCACTCTTCAGCCTAGCTACCATAGCTATTGCCACTAACAAATTTTCAAGCAATAACAAGCTTGGTGAAGGTGGCTTTGGAACTTTGTAAGTATTCTTTAGGCAAAATTACACTATTGGTCCCTTGAATTTGCCCTGTGAGCACAATTGGTACCTTAAGTTTCAAGTGAGCATTATTGATCCTTAAAGTTTAAAAAATTAGTGTTATTAGTCATTTTGTTAATTGTAGTTAATGCTATTGCCTATGTGGCTAACTGAAAAATGATGTGGCATCTTTAGCTAAGTTGGTCCAATAAAAAGCAATAACTTCAATTAAAAAACTATGAAAGCTCCAACTTGCCAAAAATAACAGAGCTATTTTTCATTCTTTATTTACTTTAGAGTTTGTGGAGTTCCATGGGCTGTACCTCCTTTTTTAGTTGTAGCCATGTCGATTCCTTCTTGCAAAGGTAAGGTACGCAATACTCTATCTCCCTATAGCGATTTGAACCCAAAGCCAACGCTAACTCGAGAATACACAAACGTTTTTAAAAAAGAGGAGGAGTCACCACCTAGTTGTAGGTCAAGGAACCAAAGAATGATTTCATGAAGGTTATGTACTAGATTAAGTCCGGGATTAAGGTACATGATGGGAAGAGGTGGAATACCCCAAACTTTCCTAGTCATAGTTGGCTGTCATATATTGTTACTAAATTTGAGATTAAATAGAGCTCATATAATAAGCTATAGTGAATGCACGCTTGTATCTAAGGGCAAGAGTTCAACAACGAGTCATGTGAGGAGCAAGCAAGCATGTGAACAAATAAATATCAAGACATGTAAAATGTACTTAAGCATGTGAACAATCATGTGAGAATATCAGAATAAGATCATGATCTCATCCAAACACATGGACACAGAGAGCAAAGAAGCACTGAAGTGCGTTTATGTATACCCAATCATGTGCAAGCATAAATGTACCAAAATGTAAATATCAAACGAGATTTGAATGTTTGTTAAGGATGAATGCTTAAGGGTGTGTTTGTTTAGTGGTGAAATAAAGTGGATGGAAAACTTTGAAGAGAAAATGGGAAGGAAAACATTTTTGGAGTGTGTTTGGTTGGGTGAGAAGAAAGGAAAACAAATAGTGGAGCCTGACTGTTTACTCCCCAGGCCCACTAAAAAGTTTTCTCTCCAAGATGGAGAGAAAACTGAAGAGAGAAATTGGGCATCATTTTTGGACAAACATGCCCATGTGCAAATTGCACGTGGGCCTCATCCACGTTGCTTTTTTTTTTTTAGATGTGATGTTTTTTTTTAAATTTTTTTTATGGACATGATTTTTAAAAAAAAAAAATTTAGGTGATTGATTTTTGGTGGTTGTTTATCAATTTTTTGGTTTTAATTGGGCACTATTTTTTAACAAGGGTATATGCGTAAATTTATACAAACTCACTTTTTCCATTGCTCCATTTTTCCACTCCCAACCAAACAAAAATTAGAAAAATTAAAATCTTTTCTATCCTCCCACTTTTCCATCATTTGATCATTTTTATCCTCCCACTTTTCCACCCTTCCAAACAAACGAACCCTATAAGTAGGAAGGAAGGATTAATTGATGTGGAGTTTCATTAAATCTTTAAATCTTTAACGTTTTCCTTTATTATACTTTAGTGGTCTTTATTCTTCATTGATGATCTTGCATGCTTTAATTGACTTCCCACTTTCCTTAAAGCAATTAAAATCTAGATATTGTAGTCTTTTAAAAAAGAAGTGAGTGGTTTTCTTATTAGACTTTTAATTCAAATTCAAATAGGATTTAAGTTAAAGTTAAAGATTAATTAAACTTTCTCTTGAAAATTACCTAATCTGAATTTTTGATCAATTAAATTAGGATTGACTTGTATTCAAAAATTTTCCATTCTATTTTAAGTTAGAGTAATTCTACGGTACCCCCCAATAAAGGGGGGGTACGGTACCTACACAAAAAAGGGGGGCTACGGTACCCACTAGTAGGTAACCTACTACACCAGGTTACTTTTTTCTCACATTTGACGGTTTCATCCTCACATTGTGCAGTTCCAACATCACATGTGACAGTTCTTTTCTCACATTTGGTAGTTCCCTTACTTTTTTCTCACATTTGACGATTCCATCCTCACATTGTGTAGTTCCAACATCACATGTGACGATTCTTTTCTCACATTTGGTGGTTCCCTTACTTTTTTCTCACATTTGACGGTTCCATCTTCACATTCTGTAGTTCTAATATCACATGTGACTGTTTTTTTTCTCACATTTGGTGGTTTATTTATTTATTTTTTATAACATTTAACGGTTCTATCCTCATATTGTGCGGTTCCAACATCACATATGACAGTTCTTTTGTCACATTGGTTGGTTCCTTTACTTTTTTCTCACATTTGACGGTTTCATCCTCACATTGTGCAATTCCAACATCACATGTGATAGTTTTTTCTCATATTTGGTGGTTCCCTTACTTTTTTCTCACATTTGACAGTTCCATCTTCACATTGTGCAGTTCCAATATCACATGTGACAATTTTTTTTCCCATTTGGTGGTTCCCTTACTTTTTTCTCACATTTGACGGTTTCATCCTCACATTGTGCAATTCCAACATCACATATGACAGTTTTTTTTTTCCATATTTGGTGGTTCCCTTACTTTTTACTCACATTTGAAGGTTCCATCCTTACATTGTCTAGTTCTAATATCACATGTGACAATTTTTTTTTTTTTTTTCACATTTGGTGGTTCCCTTACTTTTTTTCTCATATTTGACGGTTTCATCCTCACATTGTGCAGTTCCAACATCACATGTGATAGTTTTTTTCTCACATTTGGTGGTTCCCTTACTTTTTTTTTTTAAACATTTGACGGTTCTATCCTCATATTGTGTAGTTCCAACATCACATATGATAGTTCTTTTATCACATTGGGTGGTTCCCTTACTTTTTTCTCACACTTGATGGTTTCATCCTCACATTGTGCAATTTCAACATCACATGTGACAGTTTTTTTCTCACATTTGGTGGTTCCCTTACTTTTTTCTCACATTTGACCGTTTCATCCTCACATTGTGTGGTTCCAATATCACATATAACGGTTCTTTTGTCACATTAGGTTGTTCCCTTACTTTTTTCTCACACTTGACGGTTCTATCCTCATATTATACAGTTCCAACATCACATGTGACAATTATTTTCTCACATTTTGTGGTTTCTTTACTTTTTTCTCACATTTGACGGTTTCATCCTCACATTGTGCAATTCCAACATCACATGCGACAATTCTTTTGTCACATTGTGTGGTTCTCTTACTTTTTTTTTTTTTTTTTTTCACATTTGACAGTTTCTTCCTCACATTGTGTAGTTCCAACATTACATGTGACAATTCTTTTTTCAAATTGGGTGGTTCCTTTATAGTTTTCTCACCTGGACGACCACTAAACACTTAGAAATTTTTAGAGTAAATATATATCCAAAAGCTTATGATTCGGACCACGTTCTACTATTCTGAAGTAGGAGCAAAATTCTTATTCTTCGCTCTAACTTGTCACTAAGTTCTTAACTTTTGATGGCAATTGTAGAAGTTAAATTTGAACTTTCTAACTTCCATCCATGTTGAGGAAGTTACTAAACAAGTAACCACTCCAAAACTCACTATAAAAAGACTCAGCCATATGAAATCAAAGTTAGTTTCTCACCACTTATAGAGTTGGAATTCTTGAGTTCAAGAGAGAAAAATAACTTAAGCATCGGAGGGTTCTTGGCTAGTTCACCTTGGTCACCTTTGATCTTGTGCTTCTTTCTTTTCAAGCCTTCTAAGCAATCTTAAGCCCATTGAAGCCTGAAGCATTCAACCTACTAATTTTCTATGCATCATCAATATATACTATAAAACCGAAGATATATAACCTTATGTAATCTCTAATTGTTCTTATGCAACATCTACAACTTAATCACAGTTGTGTGTTTATTGTGGTGTCTAAGGTTGGAAATAGGGTGACTATACAATTAGCAAGTTATGCAAAAAATCCTTTACAAAGATTGTTGACAATTTTAAAATTTTCAGTAAACACTTGAATTGAAACTACAGATCCAATATGAAATAGTCATCAATCAAGGCTATTACAACAGGTTATATATTTTTTAGTCATTTTCATTAGATCAACATGTGTGGAAGTGTCAAATGATTGTGTCCGACACAAGTATAACCACCCCAACTAAAGTGTCTATGTAGTTTTGTTTCATAAAATTATTATTATATTTAGACCCATCTAAAACAAAATAAACATCCCAAAAATTTTTCACAATAACAAAAATTACCAATAGAAAACTAAAAACAATTAAGCACAATTGGCCAATTTTACCAAAAACGAACAACTCAGTCCTTTTTAAAAAAATTATCAAAATAATTTTGTCACTGAGAGTTTAGCATATCGACCACAATGATAAGTGTGAGCCTCATTTGAGTCAGCAGAGCCTCCACTAGCTAAGTTTAAGAGAGCCCTAAGAGCAATGAAATGTTTTTGTTGTTGAAAACTTATCAGTGCCACAAAGCACTTCTCTCTCTCTCTCTCTCTCAGGGTTTCGCAAAATTCATACAAACTCGTCATTCTAAAGCCATTTGGTATTTATTTCTATAAAATATTGGAACGTATAATTTGAACATAATTGACTGTTAAAAGGTCAATTTTCATCTCTATACTTTGTTTGAATCAGCATGGTGGCAAGTCAATATATTTTTTATTGAGCAACTCTGGTTCGAATCCTTCACGCCTGCAATTTTTTTTTTTTTTTGAATTTTCAATTTTTGGTCCATAAGCTGAAAAGCCCACAAGATCCTACGCCTAAGAAAAACCCTAGTTCATCCCAAATCTTCTTTCCTTCAATGTTAGTGATAGTAGCCATCGATTTTCCTCTCTTTCTCTGCCCTTTTGTTCGAAGTCTCCACCATTTCTCGTCACTAAAATCTCAGTATGTCTCATCCTTATTCTTTAGTTTTCCATCTAGGTTTTTTGCCATTTGGCTTTTGTATTGTTGAATTGTTATTAATCATGTTTTGTTTTGTTTTCCTATTGGTTTCGCAGGGGGGAATGAGCAGACTAACCACGTTTAGCATTTTTATGTAGTAAGCTAGGCAACGTTTGAAAGAATTATGAAAACTAGTATCTTGAGTTTTAGAAACTCAAGATCTATATTAAAACTCGAGTCCAAAAGACTCGCTTTGCGAATGTGAAAATGTCACATAGATCTTAAGTCTTTAAGACTCGAGTTTTATGCAAAAAAAATTTCACATATAGTGGCGTTTTTAAGCCTTACAGTGACGTTTTAAAGCTCTATAGCGGCGTTTTCCTGCAAAAAAAAAATTGTAAGTACCAAGTTTGGGAGCCCTATAGTGGCGTTTTTAAGCCCTATAGTGACGTTTTTAAACCCTATAACGGCGTTTTTCTACAATTTATGGAAATCGAGTCTTTAAAACTCGATTTTCACGTGGATTTTTTTTCACATCGCACCCATCCTCTTACAAATCGAGACTTAAAAACTCAAGTTTTATCTTGGAACTCGATTTTTAGACACTCGAGATGCTAGTTTTCAACATTGTTTTGAAACGTGACAACTAACTAAATTTTTTTATATTTATTGTTTTTTCTTTTCTCTTTTATATTTTTCTTTTTATGCTAAGACCTTTATTGTACAGGTTATCACTGAAGACCGTGGTTTAACCCTTCACAAAGTTCAATTTGAAATGCTTGGAACTGCAAAAAAGGTTTATGTTTTTCGGCAGAGTGTGCTATGGTGCTATATTTGAATTTCTTTGGGACACAACTAACTTCAAAAAAGTAAATAAAATAACAGGTGTCTGTCTCTCTTGATGAAACAATAATTCTACATGGGGTGGGGATAAGAAGCTGACTGAAGAAAGATGTGCAGAGGTATGTGTTTGGCTTTTCTCTTTAATTCCTTATTTATTTTCAAAATTTTTATTCAGTGTGCTATTCACTAGGATGAATTGTCTGCCAATTTTTTTGATCAATAATTTTGACACATTAGAAATGCACTTAGTGCTACATGCATGGGTGAAATCACAATTCTGATGACCTCCCTATAGTGGTATAAAGCTCTTACCTTTTTTTTTTTTTTTTTGGTTGTCACATTGGCTTTTTAGTTTTTATTTTTAATGCTCAAATTCAACTCAACTTTACTCACAAAACTTCATTTTCAAAGGTTTTATTTGTTGAATTTCCTCAGCCAGCATCTACCTTGTTGTTTATTTGCAGTTAAATACTGACAGTGAGCATTTTGATTTGCTTTAGGCACTTGCATTCACAATAGCCTCAAATGCTGGTTTTGATGGTGCACTGGTAATTGCCAAATTGTTGGAACAAGATAATCATAATTTGGGTTTTGATGCTACTAAAGGTTTGTTCTTTTATTTGCTACAAGAATTACCATCATGGCCAACTTTACAATTTCGCATCCCTTTTCTTATTTCTGGGATTCAATTCTTCTCTTATTGGCGCTTGGGCTCCTGTCTCGAGGGATTTTTGGTCTATGGTAAAGCAAAATAGTGTAGGAAATTTCATGTGGTCTGAGTTGGAGCCTTTTCTATCCAATAAAAAGAACATGGAGATGTCTGTGTCAGACCTTGTAGGAATGGGGAGTGTCCACAAAGCCTTGTGCATTGTATGAAAGTTGAATTATTGAGAATGTAAAACTTTCCAACATGTTTATATTGAGAATTCTTATGAAAGTTGAATTATCCAATTTATTGCACATGGATCTTGTTTCTCTTTCTTTTCTTTTCTAATTTTTCTATATTTATCTCAACACCTGGACTAATATCAAGTGATGATTGTTTAAAGCTGTTTATTTAATACTTTCCTGGACATTTATTTAATAATAGTCCTTGTGCAAAACAGGTGTATATGTTGACATGGTGGAGGAGAGAATCATAGATCCTCTCAAAGCGGTTAGAACGGCTTTACTCGACGCTGCCAGGTAAAGATCATAGTTGGTTAAATGTGGAATCAATTGGAAAAAAGAATTATCTTTTCTTGTTTCTAAGATCTAATCATATTAGCTTCTGCCCCTCTCTTTGCATCTGCATTTTTTTAATAAGTGAAGGATAGAAGTTAAATAAGTAATGACTAATGAACAATGTATGCAACTAAAAACATACATACAGATATATATCAATTGTTTTATGATTTTTTTTTTTTTTTTCCTATTTGTTAGATGCATTTTGAGTTTTCTGTTTTTGTCTTTGTCTTTGTGCTAAACAAAGCCCACAGTTTGACCTTTGTATTGGTGTAAAATTATTTGTTGCATCCCTAACCTGCTTTTCTTTTCTAGATGTTATCCTTGGTGGGCCTAGGTTGTCAAATTTGCATCCATTTTAATCTAACTGATGCAACATTGTCTTCTGTTTGAGGATCTGACCAAAGTATGCCATTCCATACTGTTTTTATGAGGGTCAATGTAATCGTGTAATATGTCTCTTATTTCAGTTGAAGATATTTTATTAGTAAAGAAGTTGCATTATCAAATACTAGGGACCAGGATCTGAATGGTGGCTATGGCAGTTATTTTAGCAGGTTTTTCTGTGGTTGAAAATCAAGCAAGGGACATGTGCATTATGTGAAATTAATCTTTCCAAGATGAATTTAATGGTGTGGGCTGTGTGGTTGGGTGTTCCATGTCATTTTTTTTTTCTTTTGCTTATGACACACCAATACATCACCTTAGCATGGAGGAGCATTATGTACTTGGTTATATGTAGATTTGAGCTCTCTGTGCTTGTATGATTGAGAATTAACCTTTTTTCTTGTGAATGTTTTGTCATTGATGGAAGCATTTGCTCCTCTTCACCTCTGAATCTATCAAAAGGGCCATTTTGCAAGCTATCAGCAATGACCTAGTTTCTGTTCCCAGCCTTGTAATAGCTGTATTTACTCGTGATCTTTGGTTGGATCACTATGAGTGCTATTGTCAGCTGTTTGAAGATGTCTATGCTACTTGCAGAAGGACAACTCTACTATTGGTTGGCTTCTCTGCTGGTAGGTGACAAATGCAATTTCAAAGTGAACATCGAGCTGGAGCTTGGATTTGCCCAGAGTCTACGCATGATCAAGATGCCTGAATTGATGGAGTGCTTGTTGATCAACACCATCGTTTGGCTAGGCCACTGGTGAACTCATGAGAACGAGGCTGCCCCGGAACTCTCAACTGGTTAAGCTTGTTTGCTGCCAAACTAATTTGTGGGGTGGATAGAAGAGTCCTGCCGATCACTGAGCCTCTACTATGAGATTCAATGTTTTGTGAATAGCAAATTAAATTTTCAAAATATTGTCAATATATTTACCTTACAATTAACAAAAAAAGAAAAAAAAAATCTATATAATTTCGAGATCGCATTTGAATATATAATATAGTTTTTTTTTCCAATTTCTTTTTCACGGTGAACAATGATTCAAGTCATTTGACTAAATTTGGTTAGCTTTGTCAATTGAGAGTCAGGGTAAAGGTGTGGGTCTCCAATCCAAATGCTCCTGCCATTTACAATTCCTGTCATATTTTGGATGGATTTGTCTTTTGCAATATCCTGATTTACTTGATTTGAGGCCTAATTAAGTGAATTATTGTGCACCACAGATGCTTTTAATGCTTCACTTGCTTTCAATTTTGGCCGTGTCTCTCATCAATTTAAGATCCACAGGAAATCTATAAGCCAATTGTTATAAAAAGAGCTCAATATTGGAATGAGTGGGCACCGGAAACGTGGGTTGATGCAGATTATCTTTTAGGGATATTAAAAGATGAACATTTCTGGTGTGATAAAAAGTATTTAGGGAGTAGATGGAATAATAAGTTAGAAGGTTGCAAAATCTTATTGACTGACTGCTAAGAAGTTTCAAAATGTTGGACACTAGGAATCAAACGGACGCCTAAGCCAAACATCTATCTGCTTTTCTTTTTCTTCTTTGGGTTGGTGAAGCCAACCAAACATCTATTTACTTAAAAGAAAACAGCCATGCCCAAAATGTCATATAGTCTGCCAAGCAGATTGTCCAAACTCAACATATCCAAACAATTGATAGTGCCAAATGCATGTACTAGCTATTATCTCATCATATATTCAGCATTACTTCACATAACAAATACAGTGCTGGAAACTTTTTTTATTTGGTAAACCAGCACAAGTACTGGAAACTAGTTGGTAGGGGCAGAAGCATCAAATACAGGTTAAAATGCACAATTTTGTGTTCATGACAAGAAGATTCCTGATTCTATTTTCCAAGCAGTGATTGCAGATTCCTGGTATTGACAATACACATTGTCTTTCAATGGTACACTAGTGGAGATCACCATTCCATGGTGAGGTGTAATAGAACCAGTACAAAAATATGAGAACAAATTTTTATTCTTACCCCAAAAATGAATCTCACAGCACCACAAATGTCTTGTATATAATCATTATCCAGAGAAAATTATATAATAAACAACAGTATTTATAGGTAAAGCTTTTTCAGAAGCTAAGTATTGTCATGTAAAAGCACTTTCAGCACCACTTGCGTCTCTATGATTATGCGGGTTGTCAGTCCCCTCCAACATCATCAAAGTTTTCTGAAACTAAAACTAAATTTTTACTCGATAAGCTGACATTATTCTGTTCTTCTTCTTGCAGTGGATCATCTTCAAACAACATAAATTGATATCTAAAAACATTCAGTGCAACTCACATAAACAAGGGTAGTGCAACTCATGAAATTCAATCTCCCTTCAATTAAAAATAAAATTCACTAAATTGCAGCATTTTCCAAAAAATTCAGTTATCAAATTATACAAATCACTGTTATTCCAGTGACCGAAAAATATCTTGTAGTGGAGTATTTCTAACATTTTCTATTATTTTTTAATGTTGTTCATTGTCCTTTGAAAGCACTAGATTTGATGCCAACTTGTATCGAATATGTTCTGACCAGCTCCCCTGAAAAAAGTAGACATTGTTGATGAATAAGAAGCTTAAGCAAATTATGCAAAAACTGTAAAATATACTTTCAATAAATATATTACCATAAAGGTTAGATTCTATTTGATAATTTTTGTATGCATGTGCGTAATAACATACATGCCGCAATCATACCTGAAATATGAAAACAGTTAAAATTTAAAAAACCTAAAGAGTCACACAATAGTTATCATGTAAAAACCTAAATGGTCTCCCTTGCAACCACATTTTACTAGTCTTTCTCTTGTTGTAATTCTGTCCTTTATGACCAGCTAGTTTATAAATGCATGCTTGGGAATATGACCTGTGAACCAAATTAGCTTGTACGCCAACTAATAGCTTGTTGGTTGGTTCTTTTTGTTTTTTGAAATCTCCTACTAAAGAAAAAGAAAAAAAGAAATATGGATTGTGTAATAATGTTGTGTGTTAGGTTGAATTGGATATGAAGGTTGTTGTCTTACCTAGAAGATATGGTCTTGTTATGTAGGTCTAAATTAATGTGGACCACTTTGATACACACAGTTGGGTCAAATAAGATATAAAAAGTAAAAGATAGTCATGATGTGTTAAGGCTTACACAGGGCATGACACATAATGTTCTGCTTTAGGACTCATTGTTGAATTCATGAATCTTGATGTCCTTCATTGAGTGAATAAAATTTGTACTTAAAGAACTTGCAGAATTTTACCCCACTCTAGAATAACCAAATCAAAGAAAAATTAAAATATAAACCTAAATAACCTAAATATAATTTTACCCGACTCTAGACATAATGGCCTTGTTCAATCCCATTGAACTGTGACAGAGTCCTTTATGCACGTATTTCTGGTTTTTAAGCATCAAATTAAAATTACTTTCATAACCCACTGGTTGTTACACTATTTATGAACAGTATAAAATATTGCAACTTGTCAAACCTAGGACTTGGTTCTTGGTCTTCTTTCTTTGGTTATAAATATGCACAATTGGGTTAGGCTTTGATAGTATCTAACTATTTTATCTACTAGTTCTCCACTCTACCTAAGTAAAAGGGCATTCAATGTTCAAAGCCATAACATAAGGCAACAAGTCATTTCATTTCCTTTGTGTTCTACTGGTTTTTTTTGTCAAAATTTTGAATTTTTTTTTCCTTAAGATGGAGAGCCTTTTGGGTCTACTTAGGATTCATGTCCATAGAGGGGTAAACCTTGCGGTCAGGGATGTCAGATGCAGTGATCCTTATGTTGTTATCAAAATGGGCAAGCAGGTAAAAACAGATTTAAGCTATTTTGAACTTACACATAACTGTACTCCTAAGTTAAATACTTCTTGTAGAATTTTCCACATTCAAACTCAAGATTATTTTAAAAATATATATAAACAAAAAAGGAAGAAGAAGAAGAAACCAGGGGAAAAAATAAACCAAAAATTGATGAAAAAAAGTTCCAATATGAGAAATTTTATTTAGCCTTAATCTCTTTGTACTAACTTATTCACTGACCAATATTGGAACAAACCAAAAATTAAAAAGCGAAGACCAGATTTTTTCTGACACAAAAGATAGACAAACACTTGTTATATGCATACGCAGCTCAATATGAACAAACTCATTTCAACTAACGCCCTCAAAGCCTTAAAACTACTGCTGATGATTCTTCTTCTTCTTCTTAATTTCGGTATGTATAGGTTTCATGCCATATTCCAAAAAAGTAATTGGAAGAAAAAGTCTAATTTGTCAAGACCTAGAGTACGTTGAGTAAGAGATGTATACGCCCATCATTTCCAAGTGTATGCCATTTTAAGCAGATTTACAATTTTACATGATTTTGTAAGAAATGAAGCAAGTAGCCAATGAGTGACATGCTACACCATCATTACTTCAAGGACAAAAATCATGAAATAACATGTAAACATGTGGAAGCAAAGAAAAAAAAAGATTAAGATAGAGGATATAGATCTTGGGACGGATTCATACCTTAACTTTTAACACCTTAAAAGGGATGTGTTTTACCAATCACTGCAGTGATGTGTATAAAGCCATAACTCAAGAGAAATTCAACCTTGAACATCTTGGGAGGTAAAAGTCATTACACAAGTATATAGACAAGAAAGTGATGCTGAGTGAAATTGAAAATCAATGAGAAGGAGATTAGTTTTTCAACAACTAAATTTTAGAAAACCAAATCAAATGATCACAAAACTATTCTTGCACTCTTTGAAGCTAGGAGGCCAATTTTTCAAGTGATTTTGCTAGAGAAATTTTTAGGCTCTAAGGTTTCAATGGGACGTCTGACCAACCAATAGATTAGGCTGGTTAACCCGAAATCTCAACAAAATGGAAAAAGAGTAAAACAATGTTTTCTGTCCCATATTGGCATACACTGGTAAATTGGTGCGTACGCCACCAATTCCTAGCATATGCCACTCTAGGCAGATTTGCACATTGGGATAGAAAAAGAATTTTGGGTTAAGACCTGGGTATTTTATGGCCACAAATTAGGCTTGTATGTTATTGGGCTTCATATATGATGTTGATCATTTTGGTAGCGGTTAAGTTCTTCGTCATTGGAGTCGGGGATCTAAGGTTAAGGTAAAAAAAAAAAAGTGGTGTCTATAGAGTCTCTTGATCATCTCCTTTTTCATCCTCCACAGCACCCAAACCCACACATCCTAACCTTCATTGATCAAGGTTGTGGGAGTAATGCGCGGTTGGGCCTTATTGGGGAGTACGCCTCGGCTGAGTGGACCGGGGCGGAGAAAACACAAGGAATCACCACGTAGTTTTATAATCTAGGAATCATGAATATAGTGCCCTTACGTGGAAGGACTAGTTTTACTACTAAAGTATGGGTTCGAAGTTTAGGTA
Source organism: Quercus wislizeni (assembly GCA_023055345.1). NCBI lineage: Eukaryota > Viridiplantae > Streptophyta > Magnoliopsida > Fagales > Fagaceae > Quercus > Quercus wislizeni. The sequence goes on along the minus strand of JALGQJ010000031.1, from coordinate 2,300,022 downwards.
CGGTCTTGGGAAGGCATTAGGCACCCAAAACGCCCAACCTGTGGGTTGGCTTCTACTCATTGTGTCCTACATCTTAATCCTATTAAAGGCATATTCAACATTGCATCTTAACACACACACACACACACACACACACACACATATTAGCATACAACATGGCATTTAATCCCAAACCAAACATTCATCTATCATGCTCATCAACCAACCTTAGCATTCATCTATCATGACGTCTCATATCACACCATCCAAGGCAGCAAAACAAACCATGGCAGAAAGGTAGACATGGCAATAATAATTAAACATGTGATTGTATCAAGAGTAAATTATCCAAACGAACATGGTCATATTCATCATCAAACATATACCCAAGGCATGTTCATGTGAATGCATGACTTATCTCACTTACCTTACTACATCTTAGTACCTATGCATCAATGAATGGACACATGAATGCATGTTCATGGTATTAAAGCAAGGAAAGGAAAGAAACCCTAATCTAGCATTTTAAAGCAAATGAACATACAAACAAAGAAGCAAAGACTCAGACAGCATTAAAAGAAATCAAATAGAGGCATATTATATGAAAGGAATAAGGAAATAGAAGTAGAAAATTCGGATTAGGGTTTCTGGACTTGAGTACGCATATGCATGCATAGCCCGTGTACGTTGGCTAGTTGTATACGTATGCATACGCATGTAGAAGCATGCGCACATAGACATGCCCTGAAGAACTTTAACCCAGAGAGCAAGAACAGCAACTAAAGAACAACAAATATAGTAACCTAGCATGCTTTGGATACTTTTGATCCGTTGAGGGATGCTTTGGATACTTTCCATTCACTGGGGATGCTTTTAAGCGTCTTTGTGTCCTTTACCCAACTGAGGGTATTTCCATCATTTTGGTGTATTCTTGAATTTTTCTTTTCCATTTCCCACCTTTTAGGAACCCACTGGGGATATTTGAAGTTTTTATTTTTTTATTATATTTTTTTTACTAAACTACACGTAGTTTAGTGGGGTCTAAACTACATGTAGTTTAGCCACCAGGCGTGTTCCCGCCTCTTCATTTTTCTCCAACGGTTACCAACAGTTTCTTTTTTCTTTTCATTCTCTTCATCTCTCTCATCTCTTCATATTCTCTCTAACTCTCAAACTTCCATCTCTTCTCTACAAAACTATGCCTCCCTTTTATTCTTCCTTACAATTTGATTCTTATCTCTCAAATCCACTCATCTAAAATTCTCTCCTTCTCCAAGTTCTATCATCTTCTCCATGGCACCCAAGTCCAAGAAAACTTCCTACGTACTCTCTAGCGATGCCATCAACCTTACTCGTTGGAATCGAGTGGTGAGGCTGAATTTGACCCCCCCTGTTGACATACAGGCCTCAAAATCATCTTTCGGAGGGTGCAAGGACTGGATCAGTAAGTTTTTCAAACTTTTTTCATTTTCAAGTTTTGCTTTGATCTTCTGTTTTAAACCATTTTTTAGACATGTAAATACTTGGGTTTTGTTGTGGGATGGGTTTTGGTGCCTTTCTCTATTTCTTTTACATGTTTCTCAAGATTGTTCCACTTTAACCCTATATGCTGTTACAGCTTAACTGGAGCCCTTGGGCAAGTGTCCCTACTGGTGTAGACCCGAACTTGGAGGTGGCTGCCATTGTCACCTCCAAGATTACTCAGCCCTTTGAGGGTGATGGCTTAAAGCTGCTCTATCTGGTGGAGAGAATGTGTTGCTAGTTGGTTGGTAAGGATTCCCCTTAGTTTCCGATGGATCTTCTAGAGTTTATGCTTGCCCTGCTTTCCGTGACGAATGCGAAATACCATTTGTGGAGGAGTGGCATTCACTATACCCAGTGGGTCTCAGATGAGCTAGACTATGAGGAGTTCAACAATACCCAACTCATGCCTTCCTTTACTCCTGCGATATGTGTTCTCCCTTTTCATTCATTTCCCTTCTCCTTTCGTATTACTTCACATAATGATGTTCACATGAGATACTCATGTTAGGATGGCCCTATTGCTAGTGCTCTTATTGACCCTCCTCATCTCCCCTGATCGGTCTATGTCTATGGTCCTAGCGGTTTTTATCATGAGCGTGTGGTGGGCCGCAACACAAATGTCATAAGCTACCATTTTCCTGAAGGTACACGAGCGATGAGTTTTCCCTCATTCTTGTCTTATTCCCTTTCCATTCTTGCATCCCAACACTTGTTCTAACACTTTTTCCTTCAAAATTCAACCCACTATTCAGGAGCATGAGGAGTTAGTTTGGCTTGCGGGGAACCTCAAGCTGGAGATGACGGAGTACTCCCGGTAGATATATGGTCTTGGAAGGTATGCATATGCAGGTGGTGAAAATGATGACGACGACGACGACAACGACGACGATGATGGTGGTGATTCAGAAGCAACTTCTAGCTACCAGTCAAGAAAGAGGCACTTCCAGTGATCCTGCAAATAGATGGACAGACACACAACATACAACATATTTCTCTTTCTTTCTTTCTTTTTATTAGCATGTTTTTTTTTGCATTTTAGCTTTTATTTGAGATATTGGGTTGTATTTAAGAACACCATTTTTTCATTTATGCTTTAATTTAGGACATGTACTTAATTTATAACTTATAGGGGTAATTGCACAATTCTGTGCAATTTTGCTTTTCTTTATCTTTGATGCTTGAAAATCTAAGCTTGAGTGTGCCTTGAGTAGGAGAAATTATAAGGTCCTTATGGTGGACAAGTGACATGGTCCACTATTCCACTAAAAGACTCCCACCTGTTTAAAATTGCTAAGCCAGAAATTTTTTTTAACAAAAACTGATTATTGACTCAGCAATTTTAAACAAATGGAAGTCTTTTAGTGGAATGGTGGATAAGTGATGTGGTCCACCATGAGGATTGTATAATTTCTCTTTAGGTAGTCCCTAGGTTGTAGGAATCATGGGAGGGGTCTCGGTGGAGGAATCACACTCCAAATAGGAAAAGGACTTCGGCTCTGCCTTCTTTCATGCATACATGCAAGTCTTGACCATGTATATGCAGCTTTGTGCCTGCACACGTGTGCTGTGGTTCAAAAAAGCCTAGTCACCCTATTTAAGTATAAAATAGCTGTTGGGGGCCTCCAAATCGTTACCAAACATATTTTGAACTCAGAAAACACTCTTTAAGGCTTTCCAATAGCAGAATTCTCTCTTTTAGAAGTCTCGGCATGGATCGAGAAGCTTGGCCTTAGTTTCAAGGAGGCCATTATTCCTTTCGGTCTCTCTTGTATCTTTCCATATTACTAAATCAAAGTGGATGAACCTCTCCTTCATGAAGCTGCCAACTTTTGGATTCCCACTCGACGTGTTTTTCACTTCAATGGTGTGGAGATATGCCCCATTCTTGAAGAATTTAGTGCAATCATGGTTGAACTCAAAGTTAGCACTCTTATCTTTCCCACCATTTGTGGGGGATCTTCTTGCCTTGGTCCAGGCTCTTTTATGTGTCTTCTTGACATAGCATGGCATTGTTGCCTATTTGACAAGTTGAACATCCATTCAATTTTTGCATACTTCTCTTTGCTAACTGTTCCTGAGATCGATAAACCACGTTCCTACTATCTTAATGATTTTTATTTGTGTATCCTTGCAAGATACTTCTTGGTACAAAAGACGGGTTGCCTTGATCAAAGAATGCGCTTGGTGGTAAGCGATCTGAGGAGTGGGAACCCTGCGGGCATAATCTTGGCTAAAACTTTCAATGGCTTGGATGCGTTTCACAGGAAGGAAGCAAATTTATTTACAAGGAGCCCTCTTCTTCTTCAGGTATAATCCTTAATTTTTGCCTAGATTCTTAACCTAGTGAAATTCCTCTAATTTTTGCATGGGTTGCTTTCGGTTTTCAACTCATTGAGGCTCCTTATATCGTCTTTGTCATTTTTCTTTTTATCTCTCTTGTTTCCACTCATGCTTTCTTTTTTCTTTTTATTTTTCTTTCTCTCCTCATTTTTTTTTTCTAGGTGTGGCTATATGAGAGGATTCGACTGCTCCAACCCCCTACTATTCCTCTTAGTCAATGCCTCCCTAAGCACTATTATGACCATAGGCCTAAACATGTTGAGATGAGTTTTGATGAGTTCACAGAGTTCATGAAGCACATTGATGTCATAGATATTCAATGGGTAGTGGAGTGGTGGCATATTTTAGGTATGGCCAGCCGTGTCTTCAAAGACAGCTATGTTTCTTTAGTCGGGCTTCGCCGTTGCTCTTACTCCACATGTCGTATTGCAAGGCAATTTGGTGATCGCTAAGGCGCTTCTACTGATGATGGTTCCTTCCATACTTTGGCTTTTACTGATAGGATCTTAGGCAAAATCCATGAGTCTTCGCTAGAACGAAGGGTGACCAAAGGCATCCATTTTCCTCAGTTTGACATGAAATGGGTTCCTATAGATGAAAAAGCTTATAAGAGGTCTAACAAAAGAAAGAGGACTAATTGACTACCTTGATATGCCCCAAATTTTACTTTTCTGCACTTTATGATTCTCATGTCTTTTTCTTTTGAATTTCATAAAGGATGGGAATGTTTCAAATCCCCTATGGAAACAATTTATTATCTTTTAATTTGAGCAATATGAGAATCATCCATTTATTATCTTTGCTTATTGTCATTATCATTTTTTTTTTCTTTTCTTTTTTCCATGCCATGTAATTTTTGCCCATGACGTTCTTATAGGAATTTTCGTCATGCCCATGGTCATTTCCCCTATCTTTTTCCTAGACTGCCCTTTCGTGTTTTCAATCTAGCGGGGTTCTTTTGCCTTAATTTTTGCCTAGGCCGCCAATTCGAGTTTTGAACATAGCAGGTTTTTATTTTTTATTTTTTTATTTCTCTCTCTCTCTCTCTCTCTCTCTCTCTCTTTTAAATGTTATATCTTCGAAGCCTATCCATGTTGATTGGACGAAACATCTCTTCTCCATCCAAATTTGTAATTCTTGTAGCACCTTCTGACATGATTTTCTTAAGAAGAAAGGGCTTGGACCATCTTGACTTCAACTTCACCCTTGGATCAAAGGTTTCATCTTTAAGCACCTTTAGGACCAAGTTCCCTTCCTTAAGGTTTCTAGGTTTCACTTTTTTGTTAAATGCTCTAGCAATCCTCTTCTGATACACTTGTGCATGGTATTATGCCCTAGATCTCTTTTCATCTATCAAAGTCAACTGCTCATATCTTTCTTTCATCCAATCTTCCTCTAGGACCTTGTTTTCCACTAGCACTCTCAAAGATTGTATCTCTACCTCAATCAGAAGGATCTTCTTACTTCTATAGACTAAAGAGTAAGGGGTTTCCCCAGTCGATGCACGGATAGAAATTCTGTAACCCCATAAAGAAAATGGAAGCTTTTCGGCCCAGTCCTTGTATGTCACCACCATCCTGGCTAGGATGTTCTTGATATTCTTATTGGCTGCTTCTATGACCCTATTAGTTTGTGGTCGGTATGGTGAAGACTTGTGATGCTCAATGTTTTACAACTCCATAGGAGCCATTATCTGAGATAATCTCTTATGGAACCCCATATCGGCAAATGATGTTATTCTTTATTAATCGAACCACATGCTTAGCTTTTAATACGGAGTAGAAGGCTGCTTCCACCCACTTAGTGAAGTAGTCATTCGCCACTAGTATGTACTCGTGCCCATTTAAAGCCTTTGGGGCTATCCTTCCATTCACATCTATGCCACAGACTGAGAAAGGCCAAGAAGAGATCATGCTATATAGCTTGCTAGGTGGCATGTGGTTCAAGTTTGCATGTGTTTGGCAATTATGACAACTCTTTACAAAGTCTACACAATCAGTTTCCATTATATTCTAATAGTATCTCATCCTTAAGATCTTTTTGGCTAACATTCTTCCATTCATGTAAGGACCACAAATCTCTTGATTAACTTCTTCCATAACCCTTTCGGCTTGCTCTTTCTTCAAACAGGAGAGATGTATGCCATTATAAGACCTCCTATAAAGCTACCCTCCACATAGGATGTATTGCATAACCATCATCCTTATCGAACGACATTCCCTCTTATCAGTGCCATCAAGATACACTTATTTCCAAGAATTTCAAGATGTCATAATACCAAGGAACCCTTTCTTCTTCTATAGCCAAGACTAAGGACTCGATTTTCCTTTTGTGTACTAGTTCCTAGCTCTATTTAATCTCTAGGGGTTGTGTCCATACCCCTTTGGGTATCTCAACCATTGAGGCTAAGGTGGCCAAGGCATCTATGAACTGATTCTGAGCTCTAGGAATGATAGTGTATTCAATCTTATCAAAGGTTTTGGTCAAGTCCTCCAAGTATTGTTGATAATGCTTCAAGTGTTCTTACTTTACATTCTGCAATTTTTGTGCTTGAGCCATGACTAAAGTCAAATCCCAAAGACTTCTACTTCCTTCTTTCCTAACTCTCGGAGAGCTTCCATTTCGATGATACACGCTTCATATTCTGCCATGTTATTAGTCGTCTCAAAGTTCAATTTGACAACTAAAGGCACATGGGATCCATCAGGGGTGATCAAAGTACTCCTATCCCATTCCCATATTAGTTCATAACTTCATCGAAATACATTTTCCATGCCCCTAGTTCAATATCCAAAATATCATTATCTGGGAAATCCTTTTTTTTATCATCTCCTTCTATAGGGTTCTTGGCACAGAAATCTGACACTACACTCCCTTTGATTGTTTTCCTTGCCATATACTTTAAATTCAATTTTGCTAATAGGATTAACCATCTCAACAATCTCCCACTTAAAGAGGGTTTCTCAAATAGGTACTTTAATAGGTCCATTCTGGCTACTATCCATATTTGGAATGATAGGATAATGTATCTTAACTTATGTACAGCCCACACGAGTGCAAAACATGACTTATCTATGGGTGTGTATCTAGTCTCATAATCATGAAATCTTTTGCTCAAATAATACACTACCCTCTCATTCTTATCGTCGCTGTGCAAGCATGCTCCCAACCACATCTCCTATGATAGAGAGGTATAATAGTAATGGCTTCCTGTGCTGTGGAGGCACTAGAATGGGTGGATGGAGGAGGTATTATTTGATAAGTTGAAAAGCTTTCTGACATTCATCGTTCTATGTGTGCAGGTCATTCTTCCTTAAAAGCTTGAAGATGGACTCACAAATGGAGGTGAGTTTGGCAATGAATCAATTGATGTATTGTAATCGACCTAGTAATCCCCTTATTTCTTTGTCATTCTTAGGTGGAGGCATTTCCAATATGGCTTTGATCTTGGATGGGTCAACTTCTATCCTTCTATCACTTACTAAACAGCCTAGCAGTTTCCCAGCTGTTACTCCAAAGGTACACTTTTGGGAGTTCAACCTCAATCTATATTCCTTGATCCTTTCAAAGAATTTTCTCAAGTTAAAGATGTGACCTTCTCTATCCTTGGATTTCACAATCATGTCATCAACATACACCTCAACCTCATTATGCATCATGTCATGTAACAAAATTGTGGCCATCCTTTGGAAAGTTGCTCCCGCATTCTTGAGCCCAAATGGCATTATTGTGTAGCAATAGATTCCTCATTCCTTGGTGAAATTGGTCTTAGTCATATCCTTAGGAGCCATTTTGATTTGGTTATATCCTGAGAAACCGTCCATGAAAGGCATCAAGGCACTACCGATTGTATTATCTACTAGGATATCTATATGAGGAGAGTGAAATCATCCTTAGGGCAAGCTTTATTCAGATCCCTGAAATCCACAAACATCCTCACTTTTCCATTCTTCTTTGGTACGGGCACAACATTGGCTATCCATTCATCTTGGTGCACAAGTTTGATGAACCCAACTTCCAATTGCTTAGTGGCCTCTTCTTTGATCTTCAGAAGCCATTCGGTTCTCATATGCCTCAACTTTTGCTTAACGGGTACCATGTGAGCATGAGTACCAATATGTTGTTGAGCTATCTCAGGATCGATGCCGGCCATATCTTCATAGGACCATGCGAACACTTCTTGAAATTCTGTGAGAAAATCTTTGAGATCTTTTCTTTCTTTTTCATTTAGGGTTGAGCCAATTTTAATTAAGAATAGATTCTCATTATTGCCCAAATTAAGAGTTTCAAAAGTTGGTTCCATAGGTTCAATTTTCTTTTCCAATTGTTTATTAATTTTATTTTCAAATTCATTAGAATCATTCAAGTGCAGAATTTCAATATTATGGGACACATCAAAATAAGCCAAATCAAAATTTGTTTTATTGAAAATATTGAAAAGTACATTGGAACTTGCATTACAAAATTTCTTTCCCTCATTCTTAGAAAACCCAACCCAAGTCCAATTATTGAGGTACCCCTCGATGAATTTTGTCGTTCTCCTTCTTTAGGATGCACCGCTTTCCTTCTTGTCTTCCTCTTCAACTCAGCAGACTAGTCTTCATCTTTCAAAGGTTCCCATACACGTATAACTTCGGTTATGTCATACAGAAGTTCACCTTCGTTAGGAAAACCTCTTCCTACCTCATTGAGAAACCAGTCGCCATTGTCTTCACTCCAACAGCTAATTACTCCATCATCTCCTTCCTCCCTATTATCTTGGGTCAACATAGGGTATTGTTCATTGTCAGAAGGAGGGTCCGTGTTATGTTCAAGCATGAAGCGAGCTGGGGTAACTTGAGTTGCTCCTGCTATCGAGTTCCATTCTAGCCAAGTCATGATCCTACCATGATCCCGCATTTAGAAATCATTAACATAGGCCCTCCTGAAGGTCCATGGTCTGGGAGTGCTCATCAGTTACGACATGAATTTTGGTAGAAGAAGGTAGACCTTTCCTTCAGTCATCATTCGATTGATATTTTCTTGGTCAAATTGTCAGACATCATGGAACATGAAAATTGAGAGGGTCCAATGAGTTTTAGTAAATACATGTCCTAAGTAAAGAGTTCTCCTTAAATGTTCTTGGAAAGTCTTTAAATCCATTTTAATGAAAGCCCAATTACAAAATCACTCCCTTTCTTCTTATGAACCTTGCCCTTTGTTTCATTTGGGCTTTAGTCCATTTTACAATAATGCTCTCATCTTACTCTCGTGGGCTTTCATTAGAATGTACTTAGAGATTTTCGACCCTTTGTCTTAAATATAGGCCTACAATGTGTTCATCACCTTTTGGTTCTTCTTTTGTTATTTCATCATCATCAATTTTTTTTTTTTTTTTTTTTTTTTTGAAGTAGCCTTTCCTTTGAAATCCATTAATTTCTCATCATTTTGGACCTAGGCATACAACAAGGAGGCCCAAGATTAGGGAATTTCATTTTGACTTTATGGAATGTTGGATGCCAAGTCCATAGCATTCCTGTTATCTTAAGCCCAATGTCCTCTTTTTCAAAAGTCCTTTTGATTTGGGCTTATGATAGCAATTAGGCTATGATCTCATGAACCTTTCAAGTTAAAATATACCTTTCGACTTTGGGATAAGCCTCTTATATGTGAGAACCTTTTTTCTGTTATCCCAACACATCTTAGGGCATGCCATAACTTTTGGGTCATTCTTCAGATTTACATCTTTTATTTGTCCTTTAGAATTAGGTGAGCACAAGATATATGGTTGAACAAACAAGAGATATAAAGGGTACCCTCTTTTGATGGGATCTAGGATCTCTCTAAGTGTGGGTAGGCTCGCTAGAGCTAAAGGGATAGATAAGTAGGTCACTCATAGCTAGGTAGGCCATGATTCCAACCGAGGGCCTAAGTGGACCTTTATGGATTGGTGGCAAATCGTTAATGCACTCAAAGCCCATTATAGGCAATGGCACACATTATGAGTTGGTAGGATGAACATCGAAAGACTTTGGCTTGAATGGAGCATACACATTTTCCTACTAATCACCAACTGAGGTAAAATGACAAAAGAACCAAGTGAAGTGTGTGCAAACAAGTATTGAACAAGCCTTTATTAAGATTAAGAAATAGGACACATTGGAATCAAACTCTCTATCCCTAGCGAAGTCGACACTGTAGGCGCAACGATTGGTTGGGCCTCATAGGGGAGTATGCCTTAGGCGAGTGGACCAGGGTGGCGAAAACATAAGGAGTCGCCACCTAATTTTATGATCTAGGAACCATAAATATAGCATCCTTATATGGAAGGACTAGTCTTACTAATAGAGTGTAGGATCAGAGTTTAGGTACAATCTTGGAAAGGTGTTAGGCACCCAAAACCGCCCGACCTGTAGGTAGACTTCCACTCATTGTATCCTACGTCTTAATCCTATTAAAGGCACATTCAACATTGCATCTTAACACACACACACACACACACACATACACTAGCATACATCTAAGCATACAACATGGCATTTCATCCCGAACCTATCATTCATCTATCATGCTCATCAACCAACCCTAGCATTCATCTATCATGCTCATTAACCAACCCTAGCATTCATCTATCAAGGCATCTCATATCATACCATCCAAGGTAGTGAAACAAATCATGGCAGAGAGGTAGGCATGGCAATATTCAAATAAACATGTGATTGTATCAAGAGTAGATTATCCAAACATAGTCATATTTATCATCAAATACCAATGAATGTTCATGTGAATGCATAATTTAACTCACTTACCTTACTCCATCTCAGCACCTATGCATTAATGAATGGACATATAAATGCATGTTCATGGTATTAAAGCAAGAAAAAGAAAGAAACCCTAATCTAGCATTTTAAAGAAAATGAACATACAAACAAAGAAGCAGAGACTCAAATAGCATTAAAAGAAATCAAATAAAGGCATATTATAAGAAAGGAATAAGGAAACAGAAGTAGAAAACTCAGATTAGGGTTTCTAGGCTTGAGTACTTGTACACGGGCCAGTTGTATGCGTGCACATACTTTGAGCCTGCGATGCATGCAAAAGCATGAGCACGTAGACACACCCTAAAGAACCCTAACCCAGAGAGCAAGAACAGAAACTAAAGAACAACAAATCTAGTAACCTAGCATGCTTTATAACATAAAAACAACTAAAACCTAAACTAATCAAACATGTTAACATATAAACAAAACAATAAAATAGATCAAAACACTATCAAACTGAAGAAATGGAAAGAAAAGTTTTAGAACTCGATACCTCAAACAAGAAGTTTTTTGAATTTGAGTTGACTGTTCTCCTTAGTCAAATCTATTCACAATCAAACAAGAGTGATTAGTAAACTTCAAACTCAAAGATCAAGACTAAAAAAGGTCCTAATCAAGATAAAATTGGCTTGAGTATGTTTTGTGAAAAACTCCCTCTTTGATTCACTATTGCGCTAGTGAATCTTAGGTTTTCCCTTAGGATTTTTTGTGTGTTTTGAAAATGTGCCATGTATGGCTTTATATAGTGAGAAAATAGGGGTTCAGAATCACTCCCAGATGATGTGGGATTCCTTCCAAACCTCAAAATTAATGCAAAAAACTTGTCTTTCATTGGTTTCTAAAACACTAGCTGTGTGTGTAGGCTTGTGCCTGTGTAAGCAGGCCAAGGGTTTTCTTGGCCTTTTATTTTTCAAAAATAGATTTATTTTCTCAAAAAAAGTTATATTTTCCATTTTAACACCTCTCAAGTCAATTTGTAATTTGATTGGGCCCTAAACCAACCTTGGGCCTCAGAATTTCAGTATCATTGGAGAACCGGGGCCCGAGTCGTAAGGGATACAAAATGTGGTGTCTATAATGGCTATCAAAGATCATGATGGATATCCACCTCTTTCACCCTCTGCCATAGTTGAACCCATGAGTTTAGTTATAAAGCCATTAAGAAGACCAACCACATCCTTACTAAGATATGCTCTGACTTTAACCTACTGACGCAATCAACAAACTCAATTCCTTCTTCAACCCGAACAAGACCTTCTCACTTTATCCAAAGAGCTCCATAGGTCTAGGAATGGCGAAGGGAGGTTGATGGTGGAGTGAAGGTTGTGATTTATTTGGGATAAAGGAGGGAAAATATGAGGGATGAATGATATAGAGAAGAGACTGTTTCGTTTTTATTACACATATGGATTTGACTTGAATTTTTAATTGATTTGCCTCATTTTGGTTGGTCCAAGTATGTAAAAAGATGTCACGTAATTGTTGTGTTACATGCATAGGCAATAGCACTAATAGTAGTTGACTAAAAGACTAATAGTTCTCATTTTGAAACATAAGAGACCAGTAATGCACATTTAAAACAAGGTAAAATTCAAGGACCAATAGTGTAATTTTGCCTATTTCTAGCATGTTTTGTTATAGAAAAATTTTCTAATCAAAGATTTCCATTCTTACAATGGTTATATGGCACCCGAATATGCCATTGATGGCCTATTTTTAGTAAAATCTGATGTCTTTAGTTTTGGAATATTATTGTTAGAGATAATATGTTGAAAGAAAAATCAAGGGTCTTTCCATCCAGAACATAATCTAAACCTTGTTGGACATGTGAGTTCACAAAAGATTTGACTCTTTTTTCTTTTATACTTTATTTTTTTTATACATATTATGATACAAACAATGACAAGAAATTTTCAAATGTTTTAGGCATGGAAGTCATGGAGAGAAGGAAGGATTTTGGAGCTAATTGATACTTGCTTAAAGGACTCTTACATTCTATCGGAGCTTGAACATTGCCTCTATATTAGTTTCTTATGTATGTAACAACATCATGAGGATCTGCCTAACATGTCATTTGTGGTTATGATGTTGCATAGTGAGAGTTCACTACTAGAACCCAAAGAGCCGGGTTTCTATGTGGGAAACAAATCACCTTCATCAATCAAGAACCAATCATCCTCAACCAATGAAATTACTATTACCTTGCCAGATGGTCGATAGTCAAGCATCATATCAATTTGATTATATTATATATTTTGTGATTAATATTTTACATTTGTACATTTTGGAAATTGTACACGCTTATATTCTCCAAGAATGTGACATTAGTCTTATCTAGACCTTGATGGCTTAAAATGGCTTCTTCAATATTTAAGAGGTTTGAGACTACTTATAATCCATTTAACCAACTTTTTCAAAGAAGAAATAAGTAATTTGATTGAGACTTCAAGTTGTCATTTAAAAATCTCTCCCCCTTAAAATGTTTGGCTAAATCTAGTGGTGATGGAGCTTAGTGAAAAATGGTAAGGATTAAGAAATCAACAGGTTACCTATTAGCACTTAAGCAAGCAAATTAAATTTGGAGTTTTCTTAGTACCTTTTATTGTTTTTGAACTGGGCCCCACTTATTGAAGGGGGAATTTAAGCCCACATATGAGAGGGAATGCTAGACCTATTGTTAAATGATTAAATTCATCATTTTTTAATAGTTTAAGCATCTCAGAGAATTGGTAATTACTCACAAACAAACATAGAAAAGGGATACAAATGATAAATTCGTTTAAACTTTCCAACATTAGAAATGAATCTTTCAAGTGACAAGCAATGATAATAGAAATGGGAAAATTTTTCTTTATGAAAACAAGAGAGAAGGGGAAAGTAAAAAGATTACAAACTTATTACAGGGAAAAAAAATACTTATAATAGCAATATATCTAATACTATATATAAAAGTAGAAGCTTTTTCCTGCAATTGAGGCCGTGCTACCACGTTAGGAAAAAAGGCCACTTTAAAACTTGCCATGCTTCCAGATTGAGAGAAATGTCACAATGTTTTGCTAAAACACTTTCTACCTTAAGCCACTTAAAAAAACCCTAAATTGTTACAGCCTTAGGGTTCGTTTGGTTAGGCTTTTTGGGAGCTTAGAAGAGCGTTTTTTTTAATCTGAAACTTTATTTTGTAATCATAACTCCTCATAACTTTTATACAAATGCTGATTTTAAACTTAAAACACAGTTTTCCAATAGCTTATACAAACACATCTTAATCCATTGCACACACCACAATTCAATCCAAAAAAAAAAAAAAAAAAATGCACACACCGCAAAGATTCCCTCCATTCGCAGAGGAAAAAATGGCAAAATAAAACGTCTTCCTCCTTCCAATTTTTTGTTTGAGACCTTCTCTATTTCACTTTTTTTCTGCAACGCCACACCCAAGAAAAATGATGTTTCTATTTGGACCCAAATGTAATTAGTTAGACACCATTTAGAACAACTACTAGTGAGTTTTTATCTTTGCATTTTGTTAGGTTCTAAAGACTTAGGTTTTATGTATTTAGAATTCTAATTTGTATTGTTGGCAAACCATGATCAAAACAATGTATTTAAGTTGTTTTAGAATTGCTCAAAGTTGGTTCTTTGTTATAAAGTTGGATTAAATTACTGCACAAATTAAAAAACAGTTTCAGCCCATTTCGATCGATCGAAGCTTAGGCTTGATCAATCAAAAATCGGGTCTGATATTTTTTAAGCAAAAATTCCAACTCAGCCCTAAGTGTTTTAAATGGTTTTGGATTTCTAATTTACCCTAGTTTTATAAGGGAAACCCTAGCCACGTTTTTGTGTTGCTCATATTGCGATTTGTGTGAATCTCTTGTGAGATCTTTGAGGAGCTTTCCTTCACATAAACTTAGGGTTTTCAAGGAGAAGAATTTTCTACACCTTGATGATCATTCCAGTTGCTACCATTGAAGCTTAAAGAAAACACAAGCGGGTGTGCTTGTATTTGGTGGAGAATCCAAGAAAGAAGAAGTCCGTGGATTCGGAGCTTGCACGTGGTCATGTCAGTAAGTTCTACTGGTGGGTAGCAATAAGAAGTCGAGCGTGGGGGCTTGTAAGTCTTATTGTATGAACTTCGATTCTTTCAAGATAGTGGATTCAAGTTTACCTTGAGGATAGCTAGGTTAAATCCTCCCCAGGTTTTTACCGGTTTGGTTTCCTGGGTGATCATATCTTGTGTTATTTATATTTCCGCTACTTTACATTATATGATTATTTGACTGTGTTAACCTAGATTTAATTAATTTGACTAAGTTAAAATTTGGCTAATTTCCTAGGTTAATCCAATTGTGTTTTAAGGGGTCTAAAAACTAACACATTTAAGTTTATTTGTTAAATATGATTAGGTTTTGATATTTTGTTTGGATTGGTTTCAATTTGGATCTTCAAATTAATTGTTTCTCTTCGCTTTTTAGTTTCATATTTTAATCAGGCTTTGATATTTGTTTGGGTCTTTTTTATCTTCACATTTAAGTTTGTTCATTAAATATGATTACGTTTCAAAATCAATTTCTCTATGCTTGAAATTTGCATATTTATTAATTGTTCCATTTGGTATTGGAATACCCAACTTGACAGTTATGGCAAAGTCAATAAGAGTTTGCAACCCAGGAAACTTAATCCATTTAATATAGTCTAATTTTGGTCTTATCTTCAATCTTCTGCAAGTTAATTGTTGGGTCTTAAGCATCATTCTATAAGAGCATGTTATGAGCAATGTAAGAGCAACTTAAGCTAAATATAAGAGCACGTTGTGATTACTGTAATATATTAGTTCTTAATATTTACATCTTTCATATTTATAATGATCTTATGTGTAAATTTTTGACAATTTGTAAAAATCTTTTTTCATTGGAGCATATTAACATTCAAATAGGTGAAATTAGACAAATATTTAAGCCCGAACATGTTAACACTTAAACTTAAATCTGGAATCTTGCAGATTGTACAATTATGTGTTTTAACTTTTAATGTGTTCGAAAAAAAATGTTGATTTGAGATTGACGTATTCTCTTAGAGACAACCTTTAAATTCGCCATTATCAGGGAAGTTTGCAAATTGTACATTTGTGTTTTAATGTGTTTTAGAAAAATGAATTGATGCATTCTCTTAGGCGTAGAAATGACAAGGTTTCATGGTAGTAGTAGTAGTGCGCTATAATGTTAACATAGTCATAAGAGATATTAATGGATTAAACTGCATGATAACCAACTGTCTATTTGAGTTTATCTTATGGCCATAATTCCACACAATAACTATTTCATTTTTTCATTCATGGTAATTTGAATTCCGAGTTTTAAGACATCACATGCATCATCTGAGCCTATATTATTTCTCATTTGCACTGTTCACTTTGATGCAGTTTCCAAAATTACTTGATCAAATGTACTCTCTACATTTTTAAAAACATAAAAACATGTTTGATGTGTCTTTCACAAATTGGATTGTCCCATCTCCTATAAGGGAAAAATTATGGATAATGCCAAAATTGCTTCGGGACAAGTTATGCCTTTTGTTTTGTTTTGTTTTATTTAGGGTACGTTTGGTACACTGAATGGAGATTACGACAGGAATTGTAATTTTTATTACTAGTAATAAAGTGTGTTATAATGTAATAATTAAACCTATTCATTAGTTTGGTTGTGAGTTATAACATTAGAATAAAACTTAACATTTATTTTAGGAAATATCTTACTCATACAATTATATTTTCTTAAAAAATTATTATTTTTAAATTAAAAGAGATATTTGTTATTTTTTATGATTTTTTTATTTTTATAATTGTTAGATGTATATGGAAAATTTGTTTATTTAGAAATATATTAAGTTTTGAAATTATTGCACTTACTAAGGAATAGCTAATACAACATTTAAAAGAGGAATAGTTATTCCTCATTTCGAAGAATAACTATTCATAAGGAATGACTATTCCTTGTAATAAAAACATAACCAAACTAAAAAATAACTAAATCCTAGGAATAACTATTACATTACAACGTCTATTACAGTTTACCAAACATGCCCTTATTTTATTTTTTTGTTTACTGTTGCTACACACATGTATATATATATATATATATGATTTGTTTTAATCTAGAAAAATATTTCAATGATGTTTTTGAAAGCTCGATTATGTGTTAAAACACAAGAGCTATTTAGACCCCCAAATTAAAAGTTACAGCTTGATTGATTTTACTCTAACTTAAACTAAGTACGGAATAGAGTAAATGCGAGCGAACAAACAATAGAACTACTTTAAGCCATATTCATCAAAACACAGCAGTAAAATGAAAGCTAAAAGAGTAGGAAGAAGAATGCAAACACAAGATAACACGCCAATGTGTTATCGAAGAGGAAACCGAAGTACTCGGCGTAAAATCTCTCTGCCACCCTTCAAGTGGTAAATCGATCCACTAGACAATAAGTTGGGATACACGAATAGTAAGAGATCCTCTAAGCCCTCCAAGCTTCTACTCCAACAGGGCTTCTCGGAACCGTGTCTTGTCTAGCTTTCTAGATCCCGAAATACGCCCGATTGCATCCACCAAAACATGGCTTCTTCCAATGCTTCCTAGTAGCGCCAAAACCTCACTTGACACTCAAAATGGGTGTGAGTGTTTGGGCTATCAACCTCTCAAGGATTTGGAAATGGAGAGGTAGGAGTTGAGGAAAGTCACAATGGATTGTGTAGAGAATTGTGGGTATAACAATCTCTCACTCTCAAGGATAGTGGCTAGGGCTTTCTCTCTAAAAAGCACTCCACTCGATATGTGGGTAATGTGGGTACATGTAGTGTGTGTAGAGACTTGGTGTATCAGATATTACAAATTGGCAAAATAGAATGTTTCGTGGGTATTTCGCAGGAAGGCCTTACCCGCGAGACACTCGTGAAAACTAACTGTCACCATTTGCCATGTCTCTTCGTATTCTAGTCATGTGCTGAGCACATGCTTCACTTCGTGGGAAGGCTTCTCGTGAGCTACCTGCAAAAACTTCTTTGCTCTTCACTTTGCCTTGAGTCTTCACACTCTTTCTCACACACAACCCTTACAAAGAAATCCCACATAAAATACAGGGTACATAAGATTGAATAAAATTACAATCAAATTTGGCACGGAATAAAAGCCAACACAAAATAATTGTAAATCACAACTTTACAGTTGTAATGTCAGAGAATGAGGGTGGTCATATTTGATAAATAAAGAAAACATTGCAAATGCTTCATTTGAATTTGATTTTTTGTTTTCCTTTTAAAAATAATTATGTTTATTAATATTTTAGTTGATTTTGTGTTTACATATTTTTATTTTCATGGCTAATTGGCTAATGAAATTGAGGGTATTTGTTGAGGGATAGGAAAATATTTTGTGATATTTGTTTAAAGTCCATAAAGATTTTGTTTTTAAGATTGATTTATAATTAGTTTTAGTATTAATTCACCAAACAAATAGATTTGCTACAAATCTATAAAATTAATTAATGAAACAGAATAAAAAAATTATATAAGATTTTTTATTATTTACCTTAAAAATATAGATGTTGGATAAATATTGCTTTTGGAAGTGAAAGGATGAATGTTCTGCTTGTGTGCTGTGAATGGTGTGTGTATGGTGATAAGTGAAGAAAAAACATGAAAATTCGTGGGTTTGGTGTTTGGTTTTTTAATAACCTGTTCTGGGGATTCTCAAAATTGGATGAATGTCTCAATTAAGTGGGCTAAATGGTTGTGTTAGGCCGAATATTTTATATGTTTTTCTATTTAGTATCCCTAAATATGAATATTAGGACTTTAGGAGAAGTCTTAAATGCTTCATAATTTGGGAGGGAGAGGTGAGATGATTCTTAGGTGGTAAGGTAGTTGAGAAGATTTTGGATTAAAAAATCTACCTTTTTTAAATGTAATTTTATGTTGTTCAGTTTTAGTTCAAGTTTTTATTATATAGCTGAATATATATTTGACAATCAAAAAAATTCATTGAGAAATTGAATTAATTATTGATTTCAATTGTTTTCAAGCAGAAGAGTGCAAAATACTGAGCTATAACCAGCAGTGCACTAGCAACAACCACAAGAGGATGGAAAAAGCTCCATTTCTTGTCCAACAATAACCTATCCTTGATGTAAGTGTTTAATATTATTTGCAATATAATTTATGTTTTCCCTTTTTGGGGGGGGGGGGGGGGGGGGGGGGGATAAGTTCCTTTTTTCTCTTGAATTACCATGTTGATTTAACGATGACCATAAGGATAGTGTGAAATTGATTTTAGAAGAAAAAAAAATCCGGTGCAATGCATGGGCTGTAGGCTAGTTTCACATAGAGAAAAGGGTAGAGGCCATTACCTGAAATAGCACTTACACGTGTCGCACCTTGAAAGTTACTGTTTCCAACATTCTTTGAAAAAACTAAACTAACTTTGTGATCATCCTCTGCTCTAGGGGGTCACTTAGGGTGTGTTTGGTTGGGGTGAAAACAGGAAGGATGGAAAATAGGGAAAGGAAAATAGAGTAGAAAATGTTGTTTTCCACTATTTAGTTGAGGAAAGAAAATAGGAGAGACAGAAAATAGGGGAAAAAGTTTTCTCTCTTGGGCCCACTTTTTTTATCCTCCCAAATTAAGAGGAGAATGAGGAGGGAAAAGTGATGAGAAATGCATTTTAAACTGTGATGCCCCAATTTCGGGGTATTACATAAACAAATACCCCCACTTTCTTACACTCATCTACCCCTCTTACTTTCCCACTATTATATAACAAGGACATAATAGTCAATTTATATAAACTACATTTTCCATCCTCCCATTTTTCTCTCCAACCAAACCAAAAAGTTTTCCACCCTCCCACTTTTCCACCCCTCCAACCAAACACACAAGAGGGAAAACTAAATCTTTTCTATCCTCCCACTAATTTTTCATCCTTCCACTTTTCTACTCCTTCAACCAAACGAACCCTTAAGCATCTTGTTAGGAACTATATACGTACCTTTACATTGAAATGTATAATTGAGAGGTTCATTTGTGTTAGATTGTAAATTTTATATTGAAAGAAAAAAAAAAAAAAAAATTTATTCACAAAGACAAATAATATTGTTAGTCATTCATGCTATTCTTACTCTCTTTCGGATTTTTTTTAAGCTGAAATTCCATTAAAAAAATCATTTTTTGAGGAAGCAAAACCCAAATCATGAAAAGGAAGAAAATGAACAATTCCAAATCAAATATATATCTAGCAATATATGAATAAATAAGTGACAATGATTATAATTTTAAAAATAAAATGGATATACAATGAAAACCAAAAAAAAAACCAAATTATTGGCATTAGGGTATAACAAAGCAGCAGAAAGTATAACCCAGAAACTAAAAATCACCAACAGCATACATCTCCCACTGCGTGAAATAGTTGTTGACCATGTGTATATTCCCGTTCATACACCGAACATATGTTGCACCAGCACCTCACCGAGGTGAATCAACGCAATGGTGACCTACATTCCCGAGTTTAACGTCTTATAGACCCAAGGTGACAAGGGCATGCACAATATGAGGATAATGTAAATGATGATGACATGCAAGGAAGATCAGGATAAAGATGGGAATGGAAGAATGGGGAATAGAAAATGGTGGACATAGAAGGATTTAGTTTTTCTTATGTGAGTTTGGTTGGACTTGAAAAAGTGAAATGATGAAAAACTTTTTGTTTGTTAGAAAAAAAAAATTAAACATAGAAAATGGTATTTGTATAAATTGATATACACTCTTGTTACATAATAAAATAAAGTAATATTTTATATAAAAAAAATACCTAATGTTTAGACAAAAAGAAGAAGAAATTAACGTGAAGGGGGGAGAGGGGCACATGGTTCTTTCTTGAACTTGAAACAGAGGGAGCAAAAAGTCAAAGATGTGTAAAACTGGGCATCAATGAGCACCCTTTTCTTATATGTCTATTGTTGAATAAGATTCCCACCTGCCCTTGACAATATTGGCACTTTAGTTTATATTCATCTCTAGCTTAGTTACCATTACTTGTGGGAAATTTGGTCGTCATAAAAAATATGGTACAGCCAAGGCGAGAAAACTAGAAAATAAATTTTCTTCTCAATTAACTCTAGTATACTCTTGAGAGCCTGGGAACAAATTCCTTCATAGAGCGTAGGATGGAATGTGGAGATGAGGTTTTATGCATAATGTACATTTCTCTCAGTTGTCTATAAGCCTGGATCAAGTCATCAAACAATAAAAATGACAAAAATCTGGCTCCCATTTGAATGTGTGATACGGCACATTTCCTGATCCGTCTAAATCAAAGAATATTCGAGAATTCTGCTCTATTATTTCAAATCTTAGTGCTCAGTGCTCACCATTCAATTCCTTTGTTGACCTTTCTTTCACACCGTAGTGCAAAAGCGACTTCTGTAGAAGGGAGTAACGTGGAAATTTTTGTTCACAACAAATTGCAGAAATTTCAAAGAACAGCCACTTGCTTGAGTCAATGCACGAGCTTTCTATTTTATAGACTTATAGTCTTCGTGGAAAAGTAAGGATCAGGACAAAGTGACCAACTACAAAAAAAGCGACTTCTGTAGAAGGGAGTAATGTGGAAATTTTTGTTCAAAACAAATTGCAGAAATTTCAAAGAATAGCCACTTGCTTGAGTCAATGCACCACCTTTCTATGTTATAGACTTATAGTCTTTGCTCATCATATCGGGTTTAACTTTAATATGTTGGCTAAGAGCTCTAAGAACAGGAAGCAATGGACATCTTTGCTTTTGTGTTTTTGAGTTCTAGTTTATTTCTTTTCTACTTTGTATTTTCGGATGCTGCTGACAGAATTACCCAATCCCAATCCCTCAGTGATGGCACAAACTTGGTCTCTAAAAATGGAGGCTTTGTCCTGGGGTTCTTCAGTGCAGGAAATTCCACTAACCGTTACTTGGGAATTTGGTACAACAATATCCCAGTTAGAACGGTTGTTTGGGTAGCAAACCGGGGCAATCCAATTAGAGACTCGTCTGGCGTGTTGATGTTAAACAGTTTAGGTAGTCTTGTTCTTCTCAGCCAGAATAGGACTGTTGTTTGGTCGGCAAATTCCACAAAAGAGGCATGGAGTCCAGTTGTTGAGCTTTTAGATTCAGGAAATCTAGTATTAAGAGAAAAGAATGAAGAAAACCCAGATAGTTGTTTGTGGCAAAGCTTTGACTATCCTTCCGATACATGGCTACCAGGGATGAAACTTGGATGGGACTTAAGGACTGGTCTGGAAAGGCGCCTAACTGCATGGAAGAGTCCAGATGATCCATCTCCTGGAGAACTGAGTTGTGGGATTGTACTTCATAATTACCCTGAGTTAGTCATAAAGAACGGCTCCAAGATATACACCCGGGCTGGCCCGTGGAATGGCATTAAGTTCAGTAGTGCACTATGGTTGAAGACCAGCCCAGTCTATAACTTCACTTTTGTCTCCAACAAGGATGAGCTATACTTCATGTACCACACGATTAAAAAGTCTGTAATCTCAAGAGGAGTTTTGAACCAAACTTCTTACTTGTACGAGCGCTACATATGGGTCGAAGCAGATAAAAAATGGATCACGTACTTTCCTGTACCACAAGACAAATGTGGCAATTACAATTTATGTGGTGCTTATGGAAATTGCATCATTGGTGAGTCACCTATCTGCCAGTGCATAGAAGGATTTAAGCCTAAGTCACCAGAAAGATGGAATCCAGACGACTGGGCTAAGGGATGTGTACGCACTACGGAATTGAGCTGCAAGGATAAAGATAAAATTGGGTTTGTTAAACTTGTTGGGATCAAGTTGCCAGATACCACGTATTCTTGGGTGAACAAAAGTATGAATCTTAGCGAATGCAGAGTCCAATGTTTGAACAACTGTTCTTGTACGGCTTATTCCAACACTGACATTAGAGATGGAGGAAGTGGCTGCGCCATCTGGTATGGAGATCTAATTGATCTAGTTGAAGGGCAGGATGCTAATTCGCTGGATGTATTATATATTCGAATGCCTGCTTCAAAGAAAGGTATAGGCCTATTGTCTTGGTTGCGCTTTAATTCGTATTTTGAAATGCCTTTCTCTTTTTGTTAGATACAACAGAGTTTTGACCATGTAAGGGATTTAACTAAGAGATTTTAGTTGAAACCCACCAATCAATTTTTGTCGTTCCATCTTTTTTTCCATTGGTTTTATGGCATTAAAATCTGCCGCATCTAAAATATTTTCGCTTTTCTATTGCTAAGTCAACCAGGAAGTCTCTCCAAAAAAAAAAGAAGTCAACCAGGAAGACGTTATAGACAAGCAAAAGATGAAGGTGAGAGTAGCAGTTGCCATTGCCATTGCCGTAGTTTTCGGGGTGCTCTTGATTGCCTACTGCATTTGCAAAAGGAAAAACTTCAGAGGTAATATTACTTTCTTTGACCCTTTTTGGAAAAAATAACATGGTGAAGTAGAAAAATTGACTTTGCTCTTGATTGCTTTTGAGCAAGTCAAACATGTCACAAGTCCAGGATTGTGTTTGGTTGTCAGGGTTAAAAAAAATACAAGAAAATTTGGGATTCCTAAAATTTTTTTCTATCTTAAAAATTGAGAAATTAAAATTTTTGGAGTTCAAATTTTTTTTTTTCAAATCAGATGTTGACGAGGCATTTTTTTAATGTCAATAAACACTAACACCACTTTTTTACTTACCAATTACTACTCACCATATTATTAGTTTGTAAAAAAATTTGTAAGATATCTTGTGACTCTAGCATTTTTTATAAGTGAAAACACTATTTTGGTCCTTATATTTTGGAGTCACAGTTAATTTAGTCTCTACATTTTTGTAGTAGTCAATTTAGTCTTTATTATTTTCAAACTTGCAGTCAATTTAATCCCTGTCGTCATCTCACTAATGGAATATAACTACATGGCAAACGGGTTGTACTCTTGGCTCACTTAAGCTTACGTGACAAGTAAAATAATATTAAACAAATTTATTTGACATTTAAATAAAGCCACATTAGCATCTAAATTCAAAAAATAATTTTAATTAATTAATTTTTCAATTTTAAAGAAAGAAAAAAAAAGTTGTAAAAATGTTCCTAACTTTTCTAACATTTTTGTAGCAACCAAAGTTACTAAACACACCAACACCAAAACACAAAAATCATAGGGTAAATTACAAAGTTGATCCCTATCCTTTATAGCATATTTTAATTTGGTCCTTAACCTTTTAATTGTGTCAATTTGGTCCCCAACCTTTTTAATACTGTGTTAATTTGGTCTTTATCGTTTTCCCTTGGATGGGAAAAGCTAATGTGTTAAATGAAATAATAAAAAATGATTTTTCATGCCACATCAACCGTTAACTATACCGCTATGTCATGTTATATATATATATATATATATATATATATATATATATATATATATATATATATAAAATAAATAAAATAAGTAAAAAAAAAAAAAAAAAAAAAAACAACAACAACAACAACAAACTCAAATTGAAATGTTAAATGATACATGGCAATTTACTAATCCTACGGTTTAAAAAAAAGCACACTTAATCCATGTAATTTCCTCATCTTCTTTTCCTCACCTCACCTCTCTCTGCAACATTGCCACCATCTCCTAAGCATGACAGACCCATCGATCCAAGCTTTGATTCAACCCAAGATTCCAAAGAAAATAAATCCAACCCCGTTTCCCTTCTCTAGACCTATTACCCAATAAGATTAGAATTTTAAATAAAAAAACATTGAAAACAACTTTCCAGATCTGTTAATATTAATCATTGTTAAATATAGCAATATAAAAATTTGAAGACAATACTAATATCAATTCATTTGAATCATATGGATATTTACAAATATAGATCACAAACAATAGGGAATATCACTATATTGCAGAAGCATTATGCCCAATCTCCAACAGCAAACAATCCCAATCGGCAACCTTGTTGCTCTACTTTGCATCCTGTCTTACTAGGCAATAATGTTTGGCTACCTAATCGGCTTTTTGGCACCTCCTATATCTAGCCGCAAACCCATCCACACCATCTTATAATTTCCACATCTTCTTGTGATCAACCCAATGTGTGTTCCGAAATTTCCGGACGTTGGTGAAGTGGATGATAGGGGTGGACTGGCAGAGGACAAAAACTTTTGGGGGGAAATTACACTTTACCATCCTAAACTATGCATCAGATTACACTTTGCACCCTACACTATTCGAATGCACACTTTGTACCCTAAACTATCACACTTATTACACTTTGCATCCTGGTGTTACTTTTACTGTTATATTTAATGGAATCCTATTGCACATGAGAAGCACATGCATTTTGCTTAGGTGGAACAAACTTAAAAGACTGAAACACAAACTTAAAACAAAAGCCAATTTTTTTTCCACATCACCCTCCCTGTCTCGTGTGCGTGCCAGCCTCTTCTCCAAACTCAAACCTTGTAAACCCTAAATCTCTCCCAAATTGGGGATGGTAGTGATAATAATGTTTTTGGAAGTGATTTGTTGATAAGGGTAAAAATGCTTGCCAGACTACAGTTGATGAGGGAACTTATACTTTGCAAAAGGCTAAAGAAGCTTTTGATGAACTGATCCTCTATACTCATCACTTACTTTATTCACATCCCTATCTGAAAGATGTAATTTTTCCAATTCGTAGTACTCTTGCTAGTGCTATATTGGCTTGGTCGTTTATGCCTAGGCTTTTGAGGAGATTTCACAAGTATGCTATGCAAAGTCATGGTGACTTAGATGACTTTGATGTTCAGGGTTGTAATGGTCGCACCAACCACTATGGCATCACAGTACCATATTGGCTTATTCTTTCATTTGTATGGTTTTTGCATCGATGGAAGACAAATGTCTTTACTCGTATGTTGGCAACTTACAGTGTAGTGGGCATTGATAGGGACAAGTTGCTAGCTTTTGACAACCTTTTATCTGTTGGTTTATTTGTGATTGGGGATTTAGGGTTTACAAGAATTTAAGTTTGGGGAAGAGGTTAGCATGCACATGAGCCAAGGAAGGAGATTTGGAAAAAAGTTGGCTTTTTTTTTTAATTGATCTTGAAAAATGGTGTTTTAGTCTTTTAAATTTGTTTCACCTAAGCAAAATGCATGTGCTTGTCATGTGCAGTAGGATTCGATTAAATATAATAGAAAAATTAACATTGGGGTGCAAAGTGTGATAGTTTAGGGTGCAAAGTGTAATCTGATACATAGTTTAAGATGGTAAAGTGTAATTTCCCCAAACTTTTGAATTACTAACTTTAGAATTACTAATTTTAATTTGGTTTTTTTTTTTAATCTAATGTGGTGGTATAGTTAGCAGTTGATGAGGCATGAAAAATCAATTTTTATTATTTCATTTAACACATCAGTTTTTTTTCATCCAAAAGATAACAGTAGAGACTAAATTGACACAACATTAAAAAGGTTAGGGACTAAATTGACACAATTAAAAAGTTAGGGCCCAAATTGAGATATAGTATAAAGAATAAGGACCAACTTTGTAATATACCCAAAATCATATTTACCAAGCACCAACTCTCCTAAACACAAAAATAACCTAGCAATCCAAGCTCAACATCATCTTTGTAAGAACATTTTTTGTGTTATTCTTTTTTCTTTTCTTTTCTTTTTTTTTTTTTTTTTTTGCTTCTCTCTCTCCCCATCTCTTTTCTCTTTTGGTTCATCCATACCCACTTAGGGCAAAACAAATCCTTTGCCTTGGAAGCTAGCTAGCCAAATTGAACCATAAACTAGGAAGAAGAAAACCATTTGATGCAATGTTTTGAATCCCTCTGTCCATCAGATTGGTCAAACCGTACCTTTTTGTTGTTGTTAATTTATGAGATGGGAAAGCACAGGTCCACAAAGTTAAGCAAATAAACTCAGTTATGCCAAAGATGCATCACTCTGCTACACATTATGGGTATTTTGTTCTGATTTGGGTTTTCTTGCTTTGGTTTTGCTTGAAATCTTACTTCTTTCATAGATTGCAAATATTTCTTTTTGAAAATCAACCATTACCACTAAAATTCATGGACCCACTTGAGTGATTTGACTTGTGCCCTTCTCAATTTTTACCGTTTCTTCGGATTTCCTCTTTGAATATTTTTGCTTCTCTCCTTATTTTTTGAATCACAACAGTTTGCAAAGTCAATCCAAGAAGCTATGAGTTACTAGTAAACCCAATAAAGTTGATACTTTCTGATCTTAAATCTTCAATTCTAATTTTAATTTTAATTTAAGAAATTAATTTTTCTGGGTTCATGTTGTTCTTTTGGGTTCAGGTTCTTCTGTTCTTTATTTTTTTTTGGGTTTATGATTTTTTTTTTTTTTTGGTGGAATATGATTTTTTTTGTTCAAATTTTATTTTATTTTCTCCTTTAAAATGAAGAAATTATTATTATTTTTTAATTTAAATGCTGACATGGCATTATTTAAATGTGATATAAATTTGTTTAATATTATTTTATTTGCCATATAAAAGAAAATGAAGCTTACGCTTTAATTATTTTTATTAATTTTTGGGTATGGTTTATTCATTTTGGGTTTGGTTTAGGGGCCTTTAGATTGGCATTGAAGTGGCACGACAGGACAGGGCTCGACAAGGTGGGTTTGGGGGTTAAAAAAAAAACACGTTTATTAAATGGGGCAGGTTCAGGTAACAGTGTGTAGTACTAACATTATATCAAACTAACACAATTTTTAAGAGTAAAAAATGATGACCTTTTTAGGGCATAAGGTGTCAACCACTTAGCGGAAACACCCCGCTTATGGTTTGAAATAAAAGATTTAAACTTCCCAATTAATATATATCATACACTATATATGATAGTAGAAACTGAGAGTATGTTGATTTCTACAATTAAGGAGGTGTTGCCATATAGGAAAAGTGGGTATCTAAAATTTAGACACGTTTCACTTTAAAAAGCGATACATTATATTGTTTTACAAGCTAAACACAGTTTGACTGATTTTTTGGTATATTAAAAAAAAAAAAAAAAACGTTGCAATTAAAAAAACCCTAGCCATCTCTTTTCATCAAACTCTGCTTAACATTTTCTCTCTCTAAAAGAAAACGCCTAGCGATACTACGACACATAGAAAGGGAAAAAAAAAAAAAAAAACTTTCGATCTAGTGGAAATCCGTACGGCCAGCCATCGCCAACCCTTGCCAGACTTAGACAACTAAGCGATACTACGATACAAAGAAGAGGAAGGAGAGAAAAAGAAAAGCTTGCAATCTTGTTATATATAAAAGCAGAGACCTCATGTGAGAAAGCATGAGGTTCTGCCAAGTGGCGCATTCTATGCAAAGAGAATTGAAATTTTCTCAAGTGCCATATCAGAGATAAGAACAACTTAAATATTGACTTTTTGTTTCATTTGGTTCAATGTTTCAAGACTTTTCTAATTAAAAAATAAATATTCTTTGTATCCTTTGCTTCAATGTTTCAAGACTTTTCATCGCTCACAAATACACATAAAACTCTTTGCATTTTAATTCATCATTTTCACCTCTTGCACTTCTACCTCTTTATATATACCTACCTATAGTCCTTTATGTCATCTCATGTCAAATACACATAGACTAAAAATGTTGTCATTTATTTTCAATCTTTTGATGACACCTACCAAGCTTAAACATTATTGTCTTGTCTAATTCTAACCTGTGTGAGTTGGCTACAACCAAAGGAGGAGGACTTACATTTTCTATTGAGTGACAATGGCAATTACAATTTTGATGTTAAAATCATAAAATGTAATTTAAACTATTTCTTGTCATTATTCGAGTAGCATAGTGAAGACAGCAAGGTTTCCATCTGGTGATGGTTAAAATGCCTCATGATCAATTTATAGTTTAGGCTGGACTAACATGCATTCAATCCAAACTAATCAGTTAGATTTGCCATATTCTATTTCTTATGTTTAATGTGAAACACATCTTGCTCTTATCAGAGAAAATGAAGAATAAAGGGATGATAGACCAAAATATTGATGGCCAAAATGAAGACCTGGAGCTCCCATTCTATAGCCTAGCTACCATAGCTATTGCCACTAACAAATTTTCAAGCAATAACAAGCTTGGTGAAGGTGGCTTTGGACTCGTATATAAGGTAACTCTAATAGACCAATTCACATCATATTCAACATCAATATAATCTATTTACAATCTATTTAGGGAATACTAGCAGATGGACAAGAAATTGCTGTGAAAAGGCTTTCACGAAATTCTAGACAAGGATTGAGTGAGTTTAAAAATGAAGTTATCTCGATCGCCAAATTACAGCACCGAAATCTTGTTAGGCTTTTGGGCTATTGCATTGAAGGAGAGGAGAAAATGTTAATCTATGAATACATGCCCAATGGAAGCTTGGACTCCTTCATTTTTGGTTAGAACTTCTCAAAACATTATAATTTTTGCCAAACTTCATGAAGATTTTTTTATTGTTATTTAAAGAAATTTCAATTTCTTGTTTCATTATTCAAGTTTAGTATTAACATAAATAAGAAACTTGATAGATCAAATGAGATCCAATACTTTGGGTTGGCCTATGCGCTTCAACATTATTTGTGGGATTGCTCGCGGGCTTCTCTATCTTCATGAAGACTCTAGATTGAGGATTATACATAGAGATCTAAAAGCAAGTAACATTTTACTTGATAGTAAGATGAACCCAAAAATTTCTGACTTCGGCATGGCTAGGTCTTTTGGTGGAGATCAAACTGAAGGAAATACAAACAGAGTGGTTGGAACTTAGTAAGTATTCTTTAGGCGAAGTTACACTATTAGTCTCTTAAGTTTACCTTGTGATCACAATTAGTACCTTATGTTTCAAGTGAGTGCTATTGGTCCCTCAAGTTTAAAAAATGAGTGTTGTTAGTCAATTTTGTTAACCGTAGTTAGTACTATTTCCTATGTGGCTAATTGAAAAATAATGTGGCATCTTTAACTAAGTTGCTCCAATAAAAAGCAACCACTTCAATAAAAAAACTATAAAATCTCCAACTCACCAAAAATAACAAAACACTATCTTTCTTTCTTTGTTCACTTTTTGTAGAGTGCCATGGGTTGTACCTCCTTTTTGGCTTGTGTCCATGTCGATTCCTTTTTGCAAAGGTGAGGTATGCAGTACTCTATCTCCCTAAAGCAACTAGAACCCAAAGACAGCACTAGCTTGAGAGTATGCAAACGTCTTTAAGAAAGAGATGGAGGAGTTGCCGCCTAATTGTAGGTTAAAGAACCAAAGAATGACTTCATGAAGGTCTACCTACTAGACTAAGTCGTGAGTTAGGGTACATGATGGGAAGAGGTGGAACACCCCAAGCCTTCCTAGTCGTAGTTGGCCGTCATATATTGTTATTAAATATGAGATTAAATAATGCTCATATAAGAGCACTAGCATCAAGTGTGCCTAAATATTTGGCACACCACCAGAAAACCTATTACATGAGGTGTTCAAAATGCCAAATAATTTGGCATGAGTGAACAGTACCGTTCCAAATTTGGAACGGTACGGTCACAAATGCTATAATGAAAAATTATTTTTTTCTCTCTCCTCTCCTTTCCTTTCTTTCTTCTCTCTCTTTCTTCTTCTTTTTTCTTCTCCAGACTTGTCTCTCTTTTCTTTCTCTCTCTCCTCTCACACATTTCTCTCTCTCTCTCTCTCTCTCTCTCTTTCATAGCCTCACCACTCGGCCACTTTATCTAGCCACATCGGCAACATTGCCTTACCAAGCTGACAGCCTTGCCGGCCTTGGATCGCCACACTAGCGACCTTGCCTCATCCACCTCATCATGCCATGTCACCGAATGTCTCGATCTGTGAGTTAGGGTTTTTTGGATTTGTTTGTGTTTTTGGGATGGGTTTTGAGAAGTGAATTTCTTGAGTTGTTGGTTGTTTGTGGTGGTGGTTATTTTGGGTTGTTGTTGTTGGTTTTTTTGTGTGGTTGTTGATTTTAATTGGGGTGTGGTGGCTGGTTTTGGAGGTTGGCAGTGGGTTTGGATTGATGGGTTCCAATTTTTCAAGTGATTTTGCTAGAGAAATTTTTAGGCTTTAAGGTTTCAATGGGACATCTAACCAACCAGTTGATTAGGTTGGTTAACCCGAAATCTCACCAAAATGGAAAAGAGTAAAACGGGGCTTGTTGTCCCATATTGGTGTGTGCTAGTAAATTGGTGCGTACGCCACCAATTCCTGGCATACGACACTTTGGGCAAATTTGCAAATTGGGATAGAAAAAGATTTTTGGGTTAGGACCTAGGTATTTTATGGCCACAAATTAGGCTTGTATGTTGTTGGGTTTCCTATATGATGTTGATCATTTTCATCACTGGAGTTGGGGTTCTCGGGTAAAGGCCGAAATGAAATGTGGTGTCTATCGAGTCACCCAATCATCTCCTCTATCATCCTCCATTGCACCCAAACCCACACATCGTAACCTTTGTCAATCATGGCCATCAAAGATCATGATGGATATCCACCTCTTTCACCATTTGCCATAGTTGAACCTATGGGTTTAGTTATAGAGTCATTGAGGAGACCAACCGCATGCTCACTGAGATATGCTCCAACTTTGACCTCTTAATGCAATCAACAAACTCAATTCCTTCTTCAACCCAAACAAGACCTTCTCACTTGGTCCAAAGAGCTCCATAGATCTAGGAATGGCAAAGGGTCAGAGGTTGATGATGGAGAGAAGGTTGTGATTTATTTGGGATAGAGGAGGGAAAGATATGAGGGATGAATGACATAGAAAAGAGATTGTTTCTTTTTTTTTTTTTTTTTTTTTAGATATGGATTTGACTTGAATTTTTAATTGATTTTCTTAATTTTGGTTGGTCCAAGTCTGTAAAAAGATGTCACATCACTATTGTGTTACTTGCATAGGCAATAACACTAATAGTAGTTAACTAAAAGACTGACAGTGCTCATTTTGAAACATGAGAGACCAGTAATGTACATTTAAAACTTGAAGGACCAATTCCTATTACAAGGTATAATTCAAGGACCAATAGTGTAATTTTGCCTATTTCTAACATGTTTTGTTATTGAAAAATTTTCTAATCAAAGATTTCCATTCTTACAGTGGTTATATGGCACCTGAATACGCCATTGATGGCCTATTTTCAGTAAAATCTGATGTTTTTAGTTTTGGAATATTATTGTTGGAGATAATATGTGGAAAGAAAAATCGAGGATCTTTCCATCCAGAATATAGTCTAAACCTTGTTGGACATGTGAGTTCTCAAAAGATTTGACTCTTTTTTCTTTTTCTTTTTCTTTTTTATTTTTTTATTTATACATATTATGATACAAACAATGACAAGAAAATTTCAAATGTTTTAGGCATGGAAATCATGGAAAGAAGGAAGGACTTTGGAGCTAATTGATACTTGCTTAAAGGACTCTTGCATCTTGTCGGAGCTTGAACGTTGCCTCCATATTAGTTTCTTATGTTTGCAACAACATCATGAGGATCGGCCTAACATGTCATTTGTGGTTATGATGTTGCATAGTGAGAGTTCACTACAAGAACCCAAAGAGCCGGGTTTCTATGTGGGAAAAAAATCACCTTCGTCAAGCAAGAACCAATCACCCTCAACCAATGAAATTACTATTACCTCATTAGATGGTCGATAGTCAAGCGTCGTATCAATTTGATTATATTACATATTTTGTGATTAATATTTTACATTTGTACATTTTGCAAACTGTACACACTTATATTCTCTAATCCAAGAATGTGACATGAGTCTTATTTGAACCTTAAAGACCTAAAATGGCTTCTTCAATATTTAAGAGGTTTGAGACTACTTATAATCCATTTAACCAACTTTTTTAAAGAAGAAAGAAGTACTTTGATTGATACTTCAAGTTGTCATTTAAAAATCCCTCCCCCTTAAAATGGCTGGCTAAATCTAGTGGTAGAGCTTCTTGAAAAATGGTAAGGATTAAGAAATCAACAGGTTACCTATTGGCACTTAAGCAAGCAAATTAAATTTGGTGTTTTCCTAGTACCATTTATTGTTTCTGAGCCCCATTTATTGAAGGGGGAATTTAGGCCCACGTATGAGAGAGAGTGTTAGACCTATAGTTAAATGATTAACTTCACATTTTCTTAATATTTTAAGCTTTTTAGAGAATTAGTAATTTATCACAAACAAACACAGAGAAGGGATACAAATGATAAATTAGTTTAAACTTTCCACATTATAAATGAATCTTTCAAGTGACAAGCAATGATTATAGAAATGGGTAAATTTTTCTTTATGAAAACAAGAGATAAAAAGATCACAAACTTATTACGGGGAAAAAAGTACTTATAATAGCAACATATTTCGCATAAAACAAAGGGAAGAGGCCATTACCTGCAATAGCATTTACAAGTGTCGCACCTTGAAAGTTACTGTTTTCAGCATTCTTTAACAAAACTAAACTATCTTCGTGAACATCTTCAGCTCTAGGAGGTCTCTTAAGCATCTTGATGGGAACTATACATCTACCTTTACATTGAAATGTATATTGAGAAGTTCATTTGTGTTAGATTGTAAATAATATTGTCAGTCATTCATGCTATTCTAACTCTTTTTTGGATTTTTTTTTTTTTTTTTTTTTAAGCTGAAATTCCATTCGAAAGAAAAAAAAAATCATTTTTTGAGGAAGCAAAACCCAAATCTTGAAAAGGAAGAAAATGAACATATCCAAATCAAATATATATCTACAATTATATAAATAAATAAGTGACATTGATTCTAAATTTAAAAAAAAAAATGGAGATACAATGACAACCAAAAAAAAAAAAAACCAAATTATTGAAAGATTTGAGCTTGCAAAAGTTTCAAGAATGGCAGAAAATAACAGTTATAGAATTAACACAGAGAGAGAGAGAGAGAGAGAGAGAGAGAGAGAGAGAGAGAGAGAGAGAGAGAGAGAGAGAGATTTCTGTATTAAGATTTTTTTTGATTATGCAAGCTTGACTCATACATTACAAAACACTCTATTTATATACAACTGAATAGATAAAACTAGAACCTTCTAACAAATTCTATTCTAACAAACTCATAACAACTTCTATAACTAACTATTCGTAATTCTCGGGTTGACAGCTCAGAACCAGAGCTTGAAGAACAACTCTGAAGCCACACACCAGACTTGAACACTAAGAAGAGCATTTCTAGAAACAAGTATGAACGAAGAAGAGAACCAAAGTCCAAAACAACACAGTTCTGACTAATATAAAAACGTTACCATGTCACCACTTCATTAAACACAATACATTTAAGTAGAATGGCATCGTTTTGGCCTTTGACATATGACCATTGGTGAAATAGTTGTTACTCATCTTCTTCCTCAGTTTTGAATCTTGTGCACTCTGAGTTACTTCCTTCAACAATTATTGGCGTTGGGGTATAGCAGAGCAGTAGAAAGTAAAACCCAAAAACTAAATAACCAACAATTTACATCTCTCACTGCATGAAATAGTTGTTGACCACGTGTATATTCTCGTTCATACACCGAACATACGTTGCACCAGCACCTCACCGAAGTGAATCAACACAATGGTTACCTGCATTCCCAAATTTAATGTGTTATAAACCAAAGGTGACAATGGCGTGCACAATATGAGGATAATGTAAATGATGATGACATGCAAGGAAAATCAGGATAAGAATGGGAATGGAAGAATGGGGAATAGAAAATAATGGACATAGAAAGGATTTAGTTTTTCTCAATGTAAATTTGGTTGGACATGAAAAGGTGAAATGATGAAAAAAATTTTGTTTGATAGAAAATAAAATTAAACATAGAAAATGGTATTTGTATAAATTGATACACGCTCTTGTCACATAAAAAAATAAGATAATATTTTATATAAAAAATACCTAATGTTTAGACAAAAAGAAGAAGAAATTAACGCGAAGGGAGGAAAGGGGTGCATGGTTCTTACTTGAACTTGAAATAGTGGGAGCAAAAAGTCAAAGACGTGTAAAACTAGAAATCAATACTAACATACTAATATTCAAAGGAAACTTTATTGGATATAGCTAACTAAACAGAGACCAAATCTAACTCTTAATTACCAGTTCAAATTACCCAAAACCATATTAATCCAAATATCCAAAACTAAACCAAATCAAAAGAACTACTCTAAGTAGAAACCAATTCTAACTGAAATACCTTTATTGAAACCACCCAAACATATATCAAAGTTAATGCACAATTCATGTATATTTTCTAATTTTTTATTTGTTATATAAATAAATTTTTTAAAAAGTTCCAGAAGTATAACAGTTGAGGGAAGAAAGTTTGCCAGGCTAAGGGAAAAATGAGAATTCAAATAGGTTAAACTTCAAGGTATGAAAATATAAAGAGAAAACTTACTTAGCGATGGAGTGCGTTCCAAACCAGGAAGGTATTGCATTTAGACCAAAATACCTAAAGCATAACCAAAATACCCAAATATAAATTATTAATGACACCCAAATTTTAAAAATTAAAAACAAAACTTTACAGGTAATTATTTCAGCAATCTAACCATGTGTGAAGACTCTGATTTATCTTTCTCCACTTTGTAGTCTCAAATCTCTACATTGCTATTTTAAAAGCCCCAAATTTTTTCTGTTTCATTCCAAAATGGTTTTTAATTTCAACAGCTCGTACATCTTTGCGGTTCTGCCTTTTCAACAACTGCCATAGAAGGCTGTAGACAAAAAAAAGTAAGAAGGAAGAAAAGAAAAACCAAATATAATTTAGAGAGTGAACATGAAATTGAAATAAAAAGAATGAAGAGAACAATAAACTAATGATACTAAAGAGACACTGGAATTTCAAATGCATTCTCAAAGAAAAAATGTTGCAAGAATCTTAGTTAAAAACTATGTTTTAAACTTCACTTTAAAATCTGCCTTGCTTTTAGTATGTTAGCTCCTTACAAAACACCAGATACCTCAAGCAAGAGATATAAGTTAGTTACGGCTTCACCTTATCAAAATAAAGCATAAGCATTCCTTCTAATTGCCTTGATCTAAACCAAGCTTGCTAAAGCCATTTGTTAGAACCTACACCAAATGTATCTTTAATGCAATGTATAAACATGTTATCTTGATCAAAGTTTGAATCATCTCCAAATGGAGTGACGCCCAAAGTAAAACCAAATGCTTCTAGTAATATAAATTTAAAAGTTGCATGAATTTGAACAAATAACAGTAAATCCTCAATTCTCACTATGCAATATAAAATATTTAATGTGGTCAAGAAAACTTTAACTCCCTTTGCAAAAGTGGGTATTAGCCTCTCCTTTTTCTTGAAGTCTTTCACTTGCTCCAATGACCATGTCTCATCACCGAGTCCCTTCACTCTCTCATTTTTATTAATGCTACCTACCATGTTGCTGATTATCAACTAAAACACTATCTTCGCTTGGAGAAATTATAAAGTCCTCATGGTGGACAAGTGACGTGGTCCACCATTCCACTAAAAGACTCCTACCTATTTAAAATTGTTGAGTTAGAATTTTATTTTTATTTTTATTTTAACAGAAACTAATTACTGACTTACTAATTTTAAACAAGTGGGAGTCTTTTAGTGGAATGGTGGACAAGTAACGTGGTTCACCATGAGGACTATAATTTCTTCTGGGCTTGAAATCTTTTATAGACAACATTGGCTTCTTTTTAAAAGTAAGTCACTGGTTCTTGTGATATAATAACAGAGAATATAGGCATTGCAAACCAAATATTTTGGAAGGAAGGAGACTTGGGATAGTTGACACAAATTGTGATTTTTTTTGAAACACCTAGAAGATGTATTTAACTTGTCACCCACAAAACTAGTAGACTGACCCACCACAGCCCCTAAATTATGAAATGCAAAAAGATAAAAGAAAAAACGAAGAACAATTGGACATCAAAGAAGAAAAGGAATAGGAGGAAGAGAGAGAGAACACCATTAACAACACATTCAAAGTATAACAAAACAAAGAATAACAGTTACATTGGCTTTCTTGTCTTACACAATAGCGAGCATCACAATTTGTTTTAAAGAATCCCATGCCCAAACATTTTCTTATGTTGATTTTAATCATAGTTATCTATGAAACTAATGATGATTCTCTGCCTCTCACATTCAATATATGAATGACTTTTATAATCTCTCTAATGGACTATTTTAGGTTATCAGATCTTCTACCTTTAATGACTAAGTTGAAATCACGTTTGTAAAACATTTGAAATCTAAAACCATATTATAGTAAAACTGGAATTGTACACTATAAATAACTTGAAAAAATTAGCAAGTGGAAGAATCTTTCCAAACTTAAAATTTAAAAGTTTGGGGGACTGAAGATAGAAAGCTCTAGTATGGATTTAGGAACTAATTTATGTGGAAAAAAAAATTCATGCTATATGAACACATCTTTAGGAATTCTATCAAACAACTCGTGAGAAGCCAATAACAAATTCGAAAAAGACTTCTAGTTTGAATTCTTTCAAACTCAACTTGACTTGCCTCCATCTAAAATAAACTTTCTAACAACGACTGTCTAAAATCACTAAAATGAGTTGCACCATAGGCCACATACGCTATATATTGTTTACTATCTTAGGCATTGCAAAGCTGATCAGTGCTGTCAATTTCAAAAACTTAGCAGTCTCAATTATCAAAAGAAAAAAAAATACTAATCATAATGAATTTCGTAAATGATCACTCAAAACCAAACCAATCTAATTCAAGCCAGAACTAACACAACAATAACTTAAAATGTTAAAAATTAACAACCGGCCAAATTACCTATCAACGACATGCTAATGGTCCTAACTCAAAACCAAATCTAATTGAAATAACTAAATCTAAACTAGTCCAGCCAAGAAATTCAAATCTAAATCATATTCAATCCCCACATTTGAAAATGAAAAGGAAAAAAACCAAAAACAATAACTTTAATGGTTATAGGTATACGGCCTGTCTCTTTGTGCCTTACGGACTCCTATCTGGGTGTATGATGTTCCGACAGAAAGACCTAAGATAAGATTGAAAAAGGAAAATAAATATTAGAAACGGAAATACCCAATGATTTCAATCCTATACTTTTTAATCTCAATGGTTTTGTAAAGATTAGAAATAGAAGTACCCAAACTGAAATCAATATTTTTAATGATTTCTGTAATCTAAAAAATAAAACAAAAGCAAATATCTAAAATTGAGAAAACAAACATGAACCCAAAAACCCAAAACAAAAACAAACCAAATCTAAACATATCAACAAAAAAACTCAATTAAAAGTAACATTTCATACCCAATGGCCAAATCTAGAAAATGGGAAAAAATTGTACCGGTTCCAATTCCAATGATCTGGGTGGCAGATATGGCCTAACAGTGTTGATGGTCCATAGTTTTTTCTTTCTGTGTGCTTGTGGCTCTAGTGGTCCAAGTTTGGCGAGGGAACGGACAATGGCCGACCTTAGATATTTCTTCTCTCTCTTGGCACTTACAAACTCTGCTTGGTTCTTCTATCTCCATATCCCTTAATCAAAACCAAATCTGACCCAAAATACCAATCTAAAGCATAATTAACACCCAATTGATTCTCCAAATAAAAACCAAAATCCCTAAATTTTTAAATTTAAAATAAAACTTTACCAGTAGCAATTCCGGTAGTCTGATTGGTGGACTGAAGGCGTACGGTGGTGGCAGAACTTGTGGTGGCGCCCCTCTCTTAATCCCTAGTGCGTTAACTTAACAATCTAACGGTTATTCTTCCTCTTCTACCAAAAAAAGTTCCAATTGGTCGCTTTCTCTCGTTCTCCTTCTCTTTCTCTATGCAGATTGTCAATCAGTCTCTCGCAATTTACAATCTATTTTTTTTCCTTATATTTTTCTTGGGAGTGGCGTGTGTCTAGTGAAAGTTATCACTGGACACGTTGGATTGCTGACACGTGTCCAAGAGTGGACACGTGTCAGCAATCCAACGTGTCCAGTGATAACTTTCATTGGACACAAGCCCTTCCCATTTTTCTTTTCACCAATCGAACTTAAAATAGTGTAACATTTGGGCTTTTGGCCTTTAAAAGCGTTGACATGTTAGTTTTTTAAGTGCCTTTTTTTTTCCTATAGGGCAACACACGAACTCGTATATGGTGTACCTGGCATATATGCCGAGTCACTCACACATTGGCGGCTCCTAGACACTGTGGGGCCCACCTATGTGTGAGAGACCTGGCATATATGCCGAGTACAACATATGATTTTCGGCAACACACAGCCTTAGGGTCTGATTGGTAGGCAAGCTCAAACTCACATTTTCAATTTTTAAACAACCTTACACACATTTTTATATACTTTTTCATCCACACGTATTTCAAAAAACTATAAACAATATTATTCAAACTCCTCTACCAAATGGACCTTTAATTACATAGAAAGACTTCTACTTTTATATATAATATTAGATTAAAATTTAAAATATCTCTTGATTGAGGCGTTGTGCCAAACCCACTCAGCTAAAATTACACATTTGTACTTAACATAGTGTTTTACATATGAAAATGTGCATAACAAACGCTTCCCAAAATTTTCAAACAAGAGATTACTTTGTATTCTCTGATGCTACTAACAGCGTTACCCGATCCCAATCCCTCTGTCAGTGAGTACTATGGGCAAAAACTTGGTCTCTATAGATGGAGGCTTTGTCTTGGGGTTCTTCTGTATGGGAAATTCCAATAATCGTTACTTGGAATTTTTTACAACAATATCCTAGTTTGAAAGGTTCATAGTGCTTAGTGTTAGAGGTGGCAAATGGGCAGGCGGGGTTATAAATAGGTTAGGTGCTTAATTACCCATTACCCATTTGAATAAATATGAAACGGTAAATTGCATATTATAACCCTAAAGTTTAGGAGTGTTTAGATTTTATATGCTGAAGTTTGGATTTTACCCTTAAAGTTTGAAGGTTTTTGGATTTTACACTCTAACGTTTCAGAATTTAGATTTTACTCCCTATATTTTAGGACTATTTGGATTTTACTCCCTAAAATTTAGGGGTGTTTAAATTTCACACCTTGAAGTTTTAAATTTTGAGGTATAAAATCCAAACACCCCCAAATTTTACGGGTGTAATTTGTAATTTACCCAATATTAAATTACCATTATTTACCCAACCCATTTAATCACTCAACCTGCCCATTAAACCCATTATTTGATTTATATAAATAATTACAAGTACCATTATCAAGAACTTATTATAAAACTACCACACTCAAAAGAAATTTACTGAAATTCCCACTCTATGGATCAAAGACATCAAATTAAAATATAGTCTCAAATAATTAATAAGAGGAATGAAGAGGAAATTAAAAAATATCCAATAAATTTACATATTCTGTGATTTGGTTGTCAAGAAAAATTTGTAAATCAAATTTTGTAATACCCACTGTACGGATCAAAGACAGAATGGAAATCTAGCCAAAAGGATTTAAAAGGAAATTAAAAAAAAGATCCACTACATTTCATATATCTTGTGTTTGGCTGCCAAGAAAAATTCGTAAATCAAACTAGTTAATCATTATTAGATTTTGAGAGAGAGAGTTTACTAGATTTCTCAACAAAGCCGTTTACTTTCTAAATTTCTGAGGAAACATGATTTGTTAGATTTTCTCGGCAACTAAACAAACCAAAAAGGGAATCTAGGCTCAACAAATAACCAAACAAAGTGATACAAAAATGAACCTCTTTAATTCTCTCAATTTTGATTCAGACTCAAGATTCTTACTAATGGTTTCACGATGAGTGTGGGTTTGGTCTCAAGAGACAAGCCACTTAAGTGCAGCAGCGGAGAGACTCCGGTGACTTCTCTGTCCACATCAAGCATGAGCTCGAGAATTTTAGAGCATAAAAAACACACTTGTTCTAAGAGAAAGAGATGATTAGAGGAACTAGGTACTCTTAGGAAATGTTAGCTAATTGGGAAAATGAGAAGAAAATTCAAGAAAATCAACAAGAAATTTTCTAGTTAGGGTTTAAATTTTTCTTTGGAGAGGAACGGTGGCTGCTATGTTTTGTTCTCTTAGGATTTTAGGGTTCGTTTGGTTGGAAGAGTGGAAAAGTGGGAGGATAGAAAATGGTAGAATGATGGAAAAATGTGAGGAAAGAAAAGATTTTAATTTCCCTAATTTTAGTTTAAAGTGATTTTGTATAAATTTACTCATGTACCCTTGTTAAAATGATGCCCAATTAAAACAAAAAAAGTGACAAACAACCAAAAAAATGAAAAAAAAAAGCAAAAGAAAAAAAAGAATATTAGCAACGTACACTTAAATCAAAAGAAAAAAAGAAGAAAAAAAAAAAGGAAAGAAGAGACAATGAGGGAAGAGAAAAAAAAAAAGAAGAGAAGGAGGCAACGTCCAGGAGGAAGGAAAAAAAAGGGGAGGCAACATCAAGGAGGGAAAAAAAAAAGAAATAAGAAAGAGGTGAAGAAGAGCAATGTAAGCCCATGTGCAAGTGCACAAAGGTATTTTTGTCCATTAAGCAGTCCCATTTTTTCCCTTCATTTTTCTCTCCATTTTGGGGAGAAAACTTTTTAGTGGGCCCGGAAAGAAAACACTTGAGCTCCACAATTTATTTTCCTTCCTCCCCTCCCAACCAAACACACTTTAAAAAAGTTTTCTTTCTCATTTTCTCTTCAAAGTTTTCCATCAACTCTATTTCACCTCCAAACAAACACACCCTTAGAGTTAAATTTTTTTCTTAATCTTTTTATTTACATTTTAGTTTTTTTTTTTTTTTGGTGATTTACGTTTTAGACTTTAATTTAGAAGAGGTGGAAAAAAAATTACGGGTTTATCCATTAATACTCATTAACTAAATTACCCAAATAGGTATTTATCCATTTAACTCAATAAATTAATTGAGTTGGGTCAAGACTTATCCAAATTAAGTAAATTACGGTGGGTTTATAGATATGGATAAAAATTGTCACCTCTTCAAAAATGGAATATTGAACACTAAGTCAGTGCTCACCATTTCATTCCTTTGTTGACCTTTCTTTCACATATCCTAGTGCAAAAATAAGGATCAGGAAAAGTGAGTAAGTTACCAACTACAAAATATGCGACATTTGTGGAAGAAAGTAATGTGGAAATTTTTGTTCACAACAAAATGTAGAATTTTCAAAGAACAACTTGCTCGAGTCAATGCATGCATGACCTTCTATATCCTTTTTTCTTTTCCTTTTTTCCTTCTTGTTTTTTCTCCTCCACATACGTACCCACTCTTCTCCTATGTATCTACTTTTTTTGTTTCTCCTCCACACACGAACCCTATTCTTTTGACTTCTCCTCCTCCTCTGTGCTTACTTTTATGTTTCTATTTTTTTTTCCTGGATAATTTTGGTGCCACATAAAGTGGCACAAGTTGTGCCACTTTATGTGGTACTAGCACAACTCTTTCTTCCTCTTCAGCTCACTTCACACACACACAGCTAGCCATGATCTTTTGACTTCTCCTCTATGTTTGCATTTCTATTTTTATTTTCTTTCCTCTTCATCTCACTTCACTCACACACACATCCGGCAAAGAGAGTTGGCCTTCGTCTATCTTTGATTTCTGATGAGAAGAGAGTTTTTTTTTTTTTTTTTAATTTTTATTTTATATGAAAAGCAAAAGAGAGAGCGAGGAAGAAAGGAAAACTAAGGAAATTCAACCAAGTGATTATTTTAATAGATAAAAATATTTGAAGGTGCTACAGTAAATGCTATAGTGTTCTCTATTTCAAGAGAGGTATTGTAGCAACTCTATTCCAAAATATAGAGATAGAGAAGCTGTTAGATGAGTTTTTGGTGTGTTTGCTCTCCAAAATTGGCTTTAGAGCTCCAAGAATAGAAAGCAATGGACATCTTTGCTTTTGTGTTTTTGAGTTCCAGTTTATTTCTTTTCTACTTTGTGTTCTCTGATGCTACTAACAGCATTACCTAATCCCAATCCCTCAGTGACAGTAAGGGCACAAACCTGGCCTCTAAAAATGGAGGCTTTGTCCTGGGGTTCTTCAGTACAGGAAATTCCACTAACCGTTACTTGGGAATTTGGTACAACAATATCCCAGTTAGAACGGTTGTTTGGGTAGCAAACCGGCGCAAAATCACAGACTCGTCTAGCGTGTTGAAGTTAAACAGTTCAGGTAGTCTTCTTCTTCTCAGCCAGAATAAGACTATTGCTTGGTTGGCCAACCCAGTCTATAACTTCACTTTTGTCTCCAACAAGGATGAGGTATACTTCATATACCAAATGACTAAAGATTCTGTAATCACAAGAGCAGTTTTGAACCAAACTTTGTACTTGTTCGAGCGCAACATGTGGGTCGAAGCAGATAAAAAATGGATCACGTACATTTCTACACCAGGAGACAAATGTGACAGTTATAATTTATGTGGTGCTTATGGAAACTGTATCATTGGTGAGTCACCTATCTGCCAGTGTATAGAAGGTTTTAAGCCTAAGTCAACAGAAAGATGGAACCCTGAGGACTGGGCTAAGGGATGTGTACGCACTAAGGAATTGGGCTACGAGGATAAAGATAAAATTGGGTTTGTTAAATTTGTTGGGCTCAAGTTGCCAGATACCACGTATTCTTGGGTGAACTTAAGTATGAATCTTAACGGATGCAAAGTCAAATGTTTGAACAACTGTTCTTGTATGGCTTATTCCAACACTGACATAAGAGATGGAGGAAGTGGCTGCGCCATCTGGTATGGAGATTTAATTGATATTAGACAGGTTGCAGCTAACGGGCAGGATGTATTATATATTCGAATGCCTGCTTCAGAGAAAGGTATTGGCCTATTGTTTTGGTTGCTCTTCAAGTCGTATTTTGAAATGCCTTTTTTCTTTTTCTTTTTTTTCTTTTTGTTGTTGTTGTTGTCAGATACAATTGAATTTCGACAGTAAGAGATTTTACGAATTGAACTAGTTGAAACCTACCCTGCTCCATCTAAACTCGCTTTTCTATTGCCTAGTCAACCAGGAAGACATGAAACACAGGCAAAAGATAAAGGTGATAGTTGTAGTCGCCATTGCCATTACCGTAGTTTTTGGGGTGCTCTTGATTGCCTACTGCATTTACAATAGGAAAAATTTCAAAGGTACTTTCTTTGACCCACTTTGGGAAAAATATCATGGTAAATTGGTAATGTGGAAAAATTACGTTTGCTTTTTGCGCAAGTCAAACAAATCACTAGTCCAGGATTGTGTTTGGTTGTCTAGGTTTAAAAAAAAATCATTCTCAAAAAAAAAAAAAAAAAAAGGTTTAAATAAAAATACAAGAAAATTTGGGATTCCTAAATTTTTTTTTCTATCTTAAAAATTGGAAAATTAAAATTTTTCTTGCGTTAAATTTTTTTTTTTTTCAAATCAAATGTTGACGAGACATTTTTTTTATCAATAACCACTAATACCACTTTTTTACTTACCAATTACTACTTACCACATTATTTGTTAAAAAAAAAAAAAGGTGAAAATCACATTTTCGTTCCTACATTTTTACGTGATTCTCATTTTGGTCCCTAACTTTTATTTCCACTGCTTTTAGTCCCTATCTTGAAAAACACATCACGTTTTTGTCTCTGTTGTTACATAAGAGACGGAAAATGCACACGTGGCAAACAGAGTGTACTATTGGCACACTAAAAGCTTATGTGACCATTAAAATAATAATAAAAAATGTTATTTGGCATTAAAAAATGCCACGTTAGCATCTAAATTAAAAAAAAATTAATTTATTAATTTTAACTAAATAAAAAAAAATAAAAACAGTAATAAAAACCAAAAATTACGTTAATTGAGATCTAAGTGTGTCTTGAAAAAGAACACTAAGAACAACAACCCAGACTTAAGATCTCAAAATTGAAAACCAAATATCACAAACCCAGAAACACAAACACAAGCCCAGTAACTGATTATTCTTGTCAACCAAACACAAACCCAAACATCAGTAAGAATACAAACACAAACCTAGCAATCCATCTTCAAAAAACCTGCAATCCATCGTCAGAAAACCCAAAAAACCCAAATCCA
The DNA here is from genome assembly GCA_023055345.1 of Quercus wislizeni. Classification (NCBI taxonomy): domain Eukaryota; kingdom Viridiplantae; phylum Streptophyta; class Magnoliopsida; order Fagales; family Fagaceae; genus Quercus; species Quercus wislizeni. Next base: position 2,255,222 of record JALGQJ010000031.1, on the reverse strand, counting down.
AACACAAACCCAAATCCTAAAAACACAACCATTTACTTTTAATCCTAAGAAGAAGCAGACGACGTCGTTTAATCCATTATTCATTGGCATATTCATTGATATATGCTAGCTATGTCTCCATTTTCGATTTGCTTGGTCTCTCTATCTCTTAGCAAAGCAATGGCTACTGTGGCATCAGCAGCAGCAGCTCGTAGAGTCGAGCTCGACTCTCATCTCCTCAAATTGTCGCCTCATCTTATTCACCGTCGTGGCCTCGCCAGCGTCGCTGGTAACTTCTCCATACTTACATTCATGTCTATATATATATGCTTTGATTTCCCTGGATTTCCGGTCTTATTTGTCATACAAGATCAGATCCTCAAATCTTAGGTTCTATTTGGTTGCTGAGAAAATATTATTCCATTTTTGGGCGTCTTTATGGTAGATTAGGTTTTTAATGAGTTTAAATGTTTTGACTTTTCTTTTCTCTGTTTTGGTTGCTGGAAAATCTGAACCAAAAAAAAAAAAAATGGTGAATTTTGGTGTAAAAGTAAATGGTTGTGTTTTTAGGGTTTGAGTGAAGGCGTTTTAACTGTTTGTGTTTGGTTTGGTTGATCTATTGCTGGGTTTGTGTTTGTGTTTCTAGGTTTGTGATATTTGGTTTTCAATTTTGAGATCTTAAGTCCAAGTTGGTGTTCTTGTTTAAGATACTTTTAGATCTTAATTCATATGAATTTTGATTTCTATTTCTGTTTTGAATTTTTTTTATTTAGATAAAATTAATAAATTAAATTTTTTTTTTTAAATTAGACGCTAGCGTGGCATTTTTTAATGCCAAATAACATTTTTTATTATTATTTTAACGGCCACGTCAGCTTTTATTGTGCCAACAGTGCACTTCGTTTGCCATGTGTGCATTTTCCGTCTTTGATGTAACGACAGGGACAAAAACGAGACGCGATTTTCAGGATAGGGACTAAAAGCGGTGGAAATAAAAGTTTGGGACCAAAGTGGAATCGCGTGAAAATGCAGGGATGAAAATGTGGTTTTAACCAAAAAAAATTGTAAGATAGCTTATGACTAGCATTTTATATATATTATTTAGCGGCATTTAATGTTCCACCTATACACTCTATGTGCCACGTTTAATGTGACTAGCATCTAATGTGCCACCTATACACTTTATGTTCAATTTCTATTACCAAGATTACAGTAGGGACTAATTAAGAACAAGTTAAAAATGTAGGGATTAAAATAGGATCTCCAAAACTATATAAATATAAATGTGTATGAAAGTGTACAGTACTAACATTATATCAAAGTAACACAATTTTTAAGAGTAAAAAACTATGGCCTTTTTTAGGGCATAAGATTTCAACTCCTTAGTTAAAACACCTCGCTAGAGGAACAAGGACAGACTGGGGGGGGGGGGGGGGGGCAAGGTGGCTTGGGCACCTCCTGGCCCAAAGAAAAAAAAGGACAAAAAAATTTTGGGCACCCCTAGCCCAAAGCAAAAAAAAAAAAAAAAAAAAAAAAAAAAATTATTGGTTATATTTTTTATATATTTTTTTATTTTAGAGTTGTGCCTCTCTCTTCCAAAAACTTAGATCCCCCCCTTTTAATTAGCCTAACCCAACTAACAACCACTCGACTCAAAAACTTAAAATAAAAAATAAAAAATCCATGTTCAGCCCAGTATTAGAGTACTAGCATTAGGTGTTCTAAATGCTAAATATTTATTATTTAGAACACCAAATACCAGAAACACTACTATACATGTCATTTCAAAAGCGATATTAAAGTAGCAAAAGTAAGTTTTGATTTGTGAAAATAATTTTTTTTGCAACAGTTGATGCTCTTAAGAAACAATATTACTTTGTGTTTTTTGTGTGTGTGTGTGTTTTTGTAGATGATTGGATCTTAATGTAATAACAAACAATGATTTTGTATATTGATCTTGGTTGATAGTTTGTTAGTACTATATGGATACTTATTTGGATTTTTTTCTTCTTCTTATACTTCGGCCCCCTAGCTTGAAATCTGAGGTCCATCCCTGTTGAGGTATGAAATAAAAGATTTAAACTTCCTGACTTATTTAAAAACTACCACTATGCTATAAAGATTAAAATCATAAAATGTAATTTATATTATTTCTTGTCATTATTCTAGTAGCATAGTGAAGAGAGCAAAAAGGTTTCCATCTGGTGATGGTTAAAATGGCTTATGATCAATTTATAGTTTAGGCTGGACTAACGTGCATTCAATCCAAACGAATTAGTTGGAGTTGCCATATAATGTAATAACAAGCTTGGTGAAGGCGGCTTTGGACTCGTATATAAGGTAACTTGGATAGACCAATTCACATCATATTCAATATTAATATAATCTATTTACAAATGTGAGTTTTTAGGGTATACTAGCAGATGGACAAGAAATTGCTATGAAAAGGCTTTCATAAAATTCTAGACAAGGATTGAGTGAGTTTAAAAATGAAGTTATCTCGATCGCCAAATTACAGCACCAAAATCTTGTTAGGCTTTTGCGCTATCGCATTGAAGGAGAGGAGAAAATTTTAATCTATGAATACATGCCCAATGGAAGCTTGGACTACTTCATTTTTGGTTAGAACTTCTCAAAATTTTATAATTTTTGCCAAACTTCATGAAAATTATTTTATTTTTATTTAAAGAAATTTCAATTTCTTGTTTTATTATTCAATTTTAGTATTAACATAAACAAGAAACTTGACAGATCAAATGAGATCTAATATTTCAAGTTGGTCTATGCGCTTTAACATTATTTTTGGGATTGCTCGCGGGCTTCTCTATCTTCATGAAGACTCTAGATTGAGGATTATACATAGTTAAACCCATGAGTTTAGTTATAAAGCCATCGAGAAGACCAACCACATCCTCACTGAGATACGCTCTGACTTTAACCTCCTGATGCAATCAACAAACTCAATTCCTTCTTCAAGCCAAACAAGACTTTCTCACTATATCCAAAGAGCTCCATAGGTCTAGGAATGGCAAAGGGTCAGAGGTTAATGGTGGAGTGAAGGTTGTGATTTATTTGGGATAAAGGAGGGAAGATATGAGGGATGAATGACATAGAGAAGAGAATGTTTCGTTTTTTTTTTACATATATGGAATTGACTTGAATTTTTAATTGATTTGCCTTATTTTGGTTGGTCCAAGTATGTAAAGAGATGTCACGTCACTATTGCGTTACCTGCAAAGGCAATAACACTAATAGTAGTTGACTAAAAGACTAATAGTGCTCATTTTGAAACATTAGAGACTAGTAATGCACATTTAAAACTTGAGGGACCAATTCCTATTACAAGGTAAAATTCAGGGACCAATAGTGTAATTTTGCCTATTTCTAACATGTTCTGTTATAGAAAAAATTTCAAATCAAAGATTTCCATTCTTATAGTGGTTATATTGCACTTGAATACGCCATTGATGGCCTATTTTCAGTAAAATCTTATCTTTAGTTTTGGAATATTATTGTTGGAAATAATATGTGGAAAGAAAAATTGAGGGTCTTTCCATCCAGAACATAGTCTAAACCTTGTTGGACATGTGAGTTCTCAAAAGATTTGACTCTTTTTTCTTTTTTCCTTTATTTTTTTATACATATTATGATACAAAAAATCACAAAGAAATTTTCAAACGTTTTAGGCATGGAAGTCATGGAAAGAAGGAAGGACTTTGGAGCTAATTGATACTTGCTTAAAGGACTCTTGCATCTTGTCAGAGCTTGTACGTTGCCTCCATATTAGTTTCTTATGTCTGCAACAGCATCATGAGGATCTGCCTAACATGTCATTTGTGGTTATGATGTTGCATAGTGAGAGTTCACTACTAGAACCTAAAAAGCCAGGTTTCTATGTGGGAAAAAAATCACCTTCATCGAGCAAGAACCAATCATCCTCAACCAATGAAATTACTTTTACCTTGTTAGATGGTCGATAGTCAAGCGTCATATCAATTTGATTATATTACATATTTTGTGATTAATATTTTACATTTGTACATTTTGGAAATTGTACACACTTATATTGTCCAAGACATGTGACATTAGTCTTATGTGGACCTTAAAGGCTTAAAATGGCTTCTAAAATATTTAAGAGGTTTGAGACTACTTATAATCCATTTAACCAACTTTTTCAAAGAAGAAATAAGTATTTTGATTGAGTCTTGAAGTTGTCATTTAAAAATCTCTCCCCCTTATAATGGTTGGCTAAATCTAGGGGTGATGGAGCTTAGTGAAAAATGGTAAGGATTAAGAAATCAACAAGTTACCTATTGGCACTTAAGCAGGCAAATTAAATTTGGTCTTTTCTTAGTACCTTTTATTTTTTCTGAGTTGGGCCCCACTTATTGAAGGGGGAATTTAAGCCCACATGTGAGAGGAATGCTAGACCTATTGTTAAATGATTAAATTCACCATTTCTTAATAGTTTAAACTTTTTAGAGAATTGGTAATTAATCACAAACAAACATAGAAAAGGGATACAAATGATAAATTAGTTTAAACTTTCCAACATTATAAATGAATCTTTCAAGTGACAAGCAATGATTATAGAAATGGGAAAATTTTTCTTTATGAAAACAAGAGAAAAAGAGGGAAAATAAAAAGATTACAAACTTATTATAGGGGAAAAAGTACTTATAATGGCAACATATCTAATACTATATATAAAAGCAGAAGTTTTTTCCTACAATTGAGGCCGTACTGCCACGTTAGGAAAAAAGGCCACTTTAAAACTTGCCATGCTTCCACATTAAGAGAAAAGTCATAGTGTTTCGCTGATAAACTTTCTACCTTAAGCCGCTTAAAAAACCCTGAATCGATACACCCTTAGGGTTCGATTGGTTAGGCGTTTTGGGAGCTTAGAAGAGCATTTTTAAAATCCAAAACTTTATTCTGTAATCACAACTCCTCATAACTTTTATTCAAATACTGATTTTAAAATTTAAACACAATTTTCCAATAGCTTATACAAACACATCACTAATCCACAACACACACCGCAATTCAATCCAAAAAAAAAAAAAGCTGCACACACCAAAAAGATTCCCTCCGTTTGCAGAGGACAAAAAGGCAAAATAAAACATCTTCCTCCTTCCAATTTTCAGTTTGAGACCTTCTTTGTTTCGCTTCTTTTCTGGAGCACCGCACCCAAAGAAAAACGATGTATCTATTCAGACCCCAACGTAATTAGTTAGACACCATTTAGAACAACTATCAAAAGACAAGCCTAAGATTTGTTAAAAAACATACTTTGCCATTTTTTTTCTACTGTTTGGAGGAGAACGAAAAAAAAAAAAAATCTCATGCAGCGGAAGATAGAGAGAGGCTGGAACCATTATTGATGAGTTTTTATCTTCGCATTTAAATGTGTTTGTCAAATATGATTAGGTTTTGATACTTTGTTTGGATTGGTTTCGATTTGGATCTTCAAATTAAATGTTTCTCTTCACTTTTAAGTTTCATATTTTAATCAGGCTTTGATATTTGTTTGGGTCTTTTTTATCTTCACATTTTGTTTATTAAATATGATTATGTTTCAAAATCAATTTCTCTATGCTTGAAATTTGCATATTTATTAATTGTTCTGTTTGGTATTGGAATACCCAACTTGACGTCCGTTTATGGCAAAGTCAATAAGAGTTTGCAACACAGGTAACTTAATCCATTTAATATGGTCTAATTTTGATCTTACCTTCAATCTTATGCAATTTAATTGTTGGGTCTTAAGCAAAATTCTGTAAGATCATGTTATGAGCAATATAAGAGCAACTTAAGCCAAATATAAGAGCACATTGTGATTACTGTAATATGGCCAAAATGGGGTTTTACCCATTTCTCACAAACTTTCCAGCAAAATGCCCCATGTCTGAAACTATTTAGGGATATGCCCCTGTTTTGAAACTCGATTTTTAGACAGGGGGCATTTTGCTGGAAAGTTTGTGAGAAAGGGTTATTTTGCCATTTTGGCCCTATAATATATTAGTTCTTAATATTTATATTTTTCACTTTTATAATGATCTTATGTGTAAATTTTTGACAATTTGTAAACAACTTTTTCATTGGAGCAAATTTAGCCTTCAAATAGGTGAAATTAGACAAATATTTAAGCTTGAACATGTTAACACTTAAATCTGGAATTTTGTAGATTGTACAAGTATGTGTTTTAACTTTTAATGTGTTTGAAAAAAAATATATTGATTTGAGATTGACATATTCTCTTAATGACAGTCTTTAAATATCGAGGAAGTTTGTAGATTGTATGTTTGTGTTTTAATGTCTTTTAGAAAAATGAATTGACGCATTCTCTTAGGCTTAGAAATGACAAGGTTTCACAGTAGTAGTAGTAGTAGTGTGCTATAATGTTAACATAGTCATAAGAGATATTAATACTGCATGATAACCAACTATCTCTTTGAGTTTTTCTAAGAGCAATTGTATCAAGTGGTTAATTTTACACATTTTAAGGGGGTGGGGAAAAAAAACACCTACTCAGTGCTTGTAAAGTTGTGCATATATACAAAAGTGTTATAGTAACCGTGCATATATGCATGGTTACTCTAGCTTTGCATTTAATATTTTACTATTTTTTTCTCTCTCCTTCACCTCACTCTCTCTTCTTGAATGCCACTGAGGTCATCACTAGTTATGATCATATCATTCACACATAGGAGAAGCAAAATGGTAACTTTATCAGTGCGATGAAGAAATAAGGCAGAATCATAAGGACTGGCAGTGTAACCCAAGCAAAAGATGGTGGAGCTAAACTTGGCAAACCAAGCTTGTGGAGATTGTTTAAGGCCATAAAGTGCACATCGAAGGTAACAAACCTTGTTGGATTCAACAGAGAGACCAAGAGGAGGTTGCATATAGACTTCTTCACTCAGATCCCCATTAAGGAAGGAATTTTTAACATCCATCTGAAAAAGATCCCATTTACTAGCAACAACAATAGCTAAAAGGGCATGAACAGAGGAGATACGAGCAACTGGAGTAAAGGTCTCTTCATAATCAATCCCATATTCTTGTGTAAAACCTCTTGCAACAAGACGAGCCTTGTAGCGCTCAATGGACCCATCAGAGCGAGTTTTGATCTTATAGCTCCACTTACAACCAACTACAAACTGTCTAGGAAGGAGAGTGACCAGATCCTAAGTATGGTTTTTGGTTAATGCATCAAGTTTCTCTTTCATTGCAATCTGCCATAAAGGGTCAGTGAAGGCCTCACGATAGGTGTGAAGCTCGTGAAGTGTAGCAAGGGCAGTGTAACAATGATAGTCAAGTAAATGTGCAAGAATGGATCTTACCCGAGTTGAGTGGCGAGGTGGAATGTCTTACGGAGGATCTTCAGGCGGAGCAGAAGCGAGGACCCAAGCTCAAGGTAGGGTAGCTTGTCATCAACATGTTCATCTTCGACCTGTTTAGGAGAAGCATAAAAAATATCTGGAGGTTGGATAGAGAAGTCCAAAGGAGGATCAAGAGTATTTGTAGAAGGAACAAGAGACTCATCTGAAAATATTTCTAAAATAGATGAGGTAGTCAAGGAAGAACGAAAGTGAGAGAGTTCAACAAACAATCAGTGTTCCCAAAAACAACATTACGAGAAACACGAAGAAGATGAGAGATAGGATCATAACACCTATACCCTTTTTGAGTTTCTCCATAACCAAGGAAATAACAAAGTCTAGATCGAGGCTCAAGTTTGTTGTGCTCATGAGGCTGAAGAAGAACGAATCAAGCAGATCCAAAAGAGCGAAGGTGATGATAGTCAGGGGGTGACCCAAAAAGACACTCGTACGGAGTTTGATTATGGATGACAGCACTTGGAATGCGATTAATAGCATGAACGGCATGAAGAGCAGCTTCATCCTAAAATGGGGCAAAAACTTTGGCAGAAAGAAGAAAAGCATGAACAGTGTCAAAAATATGACGAAGTTTTCTTTCAGCTCGACCATTTTGCTAAGAGGTACCTAGATAAGTTAGATGATGTACAGTGCCATAGGAATGTAACAAAGCTTGAAACGCATATTGAGTATATTCAAGAGCATTATCAGATCGAAAAGTTTTGATACATTTGGAGAATTGTGTTTCAATCATTTTTGCAAAGTTGTTGTATATTGGTAAAATTTCAGAATGAAATTTCATAGGAAAGATCTAACTATAACGAGTATAATCATTAATAAAAACAACAAAATATCGAGATCTACCAATACTAGCAACAGGATAAGGTCCCTAAACATTAGAATGAATTAACTCAAAAATACTATTAGAAATGGATTCACTGTTATTGAAAGGTAAAGCTGGTTGTTTTCCTAACTGACATGAAGTACAATCAAAATTGTCCTTGGACACAGAACCCAACAAACCCTTAGAAGCTTATTGTTGTACCCAAGAAGATAATGCATGACCAAGACGAGAATGCCAAAGTGCGAGAGATGGTAAGGAAGAAATTGTAGTAGCAACAGAAATAGGAGCAATAGGTTGAAGATGAAGATTGTCTATGGGAAACATATGCCCAACTCTAGGACCGGTCCTAAGCTCTTGCCCCGTCCGCGGATCCTACATAATACACCCAAAATAGTAAAAAATAAGGCGATAACCTAGTTCAGCTAATTGTCCCACAAAGCACAAATTATAGGATAGGTCAAGTACATGGAAGACTCCAGGAACAGAGAGGTTGGAGGTTAAAACAAAACCTAGACTATTCCCATGCATGGTGGAACCATCGGCTATATAAATATTTAGAGGATGTGGTGCAGGGTCAAGTTTGGAGGATAAGGACAAGTAAGGTGTCATGTGATTACAACAGTCAGAATCAAAAAGCCAAGTTAGAGACTTACCAGGAAGAACTGAGAGAGCAGTGGAAAGAGATGCATTACTAGTCATACAAATAGCCTGAGCTATAATCTCCTATAGTTCAATGGGGGAGAGGTTGATAGTGGATCTAGAAGACTAGGACTCAGTTGAAATGGAAGCCATCAGCGGAGTAGGCTTAATATTAGCAACAATAGCAATAGATTTTTTGCGACGGTAACAAGTCTCAATGGTGTGGCCAAGACGCTTGCAATAGTTGTAGAACTTTTTGTTGGTCTACTTGCGATGTTTGCTAGAGCCAGAGGAATCACTTGATTGCTGAGGTTGCTCTATGGGTGGAGTAGGAGGAGTAATAGCCAAAACATTGAGCTTATTCTAGGCTTGAAGGGTTGCAAGACGAGTTTCTTCTCTAACTAACTCGTTCACAGCAGTATCAAGAGAGGGAGCAGGATTGCAGTTAAGAAGTTGATCTCGAATGAGCTCAAAGTCCTTGTGAAGTGACATCAGGAATTCGTAGAGGCAAAATTCATTTCTAATGGAAGCATATTGCTGAGCATCCTTTAAGCATGCCCAAATTGGATCAGAAAGGTCAATTTGATCCCAAAGGTCAATCGATCATAGTAGTCATTGATCGATTGCCCTGGCTCTTACCTGAGTTGATGCAATTCAACTACTAACTGATATTTCATAGATCCATGAGTAGTGGAGTACATTTTGGCCAACATATCTCATGCTAATTTTGCATCATCAAAGCTGCCCAACAGATTGGAGATGGAGGGAATGGAAGTGTTTCGAATCCATGTGGGGATCATGTGGTTGTGACTATCCCATTCAATCATGCGACCAAGGAAGGCAGCATTTTCTTCACTTGCTCCTTGTTAGGAATAGTGATTGCACCAGTACAATAATGCCAGAGCATGCGACCCTTAAGAAAACTATGCATAGCTTGAGACCAAGATAAGTAATTCTTATTCCCCTCCAATATAGTATTGATGGGGTGAGGAAGAAAAATATCATTTTTATCCATTTAGAGACACAATATGCAAAAACAGACTGCAAAAATGAAATCTACGCGAAAAACTAGGTAAGGAGAACCTGGACTGCAAAAGTCAACCATAGAGAAAAGTCAACAGGTGGTCAAAGTCAACGCAGTCAATGGTCAGCGGATGACGTCAATAGATGGCTGGATGCTGACGTAAGCTAGGGCTGACGTGGCACTGATGACATCACGGGTGACGTCAACTTGAAGCTGAGGACGACGTATAGGGCGCGTGTGGCACATGGGTTTTAATGCAGAAGCTTTGGGCGGTATGTGAATTCTCCGATGATTGCGAGGCTTCCACCGACGTGTAGATCAACACAAGTCGATCTCAGTGATACCTGTAGAAATTTAATCGGAGCAATATTCACGACGATGATGACACGTGCAGTGGTCTGTGTGGTGTAGGACTCCTCAACAACAGTGGCTGCAGGTCCAGAACCCAAAGACAATGGCTGGAAGACATCGGAGGTTCAACGGCAAGAGGCTGCAGCGACTGTTTTGACGGCAGAAGCGATATTGAGAATGGAGTAACACCAATAAAGACAAGACTGCTAGGAAAAGGTTAGAGCAATGGCTCTGATACCATATTAGAAACATTGAAATCTTTAGTATTGTATTTCATGATCAAAGAATATATATGAGTGCCTTTTATATAGGAGGCATATCTGTGTGGTACAAGTAAATATGTGTGCAGTACAAGTAAGAGTATAGTACAAGAATATGTGCTATACAAGTAATGTAGTTGGGTCTAAAGCCCACAACATAATACACGTTAACAGTCTAGAAGGATTTAAGCCTAAGTCAACAGAAAGATGGAACCCAAATAACTGGGCTAAAGGATGTGTACGCACTACAGAATTGCACTGCGAGGATAAAGATAAAATTGGGTTTGTTAAATTTGTTGGGCTCAAGTTACCAGATACCACGTATTCTTGGGTGAACAAAAGTATGAATCTTAACTAATGCAGAGTCAAATGTTTGAACAACTATTCTTGTATGGCTTATTCCAACTCTAACATTAGAGATGGAGGAAATGGCTGTGTCATCTAGTATGGAGATCTAATTGATATTAGACAAGTTGCAGCTAGCGGGCAAGATGTATATATTCGAATGCCTGCTTCAAAGAAAGGTATTGGCCTTTTGTCTTTGTTGCTCTGTTGTAATTCGTATTTTGAAATGCCTTTTTCTTTTCTTTCATTTTTTTTTTTTTTTTGGTCAGTTATAATTGAATTTCGAAAGTAAGAGATTTTACGAATTAAACTAGTTGGAACCCACCAATCAATTTTTGTTGTACCATCTGCTCTAAAAAAAAAAATGTAGTACCATCAATTTTTCCATTGGTTTTATGGCATTAAAGTCTGCTGCATCTAAAATATTTTCGCTTTTCTATTGCTAAGTCAACCAGGAAAACATGAAAGACAAGCAAAAGATGAAGGTGATAGTTGTAGTTGCCATTGCCATTGCCGTAGTTTTTGGGGTGCTCTTGATTGCCTACTGCATTTGCAAAAGAAAAAACTTGAGAGGTAATATACCCACTTTGGAAAAAAATATCATGGTAAAGTAGAAAAATTGCGTTGGCTCTTGATTGCTTTTGAGCAAGTCAAACATGTCACTAGTCCAGGATTGTGTTTGGTTGTCAAGTTAAAAAAGAATACAAGAAAATTTGGGATTCCTATTTTTTTCTATCTTAAAAATTGAGATATTAAAATTTTTTTTTTCTGTGTGTGTGTGTATGTGTGTTTTTTTTCAAATCAAATGTTGACGAGGCATTTTTTTAATGTCAATAACCACTAATGCCATTTTTTCACTTATCAATTACTACTAACCACATTATTAGATTATCTCCAATAGTTGCTCTATATCTATTTTTTGGAGCAAAAACACCAATGTTTACACTCCATTCACACTCTAACAGATTCTCCATCTCCATTTTTTAGATTAGCTTTGCTACAGTGCTTCTCTACAAATAGAGAACATTGTAACTTTTACTATTCATTCTTCAAAATTTTTTTATTATTATAATAATCAGGTATTGAATAAAAAAATGTTGGAAGATATGTAGTTGTTAAAAAAAGAATAAATAATGAATAAAGAATTAATGAAGAAATAATATTTAAATGAGATGGAGAAAATGATAGAAAATCTGTTAGGAAGTGTATTTGAAAAAGTAAGTAGGTAAAAGCTAAATGTCACTGTTCATTATCCAAATAGTACAAAAATTTGGCTAATTTGCTGGAGATGCTCTTAATTTGTAAAAAACATTTGTAAGATTGCTTATAACTTTATTTCTTTTTTTATTATTCAGCAGCATTAACGTGCAACCTATTCACTCTATGTGCTACGTAGACAATTTTTATTACTAAGATAACGGTAGGGACTAATTGAGCATGAGTTAAAAATGTAGGAATTAAAATAGAAGCTCCAAAGATGTAGTAACCAAAATGCGTGTAAAAGTATGTAGCACACTAGTACTAACATTATATCAAAATAACACAAATTTTAAGAGTAAAAGATGATGTCCTTTTGGAGGCATAAGGTGTCAAGTCCTTAGTTGAAACACTCCGCTTGAGGTTTGAAATGAAAGATTTCAACTTACCGATTAATTTGAAACTACCACTACACTATAAAAGTTAAAATCATAAAATGTAATTTAAACTGTTTCTTGTCATTATTTGAGTAGCATAGTGAAGAGACCATCCATCTGGTGATGGTTAAAATGGTTTATATTCAATTTATAGTTTAGGCTGGACTAACGTGCATTCAATCCAAACTAACTAGTTGGAGTTGCCATATTCTAGTTTCTTATGTATTATTTGAAACAAACCTTGCCCTTATCAGAAAAAATGAAGAATAAAAGGGATGATAGACTAGAATATTGATGGCCAAAATTAAGACCTAGAGCTCCCACTCTTCAGCCTAGCTACCATAGCTATTGCCACTAACAAATTTTCAAGCAATAACAAGCTTGGTGAAGGTGGCTTTGGACTTGTATATAAGGTAACTCTGGTAGACCAATTTATACCATATTCAACATCAATATAATCTATTTACAAATGTGAGTTTTTAAGGTATACTAGCAATTGGACAAGAAATTGCTGTGAAAAGGCTTTCACGAAATTCTAGACAAGGATTGAGTGAGTTTAAAAATGAAGTTATGTTGATCACCAAATTACAACATTGAAATCTTGTTAGACTTTTGGGCTATTGCATTGAAGGAGAGGAGAAAATGTTAATTTATGAATACATGCCCAATGGAAGTTTGGACTCCTTCATTTTTGGTTAGAACTTCTCAAAACTTTATAATTTTTTCCAAACTTCATGAAGATTCTTTTAAAAGAAATTTCAATTTTTTGTTTCATTATTCAAGTTTAGTATTAACGTAAACAAGAAACTTGACAGATCAAATGAGATCTAATATTTTAGGTTGGTCTATGCGCTTTAACATTATTTGTGGGATTACCTGTGGGCTTCTCTATCTTCATGAAGACTCTAGATTGAGGATTATACATAGAGATCTAAAAGCAAGTAACATTTTACTTGATAATAAGATGAACCCAAAAATTTCCGACTTCGGCGTGGCTAGGACCTTTGGTGGAGATCAAACTAAAGGAAATATAGACAAAGTAGTTGGAACTTTGTAAGTATTCTTTAGGCAAAATTACACTATTGGTCCCTTGAATTTGCCCTGTGAGCACAATTGGTACCTTAAGTTTCAAGTGAGCATTATTGATCCTTAAAGTTTAAAAAATTAGTGTTATTAGTCATTTTGTTAATTGTAGTTAATGCTATTGCCTATGTGGCTAACTGAAAAATGATGTGGCATCTTTAGCTAAGTTGGTCCAATAAAAAGCAATAACTTCAATTAAAAAACTATGAAAGCTACAACTTGCCAAAAATAACAGAGCTATTTTTCATTCTCTATTTACTTTAGAGTCTGTGGAGTTCCATGGGCTGTACCTCCTTTTTTAGTTGTAGCCATGTCGATTCCTTCTTGCAAAGGTAAGGTATGCAATACTCTATCTCCCTATAGCGATTTGAACCCAAAGCCAATGCTAACTCGAGAATACACAAACGTTCTTAAAAAAGAGGAGGAGTCGCCACCTAGTTGTAGGTCAAGGAACCAAAGAATGATTTCATGAAGGTTACGTACTAGATTAAGTCGGGGATTAAGGTACATGATGGGAAGAGGTGGAATACCCCAAACTTTCCTAGTCATAGTTGGCTGTCATATATTGTTACTAAATTTGAGATTAAATAGAGCTCATATAATAAGCTATAGTGAATGCACGCTTGTATCTAAGGGCAAGAGTTCAACAACGAGTCATGTGAGGAGCAAGCAAGCATGTGAACAAATAAATATCAAGACATGTAAAAGGTACTTAAGCATGTGAACAATCATGTGAGAATATCAGAATAAGATCATGATCTCATCCAAACACGTGGACACAGAGAGCAAAGAAGCACTGAAGTGCGTTTATGTATACCCAATCATGTGAAAGCATGAATGTACCAAAATGTAAATATCAAACGAGATTTGAATGTTTGTTAAGGATGAATGCTTAAGGGTGTGTTTGTTTAGTGGTGAAATAAAGTGGATGGAAAACTTTGAAGAGAAAATGGGAAGGAAAACTTTTTTGGAGTGTATTTGGTTTGGTGAGAAGAAAGGAAAACAAATAGTGGAGCCCGACTGTTTTATCCCCAGGCCCACCAAAAAGTTTTCTCTCCAAAATGGAGAGAAAACTGAAGAGAGAAATTGGGCATCATTTTTGGACAAACATGCCCATGTGCAAATTGCACATGGGCCTTATCCACGTTGCTTTTTTTTTTTTAGATGTGATGTTTTTTTTTTTAATTTTTTTTTTATGGACATGATTTAAAAAAAAAAAAAAATTTAGGTGATTGATTTTTTTGGGTTGTTTATCAATTTTTTGGTTTTAATTGGGCACTATTTTTTAACAAGGGTATATGCGTAAATTTATACAAACTCACTTTTTCCATCGCTTCATTTTTCCACTCCCAACCAAACAAAAATTAGAAAAATTAAAATCTTTTCTATCCTCCCACTTTTCCATCATTTGATCATTTTTATCCTCCCACTTTTCCACCCTTCCAAACAAACGGACCCTATAAGTAGGAAGGAAGGATTAATTGATGTGGAGTTTCATTAAATCTTTAAATCTTTAACGTTTTCCTTTATTATACTTAAGTGGTCTTTATTCTTCATTGATGATCTTGCATGCTTTAATTGACTTCCCACTTTCCTTAAAGCAATTAAAATCTAGATATTGTAGTCTTTTAAAAAAGAAGTGAGTGGTTTTCTTATTAGACTCTTAATTCAAATTCAAATAGGATTTAAGTTAAAGTTAAAGATTAATTAAACTTTCTCTTGAAAATTACCTAATCTGAATTTTTGATCAATTAAATTAGGATTGACTTGTATTCATAAATTTTCCATTCTATTTTAAGTGAGAGTAATTCTACGGTACCCCCCAAAAAAAGGGGGGGGGGGGTACGGTACCTATCCAAAAAAGGAGGGGTACGGTACCCACTAGTAGGTAACCTACTACACCAGGTTACTTTTTTCTCACATTTGACGGTTTCATCCTCACATTGTGTAGTTCCAACATCACATGTGACAGTTCTTTTCTCACATTTGGTAGTTCCTTTACTTTTTTCTCACATTTGACGATTCCATCCTCACATTGTGTAGTTCCAACATCACATGTGACGATTCTTTTCTCACATTTGGTGGTTCCCTTACTTTTTTCTCACATTTGACGATTCCATCTTCACATTCTGTAGTTTTAATATCACATGTGACTGTTTTTTTCTCACATTTGGTAGTTTATTTATTTATTTTTTCTAAAATTTAACGGTTCCATCCTCATATTGTGCGGTTCCAACATCACATATGACAGTTCTTTTGTCACATTGGTTGGTTCCCTTACTTTTTTCTCACATTTGACGGTTTCATCCTCACATTGTGCAGTTCCAACATCACATGTGATAGTTTTTTCTCACATTTGGTGGTTCCCTTACTTTTTTCTCACATTTGACAGTTCCATCTTCACATTGTGCAGTTCCAACATCACATGTGATAATTTTTTTTCCCATTTGGTGGTTCCCTTACTTTTTTCTCACATTTGATGGTTCCATCCTCACATTGTGCAGTTCCAACATCACATATGACAGTTTTTTTTTTCCATATTTGGTGGTTCCCTTACTCTCTACTCACATTTGAAGGTTTCATCCTTACATTGTGTAGTTCTAATATCACATGTGACAGTTTTTTTTTTTTTTTTTCACATTTGGTGGTTCCCTTACTTTTTTTTCTCACATTTGACGGTTTTATCTTCACATTGTGCAATTCCAACATCACATATGATAGTTTTTTTCTCACATTTGGTGGTTCACTTACTTTTTTTTTTTTTAACATTTGACGGTTCTATCCTCATATTGTGTAGTTCCAACATCACATATGATAGTTCTTTTATCACATTGGGTGGTTCCCTTACTTTTTTCTCACACATGACGGTTTCATCCTCACATTGTGCAATTTCAACATTACTTGTGACAGTTTTCTTCTCACATTTGGTGGTTTCCTTACTTTTTTCTCACATTTGACCGTTTCATCCTCACATTTGACCGTTTCATCCTCACATTATGTGGTTCCAATATCACATATAACGGTTCTTTTGTCACATTGGGTTGTTCCCTTACTTTTTTCTCACACTTGATGGTTCTATCCTCATGTTATACAATTCCAACATCACATGTGACAATTATTTTCTCACATTTTGTGGTTCCTTTACTTTTTTCTCACATTTGACGATTTCATCCTCACATTGTGCAGTTCCAACATCACATGCGACAATTCTTTTGTCACATTGTGTGGTTCCCTTACTTTTTTTTTTTTTTTTCACATTTGACAGTTTCATCCTCACATTGTGTAGTTCCAACATTACATGTGACAATTCTTTTTTCAAATTAGGTGGTTCCTTTATAGTTTTCTCACCTGGATGACCGCTAAACACTTAGAAATTTTTGAAGTAAATCTATATCCAAAAGCTTATGATTCGAACCACGTTCTACTATTCTGAAGTAGGAGCAAAATTCTTATTCATCGCTCTAACTTCTCACTAAGTTCTTAACTTTTGATGGCAATTGTAGAAGTTAAATTTGAACTTTCTAACTTCCATCCATGTTGAGGAAGTTACTAAACAAGTAACCACTCCAAAACTCACTATAAAAAGACTCAGCCATATGAAATCAAAGTAAGTTTTTCACCACTTATAGAGTTGGAATTCCTGAGTTCAAGAGAGAAAACTAACTTAAGCATCGGAGGGTTCTTGGCTAGTTCACCTTGGTTACCTTTGATCTTGTGCTTCTTTCTTTTCAAGCCTTCTAAGCAATCTTAAGCCCATTGAAGCCTGAAGCATTCAGCCTACTAATTTTCTATGCATCATCAATATATACTATAAAACCGAAGATATATAACCTTATGTAATCTCTAATTGTTCTTATGCAACATCTACAACTTAATCACAGTTGTGTGTTTATTGTGGTGTCTAAGGTTGGAAATAGGGTGACTATACAATTAGCAAGTTATGCAAAAAATCCAATACAAAGATTGTTGACAATTTTAAAATTTTCAGTAAACACTTGAATTGAAACTACAGATCCAATATGAAATAGTCATCAATCAAGGCTATTACAACAGGTTATATATTTTTTAGTCATTTTCATTAGATCCACATGTGTGGAAGTGTCAAATGATTGTGTCCGACACAAGTATAACCACCCCAACTAAAGTGTCTATGTAGTTTTGTTTCATAAAATTATTATTATATTTAGACCCATCTAAAACAAAATAAACATCCCAAAAATTTTTCACAATAACAAAAATTACCAATAGAAAACTAAAAACAATTAAGCACAATTGACCAATTTTACCAAAAACAAACAACCCAATCCTTTTAAAAAAAATTATCAAAATAATTTTGTCACTGAGAGTTTAGCATATCGACCACAATGATAAGTGTGAGCCTCATTTGAGTAAGCAGAACCTCCACTAGCTAAGTTTAAGAGAGCCCTAAGAGCAATGAAATGTTTTTGTTGTTGAAAACTTATCAGTGCCACAAAGCACTTCTCTCTCTCTCTCTCTCTCTCTCTCTCTCTCTCTCTCTCTCTCTCTCTCTCTCAGGGTTTCGCAAAATTTATACAAACTCGTCATTCTAAAGCCATTTGGTATTTATTTCTATAAAATATTGGAACGTATAATTTGAACATAATTGACTGTTAAAAGGTCAATTTTCATCTCTATACTTTGTTTGAATCAGCATGGTGGCAAGTCAATATATTTTTTATCGAGCAACTCTGGTTCGAATCCTTCGCGCCTGCAAATTTTTTTTTTTTTTTGAATTTTCAATTTTTGGTCCATAAGCTGAAAAGCCCACAAGATCCTACGCCTAAGAAAAACCCTAGTTCATCCCAAATCTTCTTTCCTTCAATGTTAGTGATAATAGCCATCGATTTTCCTCTCTTTCTCTGCCCTTTTGTTCGAAGTCTCCACCATTTCTCGTCACTAAAATCTCAGTATGTCTCATCCTTATTCTTTAGTTTTCCATCTAGGTTTTTTGCCATTTGGCTTTTGTATTGTTGAATTGTTATTAATCTTGTTTTGTTTTGTTTTCCTATTGGTTTCGCAGGGGAGAATGAGCAGACTAACCACGTTTAGCATTTTTATGTAATAAGTTAGGCAATGTTTGAAAGAATTATGAAAACTAGTATCTCGAGTTTTAGAAACTCGAGATCTATATTAAAACTCGAGTCCAAAAGACTCGCTTTGCGAATGTGAAAATGTCACATAGATCTCAAGTCTTTAAGACTCGAGTTTTATGCAAAAAAAATTTCACATATAGTGGCGTTTTTAAGCCTTACAGTGACGTTTTAAAGCCCTATAGCGGCGTTTTCCTGCAAAAAAAATTTTATAAGTACCAAGTTTGGGAGCCTTATAGTGGCGTTTTTAAGCCCTATAGTGACGTTTTTAAAATCGATTTTCACGTGGATTTTTTTCCACATCGCACCCATCCTCTTACAAATCGAGACTTAAAAACTCGAGTTTTTTCTTGGAACTCGATTTTTAGACACTCGAGATGCTAGTTTTCAACATTGTTTTAAAACGTGACAACTAACTAAATTTTTTTATATTTATTGTTATTTGGCAAGGACGATCAGTTTCGCAGGGTTAGGAACAAACACAGGTGGGGGCTCGGTCCCTCTGGCCCCAGTCTCTCTCTTTGTTTAAAAAAAAAAAAAAAAATGCTTTTGCGCCTCTGAAATTGTAAACCATTAACCCACCCAGCCAGCCCACATGTTAAAAAAAAAAAAAAAAAAAAAAAAGGGTTTAGTCCAAAAATGTAAACCCAGCAATCCGACTGAAGACTCCAGTCTCCTCTCCGAAGTCGAAACGGAAAAACAAAAGAAAAAAAAAAAGAAAACCTAAGAAAAATGCTGCTGCCCACGCCGTGACGCCGCCACCACGTGAGAGCGGCCA
Organism: Quercus wislizeni; assembly: GCA_023055345.1. Lineage (NCBI taxonomy): Eukaryota > Viridiplantae > Streptophyta > Magnoliopsida > Fagales > Fagaceae > Quercus > Quercus wislizeni. The sequence goes on along the minus strand of JALGQJ010000031.1, from coordinate 2,235,792 downwards.
GACCCATCTCGCAGACCCACGCGACACCCATCTCGCCGTGACGCCGTTGCTGTCTTTGATCTTAAAAGCAATGCCAGACTTCTATCAAATGATACCTTTTTAAATATTTTATGAACAGGTATTAACTTGCAACTCAGTCTGATGAGCGCCTATACATATGTAAGGTCTGGTATTACTTCAATTGTAATTTAATTTCTTCATTATCAAGATTTTTAACATTAATTCTGCTTGTTGTAGTGTCAACTTTCATAATTTAAATGTGCAATTTCATGTGTTTAGGTTTGTGCAATCATAGCTTCTGGTTTTGGGGAAAATAGAAGAGCAAACTTAGATGATCTTGCCATCTTAATTTATACACACACACACACACACACACACACACACACACACTTATAATATGCAGAGTTTTTTTTTTTTTTTTTTCTTTTCTTTTCTCTTTTATATTTTTCTTTTTATGCTAAGACATTTATTGTACAGGTTATCACTGAAGACCGTGGTTTAACCCTTGACAAAGTTCAATTTGAAATGCTTGGAACTGCAAAAAAGGTTTATGTTTTTCTGCAGAGTGTGCTATGGTGCTATATTTGAATTTCTTTGGGACACAACTAACTTCAAAAAAGTAAATAAAATAACAGGTGTCTGTCTCTCTTGATGAAACAATAATTCTACATGGGGTGGGGATAAGAAGCTGACTGAAGAAAGATGTGCAGAGGTATGTGTTTGGCTTTTCTCTTTAATTCCTTATTTATTTTCAAAATTTTTATTCAGTGTGCTATTCACTAGGATGAATTGTTTGCCAATTTTTTTGATCAATAATTTTGACACATTAGAAATGCACTTAGTGCTACATGCATGGGTGAAATCACAATTCTGATGACCTCCCTATAGTGGTATAAAGCTCTTACCTTTTTTTTTTTTTTTTTGGTTGTCACATTGGCTTTTTAGTTTTTATTTTTAATGCTCAAATTCAACTCAACTTTACTCACAAAACTTCATTTTCAAAGGTTTTATTTGTTGAATTTCCTCAGCCAGCATCTACCTTGTTGTTTATTTGCAGTTAAATACTGACAGTGAGCATTTTGATTTGCTTTAGGCACTTGCATTCACAATAGCCTCAAATGCTGGTTTTGATGGTGCACTGGTAATTGCCAAATTGTTGGAACAAGATAATCATAATTTGGGTTTTGATGCTACTAAAGGTTTGTTCTTTTATTTGCTACAAGAATTACCATCATAGCCAACTTTACAATTTCGCATCCCTTTTCTTATTTTTGGGATTCAATTCTTCTCTTATTGGCGCTTGGGCTCCTGTCTCGGTAAAGCAAAATAGTGTAGGAAATTTCATGTTGTCTGAGTTGGAGCCTTTTCTATCCAATAAAAAGAACATGGAGATGTCTGTGTCCAGACCTTGTAGGAATGGGGAGTGTCCACAAAGCCTTGTGCATTGTATGAAAGTTGAATTATTGAGAATGTAAAACTTTCCAACATGTTTATATTGAGAATTCTTATGAAAGTTGAATTATCCAATTTATTGCACATGGATCTTGTTTCTCTTTCTTTTCTTTTCTAATTTTTCTATATTTATCTCAACACCTGGACTAATATCAAGTGATGATTGTTTAAAGCTGTTTATTTAATACTTTCCTGGAGATTTATTTAATAATAGTCCTTGTGCAAAACAGGTGTATATGTTGACATGGTGGAGGAGAGAATCATAGATCCTCTCAAAGCGGTTAGAACGGCTTTACTCGACGCTGCCAGGTAAAGATCATAGTTGGTTAAATGTGGAATCAATTGGAAAAAAGAATTATCTTTTCTTGTTTCTAAGATCTAATCATATTAGCTTCTGCCCCTCTCTTTGCATCTGCATTTTTTTAATAAGTGAAGGATAGAAGTTAAATAAGTAATGACTAATGAACAATGTATGCAACTAAAAACATACATACAGATATATATCAATTGTTTTATGATTTTTTTTTTTTTTTCGTATTTGTTAGATGCATTTTGAGTTTTCTGTTTTTGTCTTTGTCTTTGTGCTAAACAAAGCCCACAGTTTGACCTTTGTATTGGTGTAAAATTATTTGTTGCATCCCTAACCTGCTTTTCTTTTCTAGATGTTATCTTTGGTGGGCCTAGGTTGTCAAATTTGCATCCATTTTAATCTAACCTGATGCAGCATAGTCTTCTGTTTGAGGATCTGACCAAAGTATGCCATTCCATACTGTTTTTATGAGGGTCAATGTAATCGTGTAATATGTCTCTTATTTCAGTTGAAGATATTTTATTAGTAAAGAAGTTGCATTATCAAATACTAGGGACCAGGATCTGAATGGTGGCTATGGCAGTTATTTTAGCAGGTTTTTCTGTGGTTGAAAATCAAGCAAGGGACATGTGCATTATCTGAAATTAATCTTTCCAAGATGAATTTAATGGTGTGGGCTGTGTGGTTGGGTGTTCCATGTCATTTTTTTTTTCTTTTGCTTATGACACACCAATACATCACCTTAGCATGGAGGAGCATTATGTACTTGGTTATATGTAGATTTGAGCTCTCTGTGCTTGTATGATTGAGAAGTGAGAACTAACCTTTTTTCTTGTGAATGTTTTGTCATTGATGGAAGCATTTGCTCCTCTTCACCTCTGAATCTATCAAAAGGGCCATTTTGCAAGCTATCAGCAATGACCTAGTTTCTGTTCCCAGCCTTGTAATAGCTGTATTTACTCGTGATCTTTGGTTGGATCACTATGAGTGCTATTGTCAGCTGTTTGAAGATGTCTATGCTACTTGCAGAAGGACAACTCTGCTATTGGTTGGCTTCTCTGCTGGTAGGTGACAAATGCAATTTCAAAGTGAACATCGAGCTGGAGCTTGGATTTGCCCAGAGTCTACGCATGATCAAGATGCCTGAATTGATGGAGTGCTTGTTGATCAACACCATCGTTTGGCTAGGCCACTGGTGAACTCATGAGAACGAGGCTGCCCCGGAACTCTCAACTGGTTAAGCTTGTTTGCTGCCAAACTAATTTGTGGGGTGGATAGAAGAGTCCTGCCGATCACTGAGCCTCTACTATGAGATTCAATGTATTGTGAATAGCAAATTAAATCTTCAAAATATTGTCAATATTCTTACCTTACAATTAACAAAAAAAGAAAAAAAAAATCTATATAATATAGTTTTTTTTTCCAATTTCTTTTTCACGGTGAACAATGATTCAAGTCATTTGACTAAATTTGGTTAGCTTTGTCAATTGAGAGTCAGGGTAAAGGTGTGGGTCTCCAATCCAAATGCTCCTGCCATTTACAATTCCTGTCATATTTTGGATGGATTTGTCTTTTGCAATATCCTGATTTACTTGATTTGAGGTCTAATTAAGTGAATTATTGTGCACCACAGATGCTTTTAATGCTTCACTTGCTTTCAATTTTGGCCGTGTCTCTCATCAATTTAAGATCCACAGGAAATCTATAAGCCAATTGTTATAAAAAGAGCTCAATATTGGAATGAGTGGGCACCGGAAACGTGGGTTGATGCAGATTATCTTTTAGGGATATTAAAAGATGAACATTTCTGGTGTGATAAAAAGTATTTAGGGAGTAGATGGAATAATAAGTTAGAAGGTTGCAAAATCTTATTGACTGACTGCTAAGAAGTTTCAAAATGTTGGACACTAGGAATCAAACGGACGCCTAAGCCAAACATCTATCTGCTTTTCTTTTTCTTCTTTGGGTTGGTGAAGCCAACCAAACATCTATTTACTTAAAAGAAAACAGCCATGCCCAAAATGTCATATAGTCTGCCAAGCAGATTGTCCAAACTCAACATCTCCAAACAATTGATAGTGCCAAATGCATGTACTAGATATTATCTCATCATATATTCAGCATTACTTCACATAGCAAATACAGTGCTGGAAACTTTTTTTATTTGGTAAACCAGCACAAGTACTGGAAACTAGTTGGTAGGGGCAGAAGCATCAAATACAGGTTAAAATGCACAATTTTGTGTTCATGACAAGAAGATTCCTGATTCTATTTTCTAAGCAGTGATTGCAGATTCCTGGTATTGACAATACACATTGTCTTTCAATGGTACACTAGTGGAGATCACCATTCCATGGTGAGGTGTAATAGAACCAGTACAAAAATATGAGAACAAATTTTTATTCTTACCCCAAAAATGAATCTCACAGCACCACAAATATCTTGTATATAATCATTATCCAGAGAAAATTATATAATAAACAACAGTATTTATAGGTAAAGCTTTTCCAGAAGCTAAGTATTGTCATGTAAAAGCACTTTCAGCACCACTTGCGTCTCTATGATTATGCGGGTTGTCAGTCCCCCACAACATCATCAAAGTTTTCTGAAACTAAAACTAAATTTTTACTCGATAAGCTGACATTATTCTGTTCTTCTTCTTGCAGTGGATCATCTTCAAACAACATAAATTGATATCTAAAAACATTCAGTGCAACTCACATAAACAAGGGTAGCGCAACTCATGAAATTCAATCTCCCTTCAATTAAAAATAAAATTCACTAAATTGCAGCATTTTCCAAAAAAATTCAGTTATCAAATTATACAAATCACTGTTATTCCAGTGACCGAAAAATATCTTGTAGTGGAGTATTTTTAACATTTTCTATTATTTTTTAATGTTGTTCATTGTCCTTTGAGAGCACTAGATTTGATGCCAACTTGTATCGAATACGTTCTGACCAGCTCCCCTGAAAAAAGTAGACATTGTTGATGAATAAGAAGCTTAAGCAAATTATGCAAAAACTGTAAAATATACTTCCAATAAATATATTACCATAAAGGTTAGATTCTATTTGATAATTTTTGTATGCATGTGCATAATAACATACATGCCGCAATCATACCTGAAATATGAAAACAGTTAAAATTTAAAAAACGTAAAGAGTCACACAATAGTTATCATGTAAAAACCTAAATGGTCTCCCTTGCAACCACATTTTACTAGTCTTTCTCTTGTTGTAATTCTGTCCTTTATGACCAGCTAGTTTATAAATGCATGCTTGGGAATATGACCTGTGAACCAAATTAGCTTGTACGCCAACTAATAGCTTGTTGGTTGGTTCTTTTTGTTTTTTGAAATCTCCTACTAAAGAAAAAGAAAAAAAGAAATATGGATTGTGTAATAATGTTGTGTGTTAGGTTGAATTGGATATGTAGGTTGTTGTCTTACCTAGACGATATGGTCTTGTTATGTAGGTCTAAATTAATGTGGACCACTTTGATACACACAGTTGGGTCAAATAAGATATAAAAAGTAAAAGATAGTCATGATGTGTTAAGGCTTACACAGGGCATGACACATAATGTTCTGCTTTAGGACTCATTGTTGAATTCATGAATCTTGATGTCCTTCATTGAGTGAATAAAATTTGTACTTAAAGAACTTGCAGAATTTTACCCCACTCTAGAATAACCAAATCAAAGAAAAATTAAAATATAAACCTAAATAACCTAAATATAATTTTACCCGACTCTAGACATGATGGCCTTGTTCAATCCCATTGAACTGTGACAAAGTCCTTTATGCACGTATTTCTGGTTTTTAAGCATCAAATTAAAATTACTTTCATAACCCATTGGTTGTTACACTATTTATGAACAGTACAAAATATTGCAACTTGCCAAACCTAGGACTTGGTTCTTGGTCTTCTTTCTTTGGTCATAAATATGCACAATTAGGTTAGGCTTTGATAGTATCTAACTATTTTATCTCCTAGTTCTCCACTCTACCTAAGTAAAAGGGCATTCAATGTTCAAAGCCATAACATAAGGCAACAAGTCATTTCATTTCCTTTGTGTTCTACTGGTTTTTTTTGTCAAAAATTTGAATTTTTTTTCCTTAAGATGGAGAGCCTTTTGGGTCTACTTAGAATTCATGTCCATAGAGGGGTAAACCTTGCGGTCAGGGATGTCAGATGCAGTGATCCTTATGTTGTTATCAAAATGGGCAAGCAGGTAAAAACAGATTTAAGCTATTTTGACATAACTGTACTCCTAAGTTAAATACTTCTTGTAGAATTTTCCACATTCAAACTCAAGATTATTTTAAAAAAATATATAAACAAAAAAGGAAGAAGAAGAAGAAACCAGGGGAAAAAATAAACCAAAAATTGATGAAAAAAAGTTCCAATATGAGAAATTTTATTTAGCCTCAATCTCTTTGTAATAACTTATTCACTGACCAATATTGGAACAAACCAAAAATTAAAAAGCGAAGACCAGATTTTTTCTGACACAAAAGATAGACAAACACTTGTTATATGCATACGCAGCTCAATATGAACAAACTCATTTCAACAAACACCCTCAAAGCCTCAAAACTACTGCTGATGCTTCTTCTTCTTCTTCTTCTTAATTTCGGTATGTATAGGTTTCATGCCATATTCTAAAAAAGTAATTGGAAGAAAAAGTCTAATTTGTCAAGACCCAGAATACGTTGAGTAAGAGATGTATACGCCCATCATTTCCAAGTGTATGCCATTTTAAGCAGATTTACAATTTTACATGATTTTGTAAGAAATGAAGCAAGTAGCCAATGAGTGACATGCTACACCATCATTACTTCAAGGACAAAAATCATGAAATAACATGTAAACATGTGGAAGCAAAGAAAAAAAAAGATTAAGATAGAGGATATAGATCTTGGGACGGATTCATACCTTAACTTTTAACACCTTAAAAGGGATGTGTTTTACCAATCACTGCAGTGATGTGTATAAAGCCATAACTCAAGAGAAATTCAACCTTGAACATCTTGGGAGGTAAAAGTCATTACACAAGTATATAGACAAGAAAGTGATGCTGAGTGAAATTGAAAATCAATGAGAAGGAGATTAGTTTTTCAACAACTAAATTTTAGAAAACCAAATCAAATGATCACAAAACTATTCTTGCACTCTTTGAAGCTAGGAGGCCAATTTTTCAAGTGATTTTGCTAGAGAAATTTTTAGGCTCTAAGGTTTCAATGGGACGTCTGACCAACCAATAGATTAGGCTGGTTAACCCGAAATCTCACCAAAATGGAAAAAGAGTAAAACAATGTTTTCTATCCCATATTGGAATATGCTAGTAAATTGGTGCGTACGCCACCAATTCCTAGCATATGCCACTCTAGGCAGATTTGCACATTGGAATAGAAAAAGAGTTTTGGGTTAAGACCTGGGTATTTTATGGCCACAAATTAGGCTTGTATGTTATTGGGCTTCATATATGATGTTGATCATTTTGGTAGCGGTTAAGTTCTTCGTCATTGGAGTTGGGGATCTAGGGTTAAGGTAAAAGAAAAATGTGGTGTCTATAGAGTCTCTTGATCATCTCCTTTGTCATCCTCCACAACACCCAAACCCACATATCCTAACCTTCATTGATCAAGGTTGTGGGAGTAATGCGCGGTTGGGCCTCATTGGGGAGTACGCCGATCGGCTGAGTGGACCGGGGCAGAGAAAACACAAGGAATCACCACGTAGTTTTATAATCTTGGAATCATGAATATAGTGCCCTTACGTGGAAGGACTAGTTTTACTACCAAAGTATGGGTTCGAAGTTTAGGTACGGTCTTGGGAAGGCGTTAGGCACCCAAAACGCCCAACCTGTGGGTTGGCTTCCACTCATTGTGTCCTACATCTTAATCCTATTAAAGGCATATTCAACATTGCATCTTAACACACACACACACACACACACACACACATATTAGCATACAACATGGCATTTAATCCCAAACCAAACATTCATCTATCATGCTCATCAACCAACCTTAGCATTCATCTATCATGATGTCTCATATCACACCATCCAAGGCAGCAAAACAAACCATGGCAGAAAGGTAGACATGGCAATAATTAATTAAACATGTGATTGTATCAAGAGTAAATTATCCAAACGAACATGGTCATATTCATCATCAAACATATACCCAAGGCATGTTCATGTGAATGCATGACTTATCTCACTTACCTTACTGCATCTTAGTACCTATGCATCAATGAATGGACACATGAATGCATGTTCATGGTATTAAAGCAAGGAAAGGAAAGAAACCCTAATCTAGCATTTTAAAGCAAATGAACATACAAACAAAGAAGCAAAGACTCAGACAGCATTAAAAGAAATCAAGTAGAGGCATATTATATGAAAGGAATAAGGAAATAGAAGTAGAAAATTCGGATTAGGGTTTCTGGGCTTGAGTACGCATATGCATGTATAGGCCCGTGTACGTTGGCTAGTTGTATACGTATGCATACACATGTAGAAGCATGCGCACATAGACATGCCCTAAAGAACTTTAACCCAGAGAGCAAGAACAGCAACTAAAGAACAACAAATATAGTAACCTAGCATGCTTTGGATACTTTTGATCCGTTGAGGGATGCTTTGGATACTTTCCATTCACTGGGGATGCTTTTAAGCGTCTTTGTGTCCTTTACCCAACTGAGGGTATTTCCATCATTTTGGTGTATTCTTGAATTTTTCTTTTCCATTTCCCACCTTCTAGGAACCCACTGGGGATATTTGAAGTTTTTATTTTATTATTTTTTTATTATATTTTTTTTACTAAACTACACGTAGTTTAGTGGGGTCTAAACTACATGTAGTTTAGCCACTAGGTGTATGCCCGCCTCTTCATTTTTCTCCAACGGTTACCAACAGTTTCTTTTTTGTTTTCATTCTCTTCATCTCCCTCATCTCTTCATATTCTCTCTAACTCTCTATGCCTCCCTCTTATTCTTCCTTACAATTTGATTCTTATCTCTCAAATTCACTCATCTAAAATTCTTTCCTTCTCCAAGTTCTTTCATCTTCTCCATGGCACCCAAGTCCAAGAAAACTTCCTACGTACTCTCTAGCGATGCCATCAACCTTACTCGTTGGAATTGAGTGGTGAGGCTGAATTTGACCCCCTCGTTGACATACAGGCCTCAAAATCATCTTTCGGAGGGTGCAAGGACTGGATCAGTAAGTTTTTCAAACTTTTTTCATTTTCAAGTTTTGCTTTGATCTTCTGTTTTAAACCATTTTTTAGACATGTAAATACTTGGGTTTTGTTGTGGGATGGGTTTTGGTGCCTTTCTCTATTTCTTTTACATGTTTCTCAAGGTTGTTACACTTTAACCCTATATGCTGTTATAGCTTAACTGGAGCCCTTGGGCGAGTGTCCCTACTGGTGTAGACCCGAACTTGGAGGTGGCTGCCATTGTCACCTCCAAGATTACTCAGCCCTTTGAGGATGATGGCTTAAAGCTGCTCTATCTGGCGGAGAGAATGTGTTGCTAGTTGGTTGGTAAGGATTCCCCTTAGTTTCCGATGGATCTTCTAGAGTTTATGCTTGCCCTGCTTTCCATGACGAATGTGAAATACCATTTGTGGAGGAGTGGCATTCCTTATACCCAGTGGGTCTCAGATGAGCTAGACTATGAAGAGTTCAACAATACCCGACTCATGCCTTCCTTTACTCCTGCGATATGTGTTCTCCCTTTTCATTCATTTCCCTTCTTCTTTCGTATTACTTCACATAATGATGTTCACATGAGATACTCATGTCAGGATGGCCCTATTGCTAGTGCTCTTATTGACCCTCCTCATCTACCCTGATCGGTCTATGTCTATGGTCCTAGCGGTTTTGATCGTGAACGTGTGGTGGGCCGCAACACAAATGTCATAAGCTACCATTTTCCTGAAGGTACACGAGCGATGAGTTTTCCTTCATTCTTGTCTTATTCCCTTTCCATTCTTGCATCCCAACACTTGTTCTAACACTTTTTCCTTCAAAATTCAACCCACTATTCAGGAGCATGAGGAGTTAGTTTGGCTTGCGGGGAACCTCAAGCTGGAGATGACGGAGTACTCCCGGTAGATATACGGTCTTGGAAGGTATGCATATGCAGGTGGTGAAAATGATGATGATGATGACGACGACAATGACGACGATGATGGTGGTGATTCAGAGGCAACTTCTAGCTACCAGTCAAGAAAGAGGCACTTCCAGTGATCCTGCAAATAGATGGACAGACACACAACATACAACATATTTCTCTTTCTTTCTTTCTTTTTATTAGCACGTTTTTTTTTGCATTTTAGCTTTTATTTGAGATATTGGGTTGTATTTAAGAACACCATTTTTTCATTTATGCTTTAATTTAGGACATGTACTTAATTTATAACTTATAGGGGTAATTGCACAATTCTATGCAATTTTGCTTTTCTTTATCTTTGATGCTCGAAAATCTAAGCTTGAGTGTGCCTTGAGTAGGAGAAATTATAAGGTCCTCATGGTGGACAAGTGACATGGTCCACTATTCCACTAAAAGACTCCCACCTGTTTAAAATTGCTAAGCTAGAAATTTTTTTAAACAAAAACTGATTATTGACTCAGTAATTTTAAACAAATGGAAGTCTTTTAGTGGAATGGTGGACAAGTGATGTGGTCCACCATGAGGACTGTATAATTTCTCTTTAAGTAGTCCCTAGGTTGTAGGAATCATGGGAGGGGTCTCGGTGGAGGAATCACACTCCAAATAGGAAAAGGACTTCGGCTCTACCTTCTTTCATGCATACATGCAGGTCTTGACCATGTATATGCAGCTTTGTGCCTGCACACGTGTGCTGTGGTTCAAAAAAGCCTAGTCGCCCTATTTAAGTATAAAATAGTTGTTGGGGGCCTCCAAACCGTTACCAAACATATTTTGAACTCAGAAAACACTCTTTAAGGCTTTCCAATGGCAGAATTCTCTCTTTTAGAAGTCTCGGCATGGATCGAGAAGCTTGGCCTTAGTTTCAAGGAGGCCATTATTCCTTTCGGTCTCTCTTGTATCTTTCCATATTACTAAATCAAAGTGGATGAACCTCTCCTTCGTGATGCTGCCAACTTTTGGATTCCCACTCGACGTGTTTTTCACTTCAATGGTGTGGAGATATGCCCCATTCTTGAAGAATTTAGTGCAATCATGGTTGAACTCAAAGTTAGCACTCTTATCTTTCCCACCATTTGTAGGGGATCTTCTTGCCTTGGTCCAGGCTCTTTTATGTGTCTTCTTGACATAGCATGGCATTGTTGCCTATTTGACAAGTTGAACATCCATTCAATTTTTGCATACTTCTCTTTGCTAACTGTTCCTGAGATCGATAGACCACGTTCCTACTATCTTAATGCTTTTTATTTGTGTATCCTTGCAAGATACTTCTTGGTACAAGAGATGGGTTGCCTTGATCAAAGAATGCGCTTGGTGGTAAGCAATCTGAGGAGTGGGAACCCTGCGGGCATAATCTTGGCTGAAACTTTCAATGGCTTGGATGCGTTTCACAGGAAGGAAGCAAATTTATTTACGGGGAGCCCTCTTCTTCTTCAGGTATAATCCCTAATTTTTGCCTAGATTCTTAACCTAGTGAAATTCCTCTAATTTTTGCATGGGTTGCTTTCGGTTTTCAACTCATTGAGGCTCATTATATCGTCTTTTTCATTTTTCTTTTTATCTCTCTTGTTTCCACCCATGCTTTCTTTTTCTTTTTCTTTTTCTTTCTCTCCCCATTTTTTTTTTTCTAGGTGTGGCTATATGAGAGGATTCGACTGCTCCAACCCCCTACTATTCCTCCTAGTCAATACCTCCCTAAGCACTATTGTGACCGTAGGCCTAAACATGTTGAGATGAGTTTTGATGAGTTCATAGAGTTCATGAAGCACATTGATGTCATAGATATTCAATGGGTAGTGGAGTGGTGGCATATTTTAGGTATGGCCAGCCGTGTCTTCAAAGACAGCTATGTTTCTTTAGTCAGGCTTCGCCGTTGCTCTTACTCCACATGTCATATTGCAAGGCAATTTGGTGATCGCTAAGGCGCTTCTACTGATGATGGTTCCTTCCATACTTTGGCTTTTACTGATAGGATCTTAGGCAGAATCCATGAGTCTTGGCCAGAACGAAGGGTGACCAAAGGCATCCATTTTCCTCAGTTCCTTCATCCTACTTCGAGTTACAAAGCTTGGCTAGAGGTTAACATGAAATGGGTTCCTATAGATGAAAAAGCTTATAAGAGGTCTAACAAAATAAAGAGGACTAACTGACTACCTTGATATGCCCCAAATTTTACTTTTCTGCACTTTATGATTCTCATGTCTTTTTCTTTTGAATTTAATAAAGGATGGGAATGTTCCAAATCCCCTATGGAAACAATTTAATATCTTTTAATTTGAGCAATATGAGAATCATCCATTTATTATCTTTGCTTATTGTCATTATCATTTTTTTTTTCTTTTCTTTTTTCCATGCCATGTAATTTTTGCCCATGACGTTCTTATAGGAATTTTCGTCATGCCCATGGTCATTTCCCCTATCTTTTTCCTAGACTGCCCTTTCGTGTTTTCAATCTAGTGGGGTTTGTTTGCCTTAATTTTTGCCTAGGCCGCCAATTCGAGTTTTGAACATAGCAGGTTTTTTTTTTTTTTTTTTTTTTTCTCTCTCTCTATCTCTCTCTTTTAAATGTTATATCTTCGAAGCCTATCCATGTTGATTGGACGAAACATCTCTTCTCCATCCAAATTTGTAATTCTTGTAGCACCTTCTGACATGATTTTCTTAAGAAGAAAGGGCTTGGACCATCTTGACTTCAACTTCACCCTTGGATCAAAGGTTTCATCTTTAAGCACCTTTAGGACCAAGTTCCCTTCCTTAATGTTTCTAAGTTTCACTTTTTTGTTAAATGCTCTAGCAATCCTCTTCTGATGCACTTGTGCATGGTATTGTGCCCTAGATCTCTTTTCATCTATCAAAGTCAATTGCTCACATCTTTCTTTCATCCAATCTTCCTCTAGGACCTTGTTTTCCACTAGCACTCTCAAAGATTGTATCTCTACCTCAATCAGAAGGATCTTCTTACTTCTATAGATTAAAGAGTAAGGGGTTTCCCCAGTTGATGCACGGATAGAAATTCTGTAACCCCATAAAGAAAATGGAAGTTTTTCGGCCCAATCCTTGTATGTCACCACCATCCTGGCTAGGATGTTCTTGATATTCTTATTGGCTGCTTCTATGACCCTATTAGTTTGCGGTCGGTATGGTGAAGACTTATGATGCTCAATGTTTTACAACTCCATGGGAGCCATTATCTGAGATAATCTCTTATGGAACCCCATATCGGCAAATGATGTTATTCTTTATTAATCGAGCCACATGCTTAGCTTTTAATATGGAGTAGAAGGCCGCTTCCACCCACTTAGTGAAGTAGTCATTCGCCACTAGTATGTACTCGTGCCCATTTAAAGCCTTTGGGGCTATCCTTCCAATCACATCTATGCCACAGACTGAGAAAGGCCAAGAAGAGATCATGCTGTATAGCTTGCTAGGTGGCATGTGGTTCAAGTTTACATGTGTTTGGCAATCATTACAACTCTTTACAAAGTCTACACAATCAGTTTCCATTATATTCTAATAGTATCTCATCCTTAAGATCTTTTTGGCTAACATTCTTCCATTCATGTAAGGACCACAAATCTCTTGATGAACTTCTTCCATAATCCTTTCGGCTTGCTCTTTCTTCAAACAGGGGAGATGTATGCCATTATAAGACCTCCTATAAAGCTACCCTCCACATAGGATGTATTGCATAACCATCATCCTTATCGAATGACATTCCCTCTTATCAGTGCCATCAAGATACACTTATTTCCAAGAATTTCAAGATGTCATAATACCAAGGAACCCTTTCTTCTTCTATAGCCAAGAATAAGGACTCGATTTTCCTCTTGTGTACTTGTTCCTAGCTCTATTTAATCTCTAGGGGTCGTGTCCATACCCCTTTGGGTATCTCAACCATTGACGCTAAGGTGGCCAAGGCATCTATGAACTGATTCTGAGCTCTAGGAATGATAGTGTATTCAATCTTATCAAAGGTTTTGGTCAAGTCCTCCAAGTATTGTTGATAATGCTTCAAGTGTTCTTACTTTACATTCCGCAATTTTTGTGCTTGAGCCATGACTAAAGTCAAATCCCAAAGACTTCTACTTCCTTCTTTCCTAACTCTCGGAGAGCTTCCATTTCGATGATACACGCTTCATATTCTGCCATGTTATTAGTCGTCTCAAAGTTCAATTTGACAGCTAAAGGCACATGGGATCCATCAGGGGTGATCAAAAGTACTCTTATCCCATTCCCATATTAGTTCGTAACTTCATCGAAATACATTTTCCATGCCCCTAGTTCAATATCCAAAATATCATTATCTGGGAAATCCTTTTTTTTATCATCTCATTCTATAGGGTTCTTGGCACAAAAATCTGACACTACACTACCTTTGATTGTTTTCCTTGCCATATACTTTAAATTCAATTTTGCTAATAGGATTAACCATCTCAACAATCTCCCACTTAAAGAGGGTTTCTCAAATAGGTACTTTAATAGGTCCATTCTGGCTACTATCCATATTTGGAATAATAGGATAATGTATCTTAACTTATGTACAGGCCACACGAGTGCAAAACATGACTTATCTATGGGTGTGTATCTAGTCTCATAATCATGAAATCTTTTGCTCAAATAATACATTGCCCTCTCATTCTTATTGTCGCTGTGCAAGCATGCTCCTCCCAACCGCATCTCCTATGATAGAGAGGTATAATAGTAATGGCTTCCTATGCTGTGGAGGCACTAGAATGGGTGGATGGAGGAGGTATTATTTGATAAGTTGAAAAGCTTTCTGACATTCATCATTCTATGTGTGCAGTTCATTCTTCCTTAAAAGCTTGAAGATGGACTCACAAGTGGAGATGAGTTTGGCAATGAATCAATTGATGTATTGTAATCGACCTAGGAATCCCCTTATTTCTTTGTCATTCTTAGGTGGAGGCATTTCCAATATGGCTTTGATCTTGGATGGGTCAACTTCTATCCTTCTATCACTTACTAAACAGCCTAGCAGTTTCCCAGCTGTTACTCCAAAGGTACACTTTTGGGAGTTCAACCTCAATCTATATTCCTTGATCCTTTCAAAGAATTTTCTCAAGTTAAAGATGTGACCTTCTCTATCCTTGGATTTCACAATCATGTTATCAACATACACCTCAACCTCATTGTGCATCATGTCATGTAACAAAACTGTGGCCATCCTTTGGAAAATTGCTCCCGCATTCTTGAGCCCAAATGGCATTATTGTGTAGCAATAGATTCCTCATTCCTTGGTGAAATTGGTCTTAGTCATATCCTTAGGAGCCATTTTGATTTGGTTATATCCTGAGAAACCATCCCTGAAAGGCATCAAGGCACTACCGATTGTATTATCTACTAGGATATCTATATGAGGAGAGTGAAATCATCCTTAGGGCAAGCTTTATTCAGATCCCTAAAATCCACAAACATCCTCACTTTTCCATTCTTCTTTGGTACGGGCACAACATTGGCTGTCCATTCATCTTGGTGCACAAGTTTGATGAACCCAACTTCCAATTGCTTAGTGGCCTCTTCTTTGATCTTCAGAAGCCATTCGGTTCTTATATGCCTCAACTTTTGCTTAACGGGTACCATGTGAGCATGAGTACCAATATGGTGTTGAGCTATCTCAGGATCGATGCCGGGCATATCTTCATAGGACCATGCGAACACTTCTTGAAATTCTGTGAGAAAATCTTTGAGATCTTTTCTTTCTTTTTCATTTAGGGTTGAGCCAATTTTAATTAAGAATAGATTCTCATTATTGCCCAAATTAAGAATTTCAAAAGTTGGTTCCATAGGTTCAATTTTCTTTTCCAATTGTTTATTAATTTGATTTTCAAATTCATTAGAATCATTCAAGTGTAGAATTTCAATATTATGGGACACATCAAAATAAGCCAAATCAAAATTTGTTTTATTGAAAATATTGAAAAGTACATTGGAACTTGCATTACAAAATTTCTTTCCCTCATTCTTAGAAAACCCAACCCAAGTCCAATTATTGAGGTACCCCTCGATGAATTTTGTCGTTCTCCTTCTTTAGGATGCACCGCTTTCGTTCTTGTCTTCCTCTTCAACTCAGCAGACTAGTCTTCATCTTTCAAAGGTTCCCACACACGTATAACTTCGGTTATGTCATACAGAAGTTCACCTTCGTTAGGAAAATCTCTTCCTGCCTTATTGAGAAACCAGTCGCCATTGTCTACACTCCAACAGCTAATTACTCCATCATCTCCTTCCTCCCCATTATCTTGGGTCAACACAAGGTATTGTTCATTGTCAGAAGAAGGGCCCGTGTTATGTTCAAGCATGAAGCGAGCTAGGGTAACTTGAGTTGCTCTTGCTATCGAGTTCCATTCTGGCCAAGTCATGATCCTCCCATGATCCCGCATTTAGAAATCATTAACATAGGCCCTCCTGAAGGTCCATGGTCTGGGAGTGCTCATCAGTTACGACATGAATTTTGGTAGAAGAAGGCAGACCTTTCCTTCAGTCATCATTCGATTGATATTTTCTTGGTCAAATTGTCAGACATCATGGAACATGGAAAACTGAGAGGGTCCAACGAGTTTTAGTAAATACATGTCCTAAGTAAAGAGTTCTCCTTAAATGTTCTTGGAAAGTCTTTAAATCCATTTTAATGAAAGCCCAATTACAAAATCACTCCCTTTCTTCTTATGAACCTTGCCCTTTGTTTCATTTGGGCTTTAGTCCATTTTACAATAATGCTCTCATCTTACTCTCGTGGGCTTTCATTAGAATGTACTTAGAGATTTTCGACCCTTTGTCTTAAATATAGGCCTACAATGTGTTCATCACCTTTTGGTTCTTCTTTTGTTATTTCATCATCATCAATTTTTTTTTTTTTTTTTGAAGTAGCCTTTCCTTTAAAATCCATTAATTTCTCATCATTTTGGACCTAGGCATACAACAAGGAGGCCCAAGATTAGGGAATTTCATTTTGACTTTATGGAATGTTGGATGCCAAGTCCATAGCATTCCTGTTACCTTAAGCCCAATGTCCTCTTTTTCAAAAGTCCTTTTGATTTGGGCTTATGATAGCAATTAGGCTATGATCTTATGAACCTTTCAAGTTAAAATATACCTTTCAACTTTGGGATAAGCCTCTTCTATGTGAGAACCTTTTTTTTGTTATCCCAACACATCTTAGGGCATGCCATAACTTTTGGGTCATTCTTCAGATTTACATCTTTTATTTGTCCTTTAGAATTAGGTGAGCACAAGATATATGGTTGAACAAACAAGAGATATAAAGGGTACCCTCTTTTGATGGGATCTAGGATCTCTCTAAGTGTGGGTAGGCTCCCTAGAGCTAAAGGGATAGATAAGTAGGTCACTCATAGCTAGGTAGGCCATGATTCTAACTGAGGGCCTAAATGGACCTTTGTGGATTGGTGGCAAACCGTTAATGCACTCAAAGCCCATTATAGGCAATGGCACACATTATGAGTTGGTAGGATGAACATCGAAAGACTTTGGCTTGAATGGAGCATACACATTTTCCTACTAATCACCAACTGAGGTAAAAGGACAAAAGAACCAAGTGAAGTGTGTGCAAACAAGTATTGAACAAGCCTTTATTAAGATTAAGAAATAGGACACATTGGAATCAAACTCTCTATCCCTAGCGAAGTCGACACTGTAGGCGCAACGATTGGTTGGGCCTCATAGGGGAGTATGCCTTGGGCGAGTGGACCAGGGCGGCGAAAACATAAGGAGTCGCCACCTAATTTTATGATCTAGGAACCATAAATATAGCATCCATACATGGAAGGACTAGTCTTACAAATAGAGTGTAGGATCAGAGTTTAGGTACAATCTTGGAAAGGTGTTAGGCACCGAAAACCGCCCGACCTGTGGGTCGACTTCCACTCATTGTATCCTACGTCTTAATCCTATTAAAGGCACATTCAACATTGCATCTTAACACACACATACACACACACACACATACACTAGCATACATCTAAGCATACAACATGGCATTTCATCCCGAACCTATCATTCATCTATCATGCTCATCAACTAACCCTAGCATTCATCTATCATGCTCATTAACCAACCCTAGCATTCATCTATCAAGGCATCTCATATCATACCATCCAAGTAGCGAAACAAATCATGGCAGAGAGGTAGGCATGGCAATATTCAAATAAACATGTGATTGTATCAAGAGTAGATTATCCAAACATAGTCATATTTATCATCAAATACCAATGCATGTTCATGTGAATGCATAATTTAACTCACTTACCTTACTCCATCTCAGCACCTATGCATTAATGAATGGACATATAAATGCATGTTCATGGTATTAAAGCAAGAAAAAGAAAGAAACCCTAATCTAGCATTTTAAAGAAAATGAACATACAAACAAAGAAGCAGAGACTCAAATAGCATTAAAAGAAATCAAATAGAGGCATATTATAAGAAAGGAATAAGGAAAGAGAAGTAGAAAACTCAAATTAGGGTTTCTAGGCTTGAGTACTTGTACGCGGACCAGTTGTATGCGTGCACATACTTTGAGCCTGCGATGCATGCAAAAGCATGAGCATGTAGACACACCCTAAAGAACCCTAACCCAGAGAGCAAGAACAGAAACTAAAGAACAACAAATCTAGTAACCTAGCATGCTTTATAACATAAAAACAACTAAAACCTAAACTAATCAAACATGTTAACATATAAACAAAACAATAAAATAGATCAAAACACTATCAAATTGAAGAAATGGAAAGAAAAGTTTTAGAACTTGATACCTCAAACAAGAAGCTTTTTGAATTTGATTTGACTGTTCTCCTTAGTCAAATCTATTCACAATCAAACAAGAGTGATTAGTAAACTTCAAAACTCAAAGATTAAGACTAAAAAAGGTCCTAATCAAGATAAAATTGGCTTGAGTATGTTTTGTGAAAAACTCCCTCTTTGATTCACTATTGCGCTAGTGAATCTTAGGTTTTCCCTTAGGATTTTTTGTGTGTTTTGAAAATGTGCCATGTATGGCTTTATATAGTGAGAAAATAGGGGTTCAGAATTGCTCCCAGATGATGTAGGATTCCTTCCAAACCTCAAAATTAATGTAAAAAACTTGTCTTTCATTGGTTTCCAAAACACTAGCTGTGTGTGTAGGCTTGTGCCTGTGTAAGCAGGCCAAGGGTTTTCTTGGCCTTTTATTTTTCAAAAATAGATTTATTTTCTCAAAAAAAGTTATATTTTCCATTTTAACACCTCTCAAGTCAATTTGTAATTTGATTGGGCCCTAAACCAACCTTGGGCCTCAGAATTTCAATATCATTGGAGAATGGGGGCCTGAGTCGTAAGGGATACAAAATGTGGTGTCTATAATGGCTATCAAAGATCATGATGGATATCCACCTCTTTCACCCTCTGCCATAGTTGAACCCATGAGTTTAGTTATAAAGCCATTAAGAAGACCAACCACATCCTTACTAAGATATGCTTTGACTTTAACCTCCTAACGCAATCAACAAACTCAATTCCTTCTTCAACCCAAACAAGACCTTCTCACTTTATCCAAAGAGCTCCATAGGTCTAGGAATGGCGAAGGGAGGTTGATGGTGGAGTGAAGGTTGTGATTTATTTGGGATAAAGGAGGG
Source organism: Quercus wislizeni (assembly GCA_023055345.1). NCBI lineage: Eukaryota > Viridiplantae > Streptophyta > Magnoliopsida > Fagales > Fagaceae > Quercus > Quercus wislizeni. Next base: position 2,216,193 of record JALGQJ010000031.1, on the reverse strand, counting down.
AAAATATGAGGGATGAATGATATAGAGAAGAGACTGTTTCGTTTTTATTACACATATGGATTTGACTTGAATTTTTAATGATTTGCCTCATTTTGGTTGGGCCAAGTATGTAAAAAGATGTCATGTAATTGTTGCGTTACATGCATAGGCAATAGCACTAATAGTAGTTAACTAAAAGACTAATAGTTCTCATTTTGAAACATAAGAGACCAGTAATGCACATTTAAAACTTGAGGGACCAATTCCTATTACAAGGTAAAATTCAAGGACCAATAGTGTAATTTTGCCTATTTCTAGCATGTTTTGTTATAGAAAAATTTTCTAATCAAAGATTTCCATTCTTACAATGGTTATATGGCACCCGAATATGCCATTGATGGCCTATTTTTAGTAAAATCTGATGTCTTTAGTTTTGGAATATTATTGTTGGAGATAATATGTGGAAAGAAAAATCAAGGGTCTTTCCATCCAGAACATAATCTAAACCTTGTTGGACATGTGAGTTCACAAAAGATTTGACTCTTTTTTCTTTTATACTTTATTTTTTTCATACATATTATGATACAAACAATGCCAAGAAATTTTCAAATGTTTTAGGCATGGAAGTCATGGAGAGAAGGAAGGATTTTGGAGCTAATTGATACTTGCTTAATGGACTCTTACATCCTATCGGAGCTTGAACATTGCCTCTATATTAGTTTCTTATGTTTGTAACAACATCATGAGGATCTGCCTAACATGTCATTTGTGGTTATGGTGTTGCATAGTGAGAGTTCACTACTAGAACCCAAAGAGCCGGGTTTCTATGTGGGAAACAAATCACCTTCATCAATCAAGAACCAATCATCCTCAACCAATGAAATTACTATTACCTTGTCAGATGGTCGATAGTCAAGCATCATATCAATTTGATTATATTATATATTTTGTGATTAATATTTTACATTTGTACATTTTGGAAATTGTACACACTTATATTCTCCAAGAATGTGACATTAGTCTTATCTAGACCTTGATGGCTTAAAATGGCTTCTTCAATATTTAAGAGGTTTGAGACTACTTATAATCCATTTAACCAACTTTTTCAAAGAGGAAATAAGTAATTTGATTGAGACTTCAAGTTGTCATTTAAAAATCTCTCCCCCTTAAAATGTTTGGCTAAATCTAGTGGTGATGGAGCTTAGTGAAAAATGGTAAGGATTAAGAAATCAACAGGTTACCTATTAGCACTTAAGCAAGCAAATTAAATTTGGAGTTTTCTTAGTACCTTTTATTGTTTTTGAATTGGGCCCCACTTATTGAAGGGGGAATTTAAGCCCACATATGAGAGGGAATGCTAGACCTATTGTTAAATGATTAAATTCATCATTTTTTAATAGTTTAAGCATCTCAGAGAATTGGTAATTACTCACAAACAAACATAGAAAAGGGATACAAATGATAAATTCGTTTAAACTTTCTAACATTAGAAATGAATCTTTCAAGTGACAAGCAATGATAATAGAAATAGGAAAATTTTTCTTTATGAAAACAAGAGAGAGAGGGAAAGTAAAAAGATTACAAACTTATTACAGGGAAAAAAGTACTTATAATAGCAATATATCTAATACTATATATAAAAGCAGAAGCTTTTTCCTGCAATTGAGGCCGTGCTACCACGTTAGGAAAAAAGGCCACTTTAAAACTTGCCATGCTTCCAGATTGAGAGAAAAGTCACAATGTTTTGCTAAAACACTTTCTACCTTAAGCCACTTAAAAAAACCCTAAATTGTTACAGCCTTAGGGTTCATTTGGTTAGGCTTTTTGGGAGCTTAGAAGAGCGCTTTTTTTTTTAATCTGAAACTTTATTTTGTAATCACAACTCCTCATACCTTTTATACAAATGCTGATTTTAAACTTAAAACACAGTTTTCCAATAGCTTATACAAACACATCTTAATCCATTGCACACACCACAATTCAATCCAAAAAAAAAAAAAAAAAAATGCACACACCACAAAGATTCCCTCCATTCGCAGAGGAAAAAATGGCAAAATAAAACGTCTTCCTCCTTCCAATTTTTTGTTTGAGACCTTCTCTGTTTCACTTTTTTTCTGCAGCACCACACCCAAGAAAAATGATGTTTCTATTTGGACCCAAACGTAATTAGTTAGACACCATTTAGAACAACTACTAGTGAGTTTTTATCTTTGCATTTTGTTAGGTTCTAAAGACTTAGGTTTTATGTATTTAGAATTCTAATTTGTATTGTTGGCAAACCATGATCAAAACAATGTATTTAAGTTGTTTTAGAATTGCTCAAAGTTGATTCTTTGTTGTAAAGTTGGATTAAATTACTGCACAAATTAAAAAACAGTTTCAGCCCATTTCGATCAATCGAAGCTTAGGCTTGATCAATCGAAAATCAAGTTTGATGTTTTTTAAGCAGAAATTCCAACTCAGCCCTAAGTGTTTTAAATGGTTTTGGGTTTCTAATTTACCCTAGGTATATAAGGGAAACCCTAGCCACGTTTTTGTGTTGCTCATATTGCGGTTTGTGTGAATCTCTTGTGAGATCTTTGAGGAGCTTTCCTTCACATAAACTTAGGGTTTTCAAGGAGAAGAATTTTCTACACCTTGATGATCATTCCAGTTGCTGCCATTGAAGCTTAAAGAAAACACAAGCGGGTGTGCTTGTATTTGGTGGAGAATCCAAGAAAGAAGAAGTCCGTGGATTCGGAGCTTACACGTGGTCATGTCAGTAAGTTCTATTGGTGGGTTGCAATAAGAAGTCGAGCGTGGGGGCTTGTAAGTCTTATTGTATGAACTTCGATTCTTTCAAGATAGTGGATTCAAGTTTACCATGAGGATAGCTAGGTTAAATCCTCCCCAGGTTTTTACCGGTTTGGTTTCCTGGGTGATCATATCTTGTGTTATTTATATTTCCGCTACTTTGCATTATATGATTATTTGATTGTGTTAACCTAGATTTAATTAATTTGACTAAGTTACAACTTGGCTAATTTCCTAGGTTAATCCAATTGTGTTTTAAGGGGTCTAAAAACTAACACATTTAAGTTTATTTGTTAAATATGATTAGGTTTTGATATTTTGTTTGGATTGGTTTCAATTTGGATCTTCAAATTAAGTGTTTCTCTTCGCTTTTTAGTTTCATATTTTAATCAGGCTTAGATATTTGTTTGGGTATTTTTTATCTTCACATTTAAGTTTGTTCATTAAATATGATTACGTTTCAAAATCAATTTCTCTATGCTTGAAATTTGCATATTTATTAATTGTTCCATTTGGTATTGGAATACCCAACTTGACGGTTATGGCAAAGTCAATAAGAGTTTGCAACCCGGGAAACTTAATCCATTTAATATAGTCTAATTTTGGTCTTATCTTCAATCTTCTGCAAGTTAATTGTTGGGTCTCAAGCATTATTCTATAAGAGCATGTTATGAACAATGTAAGAGCAACTTAAGCTAAATATAAGAGCACGTTGTGATTACTGTAATATATTAGTTCTTAATATTTACATCTTTCATATTTATAATGATCTTATGTGTAAATTTTTGACAATTTGTAAAAAACTTTTTTCATTGGAGCATATTAACATTCAAATAGGTGAAATTAGACAAATATTTAAGCCCGAACATGTTAACACTTAAACTTAAATCTGGAATCTTGCAGATTGTACAATTATGTGTTTTAACTTTTAATGTGTTTGAAAAAAAATGTTGATTTGAGATTGACATATTCTCTTAGAGACAACCTTTAAATTCGCCATTATCAGGGAAGTTTGCAAATTGTACATTTGTGTTTTAATGTGTTTTAGAAAAATGAATTGATGCATTCTCTTAGGCGTAGAAATGACAAGGTTTCATGGTAGTAGTAGTAGTGCGCTATAATGTTAACATAGTCATAAGAGATATTAATGGATTAAACTGCATGATAACCAACTGTCTATTTGAGTTTATCTTATGGCCATAATTCCACACAATAACTATTTCATTTTTCATTCATGGTAATTTGAATTCTGAGTTTTAAGACATCACATGCATCATCTGAGCCTATATTATTTCTCATTTGCACTATTCACTTTGATGCAGTTTCCAAAATTACTTGATCAAATGTACTCTCTACATTTTTAAAAACATAAAACATGTTTGATGTGTCTTTCACAAATTGGATGGTCCCATCTCCTATAAGGGAAAAATTATGGATAATGCCAAAACTGCTTCGGGACAAGTTATGCCTTTTGTTTTGTTTTGTTTTGTTTTATTTAGGGTACGTGTGGTATACTGAATGGGGATTACGACAGGAATTGTAATCTTTATTACTAGTAATAAAGTGTGTTGTAATGTAATAATTAAACCTATTCATTAGTTTGGTTGTGAGTTATAACATTAGAATAAAACTTAACATTTATTTTAGGAAATATTTTACTCATACAATTATATTTTCTTAAAAAATTATTATTTTTAAATTAAAAGAGATATTTGTTATTTTTTATGATTTTTTTATTTTTATAATTGTTAGATGTATATGGAAAGTTTGTTTATTTAGAAATATATTAAGTTTTGAAATTATTGCACTTACTAAGGTATAGCTAATACAACATTTAAAAGAGGAATAGTTATTCCTCATTTTGAAGAATAACTATTCATAAGGAATGACTATTCCTTGTAATAAAAACATAGCCAAACTAAAAAATAACTAAATCCTAGGAATAACTATTACATTACAATGTCTATTACAGTTTACCAAACATGCCCTTATTTTATTTTTTTGTTTACTATTGCTACACACATGTATATATATATATATATATATATATATATGATTTGTTTTAATCTAGAAAATATTTCAATGATGTTTTTGAAAGCTCGATTATGTGTTAAAACACAAGAGCTATTTAGACCCCCAAATTAAAAGTTACAGCTTGATTGATTTTACTCTAACTTAAACTAAGTACGGAATAGAGTAAATGCGAGCGAACAAACAATAGAACTACTTTAAGCCATATTCATCAAAACACAGCAGTGAAATAAAAGCTAAAAGAGTAGGAAGAAGAATGCAAACACAAGATAACACGCCAATGTGTTATCGAAGAGGAAACCGAAGTACTCGGCGTAAAATCTCTCCGCCACCCTTCAAGTGGTAAATCGATCCACTAGACAATAAGTTGGGATACATGAATAGTAAGAGATCCTCCAAGCCTAATCTACCCAATGCACCTAAGCCCTCCAAGCTCCTACTCCAACAGGGCTTCTCGGAACCGTGTCTTGTCTAGCTTTCTAGATCCCGAAATACGCCCGATTGCATCCACCAAAACATGGCTTCTTCCAATGCTTCCTAGTAGCGCCAAAACCTCACTTGACACTCAAAATGGGTGTGAGTGTTTGGGCTATCAACCTCTCAAGGATTTGGAAATGGAGAGGTAGGAGTTGAGGAAAGTCACAATGGATTGTGTAGAGAATTGTGGGTATAACAATCTCTCACTCTTAAGGATAGTGGCTAGGGTTTTCTCTCTAAAAAGCACTCCACTCGATATGTGGGTAATGTGGGTACATGTGGTGTGTGTAGAGACCTGGTGTATCAGATATTACAAATTGGCAAAATAGAATGTTTCACGGGTATCTCGTAGGAAGGCCTTACCCGCGAGACACTCGTGAAAACTAACTGTCACCATTTGCCATGACTCTTCGTATTCTAGTCATGTGCTGAGCACATGCTTCACTTCGTGGGAAGGCTTCTCGCGAGCTACCTGCGAAAACTTCTTTGCTCTTCACTTTGCCTTGAGTCTTCACACTCTCTCTCACACACAACCCTTACAAAGAAATCCCACATAAAATATAGGGTACATAAGATTGAATAAAATTACATTCAAATTTGGCATGGAATAAAAGCCAACACAAAATAATTGTAAATCACAACTTTACAGTTGTAATGTCAAAGAATGAGGGTGGTCATATTTGATAAATAAAGAAAACATTGCAAATGCTTCATTTGAATTTGATTTTTTGTTTTCCTTTTAAAAATAATTATTTTTATTAATATTTTAGTTGATTTTGTGTTTACATATTTTTTTTTTCATGGCTAATTGGCTAATTAAATTGAGGGTATTTGTTGAGGGATAGGAAAATATTTTGTGATATTTGTTTAAAGTCCATAAAGATTTTGTTTTTAGGATTGATTTATAATTAGTTTTAGTATTAATTCACCAAACAAATAGATTTGCTACAAATCTAGAAAATTAATTAATGAAACAGAATAAAAAAATTATATAAGATTTTTTATTATTTACCTTAAAAATATAGATGTTGGATAAATATTGCTTTTGGAAGTGAAAGGATGAATGTTCTGCTTGTGTGCTGTGAATGATGTGTGTATGGTGATAAGTGAAGAAAAAACATGAAAATTCGTGGGTTTGGTGTTTGGTTTTTTAATAACCTCTTCTGAGGATTCTCAAAATTGGATGAATGTCTCAATTAAGTGGGCTAAATGGTTGTGTTAGGCCGAATATTTTATATGTTTTTCTATTTAGTATCCCTAAATATGAATATTAGGACTTTAGGAGAAGTCTTAAATGCTTCATAATTTGGGAGGGAGAGGTGAGATGATTCTTAGGTGGTAAGGTAGTTGAGAAGATTTTGGATTAAAAAATATACTTTTTTTAAATGTAATTTTATGTTGTTCAGTTTAGTTCAAGTTTTTATTATATAGCTGAATATATATTTGACAATCAAAAAAATTCATTGAGAAATTGAATTAATTATTGATTTCAATTGTTTTCAAGCAGAATAGTGCAAAATACTGAGCTATAACCAGCAGTGCACTAGCAACAACCACAAGAGGATGGAAAAAGCTCCATTTCTTGTCCAACAATAACCTATCCTTGATATAATTGTTTAATATTATTTGCAATATAATTTATGTTTTCCCTTTTAGGGGGGGGGGGGGGGGATAAGTTCCTTTTTTATCTTGAATTACCATGTTGATTTAACGATGACCATAAGGATAGTGTGAAATTGATTTTAGAAGAAAAAAAAATCCGGTGCAATGCATGGGCTATAGGCTAGTTTCACATAGAGAAAAGGGTAGAGGCCATTACCTGCAATAGCACTTACACGTGTCGCACCTCGAAAGTTACTGTTTCCAACATTCTTTGAAAAAACTAAACTAACTTTGTGATCATCCTCTGCTCTAGGGGGTCACTTAGGGTGTGTTTGATTGGGGTGAAAACAGGAAGGATGGAAAATAGGGAAAGGAAAATAGGGTGGAAAATTTTGTTTTCCACTATTTAGTTGAGGAAAGAAAATAGGAGAGACAGAAAATAGGGGAAAAAGTTTTCTCTCTTGGGTCCACTTTTTTTATCCTCCCAAATTGAGAGGAAAATGAGGAGGAAAAAGTGATGAGAAATGCATTTTAAACAAATACCCCCACTTTCTTACACTCATCTACCCCTCTCACTTTCCTACTATTATATAACAAGGACATAATAGTCAATTTATATAAACTACATTTTTTATCCTCCCATTTTTCTCTCCAACCAAACAAAAAAGTTTTCCACCCTCCCACTTTTCCACCCCTCCAACCAAACACACAAGAGGGAAAACTAAATTTTTTCTATCCTCCCACTAATTTTTCATCCTTCCACTTTTCTACTCCTTCAACCAAACGGACCCTTACGCATCTTGTTAGGAACTATATACGTACCTTTACATTGAAATGTATAATTGAGAGGTTCATTTGTGTTAGATTGTAAATTTTATATTGAAAGAAAAAAAAAAAACAAAAATTTTATTCACAAAGACAAATAATATTGTTAGTCATTCATGCTATTCTTACTCTCTTTCGGATTTTTTTAAAGCTGAAATTCCATTAAAAAAATCATTTTTTGAGGAAGCAAAACCCAAATCTTGAAAAGGAAGAAAATGAACAATTCCAAATCAAATATATATCTAGCAATATATGAATAAATAAGTGACAATGATTATAATTTTAAAAATAAAATGGATATACAATGAAAACCAAAAAAAAAAAAACCAAATTATTGGCATTAGGGTATAACAAAGCAGCAGAAAGTATAACCCAGAAACTAAAAATCACCAACAGCATACATCTCCCACTGCATGAAATAGTTGTTGACCATGTGTATATTCCCGTTCATACACCGAACATATGTTGCACCAGCACCTCACCGAAGTGAATCAACGCAATGGTGACCTACATTCCCGAGTTTAACGTCTTATAGACCCAAGGTGACAAGGGCATGCACAATATGAGGATAATGTAAATGATGATGACATGCAAGGAAGATCAGGATAAAGATGGGAACGGAAGAATGGGGAATAGAAATGGTGGACATAGAAGGATTTAGTTTTTCTTATGTGAGTTTGGTTGGACTTGAAAAAGTGAAATGATGAAAAACTTTTTGTTTGTTAGAAAAAAAAATTAAACATAGAAAATGGTATTTGTATAAATTGATATACACTCCTGTTACATAATAAAATAAAGTAATATTTTATATAAAAAAAATACCTAATGTTTAGACAAAAAGAAGAAGAAATTAACGTGAAGGGGGGAGAGGGGTACATGGTTCTTTCTTGAACTTGAAACAGAGGGAGCAAAAAGTCAAAGATGTGTAAAACTGGAAATCAATGAGCACCCTTTTTTTATATGTCTATTGTTGAATAAGATTCCCACCTGCCCTTGACAATATTGGCACTTTAGTTTATATTCATCTCTAGCTTAGTTACCATTACTTGTGGGAAATTTGGTAGTCATAAATATGGTACAGCCAAGGTGAGAAAACTAGAAAATAAATTTTCTTCTCAATTAACTCTAGTATGCTCTTGAGAGCCTGGGAACAAATTCCTTCATAGAGCGTAGGATGGAATGTGGAGATGAGGTTTTTTGTATAATGTACATTTCTCTCAGTTGTCTATAAGCCTGGATCAAGTCATCAAACAATAAAAATGACAAAAATCTGGCTCCCATTTGAATGTGTGATAAGGCACATTTCCTGATCCGTCTAAATCAAAGAATATTCGAGAATTCTGCTCTATTATTTCAAATCTTAGTGCTCAGTGCTCACCATTCAATTCCTTTGTTGACCTTTCTTTCACACTGTAGTGCAAAAGCGACTTCTGTAGAAGGGAGTAATGTGGAAATTTTTGTTCACAACAAATTGCAGAAATTTCAAAGAACAGCCACTTGCTTGAGTCAATGCACGAGCATTCTATTTTATAGACTTATAGTCTTCGTGGAAAAGTAAGGATCAGGACTGATAAGGCCGTAAATCTCACTAGTGAGAAGCACGATCCTTGCGCTCGAACATTCACCTACAAAAGAAGAAAACAAGAACACCTTGCAGAAGGCGCCGGTGTGGAGTCGGCCAAATACCCTCCAAAGGTTAAGTTAGAAATACATTCTCACAACTCTAGAGTGCTAGAGAAGGGTCGATTATGTGTACCTTGATGTGAGGGGGTATTGGGGCTTTTATAGTAGTGAGGTTTTGCCTCCTTTCCTTATAACCCAAGTTGTTTCCTTGTAGAACTCTCCCTCTAGGAATCCGAAACGTGGTGGACAAGTTATTCATCGTGAAGAGTCCGCGGTCTTTAAGGTGTTCCCTCAATATTTTTCCAATGATCTGCCCTATTCATATTGGGCCCTTATTTCATCAGGAATTCCATAAGGGATGGGCTCGACTCATTCTTTTGGCCCATGGTCATGGACCCATGAAGCCCGTTAGGCCTCATTTCCTATTTTTATCCTCTTCAACTGCCCCCTTCACCCCATTTGATCCGTCGCTTTTGTGCAAGGGGTCAATTGGGGTGACGGTCAACATAGTCCTGACGATTCTATATTCATGGGGCAACGGATAGACATACACGAATGGTGCCAAAGATGAGCTAGGATGGCGACCGTGAATACTGAGTGGTCGGTGACGTAGTCAATGTGGTAACGGTCAGAACTTAACAGCTGACGGTCAGAACTTTTATAGCTGACGGTTAGAATCTTATAGTTGATGGTGACAAGGACCTTTGGAGGGAGGTTTATGGAGCATGACGCCGTCAGGTCTATAGAGGTCTGACAAGCTGCAGAGGCATTTAAGGCAATGACACGTGTCACTCGTCGAGTGGTTCGTACCTCGGATCGAAATGCCGCTTCGTCTTCCGTGCACTCCATCTATAAAAACCAGCACCCTCCCCTTCATTTCTTTTACTTTACGCAGAAACTACATTGTCAGAGCGAGTCCGTCACCTGTCAGAGCTTATCCGTTCACATCCTCCAGCAACAACTTTTATCCGCTCACTCTTTTCCTCGGTAAGTGATTACATCCGTTCACTTTAATATACTTTCAGTTTTTATACTTAACATGGTAAAAACTTTAAATTTCTTGCATCCGTCTCTTCCTTTTTTATTTTAGACCCGTCAGTCTTAGGTTTTGTCGCTACGTTGTAGGCAATGTCTAGTGCGTCGAGTAACCAGTCGTTCGTCCGCGACGGGGCGGGTTACGAGAAATTGTACCCGTCGGGTTACAAAGATCCAGACGAACTAAGCGAGAGGACTCCATCTGCCACTTCACCGTCCTCAAAAAATGAGGATATGGAGTTGGCCGAACCAGAGGAAGGTTCTAACGACAGTGGTAAAGGAATTAAGTCAGTAGTTGGGGCTGACAGACTTAGGGAGTTCGTCATGCTGCCTGAGTGGACGATGAATAACTTCAGGTCCACAATTAAGGAAGTGCACTTCAAAACGATTAGAGCAATCTACCAAATACCCGACCACATCCCTATCCGTCTACCCTACCAGGCAGAAAAATGCTATTACGACAGAGTGGACGACCTAGGGGTGTATGAACAAGCACTCAAGGCTGGCCTTAGGTTCCCCTTGAATGCACTCAAGAGAGAACTCCTCCAGCACTTGGGCTTGTCCGTCAGCCAGATATCCCTGAATGCCTGGAGGGTTTTCATAGCAATGGAGGTCTTGTACGGAGCCATGTCTGATGGTTCCAGATCGCTGACCGTACGGGAGTTCCTCCATTGCTACCGTCCAGATGAGATTGACAAGTCGAGAGGAATGTATAGCTTTGTCCCTAGGAAGTCCGTCCTGAAAGTCATATATGAAACTCCTGATTCCAACCGTGACTGGAAGAGCCGTTACTTCTTCCTAGAAGGTGACGGCTGGATGTGTCACCCGGGGGAGACGGACTTCATGCCGGTTGATAAAACATGGGGAATCTTGGACTCGTCTGGTATATTTTACTCCGTCGTGATATGAAGGTGATTTTTCTTTAACTCTTTAACGACCGTCCTGATTATTTTGTCCCTTTTATTTTTTCAGTGCGATAGCGTCCGCAAGTTGATATAGAGGAGTACAACTTTTTGGAAAGAATTTTTTCAAAGACAAAGCCAGAGGAACGGACGTGGGCGAAGTTGGTTAACCTTAATACCGTCCATTGGTATTGCGACGGACCCGAGCCCACTCCGGCGGTTATCAAATACAAGGAGCGCACCCGTCAGTGTAAGTCCGTCACCCTCTACAACTAACTTGATCACTTCCTACGAGTTTACCCGTCTACTCTTATTTTTTCAAAGATGGAAGAGACGAAGAGAAGGGCAGCCATCAGAAATAAGGCAGCGAAGAACAAGGAGACGAACGAAGGTGCGATGGGGACAGGCTCGAGCAGGCCCTCGGCGAAGAGACCAATGCTTAAGGTAGACCGTGCACCTAAAAAACAAAAGGTTTCGACGAAGCCCGTCATTGGTCTGATGGCAGAGGGTAAAAAGACGGTGACCCCGGCCAAACCTGGGGGTGGCAAAAGTCTGATGGTTCCTCCTCCGGGTAGTTAGAAGAAGCCGCCCGTCCTACTCCATGAAGACCCAAAGTATGCTTTGGGGAAGATTTCTTCTATTATCGGGAGCGAAGACTATGAGGATCTTGGAAACCACTCGACGGAGGCTATGGGGGAGACAGACCTCTTCAGCATTGCCCAAGTAAGAGCCCATTGCTATATATATATATATATATATATATATATATATATATATTTTTAACAATAACTAAAACTCCATTCCGTAGTCAGGCTATGCTCATGACGAAGGGCTTGATGGACCGATCTCTTCACCAAGAGATGGCGCTTGAAAGGGTTCGTGAAAAGGCCAAGCTGACGGAGGAGGAGCTGTTCGAGCTAAGGAATTGGAAGGTGGTGACGGAGCAGAAGCTCAAGCTTGCGGAACGGGCCAGGGATGAATATCAAAAGATGACGGAGGAGCTTAAAACCGTTCTGGAGGACAAGGAGAACGAACTCCGTCTAGCCAAAGAGAAAGCCGTCCAGGAGTATCGTGACTCCGACGCTCTCTTGACAGAGCTCGGAGTTTCATATAACGACGGTTTCGACGATGCTCTCTGTCAAGCCAAAGCTCTTTATCCCAAGCTTGACTTCTCAGCCCTCAACATCAATGTCGCGGATGCTACGTCCGTTCAGCCCGATGCTTCTGATGATACAAATGAGCTTTTTGCAGAGGAAGGGCCCGTCACCGTCGTCCCCAAGGTTCAGGCTGAAGAAGGAAAGTCCCATGAAGCCAACGACCCCGTCATCCCTGATATGTAGACATTTATTTACTTACTTTTTCTAAGGTTTTTTTTTTTTTTTTTTTTAGAACAGTTGGATTTTGCATGTTGTATGCCGGGCCATTTTGTATTTGTTGTATTGACGTTTTTAACTTATTTATTTGAATGCATCTTTACTATTTCGTTGATGATTGTAGTGAAGTATCCGTCCTATTTGATGTTGCTTTAATGTTTACTTTATTTGGTTCGTCCACGTCGTAGACTTTAATAAAGTTTGTGACCCTGGTTGGGTCCGTTCATTTCGTGGAATGTGGCCGTGACTATTTATGGCCGTCCACTTTGTGGACTTGTATTTTTGTGACTATTGGGTCCGTCCATTGTGTGGATCGTGGTTTTTAACCTTGGTGTGGTCCGTCCTCTTTGAGGTTTTGTAAAAGCTTGTGGCCTTTGTTGGGTCCGTCCATTTTGTGGACTTGTATAAGTTTGACCCTGGTTGAGTCTGTCCACTTTGTGGATTGGTGTTGACCCTTGGTGGGGTCCGTCCACTTTGTGGACTCGTATAAGTTTGACCCTAGTTGGTCCGTCCACTTTGTGGATTGGTGTTGACCCTTGGTGGGGTCCGTCCGCTTTGTGAACTTGTGTAAGTTTGACCCAGGATTGGTCCGTCCACTTTGTGGACCTATATAAGTTCGACCCTGGTTGGGTCCGTCCACTTTACGGACTGGTGTTGACCCTTGGTGGGGTCCGTCCACTTTGTGGACTTGTATGAGTTTGACCCTGGTTGGGTCCGTCCACTTTGCGGACTGGTGTTGACCCTTGGTGGGGTCTGTCCACTTTGTGGACTTGTATGAGTTTGACCCTGGTTGGGTCCATCCACTTTGTGGTAGTAATCTTTTAGTAGTAAGGACACAGTATGGTCTGAATGTTCCTCCATAAAAATTTTAAAGTTGTAGAAAAAAGTACCTGCCCCCTTGGGCTTAAAAAGATACTAAAAGAGCCATTGTAGCAAAGGCTTGTTCAAACAAAAAGCCAAAAAATAAAAAATAATCAAAAGACTAGTAAAATGTAAATAGACTGGGGAATAGGGGAAATTGAATGCCACTTCTATTGGTAGTATTTCCTGAGGTTTTTCGTATTCCATGGGTGCTGAAACTTCCTTCCGTCCATGGTTTCGAGGTGGTATGTGCCCTTCCTCTGCCATGATGTGATTCTATACGGTCCTTCCCAATTTGGTCCGAGCTTTCCTTACGTAGGGTCTTTAGCAGCGCCCATTACCTTTCGTAGCACCAGGTCGCCGATCTGAAAGTCTTTGTGCCTTACCCTATCGTTGTAGTGCTTTGACATGAGGTTCTGGTATCGTGCCAACCTTTGTTCTGCCTTTGCCCGGGCCTCGTCCATTAAGTCTAGCTGGAGGCGCATCGCTTTTTCGTTTTTGTCTTCCGTGTAGCTCTGTACGCGATAGCTGGTAAGGCTAATCTCTGCTGGGATGACTGCATCGGCTCCGTATGTAAGTCGAAATGGGGTCTCTCCTGTAGGTGTCCTTGCCGTCTTCCGATACGCCTGTAGCACGCTTGGTAGTTCGTCAGGCCAGATACCCTTTGCCCCCTCAAGCCGGGTTTTGATGATTTCCAGCAATGTCCGGTTCGTGACTTCTACCTGTCTATTTGCCTGGGGGTGTGCTGGAGATGAGTAGTGATTCTTAATGCCTAGCTTTGAGCAAAAATTCCTGAACGCGCTGTTGTCGAATTGTTTTCCATTGTCAAAGACAAGCACCCTCGGAATCCCGTATCTGCAAATGATGTTTCTCCACACGAAGGTGCGAATGCTTTTCTCCATGATAGTGGCAAGGGGCTCCGCTTCCACCCACTTGGTGAAGTAGTCTATACCGACTATGAGAAATTTTAGCTGTCTTAAGGCTGTTGGGAAGAGACCCATGATGTCTAATCCCCATTGCGCGAACGGCCAAGGAGCCGTCATAGGTGTGAGCTCTTCTGATGGTTGCCTGATTAGATTGCTGAACCTCTGACACTTATCGCAGGCCTTTACGTAAACTTGGGCATCCTTGAGCATAATGGGCCAGTAATATCCGGCTCAGATCAGTTTGTGTACCAAAGACCGTGTTCTTGAGTGATTTCCGCAAATCCCCTCGTGAACTTCCTTCATCACATAATCTGCTTCACTGTGGCTCAGACACCTCAGGTACGGTCGAGAGAAACCTCTTTTGTACAAGATGTCCCTGATCAGTACGAATCGCGATGCTCGGACTTTTAGTCTCCTTGCAGCATCTTTCTCGTCTGGCAAAACGCCTGACTGTAGATATGCTTTTAAAGGCGCGGTCCAATTCTCTTCAACATCAATCTCCTGTATTTTTTTTCCGTCATCAATAAGCGAGGAGGTTTGGACAAAGGATAATACCTGTTCAAGAGCATTCATGAACTCTGCGGAGGCTGCTTTTGCGAGACGGTCGGCGCATTCATTTTCCTCCCTTGGGATTTGAACGAATTTGACCTCGAGGCCGCCGGTACGACTCTTCACTTCTTCCAGGTACTTCTTCATCCTCTCGTTTCTACACTCGTAATCGCCGTTGACCTGACTTGTTATCACCTGGGAATCGCAATGTATGATCATGTTCTCAGCACCCGCAGCCTTTGCGAGATCCAATCCAGCTACCAAGGCTTCATATTCCGCCTCGTTGTTGGTTGTTGGGAAGTCTAGTCTTATCATGCATTCGATCTTATCCCCTTCTGGTATTAGTATAACTACACCGGCACCTCTTGAGTGTTGATTTGATGACTCGTCCGTGTGGATGCTCCACAGTTTTTGTCCTTCAGCCCCTTTGTCTTCTGCCCGGGTGTATTCGGCTATGAAATCTGCCACTATTTGCCCCTTTATTGCGGTTCGTGGATGATACTGCATGTCAAATTCGCTTAGCTCAATTGCCCACAAGGCCATTCTTCCAGCCGCCTCCGGGCTGCTCATTGCTCTCTTTAAAGGCTGGTCCGTCAGAACTACAATTGTATGAGCTTGGAAATATGGTTTGAGTTTCCGCGCAACGGTTATAAGCGTAAAAGCCAGTTTTTCCATCCGGGGGTATCTTTCTTCCGCTCCTTGGAACGCCCTGCTTATGAAATAGACAGGTCGTTGCGAGCCTCCCTCGTCTCTTACTAAGGCCATGCTAACTGCCGCTTGCGAGACCGCTATGTAGAGGTACAGTTCTTCTCCTGGCATGGACGGGCTGAGTAGTGGTAGGGACGATAGGTACTTCTTCAAGTCCTCGAATGCCTTCTGACACTCGTCCGTCCACTTAAATGATTTTCTCAGTACTCGGAAGAAATGCAAACACTTATCTGTTGCTTTGGAGACGAATCTGTTTAGGGCCGCAACTTTTCCGTTCAAGCTCTGCATTGCCTTCACTGTCCTCGGGGGTTCTAGTTCCAATATGGCCCGCACTTTCTCTGGGTTGACCTCTATACCTCTTTGGGACACCATGAAGCCCAAGAATTTCCCGACTGTCACCCCGAACACGCACTTGCTTGGGTTCAGCTTCATGTTGTACGACCGAAGGGTGTTGAATGTCTCCTGGAGGTCGCACAGGTGGTCGTTCTCGTGCACACTCTTCACCAACATGTCGTCAACATAGACTTGTACGTTCCTTCCAAGCTGGTGCACGAACATTCTATTCATTAATCTTTGGTATGTTACCCCCGCGTTCTTGAGTCCAAACGGCATCACCTTGTAGCAGAAAAGTCTCTGACTGGTTACAAAAGAAGTTTTCTCCTGATCTTCCTCATTCATCTTAATCTGGTTATAGCCTGAGAAAGCGTCCATGAAACTTAAGAGTTCATGTCTGGCCGTTGAGTCTACCAAGGTATCTATTCGAGGGAGTGGATAGCTATCTTTCGGGCATGCCCTGTTGAGGTCCGTGAAGTCGACGCACATCCTCCACTTTCCGTTATTCTTTCTGACCATGACCACGTTTGCTAACCAGTCGGGGTAGTATACTTCTCGGATAAAGCCAGCCTCCAATAGTTTTCTAACCTCTTCTGCCACTGCTTTATCTCGCTCTGGTGCGAACACCCGCTTTTTCTGTCGGACTAGCGAAGAGTCCGGGTTAACATTTAGCCTATGGACTATTATTGACGGATCGATTCCCGGCATATCTTCGTGGCTTCACGCGAATACGTCCTGATTCATTCTTAGGAAGCTTATCAGGTCTTGACGTACCATCGGGCTGGCCAAGGTGCCCATTCTTGTCGTCCGTCCAGGTCTTGATTCATCGAGTATGACCTCTTCCAACTCTTCTACCGGCTTCGCTATGGTCCGCTGCTCTCCAATGCACATGGTCTGCTGATGATCCTTCATTTCCAACATGGCGATGTAGCACTCTCGGGCGGCCACTTGGTCTCCTCGCAACTCTCCAATTCCGTCCTCCGTAGGGAATTTAATCATCAGGTGGTATGTCGAGGTTGCTGCTTTCCAGGAGTTTAGTGTGGGTCACCCTATTATACCGTTATACGCGGATGAACAGTCGACCACTAGAAAAGTCACATCCTAAATGATTTGCTGCGGATAATCACCGACAGTCACTAAGAGTGTGATAGCTCCCAATGGGAGTACCCTCGTTCCTCCAGAGCCGACCAACGGGGCATTTGTTGGTGTTAATCGTGCTCTGTTTATTCTCATCTGCTAGAATGCTGGGTAGTATAGGATGTCTGCCGAGCTGCTGTTGTCGACCAGCATCCGGTGTACATTGTTGTCTCCTACCCTTATGCTGACGACAAGGGCATCATCGTGTGGATGGTGGAGGCATCTCGCATCGTCCTCTAAGAATCCAATAATCAGGCTTTCCCTCCGAGCTATCTTGGGTACAGAACCCATTATCTGTACATTCTGGATCATCTTGAGGTATGTCTTTCGGGCCTTTTTGGACGATCCCGTTGCTGCCGTGCCCCCTACTATCATCCTTATGTCCCCGACAGGGGGCCTCGGATGGTCGTTCTCCCGTCGAGGGGCCTGTTCCCGTGTATGTGCTTCCGTCCTCTCCTTGCTAACGAATTTCTACAGTTTTCCTTCTCTGACGAGGGCCTCAATTTGCTGTTTCAGATCGTAGAAATCTACAGTGTCGTGACCGTGGTCACGGTGGAAACCGCAATACTTGTTTCTGGATCGCTTGGTTGGATCACTCTTCAACTTCCCTGGAAACGTCAGGGACCCTTCGTCCTTGATCTGCATCAGTACTTGGTCTAGTGGGGCGTTCAGAGGGGTGAAGCTTGTAAATCTTCCTCCTGGGGGTTTAGAATGCTTCTCCTCGCGTCTGTCTCCCGTCCTCGGTTTCTTCCCCCCATGGTCCTGCCGGACATCTTCAAGTCTCTCTCTCTTCTTGGGTTTGTCTTCCCTGGCCGATAGTGCGTCCTCTACATTCATGTACTTTGTGGCCCTGTAGAGTACCTCAGACATGGTTTTCGGATCATTTTTATACAGAGAGAACAAGAATTTTTCCTTCCGTAGGCCATTGGTGAAGGCTGCCACCAAAATTTTGTCGTCAGCCTCATCAATAGAAAGTGCTTCTTTGTTGAAGCGAGTTATGTATGACCGCAGCGTCTCGTCCTCCCGCTGCTTGATGCTCATTAAGCATGCTGTAGACTTCTTATATCTGTGCCCCCCGATGAAGTGCAAGGTGAATTGAGCACTTAGTTCCTTAAAGGTGTTGATTGAATTTGGCGTCAATCTGCTGAACCAGATTCTTACTGCACTCCTCAGTGTTGTAGGGAAGACCCTACACATGATATCGTCCGGTACTCCCTGGAGGTGCATTAGGGTCTTGAAGGTTTCTAGGTGATTTAATGGGTCCTTGACTCCGTCGTAGCTCTCAACCTGCGGCATTCGGAACTTCTGTGGTAGGGGACAGGAGTTGACGAGTATAGTGAAGGGCGAGTCTGTCCTATTCACTAAATCGTCAAGGTCGCTAGAGACACGTCCCTTGAGGGCGTTCATCATGACCTCCATTTGCTCCTTCATCGCCTGCATCTCTACGAGGATGGGTGGAGGGGTTGCGTCCATGAGAGAGGGCATGCTCAAATTCTGCCGCTCCGGTCAACTGGGCTCGTTACTGCCCTCTGGCCTCTCAGGCCCCCTTCTTTCGGAGCTGTCCCCCTGGTTTTCCTCCTGGACATTATGTCCCGCGTCCCTCTGTCGCAGCTGTTCCTCTAGATCATGATTTTGTTTTGTGAGGCGCTCTACCGCAACTGTAAGGGTTTGGAATTGTCTTTCTAGTGTGGTGGACCTTGGCGGCTCGTCGTCTTGAACGTTGTTGGTGGTGGCCATCGAGCGTGTGAGTACCATGCAACTCTTATGTCCGGGAGGCGACAATGGCTTAAACTGTCACGATTTCCCACAGACAGCGCCAACTGATGAGGCCGTAAATCTCACCAGTGAGAAGCACGATCCTTGCGCTCGAACAGTCACCTACAAAAGAAGAAAACAAGAACACCTTGCAGAAGGCGCCGGTGTGGAGCCGACCAAATACCCTCCGAAGGTTAAGTTAGAAATATATTCTCACAACTCTAGAGTGCTAGAGAATGGTCGATTATGCGTACCTTGATGTGAGGGGGTATTGGGGCTTTTAAAGTAGTGAGGTTTTGCCTCTTTTCCTTGTAACCCAAGTTGTTTCCTTGTAGAACTCTCCCTCTAGGAATCCGAAACGTGGTGGACAAGTTATTCATTGTGAAGAGTCCGCGGTCTTTAAGGTGTTCCCTCAATATTTTTCCAATGATCTGCCCTATTCATATTGGGCCCTTATTTCATCAGGAATTCCACAAGGGATGGGCTCGACTCATTCTTTTGACCCATGGTCATGGACCCATGAAGCCCATCAGGCCTCATTTCCTATTTTTATCCTCTTCAAGGACAAAGTGACCAACTACAAAAAAAGCGACTTCTGTAGAAGGGAGTAATGTGGAAATTTTTGTTCAAAACAAATTGCAGAAATTTCAAAGAATAGCCACTTGCTTGAGTCAATGCACCACCTTTCTATGTTATAGACTTACAGTCTTTGCTCATCATATCAGGTTTAACTTTAATATGTTGGCTAAGAGCTCTAAGAACAGGAAGCAATGGACATCTTTGCTTTTGTGTTTTTGAGTTCTAGTTTATTTCTTTTCTACTTTGTATTTTCGGATGCTGTTGACAGAATTACCCAATCCCAATCCCTCAATGATGGCACAAACTTGGTCTCTAAAAATGGAGGCTTTGTCCTGGGGTTCTTCAGTGCAGGAAATTCCACTAACCGTTACTTGGGAATTTGGTACAACAATATCCCAGTTAGAACGGTTGTTTGGGTAGCAAACCGGGGCAATCCAATTAGAGACTCGTCTGGCATGTTGATGTTAAACAGTTTAGGTAGTCTTGTTCTTCTCAGCCAGAATAGGACTGTTGTTTGGTCGGCAAATTCCACAAAAGAGGCATGGAGTCCAGTTGTTGAGCTTTTAGATTCAGGAAATCTAGTATTAAGAGAAAAGAATGAAGAAAACCCAGATAGTTGTTTGTAGCAAAGCTTTGACTATCCTTCCGATACATGGCTACCAGGGATGAAACTTGGATGGGACTTAAGGACTGGTCTGGAAAGGCGCCTAACTGCATGGAAGAGTCCAGATGATCCATCTCCTGGAGAACTGAGTTGTGGGATTGTACTTCATAATTACCCTGAGATAGTCGTGAAGAACGGCTCCAAGGTATACCACCGGAGTGGCCCGTGGAATGGCATTAGGTTCAGTGGTGCACTATGGTTAAAGGCCAACCGATTTGTATACATCACTTTAGTCTCTAACAAGGATGAGGTATACTTCATGTACCACACGATTAAAAAGTTTCAAATCACAAGAACAGTTTTGAACCAAACTTTTTACGTGTACGAGCGCTACATATGGATCGAAGCAGATAAAAATGGAATTCGTACTTTTCTATTCCACGAGACAAATGTGACAGTTACAATTTATGTGGTGCTTATGAAAATTGTATCATTGGTGACTCACCTATCTGCCAATGTGTAGAAGGATTTAAGCCTAAGTCACCTGAAAGATGGTACCCAGACGACTGGGCTAAGGGATGTGTACGCACTACGGAATTGAGCTGCAAGGATAAAGATAAAATTGGGTTTGTTAAACTTGTTGGGTTCAAGTTGCCAGATACCTCGTATTCTTGGGTGAACAAAAGAATGAATCTTAGCGAATGCAGAGTCCAATGTTTGAACAACTGTTCTTGTATGGCTTATTCCAACACTGACATTAGAGATGGAGGAAGTGGCTGCGCCATCTGGTATGGAGATCTAATTGATATTAGACAGGTTGCAGTTGGCGGGCAGGATGCTAATTTGCAGGATGTATTATATATTCGAATGCCTGCTTCAAAGAAAGGTTTGGGCCTATTGTCTTGGTTGCTCTGTAATTCGTATTTTGAAATGCCTTTCTCTTTTTGTTAGATACAACAGAGTTTTGACCAAGGCCAGTGGCGACGCCACTCAGAGTCCACAGTCTTCCCAGAATCACCTTAACTTGAAAAAAAAAAATTATATATAATAATTTAAATTTTTTTATTTGTTTACCATTTAAAACAAATAAGAGCACCCTCAAACAATATCAAAAATTCCTTCAAAATTTTTATGCCAAACAAATTTTGAACTAATATCTAAAATTAATAAATAAATAAATAAATAAATTGTAACAAAGAATCTAAAAAAAAAGAAATTGTAATAGAGCAACCCCCCCCCAAAAAAAAAAAACATAGAAGTACCAAATGGCTCACGTCACCTTCAGGCCCAGCACCACTTTGATGGTCATTGTTAACATTTAGCTGGTTATCCCTTCGTCTTCCTCCTTCAGTTTCGTCTGTTGACCTCCCTTTTTTTTTTCTTTTTCTTTATTCTCTTCTTCTTATCTGTTGTTTAGACTACAGCTGCACCCCCTTGGTATGAATACACATAAGGCGTTGTCATTGATGAACCTCGTCAGATGAGCTCGCTGCCATCCCATAGTAGCTTCTTCAGTTTTCTTCTCTTCCTCGTTGTCACTCTCTTTCTTTTGGCATTTCTAGTCTAGGTTTCTAAACAAAATGTTAGCAGAGAAACCCAAGGGACAAGAGGTCAAAACTCAAGATGACTTCCACTGTTTCACACCTACCCACTTTCTACTTCTTATTAAATGCTTCCTTTTTTATTTATTTTTATTTTTATTTTTACAAAAGTTACTAATGGGCAGACAAACCAAAGTGGTTTATCTGGCACTCTTTTACTCTTTTTATTTTTTGATTTTTGATTTTTGTTTTAATTTCTTAGAAAATCGTTTATAGTTTATCTGCCACTCTTATGAAGAAGGCTTATTATGCTTTTTAATTTTTTTTATTGAGTTGTGAAATTAGCTTAAAATAATTTGAATAAAAGAGGTAGAATTTTGAAATTTAATTAGATATATTAATTTATATAGAATTTTTTTTAAATGGCTAGTAGTTAGTAAAAAAAATTAATGAAGCAACTGAACACCCATATTTAATAATTTAATTAACTAATACATTATAAAAGACAAACAAATTAAATTATGTTAGGCTAAACAACAATTAATAATTTAATAATTAATGAAACAACAATACAACAAATTATAGTTTATAAAAGACAAAAAAATTTATGAAATAACTAAACAACAATAATTAATAATTTTATTAATATTTCAAATGAACTTATAGTTTATTGTTCAAGTACCTTTCTTCATTTTTTTTTTCTTTTCATTTTTTTCTTTTTGAGATTTTTCGGTGTACAAAATGCAAATTTGTTTTGGTTTTAAGAATTTTTTTTTTTTTTAAAAGCACAAACTTCATGCTGACCAAATCTTGAATTTCGGCCGGTATTTACCGAAACATCCCGAAACACCCGAAATAGACCGAAATGAACTGAAATTATTTCAAAATGGAATAGGAACACCCTGGACAAAATTCCTAGAGTTGCCACTAACCAAGGCCAATTTCGGCTGTTCTGGCATGATTCAAGGCCGATTTTGATCAGTTTTGGTTGTCGGCAGATACAGTCCGATTCTAGCTGAATCAACTTGGTTCAGGGCAAATCGTCCCGAATCGGCATAAATCAAAGCTGAGTCAACGTGAATCCTTTAAAAAAAAAAAAAAAAAAACTCAGACACGGCATCGACGTGCAGGCAGTCGCATCGGTGGCCGCACCCCACGTTGGGCTGTGTCGGACACCAGTGTAGCACCCTCTCAGCTGTGTCTGTGCTTCCTAGGTTGAAACCGACCAATCATTTTTTGTCGTTCCATCTTTTTTTCCATTGGTTTTATGGCATTAAAATCTGCTGTATCTAAAATATTTTTGCTTTTCTATTGCTAAGTCAACCAGGAAGTGTCTCCCAAAAAAGAAAAAATCAACCAGGAAGACATTATAGACAAGCAAAAGATGAAGGTGAGAGTTGTAGTTGCCATAGCCATTGCCGTAGTTTTCGGGGTGCTCTTGATTGCCTACTGCATTTGCAAAAGGAAAAACTTCAGAGGTAATATTACTTTCTTTGACCCACTTTGGAAAAAATAACATGGTGAAGTAGAAAAATTGAGTTTGCTTGATTGCTTTTGAGCAAGTCAAACATGTCACTAGTCCAGGATTGTGTTTGGTTGTCAGGGTTCAAAAAATACAAGAAAATTTGAGATTCCTAAAATTTTTTTTCTATCTTAAAAATTGAGAAATTAAAATTTTTTGGAGTTTAAATTTTTCTTTTTTTCCAAATCAGATGTTGACGAGGCATTTTTTTAATGTCAATAACCACTAACACCACTTTTTTCCTTACCAATTACTATTCACCATATTATTAATTTGTAAAAAAAATTGTAAGATATCTTGTGACTCTAGCATTTTTTTATAAGCGAAAACACTATTTTGGTCCTTATATTTTGGGGTCACAATTAATTTAGTCCCTACATTTTTGTCGTAGTCAATTTAGTCCCTGTTATTTTCAAACTTGCAGTCAATTTAATCCTTGTCGTCATCTAACTAATGGAATACGCCTACATGGCAAACGGATTGTACTCTTGGCTCACTTATGCTTAAGTGACAAGTAAAATAATACTAAACAAATTTATTTGACATTTAAATAAAGCCACATCAGCATTTAAATTTAAAAAATAATTTTAATTAATTATTTTTTCAATTTTAAAGAAAGAAAAAAAAAGTTGTAAAAATGTTTCTAACTTTTCTGACATTTTTTGTAGCAACCGAAGTTACCAAACACACCAACACCAAAACACAAAAATCATAGGGTAAATTACAAAGTTTTTTTTTTTTTTTTTTAGAAATAATTACAACATGCTGCTAACCCCGCAGCTCGAACCCTTTCCCCACTAGACCCCCAAGCACTTTGTACATGGGGAGATACCAATTCAGCTACAAGACTTTTGGCGGTAAATTACAAAGTTAATCCCTATCTTTTACAACATATTTTAATTTGGTTCCTAATCTTTTAATTGTGTCAATTTGGTCCCTAACTTTTGTAATACTGTGTTAATTTGGTCCTTACTGTTATCCCTTGGATGGGAAAAGCTAATGTGTTGAACAGAATAATAAAAAATGATTTTTCATGCCACAAGCATGAGAGACCCATCGATTCAAGCTTTGATTCAACCCAAGATTTCAAAGAAAATAAATCCAACCTTGTCTCCCTTCTCTAGACCTATTACCCAATACGATTAGAATTTTAAATAAAAAAACATTGAAAACAACTTTCCAGATCTATTAATATTAATCATTGTTAAATATAGCAATATAAAAATCTGAAGACAATACTAATATCAATTCATTCGAATCATATGGACATTTACAAATATAGATCACAAACAATAAGGAATATCACTACATTGCAGAAGCATTATGCCTAATCTCCGACAGCAAACAATCCCAATCGGCAACCTTGTTGCTCTACTTTGCATCTTGTCTTACTGGTTAATAAAGTTCGGCTACCCAATCGGCTTTTTGGCACCTCCTATCTCTAGCCGCAAACCCATCCACACCATCTTATAATTTCCACATCTTCTTGTGATCAACCCAATGTGTGTTCCGAAATTTCCTGACGTTGGAGAAGTGGACGATGGGGGTGGACCAGCAAAGGACAAAAACTTTTGGGGGGAAATTACACTTTACCACCCTAAACTATGCATCAAATTACACTTTGCACCCTAAACTATCACACTTATCATACTTTGCACCTCGGTGTTACTTTTACTGTTATATTTAATGGAATTCTATTGCACATGACAAGCACATGCATTTTGCTTAGGTGGAACAAACATAAAAGACTGAAACACCCTTTTTCAAAATCAATTAAAACAAAAGCCAATTTTTTTCCACATCTCCCTCCTTGTCTCATGTGCATGCTAGCCTCTTCTCCAAACTCAGACCTTGTAAACCCCTAAATCTCTCCTAAATTGGGGATGGTAGTGATAATGATGTTTTTGGAAGTGATTTGATGATAAGGTTAAAGATGCTTGCCAGACTACAGTTGATGCGGGAACTTATATTGTGCAAAAGGCCAAAGAAGCTTTTGATGAACTGATCCCCTAAACTCGTCAATTACTTTATTCACATACCTATCTGAAAGATGTAATTTTTCCAATTGGTAGTACTCTTGCTAATACTATATTGGCTTGGTCGTTTATGCCTAGGCTTTTGAGGAGATTTCACAAGTATGCTATCCAAAGTCATGATGACTTTGATGTTCAGGGTTGTAATGGTCGCACCAACCACTATGGCAGCATAGTACCATAGTGGCTTATTCTTTCATTTGTATGGTTTTTGCATCGATGGAAGACGAATGTCTTTACTTGTATGTTGGCAGCTCAGAGTGTAGTGGGCATTGATAGGGACAAGTTGCTAGCTTTTGACAACCTTTTATCTGTTGGTCTATTTGTGATTGAGGATTTAGGGTTTATAAGAATTTGAGTTTGGGGAAGAGGTTGGCACGCACATGAGCCAGGGAGGGAGATTTGGAAAAAAAATTGGCTTTTGTTTTAATTGATCTTGAAAAATGGTGTTTCAGTCTTTTAAATTTGTTCCACCTAAGCAAAATGCATGTGCTTGTCATGTGCAGTAGGATACTGTTAAATATAATAGCAAAAGTAATGTTGGGGTGCAAAGTGTGCGTTTGAATAGTTTAAGGTGCAAAGTGTAATCTAATATATAGTTTAAGGTGATAAAGTGTAATTTCCCCAAACTTTTGAATTACTTTTTTTTTTTTTTTTTTAATCTAATGTGGTGCTATAGTTAGCAGTTGATGAGGCATGAAAAATCAATTTTTATTATTTCATTTGACACATCAGTTTTTTTCGTCCAAAAGATAACGGCAGAGACCAAATTGACACAACATTAAAAAGGCTAGAGACTAAATTGACACAATTAAAAAGTTAGGGACCAAATTGAGATATAGTATAAAGAATAAGGACCAACTTTGTAATTTACCCAAAATCATATCGACCAATCACCAACTCTCCTAAACACAAAAATAACCTAGCAATCCAAGCTCAACATCATCTTTGTAATAACATGTTCTGTGTTATTCCTTTTTTTTTTCTTTTTTTTTTCTCTCTCTCTCTCTCCCCCCGTCTCTTTTCTATTTTGGTTCACCCATACCCACTTGGAGCAAAACAAAACCTTTGCCTTGGAAGCTAGCTCGCCAAATTGAACCATAAACTAGGAAGAAGAAAACCATTTGATGCAATGTTTTGAATCCCTCCATCCATCAAATTGGTCAAACCGTACCTTTTTGTTGTTGTTAATTTATGAGATGGGAAAGCACAAGTCCACAAAGTTAAGCAAATAAACTCAGTTATGCCAAAGATGCATCACTCTGCTATGCACTATGGGTATTTTGTTCTGATTTGGGTTTTCTTGCTTTGATTTTGCTTGAAGTCTTACTTCTTTTATAGATGCAAATATTTCTTTTTGAAAATCAACCATTACCACTGAAATTCATGGACCCACTTGAGTGATTTGACTTGTGCTCTCTTCGATTTTTACTGTTTCTTCGCATTTCCTCTTCGAATAATTTTGTTTTTTTCCTTCTTATTTTTTGAATCACAATAGTTTGCAAGGTCAATTCAAGAAGCTATGAGTTACCAACAAACCCAATAAAGTTGATACTTTCTAACCTTAAATATTCAATTCTAATTTTAATTTTAATTTAAGAAATTAATTTTTTTGGGTTCATGTTGTTCTTCTAGGTTCAGGTTCTTCTGATCTTTATTTTTTTTAGGTTTATGATTTTTTTTTGTTCAAATTTTATTTTATTTTCTCCTTTAAAATCAAGAAATTAATTTTTGTTTTTAAAAAAAAAAATTAAATGCTGACATGGCATTATTTAAATGTGATATAAATTTGTTTACTATTATTTTATTTGTCATATAAAAGAAAATGAAGTTTATTCTGTAATTGTTTTTATTCATTTTTGGGTGTATATTCATTTTTGGGTTCAGTTTAGGGGCCTTTAGATTGGCCTTGAAGTGGCACGACAAGACAGGGCTTGCGGGGCTCCATAAGGCGAGTTTGTGGGTTAATAAAAAAAACCTGTTTATTAAATGAGGAGGGTTCAAGTAAAGGGTGTGGGCCCACGAGGCGGGTTCAAGCATAAAGAAATCCGCCCCAAACCTGACCTATTGCCATTCCTAAATGTAAGGACTAAATTGACTGTGACTCCAAAATGTAGGGACCAAAATAATGTTTTCACCTTATATATATATATATATATTAGTATTAGTATTTAGCAACATTACCTATACACTCTATGCGCCACATAGACAATTTCTATTACTAAGATAACGATAGAAACTAATTGAGAACGAGTTTAAAATGTAGGGATTAAAATAGGAGCTCCAAAATTGTATTAACCTAAATGTGTACAAAAGTGTGTAGTACTAACATTATATCAAACTAACACAATTTTTAAGAGTAAAAAATGATGACCTTTTTAGGGCATAAGGTGTCAACCGCTTAGTGGAAACACCCTGCTTATGGTTTAAAATAAAAGATTTAAACTTCCCAATTAATATATATTATATATAAAAGTAGAGACCTCATGTGAGAAAGCATAAGGTTCTACTAAATGGTGCATTCAATGCAAAGAGAATTGAAATATTCTTAAGTCCCACATCAGAGATAAAAACAACTTAAATATTGACTTTTTGTTTCATTTGGTTCAATGTTCCAAGACTTTACTATTTAAAAAATAAATATTCTTTGTATCCTTTGGTTCAATGTTTCAAGACTTTTCATCTCTCACATATACACATAAAACTCTTTGTATTTTAATTCATCATTTTCACCTTTTGCCCTTCTACCTCTTTATATATAACTGCCTATAGTCCTTCATGTCATCTCATGTCAAATACACAGACTAAAAACGTTGTCATTTATTTTCAATCTTTCGACGACACTTAATTTTCAATCTTTCAAATACACAGACTAACATTATTGTCTCATCTAATTCTAACTTGTATGAGTTGGCTACAACCAAAGGAGGAGGACTTACATTTTCTATTGAGTGACAACGGTAATTACAATTTTGATGTTAAAATCATAAAATGTAATTTAAACTATTTCTTGTCATTATTCGAGTAGCATAGTGAAGAGAGAAAGGTTTCCATCTGGTGATGGTTAAAATGGCTTATGATCAATTTATAGTTTAGGCTGGACTAACATGCATTCAATCCAAACTAAACAATTAGAGTTACCATATTCTATTTCTTATGTTTAATGTGAAACACATCTTGCTCTTATCAGAGAAAATGAAGAATAAATGGATGATAGACCACAATATTGATGGCCAAATTGAAGACTTGGAGCTCCCATTCTACGGCCTAGCTACCATAGCTATTGCCACTAACAAATTTTCAAGCAATAACAAGCTTGGTGAAGGTGGCTTTGGACTCGTGTATAAGGTAACTCTAATAGACCAATTCACATCATATTCAACATCAATATAATCTATTTACAAATGTGATTTTTTAGGGTATACTAGCAGATGGACAAGAAATTGCTGTGAAAAGGCTTTCACGAAATTCTAGACAAGGATTGACTGAGTTTAAAAATGAAGTTATCTCGATTGCCAAACTACAGCACCGAAATCTTGTTAGGCTTTTGGGCTATTGCATTGAAGGAGAGGAGAAAATGTTAATCTATGAATACATGCCCAATGGAAGCTTGGACTCCTTCATTTTTGGTTAGAACTTCTCAAAACATTATAATTTTTGCCAAACTTCATGAAGATTTTTTTATTGTTATTTAAAGAAATTTCAATTTCTTGTTTCATTATTAAAGTTTAGTATTAACATAAATAAGAAACTTGACAGATCAAATGAGATCTAATACTTTAGGTTCGCCTGTGCGCTTCAACATTATTTGTGGGATTGCTCGCGGGCTTCTCTATCTTCATGAAGACTCTAGATTGAGGATTATACATAGAGATCTAAAAGCAAGTAACATTTTACTTGATAGTAAGATGAACCCCAAAATTTCTAATTTCGGCATGGCTAGGTCCTTTGGTGGAGATCAAACTGAAGGAAATACAAACAGAGTGGTTGGAACTTAGTAAGTATTCTTTAGGCAAAGTTACACTATTAGTCTCTTAAGTTTACATTGTGAGCACAATTGGTACCTTTAATTTCAAGTGAGCGCTATTAGTCACTCAAGTTTAAAAAATGAGTCAATTTTGTTAACCGTAGTTAGTACTATTGCCTATGTGGCTAACTAAAAAATAATGTGGCATCTTTAACTAAGTTGCTCCAATAAAAAGCAACCACAATTAAAAAACTATAAAATCTCCAACTCACCAAAAATAACAGAACACTATCTTTCTTTCTTTGTTCACTTTAGAGTTTGTGGAGTGCCAAGGGTTGTACCTCCTTTTTGGCTTGCGTCCATGTCGATTCCTTCTTGCAAAGGCGAGGTTTGCAATACTCTATCTCCCTAAAGTGATTGGAACCTAAAGACAGCACTAGCTCGAGAGTACGCAAACATCTTTAAGAAAGAGATGGACGAGTTGTCACCTAATTGTAGGTTAAAGAACCAAAGAATGACTTCATGAAGGTCTACCTACTAGACTAAGTCGTGAGTTAGGGTATATGATGCGAAGAGGTGGAACACCCCAAGCCTTCCTAGTCGTAGTTGGCCGTCATATATTGTTACTAAATCCGAGATTAAATAGAGCTCTTATAAGAGCACTAGCATCAAGTGTGCCCAAATATTTGGCATTTGGCACACCAACACCAGAAAACCTATTACATGAGGTGTTCTAAATGCCAAATAATTTGGCATAGGTGAACAGTACCATTCCAAATTTGGAACGATACAATCAAAAATGCTATAATGAAAAATTCTTTTTTTTTTTTTAACTTTTTTCTCTCTCCTCTCCTTTCCTTTTCTTTCTTCTCTCTCTTTCTTCTTCTTTTTTCTTCTCTAGATTAGTCTCTCTCTTCTCTATCAATTTCTCTTCTCTCTCTCTCTCTCTCTCTCTCTTTCTCAACCTTACCACCCGGCCACTTCATCTAGCCACACTGGCAGCATCGCCTCGCCAAGCTGATGGCCTTGCCGGCCTTGGATCGCCACACTAGTGACCTTGCCTCACCCACCTCGTCACGCCATGTCACTGAATGTTTCCTTGATCTGCGAATTAGGGTATTTTGGATTTGTTTGTGTTTTTGGGATGGGTTTGGAGAAGTGAATTTCTTAAGTTGTTGGTTGTTTAAGGTGGTGGTTTTTTTGGGTTGTTGCTATGGGTTTTTTTTTTGTGGTTGTGTTGATATTAATTGGGGTGTGGTGGTTGGTTTTGGAGGTTGGCAGTGGGTTTGGATTGATGGGTTCCAATTTTTTCAAGTGATTTTGCTAGAGAAATTTTTAGGCTCTATGGTTTCAATGGACCAACCAGTTGATTAGGTTGGTTAACTCGAAATCTCACCAAAATGGAAAAAGAGTAAAACGGGGCTTACTGTCCCATAATTGCATATGCTGGTAAATTGGTGTGTACACCACCAATTCTTGGCATACGCCACTCTGGGCAGATTTGCAAATTGGGATAGAAAAAGACTTTGGGGTTAGGACCTGGGTATTTATGGTCACAAATTAGGCTTGAATGTTGTTGGGTTTCATATATGATGTTGATCATTTTGGTAGTGGTTAAGTTCTTCATCATTGGGGTTGGGGTTCTTGGGTAAAGCCCGAAATGAAATGCGGTGTCTATAAAGTCTCCCAATCATCTCCTCTATCATCCTCCACTGCACCCAAACCCACACATCCTAACCTTTGTCGATCATGGCCATCAAAGATCATGATGGATATCCACCTCTTTCACCCTTTGCCATAGTTGAACCTATGGGTTTAGTTATAGAGTCATCGAGGAGACCAATTGCATCCTCACTGAGATACGCTCCAACTTTGACCTCCTAATGCAATCAAGAAACTCAATTCCTTCTTCAACCTAAACAAGATCTTCTCACTTGGTCCAAAGAGCTCCATAGATCTAGGAATGGCGAAGGGTCAGAGGTTGATGATGGAGAGAAGGTTGTGATTTATTTGGGATAGAGGAGGGAAAGATATGAGGGATGAATGACATAGAAAAGATATTGTTTCGTTGTTTTTTTTTTTTTTTTTTTTTTTTTTTTTTTTTTTTTTTTTTACAGATATGGATTTGACTTGAATTTTTAATTGATTTGCTTTATTTTGGTTGGTCCAAGTCTGTAAAAAGATGTCACATCACTATTGTGTTACCTGTATAGGCAATAACACTAATAGTAGTTGAATAAAGACTAACAGTGCTCATTTTGAAACATGAGAGACCAATAATGTATATTTAAAACTTGAGGGACCAATTCCTATTACAAGGTAAAATTCAAGGACCAATAGTGTAATTTTGCCTATTTCTAACATGTTTTGTTATTGAAAAATTTTCTAATCAAAGAATTCCATTCTATGGCACCCGAATACGCCATTGATGGCGTATTTTCAGTAAAATCTGATGTCTTTAGTTTTGGAATATTATTGTTGGAGATAATATGTGGAAAGAAAAATCGAGGGTCTTTCCATCCAGAATATAGTCTAAACCTTGTTGGACATGTGAGTTCTCAAAAGATTTGACTCCCTTTTTTTTTCTTTTCTTTTTTTATACATATGATGATACAAACAATGACAAGAAAATTTCAAATGTTTTAGGCATGGAAATCATGGAAAGAAGGAAGGACTTTGGAGCTAATTGATACTTGCTTAAAGGACTCTTGCATCTTGTCGGAACTTGAACGTTGCCTCCATATTAGTTTCTTATGTTTGCAACAACATCATGAGGATCGGCCTAACATGTCATTTGTGGTTATGATGTTGCATGGTGAGAGTTCACTACAAGAACCCAAAGAGCCGGGTTTCTATGTGGGAAAAAAATCACCTTTGTCAAGCAAGAACCAATCATCCTCAACCAATGAAATTACTATTACCTTGTTAGATGGTCGATAGTCAAATGTCATATCAATTTGATTATATTACATATTTTGTGATTAATATTTTACATTTGTACATTTTGCAAACTGTACACACTTATATTCTCCAAGAATGTGTGACATGAGTCTTATTTGAACCTTAAAGACCTAAAATGGCTTCTTCCATATTTAAGAGGTTTGAGACTACTTATAATCCATTTAACGAACTTTTTTTAAGAAGAAAGAAGTAATTTGATTGAGACTTCAAGTTGTCATTTAAAAATCTCTCCCCCTTAAAATGGCTTGCTAAATCTAGTGGTAGAGCTTCTTGAAAAATGGTAAGGATTAAGAAATCAACAGGTTACCTATTGGCACTTAAGCAAGCAAATTAAATTTGGTGTTTTCCTAGTACCTTTTATTGTTTCTGAGCCCCATTTATTGAAGGGGGAATTTAGGCCCACATATGAGAGAGAGAGTTAGACCTATAGTTAAATGATTAAATTCACATTTTCTTAGTAGTTTAAGCTTTTCATGGAATTGATAATTTATCACAAACAAACATAGAGAAGGGATACAAATGATAAATTAGTTTAAACTTTCCACATTATAAATGAATCTTTCAAGTGACAAGCAATGATTATAGAAATGGGTAAATTTTTCTTTATGAAAACAAGAGATAAAAAGATCACAAACTTATTACAGGGAAAAAAGTAATTATAATAGCAACATATTTCGCATAAAGCAAAGGGTAGAGGCCATTACTTGCAATAGCATTTACAAGTGTCGCACCTTGAAAGTTACTGCTTCCAACATTCTTTAACAAAACTAAACTATCTTTGTGAATCTTAAGCATCTTGATGGGAACTATACATCTACCTTGACATTGAAATGTATAATTGAGAGGTTCATTTGTGTTAGATTGTAAATTTTATATTGAAAGACAAAAACAAACAAACATTTTATTCACAAATACAAATAATATTGTTAGTCATTCATGTTATTCTTACTCTTCTTTGGAATTTTTTTTTAAAAAAAAGCAGAAATTCCATTAAAAAAAAATTATTTTTTGAGGAAGCAAAACCCAAATCTTGAAAAGGAAGAAAATGAACAGATCCAAATCAAATATATATCTAAAACCAAAAAAATAAAAACCAAATTATTGAAATATTTGAGCTTGCAAAAGGTTCAACAATGGCAGAAAATAACAGTCATTGTAGTAACAGGAGAGAGAGAGAGAGAGAGAGAGAGAGAGAGAGAGATTTCTTAATTAAGATATTTTTTTATTATGAAAGCTTGACTCATACATTACAAGACACTCTATTTATATACAACTGAATAGATAAAACTAGAACCTTCTAACAAATTCTATTCTAACAAACTCATAACAACTTCTATAACTAACTATACGTAATTCTCAAGTTGACAGCTAAGAACTTAAGCTTGAAGAACAACTCTAAAGCCACACCAGACTTAAGCACTAAGCAGAGCATTTCTAGAAACAAGTCTAAACAAAGAAGAGAACCAAAGTCCAAAACAACAAATTTCTGACTAATGCAAAACGTTACCGTTTCACCACTTCATCAAACACAATACATTTAAGTAGGACGGTGTCGTTTTGGCCTTTGACATATGACCGTTGG
Source organism: Quercus wislizeni (assembly GCA_023055345.1). NCBI lineage: Eukaryota > Viridiplantae > Streptophyta > Magnoliopsida > Fagales > Fagaceae > Quercus > Quercus wislizeni. The sequence continues at coordinate 2,182,495 of JALGQJ010000031.1, read as the reverse complement.
TGAAATAGCCGTTACTCATCTTCTTCCTCAGTTTTGAATCTTGTGCACTTTCAGTTACTTCCTTTAACAATTATTGGAGTTAGGGTATAGAAGAGTAGCAAAAAGTAAAACCCAGAAACTAAAACAACGTACATCTCTCATTGCATGAAATACTTGTTAACCTTGCATCTCGGTGTATATTCCCGTTCATACACCGAACATACATTGCACCAACACCTCACCGAAGTGAATCAATGCAATGGTGACCTGCATTCCCAAATTTAACGTGTTATAGACCCAAGGTGACAAGGGCGTGCACAATACGAGGATAATGTAAATGATGATGACATGCAAGGAAAATCAGGATAAGAATGGGAATGGAAGAATGGGTAATAGAAAATGGTGGACATAGAAAGGATTTAGTTTTTCTCTATGTAAATTTGGTTGGACGTGAAAAGGTGAAATGATGAAAAACTTTTTGTTTGATAGAAAAGAAAAACATAGAAAATGGTATTTGTATAAATTAATACACGCTCTTGTCGCATAAAAAAATAAGATAATATTTTATATATAAAAAATACCTAATGTTTAGACAAATAGAAGAAGAAATTAACGTGAAGGGAGGAGAGGGGCACATGGACTTGAACTTGAAACAGAGGGAGCAAAAAGTCAAAGATGTGTAAAACTGGAAATCAATACTAACTTACTAATATTTAGAGGAAACTTTATTAGGTATAGCTAACTAAACAGAGACCAAATCTAACTCTTAATTACCAGTTCAAATTACCCAAAATCATATTAATCCAAATATCCAAAACTAAACCAAATCAAAAGAACTACTCTAAGTAGAAACCAATTCTAACTGAAATACCTTTATTGAAACCACCCAAACATATATCAAAGTTAATGCACAATTCATGTATATTTTCTAATTTTTTATTTATTATATAAATAATTTTTTTTTTAAGTTCTAGAAGTATAACCGTTGGGGGAAGAAAGTTTGCCAGGCTAAGGGAAAAATGAGAATTCAAATAGGTTAAACTTCAAGGTATTAAAATACAAACGTGAGCCTTTTCATCCGTATCCAAACTTATACTAAAATTTAAAATATCTCTTGATTGAGGCATTGTACCAAACCCACTAGGTTCATAAAAAAATAAAATAAAATAAAAAAAACCACTTAGCTAGAATTTCACATCTATACTTAACATAGTGTTTTACATCTGAACATGTGCATAACAAACGCTTCCCAAAATTTTCAAACAAGAGATTACTTTGTATTCTCTGATGCTACTAGCAACGTTTTCCAATCCCAATCCCTTTATGACAGTGAGTACTATGGGCACAAACTTGGTCTCCAAAGATGGAGGCTTTGTCTTGGGGTTTTTCAGTATAGGAAATTCCAATAACCATTACTTGGAATTTTTTACAACAGTATCCCAGTTTGAACGGTTCATAGTGCTGAGTGTTAGGGGTAATGAGTATATTACCCATTACCCATTTACTACCCATTTACTTCCCATTTGAATAAATATGAAAGGGTAAATTGCATATTACAACCCTAAAGTTTAGGAGTGTTTGGATTTTATACCCTGAAGTTTGGATTTTACCCTTTTTGAAGGTTTTTGGATTTTATACCCTAACGTTTCAGAATTTACATTTTACTCCCTAAATTTTAGGGGTATTTGGATTTTACTCCCTAGAGTTTAGGGGTGTTTAAATTTCACACCTTGAAGTTTTAAATTTTGAGGTGTAAAATCCAAACACCCCTAAACTTTAGGGGTGTAATTTGTAATTTATGCAATATTAAATAACCATTATTTACCCAACCCATTTAGTCACTCAACCTGCCTGTTAAACCCATTATTTGATTTATATAAATAATTACAAGTACCATTACCAAGAACTTATTATAAAACTACCACACTCAAAAGAAATTTACCGAAATTCCCACTCTATGGGTCAAAGACATCAACTTAAAATATAGCCTCAAATAATTGATAAGAGGAATGAAAAGGAAATTAAAAAATATCCAATAAAATTTACATATTCTGTGATATGGTTGCCAAGAAAAATTTGTAAATCAAATTTTGTAATACCCACTGTACGGATCAAAGACAGAATGGAAATCTACCCAAAAGGATTTAAAAGGAAATTAAAAAAAGATCCACTACATTTCACATATCTTGTGTGTTTGGTTGCCAAGAAAAATTCGTAAATCAAACTAGTTAATCATTATTAGATTGAGAAAGAGAGAGTTTACTAGATTTCTCAACAAAACTGTTTACTTTCTAAATTTTTGAGGAAACATGATTTGTTAGATTTTCTCAGCAACTAAACGAACCAACAAGGGAATCTAGCCTCAACAACTAACCAAACAAAGTGATACAAAAATGAACCTCTTTGATTCTCTCAATTTCGATTCAGACTCAAGATTCTTATTGATGGTTTCACGATGAGTGTGGGTTTGATCTCAAGAGACAAGCCACTTAAGTGCGGCGGCGGAGAGACTCCGGAGACTTCTCTGTCCACATCAAGCATGAGCTCGAGAATTTTAGAGCATAACAAACACACTTGTTCGAAGAGAAAAAGATGATTAGAGGAACTAGATACTTTTAGGAAATGTTTGGTAATTGGGAAAATGAGAAGAAAACTCAAGAAAATCAATAAGAAATTTTCTAGATAGGGTGGTAGCTGTGTTTTGTTCCCTTTAGGAGCTTAGGGTTAGACTTTTTCTTAATCTTCTTATTTACATTTTAGATTTTTTTTTTTTTTTTTTTTTTGGTAATCTACGTTTTAGACTTTAATTTAGAAGAGGTGGAAAAAAAATTAATATGGGTTTCTCCATTAATACTCATTAACTAAAGAGAAAACATTAGGTCTGGAGCTGGTGTAAAACCAGTGTTTTATGCCAGCCAATGAGACCATGCCACGTCAGAGTTCACTTAAGTCAATAGTATAAACTCAAAAAAAAAAAAAAAACATTTCACACTCACATGTTCACAGCTTCCTCTGCTTCCTTCACGCCTAACCTCCACCACCGCCACACAAATCGCTGTTCTCATCTCTTCCTTCACGCTGAACCTCCACCATCACCACACGGATCGCCTACCGAAGCTCACCGCCACAAATTTCGCCAGAGCTATGCGTGGAGCTTGGAAACAAACCGGAGCCGCCGTGAGCCACGATTCAAAGGTTTGTTTTTCATGATTTTCCCTTTTCCCCAATTTGGATTTTGAACACAACCTGACTGAATGTATTCTCGAGAGAGAAATAGCAAAAACAGTTTTTAGAGAGATACAGAGAGACAAAAAGATAGCATCTTTCTTTGTTGGTATAATCGATCTGAGAAAACAAAAACTAAAAGCTTTTTGGGCGAGCAGACAGACAGTTGATTTTTCTTTTGATCCAACAGCCTCTTTTCTCTCTCTCTCTCACCTGGATTTTCAACTTCCAGTTCACTTTCACACGCATTGTGTACCCAAATGGTGGGAATTTTTTTGGTTTTGTGTGAAGATTTTTGTGGGTTTTGGTGTGATATATGTATTGGATAGTGAGGAGTAGAAAGTGGGGTTGTGATAAGAGAGGGTTCTGTTGTGGTTTTGATTAGAAATTCTAATCTGGGTTTTTGGTTTTTCTTCTTCTCAGTAAAGTATGGACCTGAATGATAAACCCAGAAAGCTGTACGAAGTTTGGAAGGGAAGTAATGTGAGTTTCTCTACCTCTCTCTATGTCTATGTCAATTGGTTTTGCTCTTCATGTTATGCTAATTTTCAGTTCATTAACTGAATTGGGTTTCTTAAATTTTCTTTTCTCTTTTGAATGACTATAATAAAATTGTGATAACTTCACCAATTGTATTTTCTTTGTATTGGGGTCTACTGTTGTTCATTGTTTGGTTGGTGATTACTCCCTCCGTCCCACTTTATTTGTCCTGTTTAAAAAGTCAAACTTTTTAAAGGAATATCATTTATTGTCTTGTCTACCTTTTAAAATTGTATAAGTTTCCAAAACTATCCTTAAATAAATTTATCAAAAAATTTAATTATTAATAAAATAGGGGTATAATAGGAATATTAGTAAATTAATGACTTTTATTTTTAGAAACAGGACAATATTTTGGGACATCTCATAATAGAATAGAGGACAAACAAAGTGGGATGGAGGGAGTATTTGATTTTAGATATGTCTATTGCTATTTTTTTGATTGAGATGATTGATCCTCTATTATCAATAATTGGAAATTGTACAATTGCACTAGTTAGGAAGCTCTACTAATGTGGTTAGAGGCAACAAAAATAAAAGAATTAAAGCTGATTGTGGGAGTTTTCTTTTGCGGGTCTATTCAGTTAGTTTAGTATTCTTTTGGATTTTAAATCATCATACCACACTACTAAAAGTGTGAGGAAAAGAGGTTAAATTTTCAATTGAAGCCAACTAAAATATTCTCTAAGATGGGTGAGGTTTGGAAAGAAGGTTATGTCTAAAAAACAAATATATTATAAGCTTATTTTATCATCACTTTCTCTTTTTGAAAGAACTAAACTATAATATAATTCCATTCATTTCCTCATTTTATTTTCTCTTGTAGAATGCAAACCAAATGAGAATTTAGAAATGTATTTCATTGTCTTTAGTTTCTCTCAAATTTCTTTTTATAAAAAAATAATGAAACATAATATAATTTTTTTTTTCTGTTCTTTTACTAACTTGACTTTTTTACTGAAAAATTTGAACCATATGGAGTGGAAATGAGTTTTCGATTTTGGTTCAAATCAACTCAGCCACTTCACTTTAGTTTCATGTTAATGAGGCTAGTGTTTCTTTTTTTGTTTTCATTTTCTTCCTTTCCCCTTTTTAGGGGGAAAGAGGGTTGCTTATCTAATTTGTCTAGTTTCTTATATTATGGGGTAAATTAAGCTTTACTACCGTAAACTATACCCTAGAGGATTATAAAGAGCAAGTCCACAGAACAGTTTTCGGGCATTCCATACATGATGACCTTGCTCAACTGCGTTCTTTCTTTTTGGTATATGATATATGCTTCTTGTTTCATCAACCAGGTTCTTTTTAATTTTTATTGTTTCTTTTCTTCATTTGTTACCTTTTTTTTACCCCTATGCTCCTCTGTTTTTGTCATGGATTATGAGTGTCTTTAATTACTATTATTATGATGATGATAATGATGGGGATTTTATAGTTAATTCATGTTAATTTCATGGCCATCCAGGCATTCAGGGGCCTCTGTGTTGGTTGGTTGGACTTTGGAGTTTAGGCTAGCAATTAAACAAGATGACAATTTTGGTTCCACATTTCTTGCTTTAGGAAAATGAAATTTAATGCTTGGTTGATTAATGTTATTTCTTCTGCACTGTGCATGGTACTGTTTAATATTTTCTCTTTAGTAACTAAAATTTCAGTTGGTGTGTCATTCATAAGAAATTCTGTGCTTTTATGGAGAGTATGCTCCAACTGCCTATAAGGAAAATCTTCATCGGTGTCGAGTAAGGGTGGAGACGAGGTGTGAGATTTGCAGTCACCAATCTGAAACTATAAGCCATATCTGGTGGGAGTGCCCATTTGCACAAAACGTGTGGGCTTTATTCAAAGGTTGAACACAAAAATGCAGCAACAAAGCCTTAGATTTCTTACTACTGTTCCAACAGATGCAGAGGAAACTGAGCTAGCAGGAATTAGAGAAGTGGATCGTTACAGCGTGGGCAATATGTTTTGCCAGGAATAAATTTTATTTCTAACATTTCCAAACTCATCCAAAGGTGATCCTTGACTTGGCGAATGGCTTGTGTGAAGAATACCAACGTCTTATGGATAGGCACTAAGTGACTTGATGTACCATCTTCTTGAGTTGATGTACTCTTTCTTTTGTCTTTTTGTACTACCATTTACTTGAGCCCTGACTTGGATTGGGCCTTGTTTGTATACTATTTCTACATTAATGAATGATTTCTATCGTTTTGAACTCAAAAAAAAAATTGAAAAAAAAAAAAAACTAATTATGATTAATATTATGATTGTTAGTAAGATCTATAATGAGCAAAATTTGATAAATGGTTAGCACCAAAATAATTGGTAAATACATATGGTTCTACGTTCATAACAAGCAAAAGATGGTAACAGAAATAATCATCCTTCTAATGTGAGTCATGAATGTAACCATTGGCTTTATGCCGTGTTTCAATAATCTTGAGATACTATACTAGTTTTTCCCCCTTATTGGCTTATTGCAAGGCTTATAAACTTAAAAAGAGTAACAATAACATCTTGGGCTCTACAGACATGCCTTTGCCTTGACAGATTAGTGAAGAAAAGATAGAGAGAGCATGCCTTTGCCATGATAGATACAAAAGCTCCAGCAACCTAACATACACATATCAATATTGCACAAAGTAAAACCCACATACACATATGCATATACATACAATGATAAGGGTTAGCTAAAAAAGGCCCCCATATAAAAAGAGAGAAGCAGGACATAAAAACAAACAAGAATAGGAAAGCTTCCCACTTAGAAAATTCTCCAAGTAATCTACTCAATCAAAATCCAACTCTCATGTACATTTACCATGATTTGAGAAAACCTCAAAGTGTATCAGGCAAGAATCACTATACCAAAAGACAATGACAAAATCATATCTAAACTAAAAGCCATAAGAAGAGCAAAAGAAAGAGAACCCCCCCCCCCCCCCCAAGAGCTCAAAAAAGCTCAATTAGAGATGAATTTATAGAGCAAAATCCCTCCCCCTGGCCTCACCAATAACAAGCCTTTATACAATCACCAGATGGTTTTTGGACCTTGCTCCTTCAGGAAGCTAACATAGAAATGACGCACACCAACATTATAAAGTGACCAGCATTGGCCACATTCTCTTCAATATCATCCATCTTTTCTCCTTGTGTCTCACAGCCATGTCAAGGAAAATTTGATGAAGCTTAGTCAAGCTCCTCTGAATATCCATCAAAGCCTCATGCCTCTCTTTACCCCTCAAATCTAACTCAGTATTCCCTTCAAACAATTGAACTTTCACAGACCCTAAAATCATCTTGTCAATCACGTCCTAACTCGATACTTCACTGGTTGCCGTGTAGCACCTCCTCTTGAGATCTTCCTTGTGAACATACATTCACCCTCCGTTCTCATCAAAAAGGAAATGCTCAAAATTTGAAACTTTCTGATGAAGCAAACAAAAAATCCAAACTCCCAATTCGAAATTCAAATTGGGGAAAAGGGAAAATCATGAAAAACAAACCTTTGGATTGTCGCTCACGGTGGCTTCGGTTTGTTTCCAAGCTCCACACACAATTCCGGCAAAATTTGTGGCGGTGAGCTCCGGTGGGCGATCTATGTGGCGGTGGTGGAGGTTCGGAGTGAAGGAAGAGATGAGAACAGCGATTTGTGTGGCGGTGGTAGAGGTTAGGTGTGAAGGAAGAGATGAGAAGAGAGGAATGGCGTGAAGGAAGCAGAGGAAGCTGTGAGCGTGAATTTTTTTTTTTTTTTTTTTTAGGTTATACTATTGACTTAAGTGAACTTTGACATGGCGTGGTCTCATTGGCTGGCGTAAAACACTGGTTTTACACCAGCTTTGGACCTAATGTTTTCTCTTAACTAAACTACCCAAATAGGTCTTTACTCATTTAACTCAATAAATTAATTGAGTTGAGTCAAGACTTATCCAAATTAAGTAGGTTACCGTGAGTTTATAGATATGGAAAAAAAATTGCCACTTCTTCAAAAATGGAATATTGAGCATTAAGGGTTTGTTTGGATACCATTTATTTTGCTGAAACTGAAAACTTATTGCTGAAAGTACTGTAGAAAAAGGTAAAAGTTAGTTGAAATAGTGTAATAGGACTCATGCATAGTACCAAAAAGTGCAGTGAGGCCCATGAATAGCAGCAAAAATAAGTTGAATAGTAAAATAATTTTAATTTTTCATTGGTATCCAAACACACACTCAGTGCTCACCATTCCACTCCTACTTAGTGCTCACCATTTCATTCCTTTGTTGACCTTTCTTTCACATATCCTAGTGCAAAAATAAGGATCAAGAAAAGCAGAGGCGGCACCACGTTAAGGCCAGGGTGGTCCTAGGACCACTCTGACCTGAAAAAAAAATTTATATGTAATAATTTAAAATTTTTTACTTGTCTACCTTTCAAAAAAATTTTGGGAACACCCTCAGTTTTTTTTTTTTTTTTTAATTTTTAATTTTTATGCCAATAAAATTAAATTTTGTTCCATAATTTGTTCTACTTTCAAGGAAAAAGAAAAAGCCCAAAAAAAATTTTGAACTAAAATCTTAAAAAACAAAATTTGTAACATAGCAAGCCCACCCCAAGGAAAAAAAGCCCAACATTAATCCTAAACAAAACTAACCCCAAACAGATTTTTAAATCAAAATAATTAAATTTTTATTAACTACATACCCAACCGGGCCAACCCAAATGGATTCTCAAAAAAAAAAAAAAAACCCAACCCAAACCCAATACGTGTACACCAATTGAGCAAAACGTAAGGCAAAACTGAAATAAAAAATCCTAACCTAAAGGAAAAAAAACCTCATCAATGACCAAGCACATCGGCGTGATGGCACCTTCGCCTTAAACTCAGTAACAGCAACAGCAATAGAGCACACACATCGGGCCTCAAACTCGAGCAACAGAGCACATCGAGTCTCAAACTCGAGCACCAGCAACAGACCCTACCCCGCCCTTGGTCCCAGAGCACATCGACATCAGTGACAGCGAGATCAGAGATCGGATCAGATTTCCTTTGCTTGGCCTCGAGTCCTCGCCTCGACATGCTGTCGTGACACCGCCCCTTAGGCCTCAAGGTATTTCAGTTCTTTACTTCTTTCTCTTTTTCATTATCTAATCTTACATCTTTGGCTTTGTTGTGCTCTGAGAGTGAGAGCGGAGCTCTCTCTCTCTTTCTCTTTGAACTGAAATGAGATTCTCTCTCTATTTCTCTGTTTCTCTATGTCTAATTGCCTTTACTTTATAACTTTCTTGACATTTTGACTTTGTCAGCTTGTGAGTTTGTAATTCTGTGTATTGTGAATTTTGTGTGTTGTGATTGTTTTATATGTTTAATGTTTTGTGTAATGTTGATTGGCTCTTGTGACTCTTGTCTGTTGAGTGTGGGGTGGATGGGGGCCATGGGGCCGTGGGGTGGGATATTTAAATTGGGGAAGTGGACAAATAGAGGCAATAAAGGCATGCAGAGGTAGTAAAGGCTAACTGACCAATACATTATAAAAGACAAAAAAAATTAAATTATGTTAAGGACCAATCAGTGGGCTGAGCCATGGATAATGCACATGGGGTGTGTGCTAGACTGCTAGAAAAAAAATAATGAAGCAACTAAACAACAATAATTAATAATTAGATTGTGTAATTTATAATTCTTAAGGAACATCCTGAGAAAAATTCCTGGAGCCGCCACTGAGGAAAAGTGAGTAAGTTACGAACTACAAAATATGCGACATCTGTGGAAGAAAGTAATGTGGAAATTTTTGTTCACAACAAAATGTAGAATTTTCAAAGAACAACTTGCTTGAGTCAATGCACGCATGACCTTCTATGTTAATGTCATAGTCTTAATTTGCTCATTTATAAGAGTATTTCTATTAGCTTCTCCAAATTTTTATACTGTTTGGAGAGTGAATAGTTATATTTATCTTTTACGCACTTACTTTTTTAAATACACTTTTCAACTGACTCTCTATCATTTCTTTATCTCCATTTAAATATTATTTATTCATTCATTCTTTACTATTTCTTTAATTTTTTATTTATTTTTCTTTATTCTTTTTTTAAAAAAAATTTCCTTATTTTTTATTTTATTTTTTGAGAAGTGTTATATTCATAATATTTTCACAACAAGTTTTAGATAGTAAGTTGTTACTGGTTTTAATTTAAACCCATCACTTAAAATTTTCCTCATTTATAACTTTTGGTGAAAATATTGTGATATAATATTTCTCTAATTTTTTTTTAATAATTTTTTTCCTTTTTTTTTTCATCCATACATTTCACCTCTCTAGAATCATCTCCATATCCTTTTTTCCTTCTTGTTTTTTCTCCTCTACACACGTGCCACTCTTCTCCTATGTATCTACTTTTTTTTTTCTCCTCCACACAAGAACCCTATTCTCTTGACTTCGATCTCCTCCTCCTGTCTGCTTACCTTTTTGTTTCTATTTTTTTCCCTCTTCGGCTCACTTCACATACACACAGTTGGCCATGATCTTCTGGCTTCTCTTCTGTGTTTGCATTTATGTTTTTATTTTCTTTCCTCTTCATCTCACTTAACTCACACACACATCCAGTAGAGAGAGTTGGCCTTCATCTATCTTTGATTTCTGATGAGAAGAGAGAGAGTTTTTTCTGATGAGAAGCGAAAGAGAGAGAGAGAGGAAGAAAGGAAAATTGAGGAAATTCAACCAAGAGATTATTTTAATAGATAAAAATATTTGAAGGTGCTACAGTAAATGTTACAGTGTTCTCTACTTCAAGATAGGTACTATAGCAACTCCATTCCAAAATATAGAGATAGAGAAGCAATTAGAGTGAGTTTTTGGTGTGTTTGCTCTCTAAAATTGGCTTTAGAGCTCCAAGAACAGAAAGCAATGGGCGTCTTTGCTTTTGTGTTTTTGAGTTCCAGTTTATTTCTTTTCTACTTTGTGTTCTCTGATGTTGCTGACAGCATTACCCAATCCCAATCCCTCAGTGACAGTAAGGGCACAAACCTGGTCTCTAAAAATGGAGGCTTTGTCCTGGGGTTCTTCAGTACAGGAAATTCCAATAACCGTTACTTGGGAATTTGGTACAACAATATCCCAATTAGAACGGTTGTTTGGGTAGCAAACTGGCGTAACCCAATCACAGACTCGTTTGGCGTGTTGAAGTTAAACAATTCAGGTAGTCTTCCTCTCAGCCAGAATAAGACTATTGCTTGGTTGGCAAATTCCACAGAAGAGGCAAGGAGTCCAGTTGTTGAGCTTTTAGATTCAGGAAATCTAGTATTAAGAGAAGAGAATAAAGAAAACCCAGAAAGTTATTTGTGGCAAAGCTTTGACTATCCTTCTGATACATGGCTACCAGGAATGAAGCTTGGATAGGTGTTTGTGAGAATACAAACTTTCTTGGAAAAAGCTACTTGCTAGACAAGACTTTGCACCAAATTGATGGGCTCTACCACTGCCTAAACTAATAGGACTTCAAAAGTACAAAATATTCAACTAAGAAAAATAAGGGAACAAGCAATGTAATCACAATATGTAGATATCTTAATTCAAAATTCAAGTTCATACAAATAAGAAAAATTCAAATCACACAAACTCCTAAGTTAAATTTCAAAAACTAGGCGTAGATAATTCATGTGAGGCAAACGCACTTACAAATATGAAGTTATCCTTCCGTTGATCGGGTATGTGAATTTAGTTTGTCAGATTTTTGTTGTCCCTTCTGATAATACCTTTAATCTTTATTTATAGTAGACAAAAATAGTTACTGCACTCCTCCTTATATTTTGGTAACTTCTATTGCACTTCTAACTTAGTGGATAATTGACTCACATGCTCACACATGTGAAAACTTTACAAAAACCTTTAGTTACGTGACCTTGACCTCCAAAGTGAGTTTTCTGTGATATTCTCTATTATAATAGGCCTTGCAAATTTTGTTTATTTGGGCCATGGTTTACATTGATCAAGATCCAGCCCCTCAAGTCACCATTTAGTGGCAATTGACTCACATGATCACACATGTGAACAATGTTTATTTATTTATTTTTTTTTTAGCCTAACAATGGGACTTATAGACTGGTCTGGAAAGGCGCCTAACTACATGGAAGAGTCCAAATGATCCTTCTCCTAGAGAACTGAGTTGTGGGATCGAACTTAATAATTACCCCGAGATAGTCATGAAGTGCGGCTCCAAGAAGTGCGGCCGGACTGGCCTGTGGAATGGCATTGACTTTAGTGGTGCACTATCATTAAAGGCCAACCCAGTTTATAACTTCACTTTTGTCTCCAACAAGGATGAGGTATACTTCATATACCAAACGACTAAGATTCTGTAATCACAAAAGCATTTTTGAACCAAACATTTTACTTGTTTGAGCGCAACATGTGGGTCGAAGCAGATAAAAAATGGATCACGTACATTTCTACACTAGAAGACAAATGTGACAGTTATAATTTATGTGGTGCTTATGGTAACTGTATCATTGGTGAGTCACCTATCTGCCAGTGTATAGAAGGTTTTAAGCCTAAGTAAACAGAAAGATGGAACCCAGAAGACTGGGCTAAGGGATGTGTACGCACTAAGGAATTGAGCTGCGAGGATAAAGATAAAATTGGGTTTGTTAAATTTGTTGGGCTCAAGTTGCCAGATGATGATGCCGAAAATACCACCAGTAAGTCGCACGGTCCTTGAGCGCTCCTAATGACACCTGCACAACAAGAAGAAAGAATCCTTGCGGAGTGCACCGGTATGGTACCGGCCAAATACCCTCCTAAGATTAAGTCAGAACTATTCTCACTGCTCTAGAGTGCTAGAGAGGGTAAATCATGCGTACCTTTCTTCGTGAGGGTGCTCGGTTTTTATAGTAGTAGGGCTTGACCCCTTTTCCTTGGAGTAGAAGTCTTTTCCTTATAGGAATCCCTTTCGGGCGTATTTTACGGGATCCTTTCCATATAGGAATCACTCTTAGGTTTACCAAAACGTGGAGGGCAAGTCATTCACTTATACATACAAACGTGGTTAACAAGAAATCTTTGACTAGTGCCGTCAGCATATTTAATGCCTTCAGTCTATATGCCATCAGCTTCAGAGTGCCCTTCAATCTTTATACCGTCGGCTTCAGAATCCCTTCAGCTTTAGTATTCCTTCGGCCTGTGGTTTACTAACATTTTATCCTACCATCAGTCATTTGGAACAATGACTGACGGCACATTACATTCCGTCTCTTTATTATTTATAACCCATTTTTTTTGTCCCTATCAGTTGCCCCCTACTCCATATTTCCGTCACTGTTTTTATACTGACGGATTATGGAGTACATTTCCGTCGGTGGTTATGTATATTTTTTGACTAGGCAGGAAGATCACTTGTGGGATTCCTCGAGCTGCCGCGCATTTAATGGTTTGGACACGTGGCGAGTTCCTATTGGCTGCGCTTCTGACGAGGCGTCGCTTCGTCTCCCGCGCCCGTTCATTCCGTATATAATGGGGGCCCTCCTTCTCATTTTTCCTATTTCATTTTTGTTGATTATTGAGAGAGAGACCGTCGCCCTGAGCTTCGTCAACTTGTTCTCTAACTACGTCACCTACTGCATTGCTGCCCTTGAAGCCGCTCCTCCAAGAAAGACAACCTACCAGTAAGTTCTATTTCCTTTCTTTTTCTCATTTTTACTCATACTTGTATATTTCATTAGCGAGGACGTCAGAGTAGGCACTTAGATTGGATCCGTCACTTGTAGGTAGTCAGATGTCAAGTGATGCGTCGTGTGAGGAGTCGTCAGTCCGCAAAGGAGCGGGCTACGACAAGGCCTTGGTTCTGGCCATGAATCAGAGGACTTTTCGCTTTCGTCAGAGAGAGGGACGTCGGCCTGATCTCCTAACGGTAATGAGAGTTGTCTGGTGAGGATGAAGTGGAGGATGAAGTAGAAGAAGGGAGAGAGGGTGAAGGTGTTGAGGGTGGTATAAATGCTGACGGAGATGATAGCGACAGAGATGATAGTGACGGGGATGAAGGCGACGGAGAGGAGGGACCTGGAGATAACCGTCCTTTCATTCTTCCTGAGGATTGGGCCGTCATCAAATTTCTACCCAGGATGAGTAATAAGATCTTTGGAGAGTTGCGTACTCGTTACCAAATCCCAGATCACATCCCAATCCGTCTCCCTGAAGAGAACGAGACTTGTTACTCGGGGAGGACCGCTGACGTGGGTATGTACGACGCCATGTTTGTCGCGGGCCTGAGATTACCGTTGATGGCATTACATCGTTAATTGGTTGACTTCCTAGGCCTTTCCGTCACCCAAATTGCCCCTAATGCTTGGAGAACTTTTATAGGAGCTGAGATCTTGTGGGGCCGTCTAAGTGGAGGCAACCGTCAGCTTTCCTTGGACGAATTCTTTTACTGCTACAGGCCTCATCATATTGCTTCGTCTAAGGGGACATACCATTTTAATGCCCGGGATAAAAATTTGAGGCTGGTATCGGATATGCCAGATTCTAATAGAAACTAGAAGAGTAGATACTTTTTTGTTAAAGGGACGGATTGGGTTTGCCGTCAGGAGGAATGGGCGACGATGCCCCATGGTTACTTTGACAACACTTGGGCTTTTGTGAGGGATTCAGGTCAATCCCGTCAACCATGGTCTTCTTCGTTTCCTAGGTGACGTTACTAACAATATTCTTCCTCTTTTTTTTTTCTTTTTCAGCTTATACCCGTCCCCACATAACCGACGAACAGGAGGAGTTCATCCGTCGGGTTCTGGAAATCCCTTTAGAAGAACGTAAGTGTAGGGATTTGATCACCCTCGACACAATTCACTTGTACTGTGGGGGTCCAGAGCCATCAACTAAAGCTCGGAGGTTGGAGGAATTTTCTCGTCGACGTGAGTAGATTTCTCTTTGGCTTTGTTAGTCCACTCCGTCTCTTATTCTAACAACCCTTGTATTGTAGAAATGGAGTCTGCCAAGCAAAGGATCAGAGCTGCTACTGCTCGTCAAAAGGCCGAGAAGAAAGCACAGGAGGTAGGGGGGGAGATGTCGTCAACCCCAAAGGTCCTTACCGGGCAGGCAAAGAGGAAGCCCGATGGGAGTGATCGTCGTCCGGCTAAAAAGGCCGCCATCACTCCCGGTTCCATAAAGGAAAAATCACCTCCTAAGCCCAGCCATGGTGTGGGTAAAGGGCTAATGACCTCCCTGGGTCCCGTCAATGAGGGCCCTTGCCGTCTCCTGACCCACAAAGATTATGCCGTCGAGGAGGTCAGGTCCTTTGTAAAGCCGGCGGACATAGAGCCCTGTGATCAGCTGGAGACGGAGGACTTAAGGGCGTCAGCCTTTTTTGATCTTGCCAGGGTATGTTTGCTACCTCTGTCGAAATGGCTTCATCTTGCTTTGAATATCTCTTTCTGACAGCTGTGTTCTTTTCTCTAGGCCTTGGTGCATATGACGGCCCTTCAAGATCGTTGCATTTCGAAGGAAGGTGTCGTCACTCGAGTCAGGAAGCATAATGCACATCTGATGAACGAGCAGGGGCAGTACAAGGATGCCGTCCGTACACTGAACCAAGAGCTGAAGGAAGTTAGGGAGAAGCTGGGGGAAGCGGGACGTCAGAATGACAAGCTTAAGGAGGAGGTGACGGCTCTAGGTCAGAGGGTGCAGACGGCTGGGGCTGACGCGGTTCGAGACTTCAAAGCGTCACAATCATTTATTGATTCTTGTGTCGGGTACTATGGCACTGGTTTCGACGATTGCCTTAAGCAGGTCGCGTCAGTATTCCCAAAGTTGGACTTATCTGGGATTACTATGGATAATGGAGACGACGGCCCCTCTCACTCTGCTCCTACTCCGGAGGCTGACGGCGTCGTTATCCTTGCCCAACCTGCTGCCAATCCTCCAACTCCTGTTTCCAGCTTTCCAGGTGTATTTGTAGACGTTGAAGACCAGCAAGCTGACGGGAATCCTGCCGACGACTCCGCTCCTTAGTTCTTTTTATTTGTATTTCATTCTAGTTATTTTGAGAACAACTATGTTACTTAAATTATTTTGGCAGACAATTGTCTTTGGTTTTCTGTATGCAGTTGTATACGTTGCGTGGTATATTACTTTCGTTGCTTCTGTTATATATATTCATGCATATGTGTTTTTATTTTATTTTTTTTATTTATTTTTTATTTATATTTAATCAGTGTTTATTCGGGGTCTTAGTAAACATTCCCGTTTGTTTGGTAACCCCGTCAGCTTACTGACTGGAAAACTTCGTCAGTATAGCCTTGTCCGTTACTTTTCAAGGGCCGTTAGCCTGATTGTACTGCCCAAGCGACGGTTCCGCCCGTCAGCTTCTTCAGACAGTCTGACGGGCTGTGATGATCTTGTGATCTTTTTATAGGCCGTTAAATAGATCTGTTTTATTTTAGTGTGGACCGTCAGCTTTTGAGTTTCAGTCCGTCAGGTTTATTGATGAACTTGTCATCTCTTGTGAGTCCGCTGGTTTTTTAGGACCTTGTCGATAGTCTCGTCTCTTTTGGTGACGCCGTCAGCTTTTTAGCTTTAGGCCGTCAGGGGCTTTGATGAACTTGTCATCTTTTGTAGGCCCGTTGGTTTTTTTAGGACCTTGTCCATGTGACGATAGTCTCGTCTCTTTTGGTGAGGCCGTCAGCTTTTTAGCTTTAGGCCGTCAGGGGCTTTGATGAACTTGTCATCTTTTGTAGGCCCGTTGGTTTTTTAGGACTTTGTCCATGTGACGATAGTCTCGTCTCTTTTGGTGAGACTGTCAGCTTTTTGTGTTATGGACTTAGTCGTTTTTGGTGTTCACTTTTCATGAACTTAATTATCCACTTTTGTGGACCGTAGGTTTTTTAACATAGACACTTCAGCAATTTAGAATAAACTCCTCTTATTGTCATGCATTTGTAAATGAAAGCATCTCTAAAACCGAGTGCTGCCTTTCGGGCTTAAACCAAAAAATAGATATTGTTGCAAAAAACTGAAGAAAATGATAAAATAACTAAAGTAAACGATAAAACTGAAGAGTAAGACTGAAATTTGCTGTGGATAAAGAAGGTTGATCTTTGTGTTGCCGCTCCTACTGGTAATACTTTCGTAGGTGCTCGGTGTTCCACGGGTATGGCAGCTTCTGTCCTTCTAACGTCTCCAGGTGGTATGTGCCCTTTCTCTGCCAGGACGTAACTCGGTAAGGTCCTTCCCAATTGGGGCCGAGTTTCCCTTGGGTAGGGTCCCTAGCGGTGCCCATGACCTTTCTAAGAACAAGGTCTCCAAGTTGGAAGTCTCTGTGACGGACCCGAGAGTTGTAGTATTGGGCCATGCGGTTCTGGTATCGAGCGAGCCTTTGTTCTGCTGTCGTCCTGAGCTCGTCCATTAGATCCAGCTGTAGTCGCATTGCCTCATCATTTCTGTTCTCATCATGGTTGTGTACCTTGTAGCTTGTGATCCCAACTTCGGCCGGGATGACCGCTTCACTTCCGTACATTAGTCGGAACGGTGTCTCTCCTTTGGGTGTTCTTGCCGTCGTTCTGTATGCCCATAGTATGCTTGGTAATTCTTCAGGCCATATGCCTTTTGCCCCCTCGAGCTGAGTCTTGATAATCTTGAGCAAGGATCGGTTCGTGACTTCGACCTGTCCATTAGCCTGAGGGTGGGCGGGGGAGGAGTAGTGGTTCTTTATTCCTAACTGTGAGCAAAAATCCCGGAACAATTCATTGTCGAATTGCCTCCTGTTGTCTGAGATAAGAACTCTAGGAATGCCAAACCTGCATATGATGCATCTCCAGACGAAGCTTCGCACATTCTTCTCTGTAATTGTAGCCAAAGCTTCAGCTTCTACCCATTTTGTAAAGTAGTCGATGCCTACTACTAGGAACCTTAACTGTCGTACTGCTGTAGGGAATGGTCCCATAATATCTAATCCCCATTGTGCGAACGGCCATGGGGCCGTCAACGGGGTCAGCTCTTCGGTTGGTTGTCTAATAATGTTGCTAAACCTTTGGCACTTGTCACAGGCCCTAACATAGGCTTCGACATCTTTCTGCATGGTGGGCCAATAGTACCCTGCTCGTACAAGCTTATGTACCAATGACCTAGACCCGGAATGGTTTCCGCAGATTCCTTCGTGTACTTCTCTCATGACGTAGTCTGCCTCTTCCATACCCAAGCATCTCAGATAGGGTCGGGAGAAGCCTCTTTTGTACAGGACATCTTTTATTAGGACGAACCTTGCTGCCTGGACCTTCAGTTTCCTTGCTGCCTCCTTTCCGTCTGGTAATACCCCGTCTCTCAAGTATGAAACTAATGGCACGGTCCAGCTACTGTCAGTGCATACTTCCTGCACGTTGCTGGGATCTATCAGCGGGGAAAGCTGAATGAAAGAGAGTACATTACCAGGGATAACCATATGTTCTGCTGAAGCAGCCTTTGCGAGGCGATCGGCTCACTCGTTTTCTCCTCTGGGAATCTGGACGATTCTGGCTTCGAGGTTATCTATTCTTGCCTTTACTTGATCAAGGTACTTCTTCATCCTTTCGCCCTTGCACTCGTAGTCTCCATTTACTTGGTTAGTAATGACCTGAGAGTCGCAGTGGGCGACTACTCTCTCAGCTCCTGCTGCTTTGGCGAGGTCGAGTCCCGCTATCAATGCTTCATACTCTAATTCATTGTTGGTAGCAGGGAAGTCAAGACAGACCATACATTCAATTGCATCACCTTCGGGCGACAGCAGTACGATGCCGGCCCCTCCGGTTAGTTTTTTGGAGGATCCGTCCGTATATATGCTCCAAAGAGGGGACTCTTCTGCCCCCTTGTCTTCGTCATGAGTGAATTCTGCTATGAAATCTGCAACGACCTGTCCCTTGATCGCGGTGTGTGGGCGGTACTGAATATCAAATTCGCTCAACTCTATGGCCCATAAGGCCAATCGACCCGCAGCCTCGGGGTTGCTCATCGCCCGTCGCAAGGGCTTGTTAGTCAGGACGTTTACCGTATGGGCTTGAAAGTACGGTTTGAGTTTGCGGGCCACTGTAACTAATGCAAAGGCAAGCTTTTCCATCGGTGGGTATCTTTCTTTAGCACCGTGAAGCGCTCGGCTCGCGTAGTACACGGGCTTTTGTACCTTTTCTTCTTCTCTGAATAAGGCAGCACTAATGGCTGTAGAGGAGACGGCTAGATAGAGAAAGAGCTCTTCCCCTGGCTGCGACGGGCTCAACAGTGGTGGGGAGGAAAGATAAGCCTTTAGCTCTTCGAACGCTTGCTGGCACTCGGTAGTCCATTCGAACGATCTCTTCAGTGTGCGGAAGAAGGGCAAACATTTGTCCATTGCTCTTAATACAAATCTATTCAGTGCCGCTATTTTCCCGTTGAGGCTTTGTACTTCCTTCACATTTCTTGGTGGCGCCATTTCCATAATGGCCCGGATTTTGTCCGGGTTTGCTTCAATTCCCCTTTGGGACACCATAAATCCTAGGAATTTTCCTGCCGTCACTCCAAAGGCACACTTCCATGGATTGAGCTTCATGTTGTAGGAGCGTAGAGTGTTGAATGTTTCTTTGAGATCTTCCAGATGATCCTCCTCCCTTCGGCTCTTTACTAGCATGTCGTCCACGTAGACCTGGACATTCCTCCCAATCTGCTGCGCAAACATCTTGTTCATAAGTCTTTGGTATGTTATGCCTGCGTTCTTCAGGCTGAAGGGCATCACTTTGTAACAGAAGAGCCCTTGGCTAGTCACAAACGAAGTTTTTTCCTAATCAGCTTCGTGCATTCGGATCTGGTTGTACCCCGAGAAAGCGTCCATAAAGCTTAGCAACTGGTGTCAGGCCGTTGAGTCTACTAGGACGTCGACCCTTGGGAGAGGATAGCTATCTTTGGGGTAGGCTTTGTTGAGGTCGGTGAAGTCCACACACATCCGCCATTTACCGCTAGCTTTCTTGACCATTACTACGTTGGCCAGCCAATCGGGATAGTATACTTCCCTAATGAAGTTTGCCTCTTGTAGCTTTCGGATTTCTTCTGCAATGGCCTGATCTTGTTCAAGGGCGAACACTCTCTTCTTCGGT
Organism: Quercus wislizeni; assembly: GCA_023055345.1. Classification (NCBI taxonomy): domain Eukaryota; kingdom Viridiplantae; phylum Streptophyta; class Magnoliopsida; order Fagales; family Fagaceae; genus Quercus; species Quercus wislizeni. Next base: position 2,162,691 of record JALGQJ010000031.1, on the reverse strand, counting down.
CGGATGGATGGAAAGTCGGGTGAGACGTTCAATCTGTGCACCATGACCGAAGGGTCTATTCCTGGCATATCTTCATGACTCCAGGCGAATACGTCTCAATTGCCCCTGAGGAAGGTTATGAGTTCCTGACGGATTTTGGGGTTTGCGAGTGTCCCAATTTTGGTCGTTCTGCCGAGATCAGAACTGTCAAGTGTTATTTCTTCTAACTTCTCCACTGGTTCCGTCACCGTCCGGTGCTCTTCTATGCTTAAGGCCTGAACCTGGTCTTCCATTTCCATCATGGCTACGTAGCACTCGCGTGCGGCCATTTGGCTTCCGCGTAGTTCCCCTAGTCCGTAGTCAGTGGGGAACTTGACCATTAAGTGGTAGGTCGAAGTTACTACCTTCCATGAATTCAGCGCGGGCCATCCGAGGATAGCGTTGTAGGCAGACAAGCAATCGACCACCAAGAAAGTTACGTTCTTGGTTATCTGCTGAGGGTAATCACCTACCATTACGGATAATGTAATTGCACCTAAAGGTAGCACCCTTGTTCCTCCAAAACCGACTAGAGGGGCATTCGTTAAGACTAACCGTTCCCTGCTGATTCCCATCTGCTGGAGCGCCGGATAGTATAGGATGTCTGCTAAGCTTCCGTTGTCGATCAGCACCCTGTGCATGTTGTAGTCTTCTATCCGTATGCTGACGACCAGTGCATCGTCATGCGGGTGGTGAAGGCGCCTTGCATCTTCTTCCGAGAACCCAACTGTGGGGCTTTCTCTTGGCGCTATCCTTGGTACTTCGCCTGTCAACTGCACATTCTGGACTATCCTGAGATAGGTCTTCCGAGCTCTCTTGGACGACCTAGTGACTGCCGTTCCTCCCACAATCATTCTTATGTCCCCTATGGGGAGTCTTGGTCACTCGTTATCCCGTTGGGGATTCTGCTCCTGAGGGGGCTGATCCATCCTCTCCTTTTTGACGAACCTCTGTAACTTCCCCTGTTTTATGAGGGCCTCGATTTGCTGCTTCAAATCATAACAATCGGCTGTGTCATGGCCGTGATCTCGGTGGTAGCGGCAATACTTATCCTTCGAGCGTCTGTTTGAATCTCCCTTTAGCTTTCCGGGGTAGGTCAGGGCTTCCTCATCTTTAATCTGCATCAGGACTTGGTCCACAGGGGCCGTTAGTGGGGTGAAGCTCATAAATCTTCCTCCTGGAGTTTTAGGGCGATGTTCATCTCGCTGGTCTCCCGTCTGGGCCTTCTTGCGCCCTTGTTCTTGTTGGATATCATCCAGCCTTTCCCTTCTTTTCGGTTTCTCTTCCCGGGCTGACAGCGCGTCTTCAGCGTTCATGTACTTGGTGGCCCTGTAAAGTACTTCCGACATGGTTTTCGGATCATTTTTGTATAAGGAAAAAAAAAACTTACCCTTCCGCAGCCCATTCGTGAAGGCTGCAACAAGTATCTTATCATCGGCTTCGTCGATCGAGAGCGCTTCCTTATTGAAATGAGATATATAGGACCGTAGCGTCTCGTCCTCTCGCTGTTTAATGCTCATCAAGCAAGCTGTGGATTTCTTGTATCTGTGTCCGCCAATGAAGTGCGTGGTAAACTGAGCGCTCAACTCCTTGAAGGTGCTGATTGAGTTGGGCGTTAGTCAGCTGAACCAAATTCTGGCTGCTCCTTTCAGCGTCGTAGGGAAGGCCCTACACATGATCGCGTCTGCTACTCCTTAAAGGTGCATCAGGGTCTTGAATGTCTCTAAGTGGTCCAGAGGGTCCCTGACCCCGTCATAACTGTCCATCTGTGGCATACGGAACTTACTCGGCAGGGGGAAGGAGTTGATGGGGGCTGTGAATGGTGAGTCAGTCCGGTTGACAAGGTCGTCAAGATCACTGGACACTCGCCCCTTGAGGGCGTTCATCATAATCTCCATTTGCTCCTTCATCGCCTGCATCTCTGCGATGATGGGTGGTGGAGCCGTATCTGCGAGGGAAGGGAGGCTCACGTTTTGTCGCTCCGGCTTGCTCGGGGCGTTACTGGCCTGGGGTCCTTCTTGATTTCTTCAATCAGCGTTGGTTCCCTCTTGATCAGCTCCTTGGTTGCTCGGTGCTGCATTTTTCTGGCGCAGCTGCTCTTCCAAGTCATGATTTTGTTTGGTGAGGCGTTCCACGGCCGCGGCGAGAGTCCTAACTTGCTTTTCGAGGGCGGTCGTGGGTGGTTCCTCTTCTTGAATGTCGTTAGTGGTTGCCATTGAGCGGGTGAGCACCATGCAACCTTTGTCCGGGAAGCGGTATTATGGCTCTGTACTACACGATTCCCACAGACGGCACCAACTGATGATGCCGAAAATACCACCAGTAAGTCGCACGGTCCTTGAGCGCTCCTAATGACACCTGCACAACAAGAAGAAAGAATCCTTGCGGAGTGCACCGGTGTGGTACCGGCCAAATACCTTCCGAAGATTAAGTCAGAACTATTCTCACTGCTCTAGAGTGCTAGAGAGGGTAAATCATGCGTACCTTTCTTCGTGAGGGTGCTCGGTTTTTATAGTAGTAGGGCTTGACCCCTTTTCCTTGGAGTAGAAGTCTTTTCCTTATAGGAATCCCTTTCGGGCGTATTTCGCGGGATCCTTTTCATATAGGAATCACTCTTAGGTTTACCAAAACGTGGAGGGCAAGTCATTCACTTATACATACAAACGTGGTTAACAAGAAATCTTTTACTAGTGCCGTCAGCATATTTAATGCCTTCAGTCTGTATGCCGTCAGCTTCAGAGTGCCCTTCAGTCTTTATACCGTCGGCTTCAGAATCCTTTCAGCTTTAGTATTCCTTCGGCCTATGGTTTACTAACATTTTATCCTGCCGTCAGTCATTTGGAACAATGACTGACGGCACATTACATTCCGTCTCTTTATTATTTATAACCCATATTTTTTGTCCCTATCACCAGATACCATGTATTCTTGGGTGAACGAAAGTATGAATCTTAACGAATGCAAAGTCAAATGTTTGAACAACTGTTCTTGTATGGCTTATTCCAACACTGACACTAGAGATGGAGGAAGTGGCTGCGCCATCTGGTATGGAGATTTAATTGATATTAGACAGGTTGCAGCTAACGGGCGGGAGGTATATATTCGAATGCCTGCTTCAATGAAAGGTATTGGCCTATTGTCTTGGTTGCTCTTTAATTCGTTAATTAAAGGTTGCAGCTAATTGATATTTTTCTTTTTTTCTTTTTGTTGTTGTTGTTGTTGTCAGATACAATTGAATTTCGACAGTAAAAGATTTTGCGAATTAAACTAGTTGAAACCTACCCTGCTGCATCTAAAATATTTTCGCTTTTCTATTGCCTAGTCAACCAGGAAGACATGAAACACAGGCAAAAGATAAAGGTGATAGTTGTAGTCGCCATAGCCATTCCCGTGGTTTTTTGGGGTGCTCTTGATTGCCTACTGCATTTAGAATAGGAAAAACTTCAGAGGTACTTTCTTTGACCCACTTTGGGAAATATATCATGGTAAATTGGCAATGTAGAAAAATTACGTTTGCTTTTTGCGCAAGTCAAACATATCACTAGTTCAGGATTGTGTTTGGTTGTCCAGGTTTAAAAAAAATACAAGAAAATTTGGGATTCCTAAATTTTTTTTCTATCTTAAAAATTGGGAAATTAAAATTTTTCTTGTGTTAAATTTATTTTTTCAAATCAAATGTTGATGAGGTATTATTTTAATGTGAATAACCACTAGCACTACTTTTTTACTTACCAATTACTACTTACCACATTATTTGTTATAAAAAAAATTGTAAGATAGCTTGTGACTAGCATTTTTTATATATTATTTAGCGGCATTTAATGTTCCACCTATACACTCTATGTGCCACATTTGAAAAATTATTGAATACTCCGGGAGTACCATAAATGTGTACTCCCCCCTCTCACATGAATTATGAGTTCCACCATAAACTTAATTAGTGGGACTCACAGTTATGTGAGAGGAGGAAGTATGCATTTATGGTACTTTAAGAGTACCTAATAATTATCCGTCACATTTAATGTGACTAGCATCTAATGTGCCACCTATACACTTTATGTACAATTTCTATTACTAAGATAATGGTGGGGACTAATTGAGAACGAGTTAAAAATGAAGGGATTAAAATAGGATCTCCAAAACTATATAAATCTAAATGTGTATGAACATTATATCAAACTAACCCAATTTTTAAGAGTAAAAAACGATAACCTTTTTTTGGGCATAAAGTGTCAACTCCTTAGCTAAAACACCCCGCTTGAGGAACAAGGATGGACTCAAGGGGGGTGTGGTGGGGGGGTGGGGGAAGGGGGCTCGGGCCCCTCTTGGCCCAAAGAAAAATAAGGACAAAAAAAAATTTGGGCCCCCATAGCCCAAAGAAAAAAAAAGAAATTTTTTTTATTGGTTATATTTTTATTTTTTTATTTTAGAGTTGTGCCTCTCTCTTCGAAAAACTTAGACACCCTCCCTTTTAATTAGCCTAGCCCAACTAACAACCACTCAACTCAAAAACTTAAAAAAAAAAAAAAAAAAAAAAAAAAAAAAAATCCCAGACAGCGTAGTATTAGAGTACTAGCATTAGGTGTTCTAAATGCTAAATATTTATTATTTAGAACACCAAATACCAGAAACACTATTGTACAGGTCATTTCAAATGCAATATTAAAGTAGCAAAAGTAAGTTTTGATTTTTGAAATTTTGATTTTTTATTACAACAGTTGATGCTTTTAAGAAACAATATTACTTTTTTTTTTTCTTTTTTTTCTTTTTTTGTATGTGTGTGTGTGTATGTCTTTGTTGGCAAATGATTGCATCCTAATGTATTAAGAAACAATGATTTTGTATATTGATCTAGGTTGATAGTTTGTTAGTACTATATGGATACTTATTTGGATTTTTTTTCTTCTTATACTTCGGTCTCCTAACTTGAAATCCTAGATTTGTCCATGTTGAGGTATAAAATAAAAGATTTAAACTTCCAGACTTATTTAAAACTACCACTAAGCTATAAAGATTAAAATCATAAAATGTAATTTAAACTGTTTCTTGTCATTATTCGAGTAGCATAGTGAAGAGAGCAAAAAGGTTTCCATCTGGAGATGGTTAAAATGGTTTATGATCAACTTATAGTTTAGGCTGGACTAACGTGCATTCAATCCAAACGAATCAATTGGAGTTTCCACATTCTAGTTTCTTATGTATAATGTAAAACACATCTTGCTCTTATCAGAGAAAATGAAGAACAAAAGGATGATAGGCCAGAATATTGATGGCCAAAATGAAGACCTAGAGCTCCCATTCTTTAGCCTAGCTACCATAGCTATTGCTACTAACAAAATTCCAAGCAATAACAAGCTTGGTGAAGGCGGCTTTGGACTTGTATATAAGGTAACTTGGATAGACCGATTCACATCATATTCAATATTAATATAATCTATTTACAAATGTGAGTTTTTAGGGTATACTAGCAGATGGACAAGAAATTGCTGTGAAAAGACTTTCACAAAATTCTAGGCAAGGATTGAGTGAGTTTAAAAATGAAGTTATATCAATTGCCAAATTACAGCACCAAAATCTTGTTAGGCTTTTGGGCTTGTGAGAGACATGTCACTCAAAAAAAGAGATTCAGGTACCTTTTGGGGCACCTCTCTTTTTGGGTAAGTGGTATGAAGTCGCCACTTATTTTTCTTTATACAAAAAATAAGAAAAAATACTAATTACAAAATACATGACTGAATAGTTCAATTCATTGATTGAATAAAAATGATATATCTGAAAGAAAATTAAAAAGTTACATAGCTTTGGGTCCTAGTTACAATCTACCAAATATTTACATGGCTTGTTGTCCTAGTTACATTCTACCAAATATAAGGCTAGATCAGGTTTGAAGATAAGGCTAGATCTACTAAACCAAAAACCTAATTCCGGAGGCTAGGTTATGGAATAGGAATGTCATGCATGATATGTTGAACATGTGAATAAAAAATTAAATCACATAAATTTATGTATGGATGAAATCTCTTCTTTTGTTGAAAAAATCAAACCTGTTTTTATTGTTAAAAAATATGATTTTGATTTCTCAAAATATCATATCTACCTTGTAGGATTTAAAAAAAAGTTTTGCGATGACAAAAATTCAGATTTGTTTTATTATATTAAAAAAAAGTGATTTTTGATGACAAAAGTTCAGATCTATTTTGTTATATATTTTTAAAAAAAGATTTTCTAAGAAGAAAACTTCACTCATAATCTAAATTTATGCAATCATGAATAAAAATAAACACAAACATAGCAATACATAATCTCTTTCTCTATTTCAACAATTTGCATGTATTAAGAAAATCATATTTGAGAAAAATTTAGATCTGCATCTCTTAAAGATGCAAATCTCTTTTTGTTTGAGAAAACTCAAATCTACATCTTAAGAAAGATGCAAATCAATTTTTGTATGGAGAAAAAAAATTTAGATTTACATCTTATAAAGATGCAGATCTGTTTTGTTTTGAGAAAAAATTCAGATCTACATCTTATAAAGATGCAGATCTGTTTTGTTTTAAGGAAAATTCAGATTTACACCTTATAAAGCAGATCTGTTTTGTTTTAAGAAAAATAATTGTTCACATGCAAATTTATTGACATTCAAGAAAAAGATTATAACAATCATATAGAAAATATCATGCTTTAAACAAAAGGACAATTAACAATTCATAGATATTTGAAAAAGAAAGATATATAATATGCATCATCTCATCACAAGAGAAGGGTGAAGGAAACAACCTCTTGCATAAGCACACTTTGTTCTTGAGAGGATGTTTTAGGGTTCAAAGAAATTTCTTTAATTCTCTTTGAAACCTAAAAACCCTAATTTTGCAGCAACACTCAAAGAGAGGATCAGAAAATATGTGTGGTTTGAGAGTAAAAAACGTATGCCTCTCAGAGAGTAAAAAAAAAAGGTGCTGAATTATGAGGTTCAATCTCTATTTATAGAGGCCAGAAGACTTTAAAAAATAGGTATAGACGATTAGGGTTTGAATCCGGACGCATCCTTTTGCGAAATGGTTTAAAAGGGTGTGCCTTATCATCACCCGAAGGCCGTTAGGCTAAAGCCCACATGATGGCAATTCGGCACTTTTAGAGTGCCGAATTGGCTCTTGGAGACCGAACGCGCTTTCGTGTTCAGGTGCCATTTGGTCTCTCCTTCTAGGGTTTTTTGGCTGGTCCTTGTACCTAGACGTGTTTTCAACCTCCGTTTATGATTTTTTGTTTCTTTTCTGGATAATTTAGGCTTTTCTAAGAGTAATTATCTTGAAGATAAATACCTTAAAATAAATCTTGATAAAGTTCAGATTATCCAAAGTTTTATTGTTATCCAATCATCCCTTTTATTCCCATGCATGCATCCCTATTTTAAACACTAATTATCAACCAATCACAAAATTATTTAATTACTTTTAATTGTTTAACCAATCAAAATTAATTTAAATTGATCATGTGTGGTCGATTCTACTTAGACACAATGCATGCTGACCGTGCAAACTTGATCATGCGATATCTTTCGATCCGATGGTCCAATTTGGAAACCGGAAACACCATTGCGACTGTTAGAATCTCAAAATCATTTTTATGATATGCAATGAATGAATTAATGCATGTAATGAAAAAGGAAAAATGATGCATGTGATGCAAGAATGACTTTTTTTTGGTACATGGATGGTCACTCCAATCATCTTCCCTTATTAAATCATGGGTGCAAAATCGAGTGTTTACATAATGCCCCTCATTGACAGAGTTTGGAAAGCAATGTCAATGTAAAATAAAGACATTGATTTTAGCGACCTTGATTTAATTGAGGTTTAATTTTCAAAGATTATCTAACCCTCAAACCTAAAACTTTTGAACGTAGAACTAGTGCCTTATCTTTTGACAAAACAATGAAAATACTTGACTTAGCTGGTAATTGTTGAACTTTAAAATGGCTCTTGATAATTGATATGGCTAAGACTTTTTCATTCTGATCTTAATAATGGAGGAGTATGCGATCAACTAGCTTGATCTTGACAAAAAGGGGCGTCTGCGACCAACTGGCTTGGTCTTGACAAAGAGAGGTGTCAGCGATCAACTAGCTTGATCTTGATGAAAAGAAATATTTGTGACCAACTGGCTTGGCCTTGACGAAAGGAGGTGTCTGCAATCAACTGGCTTGATCTTGACAAAAAGGAGCATCTATGACCAACTGGCTTGGTCTTGACTAAAGGAATGTATGCGATCAACTAGCTTGATCTTGATGAAAGGGTGTCTGCAATAAATTGGCTTAATCTTGACAAAAAGGGTGTCTGCGATCAAATGGCTTGATCTTGACAAAAAGGAGCGTCTACAATCAATTGGCTTGATCTTGACAAAAGGGTGTCTGGGGCTTCTCATTCTTGAAACCAAGTTGTTGCCTGCAAAAATAAAAAATTTGGAATCAGTTTCTAACTAATAAGGGCTTTGCATTCCCACTGTTTTTTGAGATACGATCCCTTTCTTTATTTGAACTTTATCAAGAAAAGTTTAATTGACAAGATTTTTCTTTTAAGAAACATTTGATTTTTGAAATTCTGAAGTTTTGAAATTTTGATTTCAACTTTTGAGACTTTGGAAAAAAAAAAATTCTTCCTGAAATCTAGAGTTTAAAATCTGAAATTTTGAGCCTTTAGAATTTTTAAAATCAAGGCTCGGAATCTTGATCATGAAATTTGACATTTGAGTTTTTATTGAAAACTGAAGAGTTGAATTCAAAATTTAGGCATTGAGAATATGAATTTGAAAATTTGGGAATAAAAATTTTTGAGTTGAAAATTTGGGATTTGAGATATTTGAAAACTTTAAAAAAGAAAGTTTTTTTTTTTTTTTGGTTTACTCAGCCTTAGCCTGAGTTTGAGTGTGGGGAGCGAATTTTGGCCCCCCACTTTCCTTTGTCTCTCTCTTTTCCTTTTCCTTTTTTTTTTTTTTTTTTTTTTTGTGTGGTTTTGTGGTTTTGTTTTTTTGTTTTTTTTTTGTTTCATCTTTCTCTACCTCTCTTCCTCCATTGTCACTATTCACTCTCTCCTTTCCCTTGGATTTCTTCTTCATCTCACAATTTCTTCTCACAAAAAATACTTTTCTAAGCCTCTCAAGCTTCCCTCATCCATCTCCATCAATATCTCTTTAGATCCTTGTGTTCTTGAGCATTTTATCACATACCCATTTTTGGTGAAACCCATTTTCTGAAACACATTTTCTTTGCATCAAAATGGTTTCTTCCTCCAAGGGATCTTCCTTTCTAACTTCTCATGGTAAGAAGTATGATCCAACATTTGAGTGGCATGATAATGATGGACTTCTTCAAGACCCTAGGACCCATGCTCCATATTGTCATGTAGACACCAAGATGAGTTTTTCTTTGGTTTCTTTGCTTGGAAAAATGTTGTTGCATGTTTCATTGAAAGTTTCATGGTGAGATATTATCACTTTTGAAATTTTGGGGGCATTGTGTGATTGATCATGTTTGGAATGTTGGCTTTGGAGCATTCTTGAAGTGTGTTTTTTCTTTGATCTTGGTGCAATTTGGGCAATGTTGGTGGTTTTTGGAATTTTGACAGTGTAGGTAATTTGTGATGTTATTGGATGAATTTGGGTTTGGACTTTGGGAGTATTGGCATCATGAAAACTTTGTGCTTGACTTACAGGAATGTGTTCATGATATATGTGGGAAAACTTGTTGGTATGTGTAAAATTTGTTTTATGATCATGGCAAAATTTTATGGGTATGAGCATGGATATATTTATGAGTATTGGCAAATTTTGTGGGTATTGTGGAAAAATTTTGTTGGTTATGTGAGAATTTATTTGTGCATGAAGTTGTGGAATTTTTTTCTTGGCATGTAGAAATTTTCTTTTTGCATGGCTATGGCAAAATTTGGTGGTTGTATGGATATGTGATAAATTTGGTAGTAGTGACATTTTGGTGGGGTATTGATTTGATTTTGTGGTGGGATATTGATTGCGGAAATATTTTTTTTTGGGTATGGAAATTTTTGGTTATATATTTTGGGTTATGGAAATTGATGAGCTGAATTTTTATGTTGCAGAGCCTCAAGAGTAGAGGGAGTCTCCAAATGTTGAAAAGTGCATGGGCAGTACTATCTCCTAGCATCAAAAGTGTCATCAATGAAGCAGGCTTTGGCACCTTCTTCAAAGCTTTGTCGAATCATGAGACACATGAGTACAAGGATCTTTAGTTACTTCTTGCCTTAGCAAAGCACTTTTGGGACACTACCTGTACCTTCCATTTTCCAAACATTGGGGAGGTAATGTTGACACCTTATGATTTTTCTTTCATCACTGGTTTAAGGTTGGGTGGTAAAAGAATTCTTGTCAATGATTCCCTTACTTCAACTGAGTTCAAGAAACTTCTAGGTGTAATGCCTCTAGAAAGAGGAGTAACAATGTTCCTTTGTCTTGGTTATGTGAGAGTATTCCCTAATGTGAGACTGTGGCAAAGGGTGCTTGTATGTTCATGCTTCTATTTGTTGGGACTTTCCTGTGTTCGGATTTAGGTAGTACAGTGAATTTGCGCTACTTAGGGAGCTTGAGAAAAATTGAACATCTCCAGAATTATGACTAGGGCGGCATGGCCTATGCTACTCTGATGCATTTCATGACCCAACTCTCCAGGTGGAGTCTTTCAAGCTTGGGTGGGGCACCATTTGTTTGGCAGGTGAAGTTTCGTATTTATTTTGGCTATGTGTAGGTTGGGGAAAATTTATTTTCGCTATGTGGTAATGGCATTATGAATTTTTCAAGTTTGGATGTATGAGTATTTTGGGGTTGGTCCTGAAATCCAGGAGGAAGTTTCTAGCATTTTTTCTAGATTTCTTCGTTGGTTGCCCAAACATCACTTGTCTCCACCCTCTAGACGTTCTTTGGACCTTTGGCGCTTAGTGATTAACCATCTGACCATTGATGATGTAAAATCTTTCTTTCTCCTTTTTAAATCCTTGGCACTTGTTTATGATTCAGTCTCTTCTTTTTCTAAGTTTCTTTGTGACTTTTCAGATGAAATTAAATCCTTGGGCTGGACGTGAAGGATATGTTGAGTGTAAGTGAGCTTTAGAACTAAATAGCCGTTATGTATTGCTTGAGTGGGCATGGAAAGTATTGGTATCTTGGTGATTAGGTGTTGCCCCAAGTTGAACATGTGTATCCTCCTGCCACAATTCCGGCTCATCCTTGTCGCACTGTTCGGTTGGCTGACCTTTTGGCAGATAAAGAGATTACTCGGGCTCGTGATGGTTACATTGTTGCAGGAGTAGAAGGAGATTATTCTGAATTTATCCAGGATCATCTACAAGGTTGTTTAGTTGGTACAATGGTATTTTCCTTCCCTTCTAAGATCAAATTTTGCTCTACAAATTCCTTTTCCATATTTTTGCTTGGTAACAATATTTGCATGTTGGATTTTCAACCTTCATCTTCTGAAGGAGAGGAAAAGGAAGAGAAAGAGATTCCCTCTCCTCACCATGCTTGTGGTTCTTTTAGTTCTTTCACATAGACTTATCCTTATTTTCCAGCATGGCAGTATGATGTGATGAATCCTGATGGAACGTATAGTTCCATACCTTTGACTAGGCCAGAGCATGTGCCAAATGTTCCTTGGTTCGATCCAGTGTGTTCTTGAATGCTCAGTTCTTTGTCCTTTTTTCTTGAATGGATTCTAACTCGGTAGAGTTGTGCTTTAGGTTGATGTGGATCTTGTGGAAGAAAGCATGCGGATGATTGGAGGTTTGCAGTCACTGGCTTGTACCCAGTCTTCCCAATATGTGATCAATGATTCTAACTAAGTATACCATGTTGCTTTTTGAATATCTTTGGCTTGATCAAGGTGGATCAAGGAGATTTTTCTGCAAGCGGACTCGGAGTCCTAATGATGCATGCCTTGTACGTTTATTTTTCCTGCAAAACAAAAATGAAGTGTTCCTTAGACAATCTTGTATTATTTTCCATATTTAGCTCTTTGTCCTTGGTATCACCTTGGATCATGTAGAAACTTTAACTAAGACAAGTTTAGAATACACCTGATGAGATCTTGTAGTACTAATTTAAACTTATCTTGCTTGGCTCTGTTGGAATCTGCACTTACTTGCATGAGGTGGAGTCGAATGCCCCTAGTTTAAAATGAATGAATGACTTTTGAAAATCTTGATGTGATTTTTTTTTTTTTTTAAGAAATGATGCTGGTGTTTTTTTTTTTTTTTTTTGAAAATGCATGAAGCGTGGGTGAATGCCCCTAGTTTGGAACATAAATCCATGAGTCTTAAGAAAACTTGAGTTGATCACTTTTTGAGAACAATGATGCAAGTGATGATTTTTTTGAAAACAAGTGTGTTAGACTTGTCAAAATGTCTCAATTTGATTGAAAAAATCTTTTTGAGTGTCAAACAATCCTAAAAAATTACACGAGAACCTGAAACTACATGGAATTGCATGAGAGTAGGACCGAGGGGCTACGTGCCACTTGGCAACTGAAGAGTGCCATTAATTGAACTGAGCCACACTATGACGCTTGGGCCAACTCCTCATGGTCTCCCAATGCGCGCTTCTATTGACACCCCATTTTGCAACCTGCATTTAACCTCACATGGAGGGTAAAAGGATAATTTTGCCTTGAAAATATTCATCTTGATTCTGGTTACTAGATCCTTAATCTCATTTCACCAAAATGATCTTGATGTTGTAACAATTAAATCAACTGGTCATAAGCCCTAATCGGACTATCAAATTGAAAGTTATCATCAAATCAGGACACAAAAAACTCCCTCTCTTCTCCTCTCTTGAGTTCTAGGAAGTTGAGTAGTCTTGTCATATCTTGGTCTTCTTGAGACTCAAGGTATTGAGGGAGACTCACTCTTCCTCTCCTAATTCTTCTTTTCCTCCACCCTTAGGACCTCCTCAAGAGTCTCCTCCTCCACCATATGGATCTTGCATGAAGGTATAATCCCTTTCCCTAACCATTTTTTTTTTTTTTTTTTGTGTTGCCATGATGAGAGTTTAAGATTAAAGTAGGATAGTAATCATTTAAATTCCCTTGAATATGTTTGAATGTTCTTAATTGTTTTTATATGTTCTTCACATGTTCTTGGTTGTTCATCACATGTTCATGCATAACACTAAGTTTAGATCTTAAATCCACATCAATAATATGAAATACATGCTCTTTCAAATCCTTGAATCTAGGATATCACCATCCACATACATTCACTAAAATTTATTTTTCAATCCAAATGAAATGCTTAATAAATGGAATTAGGGTTTATCACATGCACACACAATGAATTCAACATGCAAATTGATGGATAACATATTGGATGATGTGAAATGAATGTTGGCCACCATAGTCTAGAAGACTGGTTTCATCGGGCAAGGTGGGTGCCTAACACCTTCCCACCTTGTGACATAGCCTTCGAGCTTAGATCAAGGGTTGATAGACTAATGTTTATCCTTGTAATTTTCGATTTCTAGATTGTAACTAGGAAACAAAGCTATGTACTTTATCTTAGATTATATCTAGGACCAAAGCCATGTAATTTTCCTATAATCAATGTAAATTCAATTGAAAATTAATAAAATGAGGAATTTTTCAATTTTGGTTTTCTTATTTATCCCAATAATTAAATAAGTGGCGACTTCATTGTAAAAGCCTTAATCTAAAGGGGAAAATATAACTAGTCGAACCTCCATTTTGAAAAGCAATAACATGACTCCACCCATTCATGTGGGCTTGCCCCAACTCCATAAAAAAGGGTCGGGGGCGCGATCTCTCACAGCTTCGCATTTTTGCATTTTTTGAAAAACATTTACTTCGTTTGTGATCATGAGACTCTCTCTTGGTCAACTACAAACTCTTTGAAACCTATTTCAAACCTGATTAGGAATTGATGCAGCTTATTTAAACGAATTCTCCTACGACAAATCTCTGCATAAAGGTTAGCAATGCACAATAATCACAAGCAAAAGTCATCCATGGCTAGCAATCATAATTTTTCTCATTCAACAATTCATGACATCAATAGATGGGTTCATAGCTTTGATTTTAGTACCAAAACCAATTTTACAGCCTTTAAATTAGAGGGAATCAAGGCTCTAAGGAATGTCAAAATCAAGTGGGACTTCCTTCGTGCTGCTATGAAATTCTGGGATCCCGAAGATCATGTGTTCTTGTTTAACATTGCTAAACTCTGTTTGACAATTGAAGAATTCTCTGCTATCTTGGGCTACAATCCAGGTAAAAAATCTGTAGCGGTTTCATGTGATCCCAAGCATAAGGAATCTTTGTCTGATGCTCTTGGTCTTCCTACTTCCATTACTGATAGTATGATTGAAGGTCAGATGGTGAATCTTTGTGCCATTATCTCTCGGCTGATTGACAAACGCACCTCTGGAGTGACTGACAACATGCAGAAAAACTTCGATTTGGCTTTATGCTTTATGGGAGAACTTTCTCTTTGCTCTGGAAGACACAACTTTATGGATGCTCGAGCTATAAGTGTTGTGAGTCAGATTAAGGATGGTGATAATCCTGTTTCTTTGATCTTGGCAGAAAATCTTCTGGGACTGGATGCTATATTTCATGGTGGAGAAACTCAAAACTTTTTAGGGAGTCCTTTGACTTTCTAGATATGGCTAATGGAGCAACTGGACATGATTATTCAGCCTACAACCGGTAATTATGGGCCTAGTAGTTTTCTTAGCAAGTCTGTAATGAAGACTTAATGCCAAACTGAGAGTGACTGGGTGAAATTATTAGATAAGAAATCTAGTACCTTAATTCAATGGGATTGTTATTAGTGGAAGTGCCCACCCCCTTTACCGAGGTCTCTAGGATCAAATCATATTTTCCTTGTTGGATTGCGGAGAGCAACTTTCTACAAGGGAGGCAGACTCTTGAGGCAATTCAAATATGAGCAAGGAACGCCTAGTGGCAAAAGAAGAAGACCTTTCTCTCTTGTGGATACAAAACCTACTTCTGTATAAAACATGCTATTGGGTTTAGAGATGGCTAACCGAGTGGACCAATCTTTTGTCAAGGTTCACTTCCACAAGATGACTATAGAATACTCCAATTGGTTGATAAACAAGATTGTTGACAAGGAAGCTAAAAGGATTGCTATGAGAGAACAGTTTCTCAGAGACAATGAGGAAAGACCTGATGAAGAGAATTATGAATTCAAAAGAAGGGACAATGCTGACAAAGTACCTATCACAGAGGGAATTGATGATCAATAGAAAAAGAAAAGACTGAAGACAAAGTGACCTTATTTTTTTGGCTTTGAATCATGTTTATTTTAGAAGTTGATGTAAAAACTCTTATGTTTAGGAATTATTTAGAATTTGCAGGTTAGGGATTTTGTTTAAGGTGTAGGCTTTTGGGGTTTGGAATTTTTATGGTTTGGTTTAGGGTTTGGGCTTTTGGATTTTGTGTAATGACATGGTTTAATGGAATGATTGAATTTTTGGTAATTTTGGTTAACGGGCAAAAGGTGGGTTGTGGGAAATTGGGACCGAACCAATGCATGGTTGCTTACATACCCTCTTGATAGAAGGATTAGGTCATCACGTAGTTCATTAACGAGGGTTATTTATTTATTTATTTATTTTATATTATTTGCCTTAACTTTTTCCTAGGTCACCCTTTCGGGTTTTCAACCTAGCAAGCTCTCTCACTCTTTTTTTATTTTTATTTTTACTCTCCTTTTGCGTAGACCGCCCTTTCGGGTTTTCAACCTACCTCTTTTTTTGTTTTTTTTGTTTGTTTGTTTGTTTGTTTGTATGTTTTTTTTTTTTTTTTTTTTTTTTTTTTTTTTTTTTGCTCTAACTTTTGCCTAGACTGCCCTTTTGGGTTTTTAGCCTAGCGAGCTCTTTTTTTTTTTGTTTTAGTCAAACCTAGGAAAGGAAATAGCTTAATTTATAGCCACCTCAGATGTGGTACTTCTTTAATTGATCCATGTTGGTTGGCTCAGTCAAAGGGTTTACATCCAAGTCCATCAATTTTACTACTCCCCCAGAATATATCTACTTAATAATGTATGGGCTTGCTCAATTTTACTTGAACTTCCCATTTACATCTTGAACCAGGGCTCAGATTTCCTTCAACACTAAATCCCCTAACTTCAAATCTCTGGTTCTCACTTTCTTGTCAAAAGCTTTCCTAATCCTCCTCTTGTAACCTTGAATATGATACAAGGCCTTAAGTCTTTTCTCATCTAGCATGCATAGCTGATCATATCTGCTTTGCAACCAATCTGCTTCAAAGATTTCACTTTCCAATACCGTCCTTAATGATCGGACACCCATCTCGATGGGAAGGACTACTTCCATCCCATACACTAGTGAATAAGAAATGGCTCCTGTGGAAGATCGGATTGATGTTCTATAACCCCAAAGTGCATAGGGCAATTGTAGGTGCCAGTCCTTGTAGTTCCTTGTGCTTTTCTTCAAGACTCGCCTAATGCTTTTATTAGCAGCCTTAACTACTCCATTAGTTTGAGGAGATAAGGCGAAGACTTGTGGAGCCGAATGCTGAATTGTTGTAGCAACTTTTCTGTTTCTCCTTTGAAATGCTGCCCATTGTCAGAAATAATTTCATGCGGTACCCCGTATCTACAGGTGGTATTAGTCTGAATGAACAAAGCAACTTTCTTTGAATTCAAAACTTTGTATGAAGCAGCTTGTACCCATTTAGTAAAGTAATCAATGGCTACAAGTATAAATTTATGGCCATTAGATGCTGTAGGGTGGATCTTCCCAATAATATCTATTCCCTATGTAGAGAATGGCCAAGGTGATGTCATGGTATGTAGTGGCATGGGTGGCATGTGCTTCAAATCTCCATGGACTTGGCATTGATGGCATTTTCGAACATGAGCCACACAGTCGGTTTCCATAGTGGTCCAATAGTAACCCTATCTCATTATCTTCCTTGATAGCATATGAGCATTCATATGTGGCCCATAACTTGACTCAGGAACCTCTTCAATTATTTGTTGTGCTTCCTTGGCAGTTACATAACGGATATGAATTCCATCATATGATCTTCAGTAAAGCCTTGCACCACACATAATATAATTAGTGGACAACCTCTGAATGGTTAACTGATCATTCTTGTCTGCAGACTTCGGGTATGTTCCATCCTTGAGGTATATTAGGATGTCTGAATACCATTCACCTTCCCCATCCTTTCCTTCATCTTCTTCTATTGTCATGCAGTAGGCTAGTTCTTCTTTTTGTTTCAACACTATCGGTCTAGCTTCATCTTCTTTTGGCCCATCCATCATGGACGCCATGGTTGCTAAAGCATCTGCAATTTGATTTTGCATCCTCGGCACATACTGATATTGGATCTTGTTGAATTTTGATGACCACTTTTGGAGACATTGATGATAAGGCATAAGCCTCTCTTCTTTGATCTTCCATTTATTTTGTATCTAAGAGATTATTAGAGCTGAGTCTCCATACACCTCCAACTCTTTCACTCCTAGGCCTAAGGCTGCTTGTAGGTCCATGATGCAAGCTTTGTATTCTGTGGCGTTGTTAGTGGCAGGGAAGTTGAGTTTGCTAGAAAATGGGATGTGTGCCCCTTTTAGAGAAATTAAGAGAACACCAATTCCACTTCCATTTTGATTTGTTGCTCCATCAAAATACATCTTCCATAATTCTACTTCAATCTCCATGATGTCTTCCTTCGGAAAGTCTCCTTGAATCTCTTTAGTTTCTTCTAGTGAACAATGGGCTAGGTGATCAGCAATTACCTTCCCCTTCATAGATTTTTGAGTCACATACTTAATATCAAATTCTGAAAAAAGCAAACCCATTTAGCAGTCTTCCCATCTTGCACAGGTTTTTCCGTTAAATACTTCAAATAATGTCTAAGTTTACGGGTTGCCCATACGAGTGCTACACATGTCTTTTCTAATGGTGAATACTTCTCTTCATAAGGCATCATCTTCTTGCTAATGTAGTATATGGCATTCTCCTTTCTAGTCTCCTCTAAGTATTGAGCAAGTAAAGCCCCCATCACTGTATTTGTAGTGGTGAGGTACAACAACAATGGCTTTTCAAGAGCTAGTGGAACAAGTATTGGTGGTCTCATCAGATAACTTTTGATCTTCTCAAAGGCTTCTTGGCATTGTTCATTCCATACGGTTGGGACCTCCTTCTTGAGTAGTTGAAAGATTGGTTCACTTGTCATAGTGAGTTGAGCTATGAACCTACTGATGTACTGTATCCTCCCTAGAAATCCTCGGATCTCCTTTTCAATCTTTGGAGGCTTCATTTCTATGATTGCCTTGATTTTGTTAGGATCAACTTCTATTCCCCTCTGGCTTATGATAAACCCTAATAGTTTTCTGGTTGTGACTCCAAAAGTACACTTCTTTGGATTCAACCGCAACTTATAGAACTGGATTCTCTCAAAGAACTTCCTCAAAGCTAGTGTGTGCCCTTCACGGTCTTTGGACTTTACTATCATGTCATCAACATAAACTTCTATTTCTTTATGGATCAAATCATGCAACAAAGTGGTAGTTGCTCATTAGTAAGTAGCACCAGCATTCTTAAGGCCAAATGACATGACCTTGTAGCAAATGTCCCCCATGGTGTAATGAAGGAAGTCTTATCCATATCTTTTAGAGCCATCTTAATCTAATTGTATCCTAAAAATCCATCCATAAATGAGAGTAGCGCATGCCCCGTTGTGTTGTCAACCAGGACGTCAATGTAAGGTAATGGAAAGTTGTCTTTTGAGCTAGCCTTATTCAGGTCTTAGAAATCCACACACATTTTGACCTTCCCATCCTTCTTTGATATCGGAACCACATTAGCTCACCATTCTAGATAGTTGACCATTCTCAGGAATCCTGCATTGTCCATTCTGGCTTCATTCTTCTCAACTTCTACTTGACCGGCTTCATGGTTGGATCTGTTGGAATGTAGTGTTGTACTATATCTATATGAATCCCAAGCATGTCTTCATATGACCAGGCGAAGATCTCCTTGAACTCTATCAGCAGTGCTACTAATGCATCTTTCTCTAAGGCGGTTAGGGTGTTGCCCACTTGGATCATTTTAGGTTCATCATCAGTTCTTAGGTTAATGGGTTGGGTTTCTTCTTTTATAGGTTCTAGGTATCCATGTTTTAATTCCTTATTATTAAGAGTTTCTTTACCAATTTCAGAAATAAAAACATTCAAAGCTAGCAAATAAGTAGAATCAGAAATCATATTAAAAGGGAAAGAGTTATCAATAGACTCTACAGACTCAACAAACTTAACTGGAAAATTATCACAAACAAATTTAACAGGAATAGAAACACTAGTGGAAATAGACTCAATGAGGATGGAAACAATGTTCTTGGCAGGAGAGACTGGCTCGGTAGTCTTGATCTTCTTGGCAAAAGTGACTGACTTGATGGTCTTGATTTTCCTCACAGAGTCCTCCATGGGGTGGGTGGTTCCCTCCCATGCCCAGTTCTTTAACTCGGTCGTGGCTTCCATAATGGTAGGTGGCTCCCAGTAAGCTCTTTCTTCCCTTAGCATTAGTACTGTGGGGTCTACATCCATATAATCCATAGCTTCTTCTTCAACCTCTATATATGTGGGCTTGTCGGTCACAATAGCATCTAGGCGCTCTATGCCATCCATCCATTCATCAAATAGCTTATACTTGCCTCTGTTATCAGTGGGTTGAGGGAAATGCTCTGGCTTACTTCCTTCCATTCTCTCCTCATTACGTTCAGCATTCTCAAGTGTCATTATTCCAAGACTATGGACCATCAGTTTTTGGCCTAGAGCGGCCAACCTGACATCTGTGTCATCATCCTCTGTAGTATGTAAGGTTGGTGTACTTGGTTCTGACTCATAATATGACCCCAATTCCGGAACCTCTCTTCCGTGCTTGTCATACCTAGGGCTAAACCTTGAGCTGTCATTGGTGATATCACTCCAATTTGAAAGATGCCCATAGGGATATTCTTCATGATACATTTGGTTGGCTTGTGCATTTTCCTCTCTTGCATCCTCTGACACATTTAGTAGCCCATATTGATCACTATCAGTATCGCTCCACCTATTAGTCTCAATATCATCTTTAATATCTTGATCATAGTAGTCCATATCACTATCATACTCCTTATAGAATAGGTCTGCATCTTCATCTTCTCTATCACTACGGGGTTCACCCCAATCATCTCCGCTGTATGGGCTATCATAATTTCCATTACTATTGTCATCACCATTGGTGCTGTTGTCATCATCACCATGTCCACCATCATTGCTGCTGCTATCACTACTACTATCACTCTTGTCATCCCTTCATTCTCATCATCACTAAGGGCTGCTCCCGCTTCCTCATCTTCATCATTTGCTCTTAATTCATACGGGCTCTTCAACGTATGTTAGTAGGCCTCCTAATATTCTTCTTCTTCTATGTTGTAGATATGATCTCCAAGGAGTGTAGTCATGGCATTAGGATCCATGTGATCAACCCAATCAGTAAGGATCTAGGTTGTATCTTCCTTCTTCAATTCTAGAGTGTTATCGTGACAATCAAGTAGTATCTCGAAACCGGGCACCATTGTCTTTGTTATAGGATCGAATCTCAATTCTAGGAATCCCCAATAACGTTGACTTTCTCCAGCTTTTACAAATTTCCCATTCAGCATAGGAATGTAAGGCTTCAGAGGTTCCGGAGGACAAGGGAGTCCTTTTGCTTTGGCTTTGACTCGAGCAATCTTTCTCACTTCCATCTCTAACAAATCATCATCAGTGGGCTTATAGCCTAGCCCAAAAGGTGGTGTGGCAGTAGGAATTGCCAAGTCTTGAACGGTTGGTTTCTTTACAACTCTCCCCAAATTCATCCCAAAAAGGTAGTTCATCCTTCTCATTATTGCTACCACATTGTTATTACCATAAGGAGCAAAGTCCATTGGGATCTTTTCAACTTCTTCTTCTTTCTTTTCAAAGCCGGGCTTCTCAATCTCAAAGCCATCCAAGGTCAATGGCTCACTCTCAGAATCAATACCATAAACGGCTTTAGGCACAGTCAAAGTATCTCCATAGATGGTCACAATAGCCCTTTCATGTGGAAACCGAACCTTTTGATATAGGGAAGAAGGTACGGCTTCTATGTCATGGATCCATGGTTGCCCAAGGAGTATATTGAAGCATGAGGCTATATTAAGGACCTGAAATCCACCTTCTTGACCATCGGTCAGATGGCAAGCTCTAATGTTATGGTTCCCAAGACTTCTCTTTTACTGTTGTCGTATACCCTCACATGTTGATCGGTAGGCACAAAGTCTTCAATGCTCAGGCCAAGGCAGCTTGTAGTCTCTAAAGGATAGACATTCAAGGCACTTCCATCATCTATTAAAACCATTGGTATCCTTTTCCCCATGGAATCCACAGTGATATGCAACATATCATTGTGGTGCTTCCTTTTCTTGGTCAGACCATTGTCGGAAGAGGAAATAGTGAGTTCCCTATTTACGAACCCAATCATAGCATTCAGATCTTGGGAGGTTATGTTTGTGGGGACTTGGATTTGGTTGAACAAGTCTACTAGGTTTTGTCAGTGTTTGTATGAGGCCATGAGTAAACCCCATAAGGATATGTTGGCTTGTGTCTTCTATAGTTGCTTGAGGACTTCATCTTCTTCGGCAGGTGTTTATTGAGTGGTCCTGTTCAAAGCTTCAATCGGGTTGCCGGTCTCTAAATGTGGGGGTTTGAAGTGTCTTCCCCCCTAGTGATGTGGGCAATTTTGGTTGAATCATGGGGGTCAGTATCTCGGGGTTTGAAGTGTCTCCCTCTATTTATGGATGTTTGGTTGTTTTCTTAGGGTTTGAAGTGTCTCTCCCCATTTATGGATGTTTGGCTGTTCTCTTGGGGTTTGAATTGTCTCCCCCCATTTGTGGATGTTTAGTTGTTTTCCTGTTCTTGTACTTCATTCCATATGTCATATCCTATGATGGTAGTAGACGTTCTATCCATTAATTCTTCCCACTTCATCATGAAACACTCAGGTAGGTCTTGGGCAAGGGGTTTGGAATTGATCTTAGGTCCAAGGGTTTTAGTAACCCTTTTGCCTTTAGCTTATCAAACACTTGGCTTATGGGCATGTACAACTCAACAAAATCTCTCTTAGGTCTAGGCCCTTGGGGTATTTGCAGAGGTGCAATGGGTGCAATCAATTGATAAGGATCATTTTTCTGGATATTGGAAACCTCTGCAGTCTTAGAATTAGATCCTAGATTCTTTCTAAACCTTGGAAGGTCATCAGTCTTTATAGTACCATTGTTTATAGCATCTTCAATTTGAGTTCCAACAGCAATTAAAGCTTTAAAATTGGGGAAATACTGTGCAAACAAATATTTATGGTGTATAGGAATAAGTTTTTTACAACCATAGCTAACTGTTCTTCTTCACTCGGCCTACTCATCATCTGTGCAGCCTTGGCTCTCCATTTGGTGATGAAAGTAAAGAAGGATTCTTTCAGCTCTTGCTTGGTAGTCTCAAGGTCTCTTCTTGTGATGTCCATTTCCATAATGTACTTGTATTGCTTGTGAAACTCTTGGCAGATGTCCTCCCAACTTCTTGCTTTTGCATCATCCAGGTTGAGGAACCATCTAAGCGTGGCTCCGGTTAATGTGTTTTGGAACATCTAAGCAAGTACTTCCTTGATCACACCTAAGGGCTGCACAACTCTCATATACGTCTTTAGATGAGACTTTGGGCAGCCGGTCCCATCAAACTTGTCTAGATGGGTCATCTTGAACTTGGGTGGCAACCTTGCATTGGGGAATAGGGAAAGAGAATCGTAATCCATAAGTTCCTCCATCTTACAGGCCCTGTTAATCATCTCCTCCATTTTATTCATCCTTTCATTGATCTTCTTCTCACTTTCTAGGGCTGGTGGATCATGATTAGTATTGTCCCCCTCTTGACTGTTCTTCAAATTTTGAAACTATTTCATCATATGGTTCATATCTTCCCTCAACTGAATCTGACTAGCTACCATAGTGTTGAGTAGCTCTTGGGTGTTCATGGGTTACTCTATGTTTGGGTGTTCTCTTTCTTCTACCGTGTTACTAAGAGCTTCAGACTTCTTATGACTTGAACTATCTTGGAGGTCGAAGATGGGGTTGTGATGTTGCAGCAGTGGAGTCTCTTCTATGCTTGAAGTCTTTAGTATTGTGATAGGAGTGATAGGCTTGGAGCTAGAGCTACTGGCTTGAGTGTCGGGCTTTAGTTCTCTTTGTAGCCTTCCTTTAGATCTTGACTAGATTCTCCCATAATGACAGGCTTGGTCGGGTTAATCAAAGCTAACACCCCATCCACATCCATTAGTCAATCAAAACAAACACACATAACATGCAATTCAATTTTAACCAGGACTGATCTAAGGATAGGTTCTAAGTCATTATGTTGTAGGGTGGGCTTGTTGTTTTATTGTTTCCTATAACTAGGATGTTACACCTCCCAACTTGTAATGTAATGAACATTGCATTGGTCCAAGTGGCATGGTTTGTCCATTATAGTCAACAGGAAGTGATCCAATGACTTTGGGCTATGAGTTGGTGAATTCGCCACTAGGTACCTGAATCTAATAAAGACCGGTGATCTAGGGTTACAACCACCACAAAATTCTTGAAAAGGGTGAGTAAATTGTTGTTTGGATGGCACACACTACGACAGTTAGGGAAAGATTTTAACAGCCAAAACAAATGACAAAATATCATACACCAAAATACAACATCCCATCAAACATAAATAAACAAACAAACAACTATATCATGCAAGACCATGCAAAACAAAGGTACATATTTGGTCACCACTATGAGAGACGTGTCCCTCAAAAAAAGATATTCGGGTACCTTTTAGGGCACCTCTCTTTTTGGGTAAGTGGTATGGAGTCGTCACTTATTTTTCTTTATACAAAAAAATAAGAAAAAATACTAATTACAAAATACATGACTAAATAGTTCCATTCATTGATTGAATAAAAATTATATATCCGAAAGAAAATTAAAAAGTTACATAGCTTTTGGTCCTAGTTACAATCTACCAAATATTCACATGGCTTGTTATCCTAGTTACATTCTACCCAAAACAAATGAAGATAAGGCTAGATCTACTAAACCAAAAACCTAAATCCGGAGGCTAGGTTACAGAATGGGAAGGTGTTAGGCACCCATTCCGCCCAGACAATGTTTGGTCTTCTAGACTCTTGTGACCAATGTACTATACTATGCATGTCATGCATGATATGTTGAACATGTGAATCAAAAATTAAATCACACAAATTTATGCATGGATGAATGTTAGGTTCTAAAGACTTAGGTTTTATGTATTTAGAATTCTAATTTGTATTGTTGGCAAACCATGATCAAAACAATGTACTTAAGGGTGTGTTTGTTTAGTGGTGAAATAGAGTGGATGGAAAACTTGAAGAGAAAATGGGAAGGAAAACTTTTTTGAAGTGTGTTTGGTTGGGTGGGAAGGAAAGAAAATAAATAGTGGGACCCAGGTGTTTTCTCCCCTAGCCCACCAAAAAGTTTTCTCTCCAAAATGGAGAGAAAATTGTAGAGAGAAATTGAGCATCATTTTTGGACAAAAATGCCTATGTGCAATTGCACATGGGCCTCATCCACGTTGCTTTTTTTCATACTTTTTTCCCCCTTTTCTTTTGATTTACTAGGCAGGCTTGTCTAGTATTCTTTTTTTTTTTTTTTTTTCTTTTGCTTTTTTTTTTTTTTTTTTTTTGTTAAATGTGATTTTTTTTATGGACATGATTTTTATTTTTTAATAAATTTAGGTGATTGATTTTTTGGGTTGTTTATCACTTTTTTGGTTTTAATTGGGCACCATTTTTTAACAAGAGTATATGCGTAAATTTATACAAACTCACTTTTTTTATCCCTCCATTTTTCCACTCCCAACCAAACAAAAATGAAGGAAATTAAAATCTTTTCTATCCTCCCACTTTTCCATCCTCTAACCATTTTTTATCCTTCCACTTTTCCACCCCTCCAACCAAACGGACCCTAAGTAGGAAGGAATGATTAATTGATGTGGAGTCTTCATTAAATCTTTAAATATTTAACATTTTCCTTTATTATACTTAAGTGGTCTTTATTCTTCATTGATGATCTTGCATGCTTTAATTGACTTCCCACTTTCCTTAAAGCAATTAAAATCTAGATATTGTAGTCTTTTAAAAAAGAAGTGAGTGATTTTCTTATTAGACTCTTAATTCAAATTCAAATAGCATTTAAGTTAAAGTTAAAAGATTAATTAAACTTTCTCCTGAAAATTACCTAATCAGACTTTTTGATCAATTAAATTAGGATTGACTTGTATTCAGAAATTTTCCATTCTATTTTAATTAAGTGAAATCAATTTAATCAATTTTTTTTGCAAAGGTAATTAGTTCTCATCCCCTTAATTAAATCTTGATTGCTTCATTTGGAAAGTATTTAATTTTGAATCAATTTTTAGGCTTAATTACCTTTTCAAAATATTAGAAGAGTTTTAAATGGCAGAGACTTTCCTTATTTTGAACAATTAATTTTTTTTAAATGATTTTGAATTTTAAATAACTGTTGACTTGAAACTTTTTGGAAAGTTTTATGATTTATGCTCAATTATCTTTCTTGATTGGAAAGGGAAAAAAAAAAAAGAAAATGAAGGAAAAATTAAATGGCTTATTTTTTTATTTTATACAAGATAGAAATTCTACTCTAGTTTAATCTAAGTAATATGTTTGTGAAGCTTTCTCATAGAGACTCATAGAGACTTGAATCCCAACCCTTGCCCCCCACATCTCACAAGTACTTATACTTGTGAAGTGACCATTGCATCAATGGTAAACAATGGTAATTAAATGGCTTATTAAAAAAAGAAAAGAATATATTTTTGTATTTTGGGTTTTATTAAATGTTTTAAAACAAAGTAGGAAAGAATAGTAAAAAAGGAAACAAATATACATGAATAAAGAAAGATAAGGCAAGTAAAAACAATTATATAGCATTAAAAAAAAAAGGTCAAAATTTGGGTTTTTCCCAGGCAAGCCTATGCTAGATGAAATTGGCATTGCTAGGTTCTAAATAGTTAGACTTAAATGTTTAGGAGCTAAATTTATTGTATGTTGGCAAACAGAGAACATAAACTTGTATAGGATTAGATCTTAGGGTCTTTGAACCGTTTTAGACATGGCTTAAGTAGACACAAGTCAAGATTCAATAATGTACAAGCTGTAGAAAGAAGAAGTTAAAATCTGTCAAGCTCGACTGATCGAGAAAGACCTTCAACCAATCAAATTGCAATCTGCAAAATTTTAATTGAAGCCCAATAGCTCACGAAATATTTAGGGTTTGAGTCCAACACTGTTAGGTATAAAAGGAAAACCCTAATACACTTTTTTCAAGTCTTAAGAGTTATTCCTATAAGATCTGTGTGGTTCTTTAACCTTCTAACTCTACAAGCACTTACCAGAGATCAAATCCATGTTGCTAGTACCGGTGGAGTAAAGTTGCTACCAAGCCTTCAGCCATCAAGCATACTGAAGATCAAAGCATGAACATGTGGTTCATGTGAGAAAAAATCCAGATTAAGGAAGTTTATGGAGCTTAGAGCCCAGTTTGGTAACTACGTTAGATTTAGTACGAATTGGTATTCTTGATTGTAAATCCCAACTTGATATAGTGGATTGTTCTCTTGGGATAGTTCCCCTCAAGTTTTTTACTTTGAAATGAGTTGTTTCATTGGTTTTCCGAGGTCATCACATCTTATGTTATTTACCCTTCCACCTTGTTTGTTTCATGTGATGGATGTTTAACCTAGATTTGAGTAATTAACTTAAGTAACTACTTGCCTAATAAATTAGGTTAAACAGACTGTGTTTTCTAGGGATCTAAACTTAATAGGTATAAACCTAATTCTTCAGGCATATGCACCTAGGTTTCATGCCATATTCCAAAAAAGTAATTGGAAGAAAAAGTCTAATTTGTCAAGACCTAGCATATGCTGAGTAAGAGATGTATATGCCCATCATTTCAAGTGTATGCCACTTTAAGTAGATTTACAATTTTACATGATTTTATAAGAAATGAAGCAAGTAGCCAACGCGCAACATGTTACACCATCATTACTTTGAGGACAAAAATGATGAAATAACATGTAAACATGTGAAAGCCAAAAAAAGAAAAGAAAGATAAAGGATATGGATATTGGGATAGATTCATACCTTAACTTTTAACACCTTAAAAGGGATGTGTTTTACCATTCACTGCAGTGATGTGTATAAAGCCACAACTCAAGAGAAATTCAACCTTGAACATCTTGGGAGGTAAAAGTCCTTACACAGATATATAGGCAAGTAAGTGATGGTGAGTGAAATTAACGATCAATGAGACGGAGATTAGTTTTTCAACAACTAAATGTTAGAAAACTAAATCAAATGATCTCAAAACTATTCTTGCACTCTTTGAAGCTAGGAGGCCAATTTTTCAAGTGATTTTGCTAGAGAAATTTTTAGGCTCTAAGGTTTCAATGGGACATCTAACCAACCAATTGATTAGGTTGGTTAACCTGAAATCTCACCAAAATGGAAAAAGAGTAAAACAATGCTTGCTATCCTATATTGGCATACGCTGGTAAATTGGTGCGTACGCCACCAATTCCAGGCATATGCCACTCTAGGCAGATTTGCAAATTGGGATAGAAAAAGAGTTTTGGGTTAAGACCTGGGTATTTTATGGCCACAAATTAGGCTTGTATGTTATTGGGCTTCATATATGATGTTGATCATTTTGGTAGCAGTTAAGTTCTTCGTCATTATTGGAGTCGGGGATCTAGGGTTAAGGTCGAAACAAAATGCGGTGTCTATAGAGTCTCCTGATCATCTCCTCTATCATCCTCCACTACACCCAAACCTACACATCCTAACCTTCGTTGATCAAGTCTATAAGAGCAATGCACAGTTGGGCCTCATTGGGGAGTATACCTCAGCTAAGTGGACCGAGGTGAAGAAAACACAAGGGATCACCAGCCAGTTTTATAATCTAGTAATCATGAATATAGCACCCTTACGTGGAAGGACTAGTCTTACTACCAAAGTATGGGTTCAGAGTTTAGGTACGGTCTTAGGAAGGTGTTAGGCACCTAAAACACCCAACCCGTGGGTTGCCTTCCACTCATTGTGTCCTACATCTTATTCCTATTAAAGGCACATTCAACATTGCATCTTAACACACACACACACTAGCATACATCTAACCATACAACATGGCATTTAATCCTAAACCAAACATGGCATATTATATGAAAGGAATAAGGAAATAGAAGCAAAAAATTCGAATTAGGGTTTCTGGGCTTGAGTACGCGTATGCATGCATAGGCCCGTGTACGCTGGCCAGTTGTATACGTATGCATTCTTCAAGCTTGCATATGCATGTAGAAGCATGCGCACGCAAACACGCCCTGAAGAACTTTAATCCAGAGAGCAAGAACAAAAACTAAAGAACAACAAATATAGCAACTTAGCATGCTTTATAACATAAAAACAACTAAAACCTAAACTAAGCAAACATCTTAACATAAAAACAAAAAAATAAAATGGATCAAAATACTATCAAAATGAAGAAATGGAAAGAAAAGTTTTAGAACTTGATACCTCAAACAAGAAGCTTTTCGAGTTTAATTTTAACTGTTCCCCTCAATTAAATCTATTCACAATCAAATAAGAATGATTAGTAAACTTCAAAACTCAAAAATCAAGACCAGAAAATTTCCCAATCAAGATAAAATTGACTTGAGGATGTTTTGTGAAAAACTCCCTTTTTGATTCACTATTGCTAGTGAATCTTAGATTTTCCCTTAGGATTTTCTGTGTATTTTGAAAAGGTGTCATGTATGGCTTTATATAGTGAGAAAATAGGGGTTTGGAATAGCTCCCAAACGATGTGGGATTCGTTCCAAACCTCAACATTAATGCAAAAAATTGCCTTTCATAGGTTTCTAAAACCCTAGTTGCATGCTCAGGCCCGTGCCTGTGTATACATGCACCAGACCATTGTACACAGGTTCTAACCTTATAGGGGAACAGGGGCTCGAGTCATAAGGGGTACAAAATGCAGTGTCTACAGATGCCCCTCTTTTGATTTGTGAGCTTTGATAACGGAATCAAATGAATAAGAGACAAAACATTTTGTTTCAACATACGACTCAGGCCCAACCTACGCACACGACACACAACATGCATACATGGGGCAGGGTGCGACTCCATAGAGTTGCATGGGATTCGTTTGTCCGAACTCCCACCTTTGTTACTTGGAAAATGAGTAACGATAAGTTAAACACTATCGCAGAACCTGTCTTGCTAATTGCAAGCAAAAGGTGAGTAACTCACTATCCCAAAGTCACTCAAAAAGAAAAACAAACAAGGCCAATGACCATAACCATTAACCAAACAAACAAGGTGATTTTACGAGTTTAAAATGATATATATCTGTGGTGTCCATTTGGGGCTCCTGCCTCTAACTTCTCTAGGTAGCTTGCGCCTTAAGGTAATACTTGTCTTCTCCGTCTTTATCTCTACCTATTCTGGTAAGGCTCTTGCCTTAAGGTGACCTCGGTCTTTGTCTCTATCTCTATCTCTACCTCTTCCACTATGCCTGTGTATTCAATTCCTGGAGGATATGTGCACAAGTTTTGTATGATGTGCCTGTATGTTCAATTCTTGGAGAATATGTGCACAATTCTATATTCTAACTTTGCTTAGCTGGTGTGTGGTCTGTGCCTGCATATTTGATTCCTGTTGGCTATGTGCACATGTGGCCTTGGTGTTCCGATCCACGAGGGAGTCTCAAGTGAAGAATCCAATAAAGGTGATGAAAGACTTACTACTAAGTGTGATATGCTTAGAAGTTTTGGTGATTCATGGGGGAGCCCCCTTGGTATATAGCTTACTTGGGATGATAACTTGTTGAGAAGTGTGTTGGCAATTATGACCTACGAGGAAATTTCTTCACAACTCATAGGGGAGTTGCCTTTATGCCTTGGACCCATAGGGAGTCCTTCTATGATACTGTACTTCTTTGGGGATTTGGCTGATGATCTAAACTCACAAGGGAGTTTCCTTGGTAACTTTTGATCCGTTAAGGGATGATTTGGATACTTTCCATTTATTTGGGTTGATTTTGAGGGTCTTTGTGTCCTTTACCCAACTGAGGGTATTTCCATCATTTTGGTGCATTCTTGAATTTTTCTTTTCTGTTTCCCACCTTCTGGGAACCCACTAAGGATATTTGAAGTTATTTTCTTTTCTTCTTTTCTTTTTTTTACTAAACTACATGTAGTTTAGCCACCAAGCATGTTCCTGCCTCTTCATTTTTCTCCAACAGTTACCAACAGTTTATTTTTTCTTTTCATTCTCTTCATCTCCCTCATCTCTTCATATTCTCTTTAACTCTCTAACTTCCATCTCTTCTCTCTACAAAACTCTGCCTTCCTCTTATTCTTCCTTACAATTTGATTCTTATCTCTCAAATCCACTCATCTAAAATTCTCTCCTTCTTTAAGTTCTTTCATCTTCTCCATGGCACCCAAGTCCAAGAAAACTTCCTACGTACTCTCTAGTGATGCCTTCAACCTTACTCATTGGAATCGAGCGGTGAGGCTGAATTAGACCCTTCTGTTGACATATAGGCCTCAAAATCATATTTCGGAGGGTGCAAGGACTGGATCAGTACGTTTTTCAAAATTTTTCATTTTCAATTTTTTCTTGGATCTTCTATTTTAAACCATTTTTTGTACATGTAAATACTTGGGTTTTCTTGTGGGATGGGTTTTAGTGCCTTTCTCTATTTCTTTTACATGTTTCTCAAGGTTATTCCACTTTAACCCTCTATGCTGTTACAACTCAAC
The DNA here is from genome assembly GCA_023055345.1 of Quercus wislizeni. Lineage (NCBI taxonomy): Eukaryota > Viridiplantae > Streptophyta > Magnoliopsida > Fagales > Fagaceae > Quercus > Quercus wislizeni. The sequence goes on along the minus strand of JALGQJ010000031.1, from coordinate 2,131,678 downwards.
TGGAGCCTTTAGGTGAGTGTCCCTATTGATGTAGACCCAAACTTGGAGGTGGCTGCCATTGTCACCTCCGATATTACTCAGCCCTTCGAGGGTGCTAGCTTAAGGGTGCTCTATCTGGCATAGAGAATGCGTTACTAGTTAGTGGTTGAGGATGCCCCACAATTTCCGATGGATCTTTTGGATTTTATGCTTGCCCTGCTTTCCATGACAAATGCAAAATACCCTTTATGGAGGAGTGGCATCCCCTATACCCAGTGGGTCTCAGATGAGTTGGACTATGAGGAGTTCAACGATACCCGACTCATGCCTTCCCTTTCTCCTGCAATATGTGTTCTACCTTTTCATTCATTTCCCTTCTTCTTTCGTATAGCTTTGCATAATGATATTCACACGAGATACTCATGTCAGGATGGCCCTACTGTTGGTGCTCCTATTAACCCTCCTCATCTCCCTTGGTCAGTCTATGTCTATGGTCCTAGCGGTTTTGATCGTGAGCATGTGGTGGGCCGCAACACAAATGTCTTGGGCTATCATTTTCCTAAGGGTACACAAGCGAAGAGTTTTCCCTCATTCTTGTCTTATTCCCTTTCCATTCTTGCATCCCAACACTTGTTCTAACACTTTTTTCTTCAAAATTCAGCCCACTATTTAGGAGCATAAGGAGTTAGTCTGGCTTGCAGGGAACCTCAAGCTGGAGATGACGGAGTACTCCCGGTAGATCTATGGTCTTGGAAGGTATGCATATGCAGGTGGTGAAAATGATGATGATGATGACGACGATGGTAGTGGTGATTCAAAGGCAACTTCTAGCTACCAGCCGAGGAAGAGGCACTTCCAGTGATCCTGCAAATAGACGGACAGACACACAACATACAACATATTTCTCTTTCTTTCTTTCTTTTTATTAGCATTTGTTTTTGCATTTTAGCTTTTATTTGAGATATTAGGCTGTAGTTAAGAACACCATTTTTTCATTTATGCTTTAATTTAGGACATGTACTTAATTTATACTTATAAGGATAATTGCACAATTCTATGCAATTTTGCTTTTCTTGATCTTTGATGCTCGAAAAGTTGAGCTTGAGTGTGCCTTGAGTAGAAGAAATTATAAGGTCCTCATGATAGACAAGTGACATGGTCCACCATTCCACTAAAAGACTCCCACCTATTTAAAATTGCTAAGCCATAAATTTTTTTAAACAGAAACTAATTACTGACTCAGCAATTTTAAATAAATGGGAGTCTTTCAGTGGAATGGTGGACAAGTGACGTGGTCCACCATGAGGACTGTATAATTTCTCCTTGAGTAGTCCCCTAGGTTGTAGGAATCATGGGAGGGGTCTCGGTGGAGGAATCACACTCCAAATAAGAAAAGGACTTCGACTCTGCCTTTTTTCATGCGTACATGCAGGTCTTGATCATGCATATGCAGCTTTATGCCTACACACGTGTGCTGCAGTTCAAAAAAAGCCTAGTCGCTCTATTTAGGAATAAAATAGCCGCTAGGGGACTCCAAACCCTTATCAAACATATTTTGAACTCAAAAAACACGCTTTAAGGCTTTTCAATGGCAGAATTCTCTCTTTTAGAAGTCTCGGCATGGATGGAGAAGCTTGGCCTTAGTTTCAAGGAGGCCATTATTCCTTTAAGTCTCTCTTGTATCTTTCCATATCACCAAATCAAAGTGAATGAACCTCTCCTTCATGCCGCTACCAACTTTTGGATTCCCACTTGACATGTTTTTCACTTCAATGGTGTGGAGATATGCCCCATTCTTGAAGAATTTAGTGCAATCATGGGTGAACCCTAAGGTAGCACTCTTATCTTTCCCACCATTGGTGGGGGATCTTCTTGCCTTAGTCCAGGCTTTTTTAGGTGTCTCCTTGACACGACATGGCATTGTTGCATGTTTGACAAGTTGAACATCCATTCAATTTTTGCATACTTCTCTTTGCTAACTGTTCCTGAGACCGATAGACCATGATCCTACTATCTTAATGCTTTTTATTTGTGTATCCTTGCAAGATATTTCTTGGTACAAGAGACAGGTCGCCTTAATCAAAGAATGTGCTTGGTGGTAAGCGATTTGAGGAATGGGAACCTACGGGCATAATCTTGGTTGAAACTCTCAATGGCTTGGATGCGTTTCACAAGAAGGAAGCAAATCTATTTACGGGGAGCCCTCTCCTTCTTCAGGTATAATCTCTAATTTTTGCCTAGATTCTTAACCTAGCGGAATTCCTCTAATTTTTGCATGGGTTGCTTTTCGGTTTTCAACTCATCGAGGCTCCTTATATCGTCTTTGTCATTTTTCTTTTTATCTCTCTTGTTTCCACTCATGCTTTCTTTTTCTTTTTCTTTCTCTCCTCCTTTTTGTTTCTAGGTGTGGCTATATGAAAGGATTTGACTGCTCCAACCCTCTACTATTCCTCCTAGTCAATACCTCCCTAAGCATTATCATGATCGTAGGCCTAAACGTGCTAAGATGAGTTTTGATGAGTTCATAGAGTTCATAAAGCACATTGATGTCACAAATATTCAATGGGTAGTGGAATGGTGGCGTATTTTAGGCATGGCCAACCGTGTCTTCAAAGACAACTATGTTTCTTTAGTCGGGCTTCTTCGTTGCTCTTACTACTCCACATGTCGTATTGCAAGGCAATTTGGTGATCGCTAAGGTGTCCCTAATGATGATGGTTCCTTCCATACTTTGGCTTTTACTGATAGGATCTTAGGCAAAATTTATGAGTCTTGGCCAGAACGAAGGGTGACCAAAGGCATCCATTTTCCCCGGTTCCTTCATCCTACTTCGAGTTACAAAGCTTGGCAAGAGGTTGACATGAAGTAGGTTCCTATAGATGGAAAAGCTTATAAGAGGTCTAACAAAAGAAAGAGGACTGACTGACTACCTTGATATGCCCCAAATTTTACCTTTTTGCACTTTATGATTCTCATGTCTTTTTCTTTTGAATTTAATAAAGGATGGGAATGTTCCAAATCCCCTATGGAAACAATTTATTATCTTTTAATTTGAACAATATGAGAATCATCCATTTATTATCTTTGCTTATTGTCATTATCATTTTTCTTTTCTTTTCTCTTTTCCATACCTTGTAATTTTTGCCCATGACGTTCTTATAGGAATTTTCGTCATGCCCATGGTCATTTCCCCTATCTTTTGCCTAGACTACCCTTTTGGGTTTTCAATTTAGCATGGTTCTTTTGCCTTAATTTTTTCCTAGGCCGCCGATTCGGGTTCTCAACCTAGCATGCTCTTTTTTTTCTTTTTTCTTTTTTAAATGTTATATCTTCAGAGCCTATCCATGTTGATTGGGCAAAACATCTCTTCTCCATCCAAATTTGTAATTCTTGTAGCACCTTCTGACATGATTTTCTTGATAAGAAAGGGCTTGGACCAACTTGACTTCATCTTCCCCCTTGGATTAAAGGTTTTGTCTTTAAGCACCTTTAGGACCAAGTCCCTTTCCTTAAGATTTCTAGGTTTCACTTTTTCGTTAAATGCTCTAGCAATCCTCTTCTGGTACACTTGTGCATGGTATTGTGCCCTAGCTCTCTTCTCATCTATCAAAGTCAACTGCTCATATCTTTCTTTCATCCAATCTTCCTCTAAAACCTTGGTTTCCACTAGCACTCTCAAAGATTGTATCTCTACCTCAATGGGAAGAACCTTCTTACTTCCATAGACCAAAGAGTAAGGGGTTGCCCCAGGTGATGAACAGATAGAAATTCTATAACCCTATAAAGAAAATGGAAGTTTTTCGGCCCAGTCCTTGTATCCATCATCTTGGCTAGGATGTTCTTGATATTCTTATTGGCTGCTTCTATGGCCTCATTAGTCTGTGGTCGGTATGGTGAAGACTTGTGATGCTCAATGTTGTACAATTCCATGATCCCTTGAACCTCTCCTACAAAATGGGAGCCATTATTTGAGATGATCTCTTGTGGTACCCCATACCAGCAAATGATGTTATTCTTTATGAACCGAGCCACATGCTTGGCTTTTAATACGGAGTAGGAGGTCGCTTCCACCCACTTGGTGAAGTAGTCAATCACCACTAGTATGTACTCGTGCCCATTTAAAGCCTTTGGGGCTATCCTTCCAATCACATCTATGCCCCAAACTAAGAAAGGCCAAGGAGAGATCATGCTATATAGCTTCCTTGGTGGCATGTGGTTCAAGTTTGCATGTGTTTGGCAACCAAGGCAACTTTTTACAAAGTCTACACAATCAGTTTCCATTATATTCTAATAGTACCTCATCCTTAAGATCTTTTTGGCTAACATTCTTCCATTCATGTAAGGACCACAAATCTCTTGATGAACTTCTTCCATAACCCTTTCGGCTTGCTCTTTCTTTAAATAGCAAAGATGTATGACATTATAAGACCTCCTATAGAGCTACCCTCCACATAGGATGTATTGCATAACCATTATCCTTATCGAACGGCATTCCCTCTTATCAGTGCCATCAAGATACACTTATTTCCAAGAATTTCAACCATTGAGGCTAAGGTGGCCAAGGCATCTGTGAACTAATTCTTTGCTCTAGGAATGATAGTATATTCGATCTTATCAAAGGTTTTGGTCAAGTCCTCCAAGTATTGTTGAAAAGGTGTCAAGTGTTCTTCCTTTACCTTCCACAATTTTTGAGCTTGAGCCATGACTAAAGTCAAATCCCAAAGACTTCCGCTTCCTTCTCTCCTAACTTTTGGAGAGCTTCTATTCCAATGATATAAGCTTCATATTCTACCATGTTATTAGTCGCCTTAAAGTTCAATTTGACAGCTAAAGGCACATGGGATCCATCGGGGGTGATCAAAAGTACTCCTATCCCATTCCCATATTGGTTTGTAGCTTTATCGAAATACATTTTCCATGCCCTTAGTTCAATATCCAAAATATCATAATCTGGGAAATTTTCTTTTCGATCATCTCCTTCTATAGGGTTCTTGGCATAGAGATTTGACACTGCACTCCCTCTGATTGTTTTCCTTGCCACATACTTCAAATTTAATTTTGCTAATAGGATTAACCATCTCAAAAATATCGCACTTAAAGCGGGTTTCTCAAATAGGTACTTCAATAGGTCCATTCTAGCTACTATCCATATCTAGAATGATTGGATAATATATCTTAACTTTTGTACAGTCCACACAAGTGCAAAACATGACTTATCTATGGGTGTGTATCTAGTGTCATAATCATGAAATCTTTTGCTCAAATAATACACTGCCCTCTCATTCTTATCATCTCTGTGCAAGCATGCTCCCAACCGCATCTCCTATGATAGAGAGGTATAGTAGTAATGGCTTCCTGTGCTGTGGAGGCACTAGAATGGGTGGATGGAGGAGGTATTATTTGATAGGTTTAAAAGCTTTTTGACATTCATCATTCTATGCGTGTGGTTCATTCTTCCTTAGAAGCTTGAAGATGGACTCACAAGTGGAGGTGAGTTTGGCAATGAATCAATTGATGTATTGTAGTCGAACTAGGAATCCCCTTATTTCTTTCTCATTCTTAGGTGGAGGCATTTCCAATATGGCTTTGATCTTGGATGGGTCAACTTCTATCCTTCTATCACTTACTAAAAAGCTTAGTAGTTTCCTAACTGTTACTCCAAAGGTACACTTTTGGGAGTTCAACCTCAATCTATATTCCTTGATCCTTTCAAAGAATTTTCTCAAGTTAAATATGTGACCTTCTCTATCCTTGGATTTCACAATCATGTCCTCAACATACACCTCAACCTCATTGTGCATCATGTCATGTAACAAAACTATGGCCACCCTTTGGAAAGTTGCCCCCGTATTCATGAGCCCAAACGACATTATCATGTAGCAATAGATTCCTCATTTCATGGTGAAAGTGGTCTTAATCATATCCTTAGGAGCCATCTTTATTTGGTTATATCCTGAGAAACCATCCATGAAAGACAAAAAGGCACTACCGGCCGTATTATGTACTAGGATATCTATGTGGGGGAGAGGGAAATCATCCTTAGGGAAAGCTTTATTCAGATCCCTGAAATCCACACACATCCTCACTTTTCCATCCTTCTTTAGTAAAGGCACAACATTGGCTATCCATTCATCTTGGTGCACGGGTTTGATGAACCCTACTTTCAATTGCTTAGTGGACTCTTCTTTGATCTTTAGAAGCCATTCGGTTCTCATATGCCTCAACTTTTGCTTAACGGGTACCTTGTGAGCATGAGTACCAATATGGTGTTAAGCTATCTCAGGATCGATGCCAGGCATATCTTCATAGGACCATGCGAACACTTCTTGAAATTTTGTGAGAAAATCTTTAAGATCTTTTCTTTCTTTTTCATTTAGGGTTGAGCCAATTTTAATTAAGCATAGATTCTCATAATTGCCCAAATTAAGAGTTTCAAAAGTTGGTTCCATAGATTTAATTTTCTTTTCCAATTGTTTATTAATTTTATTTTCAAATTCATTAGAATCATTTAAGTGTAGAATTTCAATATTATGGGACATATCAAAATAAGCCAAATCAAAATTTTTTTTATTGAAAATGTTGAAAGGTACATTGGAACTTGCATTACAAAATTTCTTTTCCTCATTCTTAGAAAACCCAACCCAAGTCCAATTATTAAGGTACCCCTCGATGAATTTTGTCCTTCTTCTTCTTTAGGATGTGCCGCTTTCCTTCTTGTCTTACTCTTCAACTCAGTAGACTAGTCTTCATCTTTCAAAGGTTTCCACATGCATATAGCATCGGTTATGTCATACAGAAGTTCACCTTTGTTAGGAAAATCTCTTCTTGCCTCATCGAGAAATCAGTCGCCATTGTCTTCACTCCAACAGCTAATTACTCCATCATCTCCTTCCTCCCCCTCATCTTGGGTCAACACAGGGTATTGTTCATTGTCAGAAAGAGGGCCCGTGTCGCCTTCAAGCATGAAGTGAGCTGAGGTAACTTGAGTTGCTCCTGTTGTCGAGTTCCATTCTGGCCAAGTCATGATCCTCCCATGATCCCGCATTTAGAAATCATTAAAATAGGCCCTTCTGAAGGTCCATGGTTTAGGAGTGCTCATCAGTTACGGCATGAATTTTTGTAGAAGAACGCAGATCTTTCTTTCAGTCATCATTCGATCAATATCTTCTGGGTCAAATTGTCAAACATCATTGCACATGGAAAATTGAGAGGGTCCAACGAGTTTTAGTAAATACATGTCCCAAGTAAAGAGTTCTCCTTAAATGTTCTTGGAAAGTATTTAAATCCATTTTAATGAAAGCCCAATTACAAAATCACTCCCTTTCTTCTTATGAACCTTGCGCATTGTTTCATTTGGGCTTTAGTCCATTTTACAATAATGCTCTCATCTTCTTCTCGTGGGCTTTCATTAGAATGTACTTAGAGATTTTTGACCCTTTGTCTTAAATATAGGCCTACAATGTGTCCATCACCTTTGGGTTCTTTTGTTTTTTTATCATCATCAATTTTTTTTTTTTTTTTTTTAAGTAGTCTTCTAGCTAGAATACATTGTAGCCTTTCCTTTAAAATCCATGAATTTCTCATCATTTTGGACCTAGGCATACAACAAGGAGGCCTAAGATTAGGGAATTTCATTTTGACTTTGTGGAATGTTGGATGCCAAGTCCATAGCATTCTTGTTACCTTAAGCCCAATGTCCTCTTTTTCATAAGTCCTTTTGATTTGGGCTTATGATAGCAATTAGGCTATGATCTCATGAACCTTTCAAGTTAAGATATACCTTTGGACTTTGGAATAAGCCTCTTATATGTGAGAACCTTTTTTCTATTATCCCAACACATCTTAGGGCATGCCACAACTTTTGGGTCATTCTTCAATTTTATATCTTTTATTTGTCCTTTAGAATTAGGTGAGCAAAAGATATATGGTTGAACAAACAAGACATATAAAGGGTACCCTTTTTTGATGGGATCTAGGATCTCTCTAAGTGTGGGTAGGCTCCCTAGAGCTAAAGGGATAGATAAGTAGGTCACTCACAACTAGGTGGGCTATGTTTCCAACCAAGGACCTAAGTGGACCTTTGTGGATTGGTGGCAAACCGTTAATGTACTCAAAGCCCATTATAGGCAATGGCACACATTGTGAGTTGGTAGGATGAACATCGAAAGACTTTGGCTCGAATGAAGCATACTCATCTTCCCACTAATCGCCAACTGAGGTAACAGGACAAAAGAACCAAGTGAAGTGTGTGCAAACAAGTATTGAACAAGCCTTTATTAAGATTAAGAAATAGGATACATTGGAATCAAACTCTCTATCCCTAGCGAAGTTGGCACTATAGGCGCAACGATTGGTTAGGCCTCATAGGGGAGTATGCCTTGGGTGAGTGGACAAGGGTGGAGAAAACATAAGGAGTCCCCACCTAATTTTATGGTCTAAGAACCATAAATATAGCGTCCTTATGTGGAAGGACTAGTCTTACTATCAAAGTATGGGATCAGAGTTTAGGTACAATCTTGGAAAGGTGTTAGGCACCCAAAACCATTCGACTAGTGGGTCGGCTTCCACTTATTGTGTCCTACATCTTAATCCTATTCAAGGCACATTCAACGTTGCATCTTAACACACACACACACACACACACACACACTAGCATACATCTAAGCATACAACATGACATTTCATCCTGAACCTAACATTCATTTATCATACTCATCAACCAACCCTAGCATTCATCTACCAAGGCATCTCATATCATACCACCCGAGGCAGCAAAACAAATCATGGCAAAGAGGTAGGCATGGCAATATTCAAATAAACATGTGATTGTATCAAGAGTAAATTATCTAAACATAGTCATATTTATCATCAAATACCCAATGCATGTTCATGTGAATGCACAATTTACCTCATTTACCTTACTGCATCTCAACACGTATGCATTAATGAATGTACATATAAATGCATGTTCATGGTATTAAAGCAAGAAAAGGAAAGAAACCCTAATCTAGCATTTTAAAGCAAATGAACATACAAAGAAAGAAGCAAAGACTCAGATAGCATTAAAAGAAATCAAACAGATACATACTATAAGAAAGGAATAAGGAAAGAGAAATAGAAAACTAGGATTAGGGTTTCTGAGCTTGAGTACTTGTACGCGGGCCAGTTGTATGCATGCGCATACTTTGAGCCTACGATGCATGTAGAAGCATGAGCACATAGACATACCCTAAAGAACCCTAACCCAAAGAGCAAGAACAAAAACTAAAGAACAACAAATCTAGCAACCTAGCATGCTTTATAACATAAAACAACTAAAATATAAACTAATCAAACATGTTAACATATAAACAAAACAATAAAATAGATCAAAACACTATCAAAATGAAGAAATGAAAAGAAAAGTTTTAGAACTCGATACCTCAAACAAGAAGCTTTTTGAATTTGATTTGACCGTTCTCCTCAGTCAACTCTATTCACAATCAAACAAGAATGATTAGTAAACTTCAAAATTCAAAGATCAAGACTAGAAAAGGTCACAATCAAGACAAAATTGGCTTGGGGATGTTTTGTGAAAAATTCCCACTTTGATTCACTATTGCACTAGTGAATCTTAGGTTTTCCCTTAGGATTTTTTGTGTGTTTTGAAAATGTGTCATGTATGGCTTTATATAGTGAGAAAATAGGGGTTCATAATGGCTCCTAGACGATGTGGGATTCCTTCCAAAAAAAAACTCGCCTTTCATAGGTTTCTGAAGCACTAGCTACGTGTGCAGGCTCGTGCTTATGTACTCAAGTTCTGGCCTACATACATAAGCCAAGGGTTTTCTTGGCCTTTTATTTTCCAAAAATAATTTTTTTTTCTCATAAAAAGTTATATTTTCCATTTTAACACCGGTCAAGTCAACTTGTAATTTGATTGGGCCCTAAACCAACCTTGGGCCTCAGAATTTTAGTATTATTAGAGAACGGGGGCCCGAGTCATGAGGGGTACAAAATGTGGTGTCTATAGTGGCCATCAAAGATCATGATGGATACCACCTCTTTCACCCTTTGCCATGGTTGAACCCATGAGTTTAGTTATAAAAACATCGAGAAGACCAACCACATCCTCACTAAGATATGCTCCGACTTTAACCTCCTGACTCAATCAACAAACTCAATTCTTTCTTCAACACGAACAAGACCTTCTCACTTTATCCAAAGAGCTCCATATATCTAGGAATGGCGAAGGGTTAGAGGTTGATGGTTGAGTGAAGGTTGTGATTTATTTGGGATAGAGGAGGGAAGATATGAGGGATGAATGATATAGAGAAGAAATTGTTTTGTTTTTATTACAAATATGGATTTGACTTGAATTTTTAATTTATTTGCCTTATTTTGGTTGGTCCAAGTATGTAAAAAGATGTCACGTAACTGTTGCGTTACTTGCATAGGCAATAACACTAATACTAGTTGACTAAAAGACTAATAGTTCTCATTTTGAAACATAAGAGACCAGTAATGCACATTTAAAACTTGAGGGACCAATTCCTATTACAAGGTAAAATTCAAGGACCAATAGTGTAATTTCACCTATTTCTAGCATGTTCTGTTATAGAAAAATTTTCTAATCAAAGATTTGCATTCTTACAGTGGTTATAGGCACCTGAATATGCCATTGATGGCCTATTTTCAGTAAAATCTGATATCTTTAGTTTTGGAATATTATTGTTGGAGATAATATGTGGAAAGAAAAATCAAGGGTCTTTCCATCCAAAACATAGTCTAAACCTTGTTGGACATGTGAGTTCTCAAAAGATTTGATGCTTTTTTCTTTTTTCCTTTATTTGTTTTATACTTATTATGATACGAACAATAACAAGAAATTTTCAAATGTTTTAGGCGTGGAAGTCATGGAGAGAAGGAAGGACTTTGGAGCTAATTGATACTTGCTTAAAGGACTCTTGCATCCTACCGGAGCTTGAATGTTGCTTCCATATTAGTTTCTTATGTTTGCAACAACATCATGAGTATCGGCTTAACATGTCATTTGTGGTTATAATGTTGCATAGTGAGAGTTCACTACTAGAACTCAAAGAGCCGGGTTTCTATGTGGGAAAAAAAAATCACCTTCATCGAGCAAGAGCCAATCATCCTCAAGCAATGAAATTACCATTACCTTGTTAGATGGTCGATAGTCAAGCGTCATATCAATTTGATAATATTACATATTTTGTGATTAATATTTTACATTTGTACATATTGGAAATTGTACACACTTATATTCTCCAAGAATGTGACATTAGTCTTATCTGTACCTTAATGGTTTAAAATGGCTACTTCAATATTTAAGAGGTTTGAGACTACTTATAATCCATTTAACCAACTTTTTCAAAGAAGAAATAAGTAATTTGATTGAGACTTCAAGTTGTCATTTAAAAATCTCTCCCCCTTAAAATGTTTGGCTAAATCTAGTGATGATGGAGCTTAGTGAAAAATGGTAAGGATTAAGAAATCATCAAGTTACCTATTAGCACTTAAGCAAGCAAATTTAATTTGGTGTTTTCTTAGTACCTTTTATTGTTTCTGAGTTGGGCCCCACTTATTGAAGGGGGAATTTAAGCCCACATATGAGAGTGAATGCTAGACCTATTGTTAAATGATTAAATTCATCATTTTTTAATAGTTTAAGCTTTTCAGAGGATTGGTAATTAATCACAAACTAACATAGAAAGGGGATACAAATGATAAATTAGTTTAAACTTTCCAACATTAGAAATGAATCTTTCGAGTGACAAGCAATGATTATAGAAATAGGAAAATTTTTCTTTATGAAAAAAAGAGAGAGAGGGATAGGAAAAAGATTACAAACTTATTACAGGGAAAAAAGTACTTATAATAGCAATATATCTAATACTATATATAAAAGCAGAAGCCTTTTCTTGCAATTGAGGCCATGATGTCATATTAGGAAAAAAGGCCACTTTAAAACTTTCCATGCTTCCAGATTAAGAGAAAAGTCACAATGTTTCGCTAAAACACTTTCTACCTTAAGCAGTTTAAAAAAACCCTAAATTGTTACACCCTTAAGGTTCGTTTGGTTAGGCTTTTGGGGAGCTTAGAAGAGCATTTTTTTTTAAAATCCAAAACTTAATTTGTAATCACAACTCCTCATAACTTTTATACAAATACTGATTTTAAACTTAAAACACAGTTTTCCAATAGCTTATACAAACACATCTTAATCCACTGCACACACCGCAATTCACTCCAAAAAAAAAAACTGCATACACCACAAAGATTCCCTCCATTCACAGAGGAAAAAATGGCAAAATAAAATGTCTTCCTACTTCCAATTTTCAGTTTGAGACCTTCTCTGTTTCGCTTCTTTTCTGCAGCACCAAACCCAAAGAAAAGCGATGTATCTATTCAGACCCAAATGTAATTAGTTAGACACCATTTAGAACAACTATCAAAAGACAAGCCTAAGATTTGTTAAAAAACAAACCCTGGCATATTTTTTTCTACCATTTGGAGGAAAATGAAAAAAAAAAAAAAAATGTCTGACGTAAGGGAAGATAGAGAGAGGCTGGAACCACTACCGGAGAGTTTTTATCTTCGCATTTAAGTTTATTTGTTAAATATGATTAGGTTTTGATATTTTGTTTGGACTAGTTTCAATTTGGATCTTCAAAGTAAGTGTTTCTCTTTGCTTTTCAGTTTCTTATTTTAATCAGGTTTTGATATTTGTTTGGGTCTTCTTTATCTTCACACTTAAGTTTGTTTATTAAATATGATTACGTTTCAAAATCAATTTCTCTATGCTTGAAATTTGCATATTTATTAATTTTTCCGTTTAGTATTGGAATACCCAACTTGACAGTTATGGCAAAGTCAATAAGAGTTTGCAACCCAGGAAACTTAATCCATTTAATATAGTCTAATTTTGGTCTTATCTTCAATCTTCTGCAAGTTAATTGTTGGGTCTCAAGCATTATTCTATAAGAGCACGTTATGAGCAATGTAAGAGCAACTTAAGCCAAATATAAGAGCACGTTGTGATTACTGTAATATATTAGTTCTTAATATTTACATTTTTCATATTTATAATGATCTTATGTGTAAATTTTTGACAATTTGTACACAACTTTTTTCATTGGAGCAAATTAGCATTCAAATAGGTGAAATTAGAAAAATATTTAAGCCTGAACATGTTAACACTTAAACTTGAATATGGAATTTTGCAGATTGTACAAGTATGTGTTTTAACTTTTAATGTGTTTGAAAAAGAATGTTGATTTGAGATTGATGTATTCTCTTAGAGACAGACTTTAAATTCGCCATTATCAGGGAAGTTTGCAAATTGTACATTTGTGTTTTAATGTGTTTTAGAAAAATGAATCGACGCATTCTCTTAGGTGTAGAAATGACAAGGTTTCAGGGTAGTAGTAGTAGTGCGCTATAATGTTAACATAGTCATAAGAGATATTATTGGATTAAACTGCTTGATAACCAACTGTCTATCTGAGTTTATCTAATGGCCATAATTCCACACAATAACTATTTCATTTTTCATCTATGGTACCATGAATTCCGAGTTTTAAGACATCACATGCATCATCTGAGCCTATATTATTTCTCAATTGCATTGTTCACTTTGCTGCAGTTTCCAAAATTACTTGATCAAATGTACTCTTTGCATTTTTAAAAACATAAAAACATGTTTGATTTGTCTCTCACAAATCGGATTGTCCCATCTCCTATAAGGGAAAAATTATGGACAATGCCAAAACTGCTTCGGGACAAGTTATGCCTTTTGTTTTGTTTTATTTTATTTTTTTGTTTACTGTTGCTACACACATTTATTTATATGATTTGTTTTAATCTAGATAATATTCCAATGATGTTGTAATGTCAGAGAATGAGGGTGGTCATATTTGATAAATAAAGAAAACATTGCAAATGCTTCATTTGAATTTGATTTTTTGTTTTCCTTTTAAAACTAATTATTTTTGTTAATATTTTAGTTGATTTTGTGTTTACATAATTTTATTTTCATGGCTGATAGGCTAATGAAATTAAGGGTATTTGTTGAGGGATAGGAAAATATTTTGTGATATTTGTTTAAAGTTCATAAAGACTTTTTTTAAGATTGATTTATAATTAGTTTTAGTAATAATTCATCAAACAAACAAATTTGCTACAAATTTGGAAAATTAATTAATGAAATAGAATAAAAAAATTATATAGGATTTTTTTATTATTGACCTTAAAAATATAGATGTTGGATAAATATTGCTTTTGGAAGTGAAGGGTGAATGTTCTACCAGTGTGCTGTGAATGATGTGTGTATGGTGATAAGTGAAGAAAAAACATGAAAATTCATGGGTTTGGTGTTTGGTTTTTTAATAACCTGTTCTGGGGATTCTTAAAATTGGATGAATGTCTCAATAAAGTGGGCTAAATGGTTGTGTTAGGCCAAATTTTGCATATGGTTTTCTATTTAGTATTCCTAAATATGAATATTAGGACTCTAGGAGAAGTCTTAAATGCTTCATAATTTGGGAGGGAGAGGTGAGATGATTCGTAGGTGGTAAGGTAGTTGAGGAGATTTTGGATTAAGAAATCTACCTTTTTTAAATGTAATTTTATGTTGTTCAGTTTAGTTCAAGGTTTTATTTTATTATTGACGATGCCGAAAATCGTCAGTAAGTCACGTAGTACTCACGTGCTCGAGACAATACTTGCGAAACAAAAACAAAGAAAACCCTAGGAGAGTACTAGTATGGTACCGACCAAAGACCCTCTGAAGGTTAAGTTAGAGAACTTTCACAACTCTAGAGTGCCAAAGTTGGGGAAATTATGCGTACCTTGGTTTGTGGGGGTCTTGGGGTTTTTATAGTAGCACAGGGTTGACATTCATTCCTTGGCTTAGAAGATCTTTCCTTATGGGAGATATCTTCTTTAATTCGCGTATCTTGCGGGATCCTTTCCTTATAGGACTCTCTTGATTAAATGTGGGGTGCAAGATATCTCCTTATATGCTTATGTGTGGAGGTCAAGGGAGGCCACGTCAGCCTCATCACGGGTTCGCTTATCCTCCTCAGCTTCCTGTCTTCAACTTCTTACCCCGTCTACATATTCTAGTTGTCTCATTCAACTTTGAAGTGAAACTGTTGACTTTATCCTATCGTTGTTGGTCAGAACGTGCAAGTGAGACTAATGAGTTCACTAGGACCGTCATTTTAGCCTAATATGGTCGTCTTTATTAGAATCACAAAACTACCCTCATCATTTGCCCCCTATTTCATAACCCCGTTGGCTTCAGCCAACGGATTATAGAGTTCAGTTTGTAGCACTTTTTCACTGTTTATTATTATTATTTTATTTGATTAAAGGAGAGGGCATTTATGGGGGATTCCTCGAGCAGCCTTTATTAATTGCTTGAACATGTGGCTTAAGCAGATTGGCCCGTTTCTAGACGAGGGTGTCGCTTCGTCTTCCATGCATTTTTCACCCTATATATATATATATATATATCTCACTCCCTTCCTCATTTTCTCCTATTTCATCATTGTTGATCTTTAGAGAGAGAGCTCGTTATTCCAAGAACTTTGCTCACATCATCTTGCTACCTTTGCCACTGTTCCTTTGCTGAGACCGTCACCTTTCAAGAAACTGTTTGCTTTACTTGGTAAGTCACCTTTCATCTTTCATTTTTTTTTTCTAGTTGATCGTTTAAATTTTTAGAGAGGCCATCAGCTTAGGTTCTTCAAATACCTCTGTCGCTTATAGGTAAATAGATGTCTAGAGAAGCGACAAGTGAGCAATCGTCAGTCCATGAAGGAGTGGGCTACGACAAGGTCTTCCAGACAGGTCATGAGCCCGAGGAGGGCTTTTCTTGGTCGTCAGAGAGGTAAACGTTAGCCCATTCTCCTGACGAGAAAGTGTAGAGTTGTGTTTGAGAGGAAGGTGAGGCAAAGGAGATAGATGAGGGAGAGGATGAAGATGATGAGGGAGAAGAGGATGATGGGGATGACAGTGATGTTGACGAGAGGACCCTCGAAGCTAGAAGTTCAGGAAGTCCTGGGGATGGGCATGCCCGTCTGTTTATCCTTCCTAAAATGTGGACTGTTAACAATTTCTTGCCGACAATGACGGTCAATATTTTTAAGAATTTGAGGGATCGTTACCAGATCCTTGACCATATCCCAATCCATCTCCCTAGGAAATTCAAGATTGCAGACGTCGACATGTATGACACTATATTCGCAGCGAGCCTAAGGTTACCACTGATGGCATTGCACCGTTAGTTGGCTAATTTTCTTGGATTATCCGTTAGCCAGATTGCTTTAAATGCCTGGAGGATTTTTATGGGGGTTGAGATTTTGTGGGGTCGTCTAAGTGGTGGAAACCATCAGCTTTCGTTGGACGAGTTCTTTTATTGCTATAAACCTCAACACATCGTCTCGTCCCAAGGAATATACCACTTTGCTGCATGGAACAAAAGTTTAAGGCTTGTGTTAGAAATGCCCGATTCAAACAGGAACTGGAAGGGTAGATACTTCTTCGTTTACGGGACGGATTGGGTATGCCGTCTAGAAGAGCAGGTTACAAAGCCCTATGGTTTTGACAATACTTAGGGTATTGTCATGGATTCAAGTTTAGCACCGTCAGTTTTTGCTTTAACTTTCCCATTTACTTGTTTAGTGTTTTAATGTTGTTGTTTTCCTTTTTCAGCTAGTGTCCTCTATCCATGACAAATAGGGGTCAATGGATCAACACAGCAAAGATTAAACCCTAATCAGAGTGTGCCTGCTCTGATACCACTTGATAGGCCACAAACTGAATGACCCCTTGTGATAGAAATTAATTAATTAATTAGCTAAGTTATTAATTAATCAATTTATCATGCAAACACGTGGTAGCACAAACAAATCACCAATAAACTAATTAGTAGTGGAAAATAAATAACACGGTGATTTGTTTACGAATAGGGAAAAACCTAATGGCAATAACCCCACCGGGTGATTTTCAAGTCACCACTCTTGAAACTCCACTATTATCACAACAAGCGGTTACAAGTAAAGGAATCCCAAGTACCTTACCAACCTACAGTTGAACCCTTACTCCAATACCCAATTGGACTTGTTCTGACAGTTCCCCTTTCTGATGCACGGCTCCTAAGTACGTGACTAACAATTGCGCGGATCCTAGTACGCGACTTTAAAACACTAACTAAGAAGATTATCGGCTGCAAAGTTCTTCAGTTCATCCACACGATGAAGATCAAGAAGATGCTTGGTCACAAAACCCTACAGTGCAAATACACAGCAACTTTTTCATGAGAAAGGGATGAACTAGGTCAAGAACTTCATCTCCGATCACAATTTGCTTGAATAGAGTTTGCTCAATGCTTGTGCAACTTGTGTACTGTTTGACGACTCTTAAAAAAATCCTTTTATATGTCTAGAGTTAGGAGAAAAGAAGGCCCAAAGACATATTCACGGATCTCAAGAAAATCATATTTGAATTCTGAAATTCTTAAACCTCGACAGATAGGAGGTGTCGAGAAGCTATAGAGCAGCTGTCGAGATTTAATGAATTTGCACTCTTTGCTTGATTTCTTGAACAGACTTGAAGGCTTCAACACTTGATCTTGAAACATGGTTTCTTGAAGTATTTAAACGCATCCTAAGTCTACCCAAATACTAGTAAAATGCGTTTTGTCAAAAGATAAGCCAATTACATAAAATCATGACATATGTTCTTAACATGTGAAACACATATGTCTTAACAATCTCCCCCTTTTGCAATTCGTGACAAAACCACAACAAACAAATGAACATATGAGAGAAGTCATAAATCACTCAACTCATATTCACTTGTTGAATATAATAAAATCTATCCTAACACAAACTCTTGAAAAACTTTGCAAGAAGAGAGTTTATGGCAAGTAGACTTTGACAACCTGTATTTCTGAAACACTTTAAACAAAACTCATCAAGGCATCTTTGTGTGAAACAGAAATAATAGATTACATACAAATAATAAGAAGCATGAGTATAAAGAGAAAAAAGAAACAACACATGAAAGGGTAGGTGAAAGAGAAACATACATCAACAATATAGAAGAGAAAATAAGTACAATGTATGTCTATAAATGGTCACAAGACCTCATGTATAAGAACAATGTTTCTAAAAAAGAAAGAAAAGAAAAGATATATAATATCCTCACTACATCCCTCAAAAGAAAAGAAAAAAAAAAACAACACTCCCTCTAACACAATAATCCAAAAACTAACTCTCCCCCTAAGAGTGACTACTCTCATATCCCAAAACTACTCCCCCTTTTTGTCACAAGTGACAAAGGGTAGAGTGTCAAGTAGACATCTCATCGGTAGAGCTAGCATCTCCATCATCATCTGAAGCGTCATCGTCATCACCATCATCATCATCATCATCATCATCCTCAGCATCAGAATCAGAGGCCATTGGATGAGGTGGTGAAGGAGTAGGCTCAGGAGCAAAATCGCCCATAGTCGCCTGCCGTCATGCAATACGACTGACACGAACGTTCACCTGATACAACTCCGTAAAGAGTGTATCCAGGCGAGCATCCATGCGCTGCAACTGCGTCATGATGTCTCCTAAAGACACATCACCCGAAGAAAAAGAAGCAGATGCAAATGAAGTAAAACGGGATGGTGCAGAACAAGAGGAAGGTGCTGCTGAATCCGACTGCCGCGACCAAAACTAGGCCTCGCTACATTTAACGGTAGCGTAATCTATGGCATACATGACAGTAAAATGGTCGGAAGAGGGAAAAGGAACGGAAAAATGGCGTCATATCCTCGTGATAGCGGAAGGAAAGATGAGTTTATCACAGGACGCCAAATCTAGATGAACATCTATAATAGAAAGAATGAAGTGAGAGGGAAAATCTATAGTGAGATGCTCAAAAAGAGATAACAAAAATCGAGCACGAGGCTCTGTAATGGAGTTATAGAGAAAGAGTGGATGCAAAACAAAAGTCATCACCATGTTCATGAATCTAGGACCTTTAGCAAAAGGTCGACATGGTGTAAACAGACGCTCACCCCAAGCAGTAGGGTGCTCACAAAAAGCAAACATGAGCTCATCCCTGGACATAGTCCTCAGATGCTCACAACCAGGATAGTCAGGAAACTCTATCCTAGGGACCCGAAGCACATCTGCAATAAGTTGCAGTGTGACAGGAATATGTGTACCCCGAACGCGAGTGAAGAAGAGAGGTACTGAACGGTCAATCTCGTGCATGTTGGAGTAGAACTCCTGGATAAGCACGAGAGGACATGTGACCAGGACATCACACAGTGACTCCCATCCCCTACTGTGAATGACAGAGGGAAGGTCGATGTCAGCAAAGTCCGACAGAACGACTTGGCATTCCGAATGAATGCCTCGTCTAGAGAAGTTCTCCGAAAATGCCTTAAAGGCATCATCATCATAGAACCGAACATTAGAAGGTAAAGGATCAGAAGATGAAGAAGCATCGAAACGAAAAGGGTTCTGGGTTGGAGTGGATTTACGTTTAGGTGCCACAAACACGACTAACGTAAACAGAAATAGAGGGAGAAAAAGAGAAGAACAATCAGAAAAGTCCCAAGTAGCATCAATAATATAAAATATATTGAAAAGAAAGTACATATGCATGGGAAATGCATGAACATGTGACATGCAAAACAAAATGCAACATGGGCTCAGCCCAATCCAAACCTATCAGCACACAGACAAGTAGCACACATCTAAATGCATGTTAATACTGTTATAATGCTAATGTGATGCAATGTATGAGGTTTTAAACTCATTTAAGTGAAAACTCATCCCAAAATTTCAAAGATAACTCAACAATTTTGTAAAACCACAAAATTTTTCAATAATCCCAAAACCTAGGTTTCAAAACATGAAATGCATGAAGAATGAGAGATTAGAAGCTTACCAAGAGAAGAAAATCTTGAAAAAGCTTGAAGAAACCTTTGAGGATCAAGATTGGAGTGAGATGAGAGAGTTTGGGAGAGAGAATAGAGAGTAATCAAGAGAGATATCAAGTGAAATGAGGTTCGGATCGCATGAGGAGGCTTATATAGAACCTTCAGTAAAGCTCGACAGAAGAGGTGTCGAGAGGTGTCGAGGAAGTTGTCGAGGTAGGTGTCGAGAAAATGTTTGTCGACAGTTGAGGTATCGAGCAAGTATCAAGCAATAACTCATCAGATCCAAGAACAGAAGATCGATCAATCCAGCAGGTGTCGAGAAGCTATCGAGGAGGCAGGAGCTTTCTCGATCGATCCACCATGTATCGAGGAGCTATCAGGATTACGATATAAAAAAGCTTGAGAATCTCGATAGATAGCAAGGTATCGAAGAGGTGTCGAGCCACTTTTTAAAACCAGTTTTTTGAGAGTGAAAAATATAGACATGAATGCAATCCAACATGCAACTCAACCAATGATCCAATCAACACAAAAATCTCTCAAAATCATCTCTCAATTAAAATTTTAAAGCACATGGATCTCAAAAACACACACACACACTAAACAAGTCTAACCAATTTTATGTTTCAAAAACCAAATTAAGACAGTTTAGTAAGCATACATTAACACATGTAAAACCTTGTGATGGCCAAATCACATTGTACCTGCACATGTATCAAGAGTAGCAAAGAATATTGCGTGTTGTGTGTGAAAAACATCGCAAGATTGCATAAGTGTATACATGTTATGATGATTTGAGATGTGAGAAAATCACTTTAACTCATACACAATCATAACTGCTTGATGGGGACTATCACCTTCAAGGTACATCCTATAACTCCCACATCTCCTAAAATACACGCTTGCAATCATTTTTAAAGCATTTTTGATCTTTTTGCTTTTGATTTTTCTTTGCATATTTTTCTTTTAAACATATCATGCATGGGCTTATTAGAGAGAGAAAAGAAATACCCAATGATATTTGACATTCCAATTTTGCTATCCCTGAGCATACAAATGTCATTTTATGATTAACGGGCAACAGTGATGAGATGGTTATTAATGCCTTTCTCTCAAGATTTTTTAGTCCTTCCCGTCAAAAAGAGTGATATAAGTGTTAAGTATAAGAGACAACTCAATTTTACTCATCACAAACAAGAGCCACAAAGTTCACTTGCTTAGTTGTGCATAGAGATGATCATCTAAGCTACAAGAGATACAAAGTTTAGAAAACTTTGTTTCAATGGCCATCCAAGGTACACAAAACACACACTGTTTTTGCATTTTTCTGATTTTTCAATTTTTTTTTATTTTTATATCAAAAACAAAATAAACAAAAACTGAAAATAAAAAAACAAAAACATGTTAAACAAGGTGAAGTATAAAACTAGACTAACTCAAAATAAAAGCAAAACACACTAGTAATGCAACAAACAAAAGAAAGAAGATAGAAGAAAGTGATAAAATCACTTAGAGTCCTTTTTCTTCCACACCTTGGAAGAACCTTTCCTTTGATTAAAATATTGAACCAGCGGTGAGGGGGAAGAATTGAAACCGTTCAAGTTCAAAAGGAACATGAGGGCCTTGAGAAGATCACCGAAAGGAGCGAGAGATGATTGAAGCTGATTTTGGCTTCCAGATGTTATTATGCCGTTGCTTTGTTGAGTGGGTAACCACTTATAGCAATTTGGTCGAGTATGACCGGCAGCTCCACAATGATGACAGAGATGTTACTTCTTCTGTTTAGGCTTTTAAGAGTTAGCCTTCTTAGCCTTAGGGTTTTTAATATCTTTCTTATCTAGTTTAGGGGGTGCTCCTAAGATAGATTTACCCTTATCTAAGTTCTCACTAGCTAGATCAATTTTAACATCATTGTTCTCAATTTCAATATTACTAGCAGGAGGAACAAAAACAGTAGTACTAGTAGAAGCAGTATTAGAGGAAGAAAGACCATACCCTAAACTTGTTCGATCTGAAGCAGATTTCTGAATGCTGAGCATCTCATCTAGCTTAGCACTTGAAGTCCTCTCCAATTGAGCTCTGACTTGAAACAACTCTGCCTCAAGCTTCTTGGTCTTCTTAGCCAAGAAATTGTTCTCAAACCTCAGTGCTCTAATAGTCTAATTAGCCTCATCAAACTTTGTGGATAATTCTTCACGGTCAAGTTCCACATCACTGAGTTTCTTGGTGGCCAGCCTATAGAGTTTCTCATGCTTTTCAAAAACTTTGTACAATTTCTCATAGGCTGTATGGATGTCATCTGATCATCCATCTTCTCAAATTTGGACTCCACCGATTCTTCTTCTTCGTCCACATCTTCAACAATCCCATCAGTAGGATTGACAGTGGCAGTGAAGGCATTTAAGATTCCATCATCCTCATTGTTGGAATCTTCATCAGGCTCAGTGTCGCTCAAGGTAACAGTAAGTGCCTTACTCTTCTCAATGCTTGTGAGATACGTAGGACATTCATGTTTCATGTGTCCAAAGCCTTGACACCCAAAACACTTAGGTCCAGCGGGAACAGTGTACTGACCACCTTCCTTAGCATCCTTCTTCCCTTTGTCTTGCCCTTTAAACTGAGAAGAACTGGATTGCCTACGATCCTTGTCGAAGTTCCTCCAATTGGCATTCTTCATAAACTTCTTGAACTGCCTTGTAATGTAGAACTTCATCTTGGAATTTTCATCATCGAAAGACTCATCTGTGTCACTACTCTTTGCCTTCAAGGCCATGCTCTTGCCCTTACCAGACTTTCCAATCCTTGATAACCCTAGCTCGTAAGTCTGCAGATTACCAACCAGCTCTGTCAAAGGAATTTTGTCAATATCCTTTGATTCTTCTATCGCCATAATCTTGGCATGGAATCTCTCGGGTAGAGATCTGAGCACTTTCCTTACAATCTTGGGTTCAAGAATGTTTTCCCTAAGATTAAAGGCTAAGTTTACTATGTCCTTGAGCTTGGCATAGAACTCATCGAACGACTCATCCTCTTCCATCTTTATTTCTTCAAAGCTTGTAGTAAGCCTTTGAAGCTTTGAATCCTTGACAGCCTTTGTACCCTCATAGGTTGTCTGGAGGATGGGCCATGCTTCCTTTACAGTTTCTGTGGAGGATATCTTCTTAAACTCCTTATTAGTGACTGCATTGAATAAGGCATTCAATGCTCTGCTGTTGAAGTTTGCCACCTTGATCTTTGCTTCATCCCAATCGGCCGACACTTCCTTCGGCTTGGTCCAACCAATCTCTACAGCTTGCCACACCTTCTCATCTAAGGATTACAAGAAAGTTCTCATGCGTACTTTCCAGTATGCATAGTTAGTGCCATCAAATAAAGGAAGTATAATTAATGACTGTCCTCTATCCATGACAAACAGGGGTCAATGGATCAACACAGCAAAGATTAAACCCTAATCAGAGTATGCCTGCTCTGATACCACTTGATAGGCCACAAATTGAATGACCCCTTGTGATAGAAATTAATTAATTAATTAGCTAAGTTATTAATTAATCAATTTATCATGCAAACACGTGGTAGCACAAACAAATCACCAATAAACTAATTAGCAGCAGAAAATAAATAACAAGGTGATTTGTTTACAAATGGGGAAAAACCTAACGGCAAAAACCCCACCGAGTGATTTTCAAGTCATTACTCCCAAAACTCCACTATTATCACAACAAGCGGTTATAAGTAAAGGAGTTACAAGTAAAGGAATCCCAAGTACCTTACCAACCTACAATTGAACCTATACCCCAATACCCAATTGGACTTGTTCTGTAGTGACAATTCCCCTTTCTGATACACAGCTCCCAAGTACGTGACTAACAGTTGCGCGGATCCTAATACACGACTTCAAAACACCAACTAAGAAGATTGTCAGCTACAAAGTTCTTCAGTTCATCCACACGATGAAGATTAAGAAGATGCTTGGTCACAAAACCCTATGGTGCAAATACACAGCAACTTCTTCAAGAGAAAGAGATGAACTAGGTCAAGAACTTCATCTCTGGTCACAATTTGCTTGAACAGAGTTTGCTCAATGCTTGTGCAACTTGTGTACCGTTTGACGGCTCTTAAAACAATCTTTTTATATGTCTAGAGTTAGGAGAAAAGAAGGCCCAAAGACATTCATGGATCCTAAGAAAATTATATTTGAATTATGAAATTCTTAAACCTCGATAGATAGGAGGTGTCGAGAAGCTATCGAGCAGCTGTCGAGATTTAATGAATTTGCACTCTTTGCTTGATTTCTTGAATAGACTTGAAGGCTTCAACACTTGATCTTGAAACGTGGTTTCTTGAAGTATTTAAACACATCCTAAGTCTACCCAAATACAAGTAAAGTGCATTTTGTCAAAGGATAAGCCAATTACATAAAATCATGACATATGTTCTTAACATGTGAAACACATATGTCCTAACAATTAGAATCACAAAACTACCCTCATCAATTATATATAGCTGAATATATATTGGACAATCAAAAAAAGTCATTGAGAAATTGAATTAATTATTGATTTCAATTGTTTTCAAGCAGAATAGTGCAAAACACTGAGCTATAGCCAACAGTGCACTGGCAACAACCACAAGAGGATGGAAAAAGCTCCATTTTTTGTCGAACAATAACCTATCCTTGACGTAATTGTTTAATATTATTTGCAATACAATATATGTTTTTCCTTTTAGGGGGAGGGGGAAGGGGGGGATAAGTTCATTTTTTATCTTGAATCACCATGTTGATTTGACGATGACCATAACGATAGTGTGAAATTGATTTTAGAAAAAAAAAAAAAAAATCTAATGCAATGCACGGCCTATAGGCTAGTTTAACATAGAGCAAAGGGTAGAGGCCATTACCTGATATAGCACTTACACGTGTCGCACCTTGAAAGTTACTATTTCCAATATTCTTTTACAAAACTAAACTATCTCTGTGATCATCCTCTGCTCTAGGGGGTCTCTTAAGCATCTTGATAGGAACTAGATACGTACCATTACATTGAAATGTATAATGGAGAGGTTCATTTGTGTTAGATTGTAAATTTTATATTGAAAGACAAAAACAAACAAAAATTTTATTCACAAATACAAATAATATTGTTACTCATTCATGCTATTCTTACTCTAGGATCTGTTTGGATTAAACTTATTTTTGATGAAACTGAAAACTGAAAACACTGTAGCAAAATAATTTTTAAATGTATGAATAGTGCCGTGAAATCCATTTTTAATATTTTTAAATGCATGAATAGTGCTGCTATAGTGCGTGAACAGTGATTTTTGTCTCTGCATAGTAAATTCATGTGATTTTACTGTTCATGCGCAAAAAAAAAAAAACCCCTGAACACAGGCGCGCAAAACGCGCAATCCAAACGGGTACTTTTTTGGATTTTTTTTTAGCTGAAATTCCATTAAAAAAATAATTTTTGAGGAAGCAAAACCCAAATCTTGAAAAGGAAAAAATGAACAATTCCAAATCAAATATATATCTAGCAATATATGAATAAATAAGCGACAATGATTCTAAATTTTTTAAAAATAAAATGGATATACAATGAAAACCAAAAAAAAAAAAAAAAAAAACAAATTATTAGCGTTAGGGTATCACAAAGCAGCAGACAGTATAACCCAAAAACTAAAAATCACCAGCAGCGTACATCTCCCACTGCGTGAAATAGTTGTTGACCACGTGTATATTCCTGTTCATACACTAAACACACGTTGCACCAGCACCTCAATGAAGTGAATCAACGCAATAGAGACCTACATTCCCGAAATTAACGTGTTATAGTTCCAAGGTGACAAGGGCATGCACAATATGAGGATAATGTAAATGATGATGACATGCAAGGAAAATCAGGATAAGGATGGGAATGGAAGGATGGGGAATGGAAAATGGTGGACATAGTAGGATTTAGTTTTTATGTGAGTTTGGTTGGACTTGAAAAGGTGAAATGATGAAAAACTTTTTGTTTGTTAGAAAAGAAAATTAAACATAGAAAATGGTATTTGTATAAATTGGTATATGCTCCTGTTACATAATAAAATAAAATAATATTTTATATAAAAAAATACCTAATGTTTAGACAAAAAGAAGAAGAAATTAACGCGAAGGGGGGAGAGGGGCACATGGTTCTTTCTTGAACTTGAAACAGAGGGAGAAAAGAGTCAAAGATGTGGAAAACTGGAAATCAATGAGCACCCTTTTCTTATATGTCTATTGTTGAATAGGATTCCCACCCGCCCTTGACAATATTGGCACTTTAGTTTATATTCATCTCTAGCTTAGTTACCATTACTTGTGGGAAATTTGGTAGTCATAAAAAATATGGTACAGCCAGTGGCGGAGTCAGGAATTTAGGTTAGGGGGGGCAAGATTAAAAGACAAGATTGGAAATAAAAAATTAATCAATATTAATAACAAAATAAGTAAAGAACTATATGATAATTTAATTGTCATACAAAATCTAACATAAAATGTAAACTTTAATTTATTTTTCACACCTAGCTTATTTTTCACACCTAGCTTATTTTACTCAATTGCCCTCAATGATTTTTCATATTTTGAAACCGCTGCATGATTTCTTCACACTTAATAGTCTTGAATATATCTTTCTCAATATATGTAACTAAGCAATCATTCATCCACTGATCTCCAATTTGATTGCGTAATCGATTTTTAATTATGTTCATTGTTGAAAAAGCTCTTTCAATAGTAGCTATTGCAACTACTAAGATCAATGCCAAAGTCACTAATGAGTAAACCAATGGATATAAAACATTCTTTTTCATTTCTACCATCTTTTTAACAAGCTGTCCAATTCCTCTAAATGCTAAAAACTCTTCAATAGACTGCATGTCATGGATGTATATCTCAAGTTGGTTATCCAAGAAAGAAACTTGAGACATAAAAAAAATTCTACAGACAGTTTGGTCTAATCCATCAAGTTTATTAAGTGGGATCCATTAATTTTATATATAGAATTGTACTAGGAGTAGAAGTCATCTACTACTACTAATAGGAAAGTTGGAAAGGTAACGTGAATTCACTTAATTGAGTTATTTATTTATTATTTATTATTTTTTGTCTTTAGTGTGGGGGGTTTATTTTTTATTTTTTATTTTTTGTCTTTAGTGTGTGTGTGTGTGTGGGGGGGGGGGGCATTTGAAATTTCAGGGGGGGCAGGTGCCCCCCCTCGCCCCCCCCCCCCCCCCCCCCCTTCCGCCCCTGGGTACAGCCAAGGTGAGAAAACTAGAAAATAAATTTTCTTCTCAATTAACTCTAGTATACTTTTGAGAGCCTGGGAACAAATTCCTTCATAGAGCGTAGGATGGAATGTGGAGATGAGATTTTTTGAATAATGTACATTTCTCTCAGTTGTCTATAAGCCTGGATCAAGTCATCAAACAACAAAAATGCAAAAATCTGGCCCCCATTTGAATGTGTGGTGAGGCACATTTCCTGATCCGTCTCAAACAAAGAATATTCGAGAATTCTGCTCTATTATTTCAAATCTTAGTGCTCAGTGCTCACCATTCCATTCCTTTGTTGACCTTTTCTTTCACACCATAAAGTAGGGATCAGGACAAAGTGACCAACTACCAAAAAAGCGACTTCTGTAGAAGGGAGTAATGTGGAAATTTTTGTTCACAACAAATTGCGGAAATTTCAAAGAAACAGCCACTTGCTTGAGTCAATGCATGAGCTTTCTACGTTATAGACTTATAGTCTTATCATTTCGGGTTTAACTTTAATATGTTGGCTAAGAGCTCTAAGAACAGAAAGCAACGGACATCTTTTCTTTTGTATTTGTGAGTTCTAGTTTATTTCTTTTCTACTTTGTATTTTCGGATGCGGCTGACAGAATTATCCAATCCCAATCCCTCAGTGAGGGCACAAACTTGGTCTCTGAAAATGGAGGCTTTGACTATTGAAAGTTCAAAATGTGTTTAAAACACCCTTGAACGTTTAGACCCCCATTTACAAATTACCAATTCAAGCTTAATATTAAACAATTAATGTGCGAAATATGAACACAAGCATAACACAGAATTAATAAACAATCTAAACCAAATAAAATCACATCCACAGCAGAAATTAAATGGCAAAGATTAAGGGAAGAGAGATGCAAACACAAGAACAACACACGATGTGTTATCGAAGAGGAAACCGAAGCCCTCGGCGTAAAACCTCTCCGCCACCCTCCAAACGGTAAGTAATTCACTAGAAAATGTAGTTGGGATATATGAACAGCAATAGACCCTCCAAGCCTAATCTACCCAGTGTACCTAAGCCCTCCGAGCTTCTTGCTCCAACGAGGTTACGTCGAACCTATTTCTTTTCTAGCTTTCCGGATTCCGCTACTTGACCATAGCATCAACAAATGTGAAATTGGTTCCTTCCTAACTGCTTCCCAAAGTACCAAACAACCCTCTCACAGAAATGGAAATAGTGAGAAAAAGTTTTGGTAATAAGCCTCTTAAGGATTTAACAATGGAGAGGAAGAGAGTTGAGAAATTTGAAGAGTCTCTTAATGAAGATTGGAGATGAATCAATCTTGTTTTTCTCTAGGGTTTCTCTCTCAAAATTTTCCCTGGAAGCTCTCTTTCTTTCGTAGGTAAAAAGGGTATTTATACTAGAGTGAGAATGAAATGTGAAGAGTCAGATTTTTCAAAACAAGGCTGGCTCGCGGCTTGACTGAGTCGCGAGTTCCAGCCGCGAGGTAACTGAACGGCCAGTTGTCCTATTTTGTCCTGTAGTGCTCCAGCTGGTGTGACGCTTCAACTTTTAGCATGCCTGGCACGTGAGCAGCTTCTGGCGGTTTGCAACCGCGAGTCACCCGCAAGATCTAGTCGCGAGTCCCTATTTTTCTTGCACACTCTTGAGCATTTCTTCACACTATCTCACTCACTACCCTTACAAGAATCCTACCTAAATACAAGGTTACTAATTGCTGAAATACAAGCAAATTTGGCACGGAATAAAGCCAACAAAATGGTTGATAGAATTCAACCTTACAGCTATCCTTCCGATACATGGCTACCAAGGATGAAACTTGGATGGGACTTAAGGACCAGTCTGGAAAGGCGCCTAACTGCATGGAAGAGTCCAGATGATCCATCTCCTGGAGAACTGAGTTGTAGGATAGAACTTCATAATTATCCTGAGAAAGTCATGAAGAACGGCTCCAAGATATACAGCCGGACTGGCCCGTGGAATGGCATTAGGTCAGTGGTTCACTATGGTTAAAGGCTAACCCATGGGTATACTTCACTTTTGTCTCCAACAAGGATGAGGTATACTTCATGTACCACACGATTAAAAAGTCTCTAATCACAAGAGCAGTTTTGAACCAAACTTTTTACGTTTACGAGCGCTACATATGGATCGAAGCAGATAAAAAATGGATCCCGTACTTTTCTTTACCACGAGACAAATGTGACAGTTACAATTTATATGGTGCTTATAGAAATTGTATCATTGGTGACTCACCTATCTGCCAATGTGTAGAAGGATTTAAGCCTAAATCAACAAAAAGATGGATTCCAGACGACTGGGCTAAGGGATGTGTACGCAGTACAGAATTGAGCTGCGAGGATAAAGATAAAATTGGGTTTGTTAAATTTGTTGGGCTCAAGTTACCAAATACCACGTATTCTTGGGTGAACAAAAGTATGAATCTTAACGAATGCAAAGTCCAATGTTTGAACAACTGTTCTTGTATGGCTTATTCCAACACTGACATTAGAGATGGAGGAAGTGGCTGCGCCATCTGGTATGGAGATCTAATTGATATTAGAAAGGTATGGGCAGGATACTAATTGGCAGGATGTATATATTCGAATGCCGGCTTCAAAGAAAGGTATGGGCCTAGTGTCTTGGCTGCTCTTATATTCGTATTTTGAAATGCCTCTCTCTTTTTGTTAGATACAGCAGAATTTTGACCATGTAAGAGATTTCACTAAGAGATTTTAGTTGAAATCCACCAATCAATTTTTGTCGTTCCATTTTTTTTTCCATTGGTTTTATGGCATTAAAGTCTGCTGCATCTAAAATATTTTCGCTTTTCTATTGCTAAGACAACCAGGAAGTCTCTCCCAAAAAAAAAAAAAAAGTCAACCAGGAAGACGTTATAGACAGGCAAAAGATGAAGGTGAGAGTTGCAGTTGCCATTGCCATTGCCGTAGTTTTCGGGGTGCTCTTGATTGCCTACTGCATTTGCGAAAGGAAAAACGTCAGAGGTAATATTACTTTCTTTGACCCACTTTGGAAAAAATAACATGGTGAAGTAGAAAAATTGAGTTTGCTCTTGATTGCTTTTGAGCAGGCCAAACATGTCACTAGTCCAGGATTGTGTTTGGTTGTCAGGGTTCAAAAAAATACAAGAAAATTAGGGTTTCCTAAAAAAAATTTCTATCTTAAAAATTGAGAAATTAAAATTTTTGGTGTTTAATTTTTTTTTTTTTTTTTTTTTCAAATCAGATGTTGACGAGGCATTTTTTTAATGTCAATAACCACTAAAACCACTTTTTTACTTACCAATTACTACTCACCATATTATTAGTTTGTAAAAAAGATTGTAAGATATCTTGTGACTCTAGCATTTTTTATAAGTGAAAACACTATTTTGGTCCTTATATTTTGAGGCTACAATCAATTTAGTATCTACATTTTTGTAGCAATCAATTTGGTCTCTGTTATTTTTAACTTGCAATCAATTTAATTATTGTCGTCATCTCACTAATGGAATATGTCTACATGGCAAACGGATTGTACTCTTGGCTCACTTAAGCTTACATGACATGTAAAATGATATTAAACAAATTTATTTCACATTTAAATAAAGCCACATTAGCATTAAATTTAAAAAATAATTTTAATTAACTAATTTTTCAATTTTAAAGAAAGAAAAAAAAATTGTAAAAGTGTTCCTAACTTTTCTAGCATTTTTGTAGCAACCAAAGTTACCAAACACACCAACACCAAAACACAAAAATCATATTTACCAAGGAAAAAATTGGCTTTTGCCCCTTTCAAAAAAATAATCCAGCATTTTACCCCACTTCCCAAACTAATTAGGGAAATGCCCATCTTTTGAAACTCGATTTTCTCAAAATCGAGTTAAGCCCTATAGTGACGTTTTTAAGGAGCCTATAGTGACGTTTTAAGGACCTATAGTGGCGTTTTTTAACTCGATCTTTATATAGTCGAGTTATAGGCAAAAAAAAGAAAAAAAAAATTGCATGTAACTCGACTTTAGGGAAATCAAGTTAAAAAACGCCACTATAGGTCCTTAAAACGTCACTATAAGTTCCTTAAAATGCCACTATAGGGCTCCATAATTTTTTTTTTTTATAACTCGATTTTGAGAAAATCAAGTTTCAAAAGATGGGCATTTTCCTAATTAATTTGGAAAGTGGGGCAAAATGCTGGATTGTTTTCTTGAAATGGGCATTTGCCCATTTTCTCCTATTTACCAACCACCAACTCTCCTAAACACAAAAATAACCCAGCAATCCAAGCTCAACATCATCCTTGTAAGAACATGTTTTGTGTTATTCCTCCTCTCTCTCTCTCTCTCTCTCTCTCTCTCTCTCTCTCTCTCTCTCTCTCTCTCTCTCTCTCTCTCTCTCTCTCTCTCTCTCTCTCTCTCTCTCTCTGGGTTCACCCATACCCACTTAGAGCAAAACAAAACATTCGCCTTGGAAGCCAGCTTGCCAAATTGAACCATAAAGTAGGAAGAAGAAAACCATTTGTTGCAATGTTTTGAATCCCTCCGTCCATCATATTGGTCAAACCATACCTTTTTGTTGTTGTTAATTTATGAGATGGGAAAGCACAAGTCCACAAAGTTAAGCAAATAAACTCAGTTATGCCAAAGTCGCATCACTCTGCTACATGCTGTGGGTATTTTGTTTTGATTTGGGTTTTCTTGCTTTGGTTTTGCTTGAAATCTTATTTCTTTCATAGATTGCAAATATTTCTTTTTGAAAATCAACCATTACCACTAAAATTCGTGGACCTACTTGAGCGATCTAACTTGTGCTCTTCTTCGATTTTTACCGTTTCTTTAGATTTCTTCTTCGGATAATTTTGCTTTTTTCCTTCTAATTTTTTGAGACACAACAGTTTGTAAAGTCAATCTAAGAAGCTATGAGTTATATACCAGCAAACCCAACAAAGTTGATACTTTCTGACCTCAAATCTTCAATTCTAATTTTAATTTTAATTTAAGAAATTAATTTTTCTGGGTTCATGTTGTTCTTTTGGGTTCAGGTTCTTATGTTCTTTATTTTTTTGGGTTTATGATTTTTTTTTTTTTTTTGGTGGAATATGATTTTTTTTTTTTTTGGTTCAAATTTTCTTTTCTTTTCTTCTTTAAAATCAAGAAATTAATTTTTTTCTAATTTTTTTTATTTAAATGCTAACATGGCATTATTTAAATGCGATATAAATTTGTTCACTATTATTTTATTTGCCATATAAAAGAAAATGAAGCTTATGCTGTAATTATTTTTATTCATTTTTGGGTTTGGTTTAGGGGCCTTTAGATTGGCCCTAAAGTGGCACGACGGGATAGGGCCGGCGGTGACTAAGGGGGGGTGTTGGAGGAAAAAAAATCCATTTATTAAATGAGGCAGGTTTGGGTAACAAGGGCAGGTTCGGGCATAAAGAAACCTGCCCCGAACCCGACCCATTGCCATTCCTAAATGTAGGGACTAAATTGATTGTGACCCCAAAATGTAGGGACCAAAATAATGTTTTCACATTATATATATATATATATATATATATATATATATATATATATATATATATATATATATATATTAGTATCTAGCAACATTTAATGTGCCACCTATACACTCTATGTGCCACATAGACAATTTCTATTACTAAGATAACAATAGAAACTAATTGAAAACGAGTTTAAAATGTAGGGATTAATATAGGAGATCCAAAACCGTATTAACCTGAATGTGTACGAAAGTGTGTAGTACTAACATAATATCAAACTAACACAATTTTTAAGAGTAAAAATGATGACCTTTTTAGGCATAAGGTGTCAATTGCTTAGCAGAAACAACCTGCTTGTGGTTTGAAATAAAAGATTTAAATTTTCCAATCAATATATATCTATATATTACTAAAAGCTGAAGCGTAGCGTTTAATGCTGCTGCTCTCACGTTGCGCCACATCAGTTACCACGTCATTCTTTTTTTCCTTTTCTTTTTTAAAATATAATTTGTCCTATAATTTTAAATGGTTTTTACAATTTTCAACCCTATAAATGCAACCCACTACTTATTTATTTATTTCCACTATCACCCTATAATAAATCTATATAATTAATCCAGCCCACCTTTTATTTATTTAGTTCCACTATCAAGCCCAACCCAAACCCTTTTCAGTTTAATTTTAGGGTTTTGTGTAAGCCCTTTCAGTTTAAAGGAAAAAAAAAATACAAAAAAACAAAACGTTGAAGCCTTTCAAGCTTTAGGGTTTTTTTCGTTTTTCTTTTTTCTTTCCAATTTTCTTATAATTGTTTTTAAAATTTATTTTTTTAATATTTATAATTCTCCAACCTTTCTCTCTCCCTTACCATTTCATCTCCCTACTACTTCTTCAATCTTTCTCCTCCCTTACCTTTTCATCTCCCCATTATCCTTTACATTAATATGATTCTTCCTCTTTCCGTTCATCTTCCTCTATTTTTGTTTCTTTATTCACACCCTCTTACTATAAGTTTGTCACTATTTCTTCTATTCTATGAATAGTTTTCCCTTGGAAAAAAAAAAGGTTCCCTCTCTCTCTCTCTAAATTTTTTGGTGGATTTTTTTACTTTTCTTGCATCTCTACTTTAGGTTGATAATTATTTATATTCTTTAAAACTCTATTTTGGGTTAATGCGATTTAGTTTTGTTTTCTAAATTGTGATTTAGTTTTGTTTTTTAAATTGTTGTTGTTGTTTTTTGTTTTATTTTTTATTCTCTTTGGTTTTTAAATGTTATCCTATTGTGTTCTAAAGAATTAAATATAGCATATAAAAATATAATATTATTCTATTACATAGCATGATTTGGATAATTTGATATTTATTCTGTTACATAGCATGATTTTTTATAATGCTCAATTTAGATGTTAAACTATGAGACTTTATTAATTTTTGTTTATTTTCTAATCCTTTGTTGTGGACAAAGTACTCTTAATAGTTATATTAGAAGTACTATATAATGCCATTTATTTGAAGAAAAGTAAAGGTTAGCCAAACGAAAATAATAGGATGGGTGACAAATTTTAACTTTTTCAATTTTATTTTTATTATTGTTATTTTATAACAATGCATGTATAGAAATTTAATTCTTAGATTTTGCTAATAATTGTTTATTTGATAATATGTTTTGGGGGGCCAAAATTATAATTTCTATAAAGAAAATAACCTTAATAAATTATCAAAAACAAGATTTTATCCTAATATTGGTTCAATTAATCATTGTTAAGTTTTATTAATTTTTTTTAGTTTACATTTTTTTTGGTTTTTTGGATTGTTCCTATATTACATTTATGATTGTTCCTATAATAAATAAAAATATAATTACCAAATACATTACTCATTATTAGATTAGTTTAAATTGTAAAAAAAGAAAAATTAATAAAACTACTATAAAAATAATTATCAAGCGCAACACGCGAGTTCGCGGCTAGTTATATATAAAAGCAGAGACCTCATGTGAAAAAGCATGAGGTTCTGCCAAGTGGCGCATTCTATGCGAAGAGAATTGAAATATTCTAAAGTGCCACATCAAAGATAAGAACAACTTAAATATTGACTTTTTGTTTCATTTGGTTCAATGTTTCATGACTTTTCTAATTAAAAAATAAATATTCTTTGTATCCTTTGGTTCAATGTTTCAAAACTTTTCATCTCTCACATATACACATAAATCTCTTTGTATTTTAATCCATCATTTTCACCTCTTGCACTTCTACCTCTTTATATATATATCTACCTATAGTCCTTCATGTCATCTCATGTCAAATACACAAACTAAAAACGTTTTCATTTATTTTCAATCTTTCGATGACACCTACCAAGCTCTAACATTATTGTCTCATCTAATTCTAACCTGTATGAGTTGGCTACAACCAAAGGAGGAGGACTTACATTTTCAATTGAGTGACAACGGTAATTACAATTTTGATGTCAAAATCATAAAATGTAATTTAAAATATTTCTTGTCATTATGCAAGTAGCATAGTGAAGAGAGCAAGGTTTCCATTTGGTGATGGTTAAAATGGCTTATGATCAATTTATAGTTTAGGCTGGACTAACTTGCATCCAATCCAAACTAATCAGTTAGAGTTTCCATATTCTATTTCTTATGTTTAATGTGAAACAAATCTTGCTCTTATCAGAGAAAATGAAGGATAAAGGGATGATAGACCAGAATATAGATGGCCAAAATGAAGACCTCGAGCTCCCATTCTACAACCAAGCTACCATAGCTATTGCCACTAACAAATTTTCAAGCAATAACAAGCTTGGTGAAGGTGGCTTTGGACTCATACATAAGGTAACTTTGATAGACCAATTCACATCATATTCAACATCAATATAATCTGTTTACAAATGTGATTTTTTAGGGTATACTAGCAGAAGGACAAGAAATTGCTATGAAAAGGCTTTCACGAAAATCTAGACAAGGATTAAGTGAGTTTAAAAATGAAGTTATGTCAATTGCCAAATTACAGCACCGAAATCTTGTTAGACTTTTGGGCTATTGCATTGAAGGAGAGGAGAAAATGTTAATCTATGAATACATGCCCAATGGAAGCTTGGACTCCTTCATTTTTGGTTAGAACTTCTCAAAACTTTATCATTTTTGCCAAACTTCATGAAGATTTTTTTTATTGTTATTTAAAGAAATTTCAATTTCTTGTTTCATTATTCAAGTTTAATATTAACATAAACAAGAAACTTGACAGATCAAATGAGATCTAATATTTTAGGTTGGTCTATGCGCTTCAACATTATTTGTGGGATTGCTCCAGGTTTCTCTATCTTCATGAAGACTCTAGATTGAGGATTATACAGATAGATCTAAAAGCAAGTAACATTTTACTTGATAGTAAGATGAACCCAAAATTTTCTAACTTTGGCATGGCTAGGTCCTTTGGTGGAGATCAAACTGAAGGAAATACAAACAAAGTGGTTGGAACTTAGTAAGTATTCTTTAGGCTAAGTTACACTATTAGTCTCTTAAGTTTACCCTGTGAACATAATTGGTACCTTAAGTTTCAAGTGAGCGCTAGTGGTCCCTTAAGTTTAAAAAATGAGTGTTGTTAGTTAATTGTAGTTAGTACTATTGCCTATGTGGCTAACTGAAAAATAATGTAGTATCTTTAACTAAGTTGCTCCAATAAAAAGCAACCACATCAATTAAAAAACTATAAAACTCCAATTGACCAAAAATAATAGAACGATATTTTTCTTTCTCTGTTCACTTTAGAGTCTGTGGAGTGTCATGGGTTGTACCTCCTTTTTGACTTGTG
This sequence comes from Quercus wislizeni, assembly GCA_023055345.1. Lineage (NCBI taxonomy): Eukaryota > Viridiplantae > Streptophyta > Magnoliopsida > Fagales > Fagaceae > Quercus > Quercus wislizeni. The sequence goes on along the minus strand of JALGQJ010000031.1, from coordinate 2,095,148 downwards.
TCCATGTCAATTCCTTCTTGTGAAGGTGATTTGAACCCAAAGCCAATGCTAGCTCCCTAAAGCAATTTGAACCCAAAGCGATTTGACTCTGTCTCCCTAAAGCGATTTGAGCCCAAAGCCAGTGCTAGCTCGAGAGTACACAAATGTCTTTAAGAAAGAGATGGAGGAGTTGCCACCTAATTGTAGGTTAAGGAACCAAAGAATGACTTCATGAAGGTCTACCTACTAGACTAGATCGTGAGTTAGGGTACATAGTAGGGAGAGGTGGAACACCCCAAGCCTTCCTAGTTATAGTTGGCCGTCATATATTGTTACTAAATCTGAGATTAAATAGAGCTCATATCAAGTGTGCCCAAATATTTAGTATTTGGCACACTAACACTAGAAAACCCATTACATGAGGTGTTCTAAATGCCAAATAATTTGGCATAAATGAACAGCGATATGGTCACAAATGCTATAATGAAATTTTTTTTCTCTTTCCTCTCCTTTCCTTTATTTCTTCTCTCTCTTTCTTCTTTCTTTTTTCTTCTCTAGACTGGTCTCTCTCTTCTCCATCATTCTCTCTTTTCTTTCCCTCTCTCCTTTCACACATCTCTCTCTCTCTCTCTCTCTCTCTCTCTCTCTCTCAGCCTCATCACCCGGCCACTTCATTTGGCCACACCGGCAACATTGCCTTGCCAAGCTAACAACCTTGCTGGTCTCGGATCACCACACTAGCAACCTTGCCTCACCCAACTCGTTACGCCATGTCGCCGAATGTCTCCTTAATCTGTGAGTTAGGGTTTTTTGGATTTGTTTGTGTTTTTGGGATGGGTTTTGAGAAGTGAATTTCTTAAGTTGTTGGTTGTTTATGGTGGTGGTTTTTTTGGGTTGTTACTGTGGGGGTTTTTTTTTTTTTTTTGGTGGTTGTGTTGATTTTAATTGGGGTGCGGTGGCTAGTTTTGGAGGTTGGCAGTGGGTTTGAATTGATGGGTTCCAATTTTTCAAGTGATTTTACTAGAGAAATTTTTAGGCTCTAAGGTTTCAATGAGACATCTAACCAACCAGTTGATTTGACTGGTTAACCCAAAACCTCACCAAAATGGAAAAAGAGTAAAACGGGGCTTGTTGTCCCATATTGGCGTATGTTGGTAAATTGGTGTGTACGCCACCAATTCCTAGCATACGCCACTCTAGGAAGATTTTAAAATTAGGATAGAAAAAGAGTTTTGGGTTAAAACCTCGGTATTTTACGGCCACAAATTAGGCTTGTGTGTTGTTGGGCTTCATATATGATGTTGATCATTTTGGTAGTGGTTAAGTTCTTCATCATTGGGGTTGGGGTTCTCGGGTAAAGGCCAAAATGAATTGTGGTGTCTATAGAGTCTCCCAATCATCTCATCTGTCATCCTCCACTGTACCCAAACCCACACTTCCTAACCTTCGTCGATCATGGCCATCAAAGATCATGATGGATATCCACCTCTTTCACCCTTTTGCCATAGTTGAACCTATGGGTTTAGTTATAGAGTCATCGAGGAGACCAACCACATCCTCACTGAGATATGCTCCGACTTTGACCTCCTAACGCAATCAACAAACTCAATTCCTTCTTCAACCCGAACAAGACCTTCTCACTTGGTCCAATGAGCTCCATAGGTCTAGGAATGGCAAAGGGTTAGAGGTCGATGATGGAGAGAAGGTTGAGATTTATTTTGGATAGAGGAGGGAAAGATATGAGGGATGAATGACATAGAAAAGAGATTGTTTCTTTTTCTTTTTTTTTACAGATATGTATTTGACTTGAATTTTTAATTGATTTGCCTTATTTTGGTTGGTCCAAGTCTATAAAAAGATGTCACGTTGCTATTGCATTACCTACATAGGCAATAACACTAATAGTAGTTGACTAAAAGACTAACAGTGCTTATTTTGAAACATGAGAGACTAGTAATGTATATTTAAAACTTAAGGGACCAATTCCTATTACAAAGTAAAATTCAAGGACCAATAGTGTAATTTTGCCTATTTCTAACATGTTTTGTTATTGAAAAATTTTCTAATCAAAGATTTCCATTCTTATAGTGGTTATATGGCACCCAAATACGCCATTGATGGCCTATTTTCAGTAAAATCTGATGTCTTTAGTTGTGAAATATTATTATTGGAGATAATATGTGGAAAGAAAAATCGAGGGTCTTTCCATCCAGAATATAGTCTAAACCTTGTTGGACATGTGAGTTCTCAAAAGATTTGACTATTTTTTCTTTTTTCTTTTTTTTTTCTTTTTTCTTTTATACATATTATGATACAAACAATGACAAGAAAATTTCAAATGTTTTAGGCATGGAAATCATGGAAAGAAGGAAGGACTTTGGAGCTAATTGATACTTGCTTAAAGGACTCTTGCATCTTGTCGAAGCTTGAACGTTGCCTCCATATTAGTTTCTTATGTTTGCAACAACATCATGAGGATAGGCCTAACATGTCATTTGTGGTTATGATGTTGCATAGTGAGAGTTCACTACAAGAACCCAAAGAGACGGGTTTCTATGTGGGAAAAAAATCACCTTCGTCAAGCAAGAACCAATCATCCTCAACCAATGAAATTACTATTACCTTGTTAGATGGTCGATAGTCAAGCGTCATATCAATTTGATTATATTACATATTTTGTGATTAATATTTTACATTTGTAAATTGTGCAAATTGTACACAATTATATTCTCCCAGAGTGTGACATGAGTCTTATTTGAACCTTAAAGACCTAAAATGGCTTCTTCAATATTTAAGAGGTTTGAGACTACTTATAATCCATTTAACCAACTTTTTTAAAGAAGAAAGAAGTAATTTGATTGAGACTTCAAGTTGTCATTTAAAAAATCTCTCCCCCTTAAAATGGCTGGCTAAATCTAGTGGCAATGGATCTTCATGAAAAATGGAAAGGATTAAGAAATCAACAAGTCACCTATTGGCACTTAAGCAAGCAAATTAAATTTGGTGTTTTCTTAGTACCTTTTATTGTTTCTGAGCCCCATTTATTGAAGGGGGAATTTAGTCCCACGTATGAGAGAGTGTTAAACTTATAGTTAAATGATTAAATTCACAATTTCTTAATAGTATAAGCTTTTCAAAGAATTGATAATTTATCACAAACAAACACAGAGAAGGGATACAAATGATAAATTAGTTTAAACTTTCCACATTATAAATGAATCTTTCAAGTGACAAGCAATGATTATAGAAATGGGTCAATTTTTCTTTATGAAAACAAGAGAAAGACAGGGAAAATAAAGAGATTACAAACTTATTACAGGGAAAAAATGTACTTATAATAGCAACATATTTCGCATAAAGCAAAGGGTAGAGGCCATTAACTGCAATAGCATTTACAAGTGTCGCACCTTGAAAGTTACTGTTTCCAACATTCTTTAGCAAAACTAAACTATCTTCGTGATCATCCTCAGCTCTAGGAGGTCTCTTTAGCATCCCGATGGGAACTATATATCTACCTTTACATTGAAAATTTGAAATGTATAATTGAAAGGTTCATTTGTGTTAGATTGTAAATTTTATATTGAAAGACAAAAAGAAACAAACCTTTTATTCACAAATACAAAATAATATTGTTAGTCATTCATGCTATTCTTACTCTTTTTTGGATTTTTTTTTTTTAAGCTGAAATTCCATTAGGGGAAAAAAAATCATTTTTTGAGGAAGCAAAACTCAAATCTTGAAAAGGAAGAAAATTAACAGATCCAAATCAAATATATATCTACCAATATATAAATAAATAAGTGATATTGATTCTAAATTTTAAAAAAAATGGAAATACACTAAAAACCAAATAAAAATAAATAAATTATTGGTGTTAGGGTATAGCTGAGCAACAGAAAGTAAAACCTAGAAACTTAAATCACCAACAACGTACATCTCCCACTACATGAAATAGTTGTTGACCACGTGTATATTCCCATTCATACACCGAACATACGTTACACTAGCACCTCACCGAAGTGAATCAACACAATGGTGACCTGCATTCCCCAATTTAACGTGTTATAGACCCAAGGTGACAAGGACGTGCACAATATGAGCATAATGTAAATGATGATGACATGCAAGGAAAATCAGTATAAGGATGGGAATGGAAGAATGGGGGAATAGAAAATGTTGGATATAGAAAGGATTTAATTTCTCTTTATGTGAATTTGGTTGGACGTGAAATGGTGAAATGATAGAAAAACTTTTTGTTTGATAGAAAAGAAAATTAAACATAGAAAATGGCATTTGTATAAATTGATACACACTCCAGTTACGTAAAAGAATAAAATATTATTTTATATAAAAAATACCTAATGTTTAGATAAAAGGAAGAAGAAATTAACGCGAAGGGAGGAGAGGGGCATATGGCTCTTTCTTGAACTTGAAACAGAGGGCGCAAAAAGTCAAAGATGTGTAAAACTGGAAATCAATGAGCACCCTTTTCTTATATGTCTATTATTGAATAAGATTCCCACCCGCCCATGACAATATTGGCACTTTAGTTTATATTCATCTCTAGCTTAGTTACCATTACTTGTCGGAAATTTGGTAGTCATAAAAAATATGGTACAGCCAAGGTGAGAAAACTAGAAAATAAATTTTCTTCTCAATTAACTCTAGTATACTCTTGAGAGCCTGGGAACAAATTCCTTCATAGAGCGTAGGATGGAATGTGGAGATGAGATTTTTTGCATAATGTACTCTCTCAATTGTCTATAAGCCTGGATCAAGTCATCAAACAACAAAAATGACAAAAATCTGGCTCCCATTTGAATGTGTGATAAGGCACATTTCCTGATCCGTCTCAACCAAAGAATATTCGAGAATTCTGCTCTAGTATTTCAAATCTTAGTACTCAGTGCTCACCATTCCATTCCTTTGTTGACCTTTCTTTCACACCCTTGTGCAAAAGTAAGGATCAGGACAAAGCAACCAATTACAAAAAAAGCTACATCTGTAGAAGGGAGTAATGTGGAAATTTTTGTTCACAACAAATTGCAGAAATTTTAAAGAAAAGCCACTTGCTTGAGTCAATGCATGACCTTTCTATGTTATAGACTTATAGTCTTAGCTCATCATTTCGTGTTTAACTTTAACTAGCCACGAACCCATGCTTTGTGCATGATAATCTTTTTAGAGTGGTCTCATTAAATTTATATTTTACAATTTGGACTAATTTAATAAAGAATAATGTATTTAATAATTATAAATGTAATATAGGAACGATCATAAATGTTAAATATTAATTTGAAAATTCATGTTTTTATTTATTATAAGAATAATCATAAATCATAAATATAAATTTTGTCATACCAAAATGAAAACAATATAATTTTTCTCAGAAATTCAAAAGGCAAGTTAATGATAATATTCATTTTTTAATAAAAGTTACTAATAACAATTTGTGAATCACTAAAAAGAACATAAAATTTGGAAATTCTTCTTTTAGTTTTAAACAAACTTTCTCAAACCTTTTTTTTTTTTTTTTTTGTCTGACAATCCAAAACATCAAAAAATGTAACTAAAAAAATTAATAAAACTTAACAATGATTAATTGGACCAATTAAGAAAATAATTTTTTGTGATAATCTATTAATTTTATTTTCTTTGCAGAAATTGCAATTTCATCCACCCAAAACATATTATCAAATAAACAATTATTAGCAAAATCTAAGAATCAGATCTCTCTCTCTCTCTCTCTCTCTCTCTCTCTCTCTCTCTCTCTCTATATATATATATATATATATATGCATTGTCATAAAATTTTAATAATAATTAAAATACAATTGCAAAAGCTAAAATATGTCACCCATTTGATTGTTTTTGTTTGATTAACTTTTGCTTTCATCTAAATAAATGGCAATATAGAGTACTTTTGATACAACTTTTAAGAGTACTTTGTCCACCCCCAAAGAATTAAAAGATAAAAATAAATTAATAAAGTCTCATAGTTTAACATCTAAATTGATAACTATAAAAAAATTAAATTTTAACTTGCAAAACGATTAATTATTAACCCAAATCAAATCAAATCAAACCAATAGAATTTAAAAAAAAATAAAAAAACAACTTGTGATTGGAAATAGGAATACCAAACTGCCTAAATATGCATAAAAGTTTATACAAATTTACCAAAAATATAAACAAATGTGATGTGATAATTAAATTAACAATAACAAAAAGAACCATTAGTAGAAAAAAAAAAGTGGTTGTAACAATTAAAAAAAAATCTACCCAAAAAAAATGGAGAAAGAGAGAGAGTATTGACCTTTTTGTCGTGGATAACTTGGAAGGAATAGGGGAGAGAGGTGGAAATGAAGTAAGAATAAATTTATATGAAAATTAAGATGGAAGAGAAAGGGTGGAAGTAGATGAAAGGTTGAACAAAGTGAAAACTGCAGAATTTAAGAAGATACAAAGAAAAAAAATGAAAATCTAAAGAAAATCAAATGAAAACTGAATATATATATATATATATATATATATATTGTAGGGATGAAAGATTGAACTAAAAAGACAATGGTTGAAGAAGATGAAAAGTTGAACAAAGTAAGAATTGCAAAAAAAAAAAAAAAAACAAACAAACAAACAAAAAATAAGAAAAGATTCTTAAGATGTAGTGCATAAAGAACTTTATAAAATTTATTACAAAACTTCCATTACTATATATTGTATAGATATGTGTAGACATTATTTTTTATTTTTTATTCTTCATTAATTTCATTATTTAGTTATAAACATCTATATTAAAGTAGATAAATATGTAAAGGCAAAATATATATATAGGTGAAGTAGAGAGAAACTCAAATTAGAATTCCAAATTAGAGTTTCAATTTTGTGTCATGTGTCTTGATTTATGTAGGGACCACATCATAATTATCCTTCGTATTGTTCAATTCAAATATGAAATTGGTGGTCATTCTACTATACCCTCTTTATTTTTTGGGGGTACGATACCCACACAAATTCTAACCATTAATTTTGAGTTGTTTTGATCTTAACCGTTGATTTAGTTTTAGTGGATACTAGTTACTGGTTAAACAGGTCAGCATATATAAACCAAAAATAATTCAAATGAGACCTCTCTCAATTTTTCTCTCGTGTTCTCTGCATCTTTGTTTCTCTCTCATGTTCTCCACTCCTCTTAGATTGTTTCTTCTTGCATTCTCAGGTGAAGGTTTCTTCAAAGATGAAAATCGTTTTGATATCTTAAAGGTAAGGATCAAAACAATAAAACTCTAATTTCAATGTCATTGTTTTGTTTCCTTTTTCTCTTTATTTTTAGGATTACCCATTTGAAAACGTAGATATATGAACTCTTTATTTCATTGATTTTCTTGTGGGTATTGTGTATGGGGTGGGTGAGGAGGAATCCTCAATCTTCTTCATGCAGTTTATGTTGTTTTATTGTAATTTCTCTGTATTTCATTCACTTCGGTTCTATCACCCTATGTTTGTATTGTTTGGGTTTGTGGGTTCAATTTCAATGAGTTCTTTGGGTGTTGTTGAGAGCAAATTTTTCACACCACATGGCTTCACTTCATTGGCGACCCGCATCATATCAATATTATCATGGATTTTGGGAGAATCTATTTTAAAGCCCAAAAGAGTCCTTATTCATAAAAATGATGTCAAAGCCCATGGTCCAAAACTCATGGCAGTATAATCTCATCAAGGCCCATAGTTCGAGCTTATGACACAACATCTCATTTTTGGCTCATGATCCAAGCTCATAAGTCTCATCGGGGGAATTTTGGGAGTCGTGGTTTGGAGGGCCAAGAAGTATGTTCAGTAAAGCTCCAGTGGTTCAAAGTTGATAAAGGAAAGCATGTTGCTTGGCATGTCTTCCCCAATTCCTTGAACTCTGATGGGTCAGTGTGCAAAAGGTAACATTTGGGTAAGCCTCTCACATCACATAAGCACTTAAAGTGATAAAACTCCCCATGCTCTTTACATAAAAATTAATGTTCATCATATAATATAAGTTTTAAAATATAATCATATCATTCCATATTAATTATTTTATTATTTTCATATAAATTAATTCTAAGCACATGGCAGAATATATATTAACATCTCATATCTAGCATTAAATTCTCTCTTTACTCTTCAAGATTTGGTTAAAATAAAAAAAGATCATATTTACATCTCTAAAATTTCATCAAATATATTTTCCAAAAGAGAAAACTTAGCCGAAAACACAAAAAACGGCTACAGCGGAAGCTGCAGCAGCTTCTGCAGAAGCTGAAATAGCTCCAACAGAAGCTGCAAACAGCTTCTGCAGAAGCTGTAATAGCTTCGGTTAAGCTGCAGACAGCTCCAGCAGAAGCAGAAACACCTTCTGTAGAAGCTGAAACAGTTCCAGCATATTTTGCAGTAGCTCCAACTGTGATACCAGAAAAACTCATAAAGCTTATCTCACCATCTTTAGTTAAATCATGAATAATTGCCAAGTGTTTTTCTCCAAGCAAGGGATGTCATCCACATGACATCATCCAACTGTGTCAGCAACATTTAAGTCTCAGAATTTCTTCTTTTGGTTAGAAAACAAAAGATCACTTACATTATTAAAGTTTTTTCCTTATTTTCTATTTTCCCCCTCAACTAAGTTCTGATCTAGTTGCATAGCTTGGCTCTATATAAAGAGAACCAAGCTACACACTAAGGCTCTCCCTCTCTAATCCCTTCTTGGCCGATCTCTACTCTCCTTTCTAACCCTCTCTCTGATCTTCAATAATTCCAAAAATTCATTCATCTTGCTGCCTTATCTCTAAAAGATCTCCATGTCTTTCTTCATCCCTCTCTCATCCCCAATATTCTAAAACTTCATCATTTCGCTGCATTAATACAAATCTTCATCTCATTCTTTATTTCTCATACAAAACCTCCCTTCTTAGAAAGCAACTTAACCCATGATATAACATAAAAATCGCTCCAGCAGCAGCTATAATCTCATGTATTTATTACATTTAACCTTCATATCATCTATCTCACACTTCCATATATTTTACAAACACATTCTTCACAAAATACCCATACATACTCCTCATATATCTTCAAACACTATATATCACAAAAAACACGTGTATATATATATATATATATATATATTTCTTACCATATCTACACATCTTAAAACATATCAAAATATTATTCCAAGAACACGTCACAAAAGCCCTTTCTCATGGAGGACATATATTTATAATGCTAAAAGCCCTTCTTATGGAAGGCAAAAACTTATAAAAATTAAAAGCCCTTCTTATGGAAGGCAATATCACTCATGCTTGACTAAAAAACTAAAAGAGCATTACATGGGGAAAATCATTTAAATGCACGATAAAGAGGATGAACTTAACCAACCTATGCACACGGCTGGACATATTCTCTCTCCCTCCAGTTGCACCCATTTTTCTCTTTCAAACATGAAGTCACCATGAAAGGATTCACCTCACCATGCTACTGAAGCATTATGTCCACTGGTGTCGTACGGCTGGAGCTACAACGTTTGAAATTTGCTGAAATGCTAAGTCCACTGATGCTACGGCTGGAGCTGCAAAATATGAAGATAAGTCATTATATTTTATCTTTAAATTTATATTATTAAATATATTTTATTCATTATTATTTTACCGCTGGATGCAAGTTATTCTAATATTATCTCACCATTTAATAAATATGGTCTCACTAAAATAAACATACATATTAATAAATTGATATACCACCAATGGACATATATTACTTGGACATAAACCATTGTTGGACTTGTATCATTTGGACATATACCACCAATGAACATATATTACTTGGACATAAACCATTGTTGGACTTGTATCATTTGGACATATTATTTGGACTATTGGACTCATCCTATTGTTGGACATTGGACACCTAGTTTAACACTTTCTAATATTGGACATCACTTAATAAACATAATAATAACGTATCAATTCACCATTTAATCAAACCTATCATGCTAAGCATATTATTATTTATTTCAACCATTATCATGATTCTAAGACTTTGGGTTTCATCTATTTTGTAGGCTCAAAAATACACCGGTAGCCATTGGTCTATGTGGCCCAATGTCGAGTTTCGGGTTGACCTCCCCAAAACAAATCCAGGCCTAGCAAAGTCACACCTCTAAAGGCACGTGGCTACGCACAAAAAAAACCGCCCCCGACAGGTGTTATCCTAGGTTTTTGTGGCTATGAATTTTAGAGGGCTTTTCAGTGGGTCTTTGGGTATCTGATTTTTTTGATGAGCCGTGGTTATTCAATGGGTCTTTCTATTTTCTGTGGGTCAGTGGGTTTTCATTGGGTTTGGGATTTTTCTATTGATCTCTCTTGTTCTACCGTCTCTTTATGTTGTTGTGAACTAATTTTTTTTGTTTATATTTCCTCCATGGAACAATTACAAGTTGCAGAGAAATTTGTTTGTTGTGTTATTTATAGGATCAACAACCAATGTGTGTTTGTGTTTCTTAATAAAGATTCTGCTTGATTATTGCAATAAAGAAATAGGAGTAGCAATCTTAAACTTTTTTATCACATAATGTTTCTTGTTTTTAATTTGTATTATTGATCTTATGTCATTAACATACATATTCATAATCCAATCACTTTATGGTACTTGATATACTGTAAAAGAAAAAGAAAATTACTTAAATGTGATATACAATTTTTGTATGCCAAACTTCAATTTCTTTTTATTTTTGACTAGTAATTGGAATAAGGACATGTCCAATTAAGCACAAGATTTGTGTACATTCACTATGTTGCTATTTGATCTGTTTGAAGGGTCTTGAGTATGCATGTGAACAGTTCAATAGTAGAATAGGCATGTATATTCACAATGGACTTCTTTAAATGGAGGTGCAAAATGAGGTGATTAAAATTTCAACAAATAGTATTTTTTGTTGTGATAGGTACCCTAAAAAATGTTTAGGGATGCACACAGGCAACCTACTTGTTTATTTGACTAGCTTGTGAGGAACTTGTGTGTCAACTGGGGTTGTGAATTTGAAGTCTATTTGCAACTTCTTGGCATGCTCCTAAATGTTTGATAACATTTGGAAAGGATTAGCTGCTACCATTGATTCAGGATTTAAAGGGTGAGCATATGTTGTATGAGGATCATGGTGACAAAATTATTGTTTTGCAAAGCCTTTCTCAGATGAACTATTTTGGATGCAATCATTTTCAAGGTTTTAAAGCTGTGTGCTCATTGAATAATTGTCAATTAGCAGGTAATTCGCACTACTATGTTAGGTTGGTAGTCATTGTCATCAGAGTGGGTTCTATGCTTCAAAATGTACCATCCAAACTGAGAAAGCTATAGTAGGAAACACTTTAAGCTATGTTTTCAAATGGGTAACCTAGTTGCTTTGTTTGCCAATAGAATGACCTGTTAAATAGAATGTTAATGTCTCTAATTTTCTATTCAATAGTTTACTGTTTACCTTTCTATAATTAGGTCTGATTCATTTTAACTTTTAAGAAAATATACTCAAACCTTTTTATAGTTGCTCTGTGTCCAATACAGTCAGGTGACATCTACACTAAATTGGTATGATGAATACTGTTGATGTTTTGAACTAATACAAGATATTGGGAATCAACCTCATAAAATAGTTATATTCAAGGATATCAAGGTTAAAGAAATTTGTAAGACCACATTTCAGTTAGTATTTACTTAGTTATTAGTGTTTTCTCAAAAAAATAATAATAATAATAATAATAATAAAGTTATTAGTGGAAAGCCTCTCTTTCTATATTTATTTGTTGACACTTGAAATTTTTTCTGGATTGAGTAGTCAAGCTGGTTAAGTACAATACAATGTTATATAAACTTAAATTCTTACTTTACCATTCTTCTCCTTTCTAATAAACTTATTAAGTTGTTAGGAGCTAATGGGTAGGATGAGGGAATGGTCAGATGAGTGAAGGTCTGGTATAGAGCCTTTCATGAGCTTATTATGTGCTTTGGTGGTCCTATCTACAAATGAATTCTTTTTTCCTTGTAATTGTAATTTGTCATACATGGAACACTTGGTTCATGGTTAATTATTTTAGATTTGTAGTCTTGGGAGAGTTAATTCATCAAATATTTTTCACCCCCAATTTTATAATCTGCTTAATATATTACCCCCTCAAAATCTTACTGGTCCATATGTTGTAGACCTGAAAATCTTGGCTTTTTAGCGCCTTAGTTTTTGAACTATTATGTTAATTGCCATATTATTGATTTCTAATACATTATCTACACTTGTAAATGGACAGTGAAGCAAGTCATCTGCCAAAGCTAGAATGTTCAAGGAAAAGGTGGATGCCATCTATCGGCAAGATATTTGCGGACTGTTGTTAATCATATACAACTTGTGAAAGAGCAAATTACTTTTAGTTGTTATAAAGTATTAGTTGTTGGAAAAATGTAGCAACAATGGTATAGATTCTAATGTAATAATATAGAGTTTTAGCCAAAAAAAAGTTGTTGGCGAAACTTGATTCAATAGTGAAACGTAATTCATTTATGCATAGACTTCATCTATGTGTTAAAAGTTAAAACAATGACCTTTCCATTGAAACTATTAATTTTTGGTCTATATTATATCTTAAAATGCTGCTATAGGAGATTTACTAAGATGTTGGCTGTTTAGACAAAAACATAAAAAATAAAACATAAAAATAAAAAGAACTTGAGTCTATAAATTCCAATTTCATTGGGATAAAAATAAAAATATATAAATTAGTAGAACTTGAGCCTATAAAACTAGAGTTCAACAAGGTGTTTTTAGGGTATTTCTGTCATTTTTTAGGTTTAGAGGCTATTTCAGACATTTTTTAGGTTTTAAGGATGATGGATTATTAAAAAGTACATATATTGTCCATAGGAGTCAGTCCAAAATATCCACATCTAGAAAGGAAAGAGGGAAGAAGTAACACCAAAAAGCAGGAATGTCGTCTAGGATAAGAGAGAAGTCGTCAACGGACAAAAGATCATGGATGATCAACACTTAGTAAGTTCTAAGATGTTTTCTACAAACCAAGAACGATTGCACCATCCATTATTCCAAGATATGGGGTGAATTCCCTAAAATTCACTCCACTCTCCCCACTAAGTCCACACATCTCCCACTATATTAGTGGCAACTAACAAGTAAACCCACTCAAAATTTTATATAAAAAGGACCAAGCTTCACCAAGCTAAGGAAGTATTCATCCACTTTTCATACTTGAGTCACTGGAAGAAATACTGGCTTAACCGTCGAAAAGTCCTTGGCTGGTTCACCCCGATCACCTTCGATAGACTTCAATGGTATTTTGGTCATTCTTAGGTTTCAGAGGCATTACAGTCATTTTATAGGTTCAAAGGATATTTTGATAATTTTAGAGGGAATTTTGGTCATTTTTTTGGTTTTGAGGGAATTTCAGTAATTTCTAAGGTTTACAGGGTCATTTCGGTCATTTTTTATGTATTAAGGGTATTTCAATCTTTTTTAAGTTTCTAAGGGTATTTTTAGATATTCTCCAGGTATAGGGGGCATTACGGTCATTTTCTTTTCTAAGGGTATTTTGGTCATGTTTTAGGTTTCATGATTATTTTAGTCATTTTTTAGGTTTTGATGGTAATTTTGGTCATTTTTTAAGTTTCAAGGTCATGTGGTCATTTTTTTTGGTCTTAAGGGTATTTTGGTCATTTTTTAGATTTCATTGTTAATTCGGTCATTTTTTAGGTTTTATGGTAATTTTGGTCTTTTTTTAAGTTTCAAGGTCATTCAGTCAATTTTTTTTTTTTTTTGGTTCTAAGGGCATATTGGTCATTTTTTAGGTTTCGTGGTTATTTTGGTTATTTTTTAGGTTCTTAGGCTATTACGGTCATTTTCTTTAGGTTTCAAGGGTATTATGCTAATTGGTGAGAAAAAAAAGGAACCATCAATTTTGACATATACTTGTCATCGTCCATATATGTATTTTAAACCATTCCAATGTGGGATTGCCATCTTCATCCTCATTTTTTGCTACAAACATTGAAACATATATATAAATAAATAAGTAAAAAAGTGACTTCAGTGGTGGGCCCAAATGTAAAAGTGCGGTTAGATATGATATTGGTACTACCCCATGTGATGATGGAACTGTCAAATGTGAGGAAAAAAAGAAAAACCATTAAATGTGACAAAAGTACTGTCAAATGTTATGTTGGTATTGTCAAATGTGATAATGGAACCAATAGATGTGAGAAAAAAAAAATAAGGGAACCACCAAATGTGACAAAAAAAAAGTCACATGTGATATTGAAATTACACAATGTGATGATGGAACTATCTAATGTGAGAAAAAAAAAAAAAAAAAAACCACCGAATATGACAAAAGTACAGTCACATGTGATACTGGTACTGCACAATATGAGGATGGAACAGTCAAATGTCAAAAAACAAAATAGGGAATCACCAAATGTGACAAAAATACTGTCAAATGTGATGTTGGAACTGCACAATGTGAGGATGGAACCGTCAAATGGAAGAAAAAAATAAGAGAACCACCAAATGTGACAAAATAACTGTCACATGTGATATTGGAACTACATAATGTGAGGATGGGACCATCAAATATGAGAACAAATAAGGGAATTGCCAAATGTGACAAAAGAATTATCACATGTGATGTTGGAACTGTATAATGTAAGGATGGAACCATTAAATGTGAGGAAAAAAAATAAAGAAACCACCAAATGTGACAAAAGAACTGTCACATGTGATATTGGAACTACACAATGTGATAATGGAACCATCAAATGAGAGGATTTGGTAACCTGGTATAATTCATTGTTAACATTTTAATTATTATCAAGATTTTTCTGAATTAATAAAAGTACAATCATATATGATGTTGGTACTACCTAATATGACTAAAAAATAATAAGACTAATTTTTTTTTTAGAAGAAAATAATAGTACTATTGAATATAACAAAAGTATGATCATACGTGATTTGGTACTACCCAATCTGACGTTAGAACTATCAAATGTGAGAAAGAATAATGGTACCACCAAATGTAACAAAAATACAATCAAATGTGATGTTAGTACTGTCCAATGTGATGATGAAATTATCAAATGTGAGAAAAAAAAATTTAGAGTACCACTGAATGTGACAAAAGTATGGTCATTTTTTTACGTTCTAAGCGTATTTAAGTAAATTTTTAGGTTACAGGATCATTTCAATCATTTTTTAGGTTTTAGTGTCATTAATTTATTTTTTAGGTTCAAAGGGTCTTCTGGTAGTTTTAAAGGGTTTCGAAGGTATTTTGGTCATTGTTTTAGGTTTTTTGGTTATTTCGATCATTTTTTTATGTTTTAGGGTAATTTCAGAAATAATTTTAGGTGTTAGGGTCATTCGGTCATTTTTTAGGTTCTAAAGGTATTTTGATCATTTTCTAGGTTCTAAGGGTATTCTGGTAATTGTTGAGGGTTTCAGGGGTATTTTGGTCATTTTTAAATTTAATGAGGTATTTTGGTCATTTTATAAGTTTCATTGGTATTTCAAAATTTTTTAGGGTTTCAGGGTCATTTTGGTAATTTTTAAGGTTCTATGGGTGTTTTGGTAATTTTATAGATTTAAGTTGCATTACGGCCAGTTTTAGGTTCTAAGGGCATTATTGTCACTTTTTGAGTTACAAAGTCATTTTAGTCATTTTTAAGATTTCATTGTCATTTAGGTAATTGTTTTTAGTATCTAAGGGTATTTCAATTATTTTTTAGGTTTAGAGGGTATCATTCATTTTTTAGATTTTAGGGTCATTTCGGTCATTTTTTTGGTTTTAAGGATATCCCAATAATTTTTGAGAGTTTCGAGGTTATTTTGGTAATTTTAAATTGTTAGAATGCATTTAGGTAATTTTAGTATATTTAAGGGTATTTCGGAATTTTAAAGACTTTAAGAGTATTTTTGTTATATATATTTGTTGATTATTAGGTAATTCAGTAGGGTTGGGTTGGGTTGGCTACGTCCTAATGTAATATTGGTACGGCTTAATGTGATGATGGAACTGTCAAATGTGAGTAAAAAAAAAAAAACCATTGAATGTGACAAAAAATAAGATTATATGTGATATTGGTACTGCCCAATGTGACGATGGAACAATCAAATATGAGAAAAAAAAATTAGGGTACCATCGAATGTGACAAAAGTATGGTCAGAAGTGATGTTGGTACCGCACAATGTGAGGATAGAATCATCAAATGTGAAAAAAATAAAAGAACCACCGAATGTGACAAAAGAACTGTCACATGTGATATTAGAACTGCACAATGTGAGAAAAAAAAAATAAGAGAACCACCGAATGTGACAAAAGAACTGTCACATATGATGTTGGAACTTGGAATTGCACAATGTGAGAATGAAATAGTCAAATGTGATAAAAAAGAAGTAAAGAAACCACCAAATATGACAAAAAAACTGTAACATATGATATTGGAACTGCACAATGTGAGAATGAAACCGTTAAATATGAGAAAAAAAAAGTATGAGAACCACCAAATGTGACAAAAGAACTGTTACATGTGATATTAGAACTACACAATGTGAGTATGAAACCATCAAATGTGAGAAAAAAGTAAGCAAACCACCGAATGTGACAAAAGAACTGTCACATGTGACATTGGAACTACACAATGTGATGATGAAATCATCAAATGTAACAAAAGAATTGTCACATGTGACGCTGGAACTACACAAATGTGAGAAAAAGATAACCTGATATAGTGGATTACCTACAAGTGGGTACCATACCCCTCTTTTTTTGAGGAGGGTGCGGTAAAATTACCCTAAAATTGGAGTCTAATTTTGCTCCATCTGTCTAAATTTATGTGGGACCATGTTATAATTATCCATCAATCCCCACTTTCATTTAACCCAAATTCCTTCCTCTTCTACTCAACTAACAATGCATCTTACTAGTTACCACATCGGTTCAAGGAACCTTAATTACAGCTCCCCTCTTTCAATGAATGCTATGGAATTTGAAAGGGATCTCTCGAGATCAATGATGCACGTGTTTGGCTATTTATGTATCTTATATAGGAAAAGGTTCATTTTCTATTTTAATTTTACTTTTCTTCGCAATTTTAATGGCTCTGGTTTATGCTCTACAAAACGCATGTCTCTGTATTTATCTAATGGGTGATTCAACTAAGCCACAAACCTTCGCCTCTCTCATTGTTGTTGAGCCCTCCACCTCGCTTACAACTTCACCAAACCGCACAACCAACCCAACATCAAATTGCTAGAACTACTACAGGTATAATCGTTTATGTTAATTTTGGGCGTTTAATAAGATTTAGGTTTTGCTATTTTGGTTGGTTGGATTTGATTTTAGAAATTGGTTTATATTTTGTATAGTCAAAACCCTAATATAGATTCCTTTCAATATATAACCCCCTATATACATTCAATCCCAATTTCATCTTCCCATCAGTGGCCATAGAAGAGTGACCACTCTCTAACAAACTGATTTTATTTTGGTTTATTTGGAAATATCTCATGTCTCATTCTTTTAATGTGTTGTGGCTTATAAGAGAAGAGCCAGTTATGAGGAGAAGTTTGTTGATTCTATGTTGAAGAAAGCTAAGGTAACAATTCCTTACTAATTGTTCTCTGCATAATATGTCATCTAATTGGTTATCGATCATAGATTTCAAATACTTTTCTAGGTTTTGTTTTATAGTTCTCAAGTTTCCTTTTTTCTGGCAGGAGGAAAAAGTAGCTAAATTTGCATCAAAGAGATTCTTGGTATTCTTTCGTGGACTGACAAATTGATTATTTTTTATAGCAACCAGATTCCAAGATCCTACAAAGGCAGTGATTTTTTAAGATATAATATTTGTTTCTGGTAAATTAGCCTATTTTCTATTGAAACTAACAGAATTTGTATTGCTCTATTTATTTATTTGGTTGGTTGAGAAATTCTGCTGATGGGTTTTGTTGGTGAGAATTTCTGGGCTGAATCTAAAATTTAATACTAAATATTAAATTTGATGTTTGCTTCTTCCTTTTTTTTCTTGTCCTAAGCTCTTTATCTCACTGGCAGGCTTTAAGTGTAGGAATGGTGCACACAATCTTCTGTTAATAACTATGCAAGTTTGCATTAATTTCATGTGATTTTTTATTTTTTATTATTTTTATGGTAGTTAGATATCTATTTGCTTTATTTCGGATTACATTTGATATCTGTTTGCTTATGAATGATATTAGATCTGACCTTCACTTTCACAAAACATAAGGTATAACATTCACAAAACTTAACGTAAGGTATCCTATGCTTTCTTTCTTTCTGAGAAAATTTCATTTCCATTCCATGTGTTTGTCTCAAGGTTTTTTTTTTTTTTTTTTTTTTTTTTGTCTTTAGGGTTAATAAGGCAACAAAATTAAAGTTTTTAAGACTATCTAGGACTGTTAACAACATCACATAATGGTTTTCATTTGCTTTGATTTGTAAATAAGGACTGTTTTTTTGGAGAAGTGAATAATGACTAAGTTCATTACTTTTCAAACAGATTGTACTGTTGACTGCCTGAATGGAAGTATATCAGTAAGATTTCCCTAATTTAAATGCCATTGTGATTTTTTTGTTTTTTGTGATGCACTTGAAGCATAGAGTATCTTTATTCAGAAATTGATAGTTGACACTAGGTTAATATTTCTTCTTATTATACTCTATGGGTTTTTTCCCCTTTACTACACAAACACAAACAAAATTCCAGTATGTTATTTCTTTTCTGGAGTTGTCCCAGATTTTTTTAAATTTGGGTTGCCAAACATAGGTGTATATGATTTAGACTCAAACCTTAAATAATTACCATTGTTGTGATCAGATTGTATTGAAATTATGCACCATAAATGTGTATTATCCATACTTCTAAAAGGATTGGCTCTGTTCCTTATGTGCCTACTTAGATAAAGTGGATATGGTTTTGTAAGGTGCAACTAGGTGCCATCATCAGAGGTTCATTTGAGACCAATTGTGACTTTGTGGTATAACAAAATTTGAAAATAATTATATTGAAAGTTAACACAAATCTATCTTTTAGATTTATTGGTTGAAGAGCAATTTCTTCAAAATTGGTTGGCACTGATAAGCAAGTGTTCAGTGCAGATGTTGGTCATTTTGGAGTAGGAATTTGTCATGAAATATGCTTCTCTAAACTTGCTACATTCTTGTCAAGGTAAGCAAAATACTAAAATTTTGAACTGTTGTAGAGATTATAAAACAAAAGAGACATGCCTAACATGCCTTCAATTAAAATGTCAGGTTTTTAGGAGTTATCTTTCAACTTTACAAAGTATTTTCACCCTTTCATTTGGTTATCTCGCTTGGAAAACCATTTTTTAGTTATTATTACATTACTTGTGTTTTGTGAAATTTCTTTAGACATGTTGTTTTTTGTGAAATTTCTTTAGACATGTGATATGTAATATTTAGTCTCGATTCCCACCTTTTCTCATCCTATTATAGATCTGCATCTCCTCTATAGGACTCAAATATCACATTGGATTCTTGCTTATCACAAGTGTAGACTATGTTGGTAAGGTATTGCTTGCTTTGCTGAGCTAAGTTCATTTTTTGGAGTTCATGTAATTGTATTTTTTTCTTTTAAACTTCATTAGTCACAATTCTGCATTGTGTGCTATCCGAACGTTTGAGTTAAATAGTCAATATTAGCTTGGTTTGAGAAACCCAAGACCTAATCAGGGGTGGTCAAGAGCTTCCTTAGTCTTTGTATTATTAGGTGCACCAAGAGCTTTCATGTCCTTTTATTTCAATTTTTCTAGGGATCACCATTTTCATTGTTTAGATTGTATTACGAGCTTTCATTATTGTTTTAATCATTTCCAGGTGTGGATTTTGAGATTAAGTTGCTCACAATTGGTGGGAGAAGATTGAAGCTTACAATTTGGGACACAGGCAACTGTTGGAATTATTTTGAATTATAGTTTCATTTTAATATTTGATTAATGATGCTTTTGGAAGTGATAGTTTATGGTAACATGTAATCTTTCTATTCCTTCAAGTGAGTCACTGCTTTTGATGCATAAATAAATTGTAGAGCTATTAACAATTGATGAAAGATATGTATATATGATTTTTAGTTAGGTGAACTTTTGGGTTTTAATAGAAACATTTAACCTTCGGATGTTGAAAAATCAAGAAGGTAAAATGTTCTGTAAATTTAAATTTTGTGAAACTAATCAATGGCAATTTGAAGTGTTAAAGAGACAATAATATTGACTTTGGCTTGAAACGTACTCAAAAGAAACTCAAGGACAACGTATTAGACATGTCTATAAGGGAAAATTGCTATTTGATGGCATCTCCACTAAAACTATGAATTGCAACACACTTTTGATTCCAATGCGCTATTCATGTCCAATTTTATTAGAAACTTTTGAAGAAAGTTCCATTAATGTCCATTTATATATTTTAAATAATACAATGCAATATTCTCTTTTTTCTTCATTGTAGCATCACTTAAATAAAGAAATGCAATATTCTCTTTTTTATTAGTTGTTTTATCCATTGCTATCCTCTGTATGATAAACCAAAAAAAAAAAAAAAAAGACTAATAGCATTACTTAAATAATAAATTGCAATATATATTTTTTTATTGTTTTATTTAATTCTATCATCCGTGTGATAAACCCAAAAAAAAAAAAAATACCAATAGCATCACTACAATTAACCATTCCCAGGCGGTAGCACGGGTTACATACTAGTTACATATAATATTAAAACCACCCAAGATGAATGTCTAAAATCAATAATCTATTTATATAATGTTAAAACCACCCAATATGAATGTGTAAAGTTAATAATCTATTTATATTTTTTGTTAAAAAAAAGAATAAAAATAAATTCTAAATTAAAGTAGATGGGGACATGAAAAGGTAAAATTATATGTAACGTAAAACAGCTCCAAATGAATTTATAAAGTCAATAATCTATTTATATTTTTTTGTAAAAAAATAGGACTAAAACATAAATAAGAAAAATAATAATTATGTGACAACGATGTGACAATGAGGTGACCCAACAGGAGTTTAGCAGCAATAAATGTCATGCTTCAATTTTTAGATATATATAGATATAGATATGTTGGCTAAAGAGCTCTAAGAACAGAAAGCAATGGGCATCTTTGCTTTTGTGTTTTTGAGTTTATTTATTTTCTACTTTGTATTTTCGGATGCTGCTGGCAGAATTACCCAATCCCAAGCCCTCAGTGACGGCACAAACTTGGTTTCCAAAAATGGAGGCTTTGTACTGGGGTTCTTCAGTACAGGAAATTCCACCAACCGTTACTTGGGAATTTGGTACAACAATATCCCAGTTAGAACGGTTGTTTGGGTAGCAAACCGGCGCAATCCAATCAGAGACTCGTCTGGCGTGTTGATGTTAAACAGTTCAGGTAGTCTTGTTCTTCTCAGCCAGAATAAGACTATTGCTTGGTCTGCGAGTTCTACAAAAGAGGTAGGGAGTCCAGTTGTTGATCTTTTAGATTCAGGAAATCTAGTATTAAGAGAAGAGAATGAAGAAAACCCAGGAAGTTATTTGTGGCAAAGCTTTGACTATCCTACTGATACATGGCTACCAGGGATGAAGCTTGGATGGGACTTAAGGACTGGTTTTGAAAGGCGCCTAACTGCATGGAAGAGTCCAGATGATCCATCTCCTGGAGAACTGAGTTGTGGGATTGTACTTACTAATTACCCCGAGATAGTCGCGAAGAACGGCTCCAAGAAGTTAGGCCGGACTGGCCCGTGGAATGGCGTTGGCTTCAGTGGTGCACTAGGGTTAAAGGCCAACCAAATTTATGACTACAATTTTGTCTCCAACAATGATGAGGTATACATCATGTACCACATGATTAAAAATTCTGCAATCACAAGAGCAGTTTTGAACCAAACTTCGTACTTGTACGAGCGCGACATATGGGTCGAAGCAGAGAAAAAATGGACCACGTTCATTTCTACACCGAAAGACAAATGTGACAGTTATAATTTATGTGGACCTTATGGTAATTGTATCATTAGTGAGTCACCTATCTGCCAATGTCTAGAAGGATTTAAGCCTAAGTCAACAGAAAGATGGAACCCAGACAACTGGGCTAAGGGATGTGTACGCACTACAGAATTGAGCTGCGAGGATAAAGATAAAATTGGGTTTGTTAAATTTGTTGGGCTCAAGTTGCCAGATACCACGTATTCTTGGGTGAACAAAAGTATGAATCTTAACGAATGCAGAGTCAAATGTTTGAACAACTGTTCTTGTATGGCTTATTCCAACTCTGACATTAGAGATGGAGAAATGGCTGCGTCATCTGGTATGGAGATCTAATTGATATTATACAGGTTGCAGCTAGCGAGCAGGATCTATATATTCGAATGCCTGCTTCAGAGAAAGGTATTGGCCTATTGTCTTCGTTGCTCCTTAATTCGTATTTTGAAATGCTTTCGTTTTTTTTTTTTTTTTTCATCAGTTACAATTGAATTTCGAAAGTAAGAGACTTTATGAATTAAACTAGTTGAAACCCAATCAATTTTTGTTGTACCATTTGTTCTAAAAAAAAAAAGGTTGTTGTACCATCAATTTTTCCATTGGTTTTATGGCATTAAAGTCTGCTGCATCTAAAATATTCTCGCTTTTCTATTGCTAAGCCAACCGGGAAGACGTGAAAGACAAGCAAAACATGAAGGTGATAGTTGTACTTGCCACTGCCATTGCCGTAGTTTTGGGGGTGCTCTTGATTGCCTACTGCATTTGCAAAAGAAAAACCTTGAGAGGTAATGTCACTTTCTTTTACCCACTTTGGAAAAAAATATCAGGGTAAAGTAGAAAAATTGCGTTGGCCCTTGATTGCTTTTGAGCAGGTCAAACTTGTCACTAGTCCAGGATTGTGTTTGGTTGTCAAGTTAAAAAAAATAAAAGAAAATTTGGGATTCCTACCATTTTTTTCTATCTTAAAAATTGAGATATTATATATATATATATATATATTTATATTGTGTTTTTTTTTTTTTAAATCAAATGTTGATGAGGCATTTTTTTAATATCAATAACCACTAATGCTATTTTGTCACTTATCAATTATTATTCACCACATCATTAGTTTGTAAAAAAAATTAGTAAGATAGCTTATAACTTTAATTTCTTTTTTTTATTATTCAGCAGCATTAATGTGCAACCTATTCACTCTATGTGCCACATAGACAATTTCTATTTCTAAGATAACAGTAGGGACTAATTGAGCAAGAGTTAAAAATGTAGGAATCAAAATAGGAGCTTCAAAAATGTAGTAACCAAAATCTGTGTAAAAGTGTGTAGTACACTAGTCCAAACATTATATAAAACTAACACAAATTTTAAGAGTAAAAGATGATGTCCTTTGGGGGCATAAGGTGTCAAGTCCTTAGCTGAAACACCCCGCTTGAGGTTTGAAATGAAAGATTCAACTTACCGATTGATTTAAAACTACCACTATGCTATAAAGGTTAAAATCATAAAATGTAATTTAAACTGTTTCTTGTCATTATTCGAGTAGCACAGTGAAGAGATCATCCATCTGGTGATGGTTAAAATGGCTTATGATCAATTTATAGTTTAGGCTGGACTAACATGCATTCAATCCAAACTAATCAATTGGAGTTGCCATATTCTAGTTTCATATGTATAATGTGAAACTCATCTTGCTCTTATCAGAGAAAATGAAGAATAAACAGATGATAGACCAAAATATTGATGGCCAAAATGAAGACCTAGAGCTCCCACTCTTCAGCCTAGCTACCATAGCTATGGCCACTAACAAATTTTCAAGCAATAACAAGCTTGGTGAAGGTGGCTTTGGACTCGTATATAAGGTAACTTTGGTAGACCAATTTATTCCATATTCAACATCAATATAATCTATTTACAAATGTGAGTTTTTAGGGTATACTAGCAGATGGACAAGAAATTGCTATGAAAAGGCTTTCACAAAATTCTAGACAAGGATTGAGTGAGTTTAAAAATGAAGTTATGTCAATCGCCAAATTACAACATCGAAATCTTGTTAGACTTTTGGGCTATTGCATTGAAGGAGAGGAGAAAATTTTAATTTATGAATACATGCCCAATGGAAGCTTGGACTCCTTCATTTTTGGTTAGAACTTCTCAAAACTCTATAATTTTTTCCAAACTTTATGAAGATTCTTTTATTTTTGTTCAAAGAAATTTCAATTTCATGTTTCATTATTCAAGTTTAGTATTAACATAAACAAGAAACTTGACAGATCAAATGAGATCTAATATTTTAGGTTGGTCTATGCGCTTCAACATTATTTGTGGGATTGCTCGCGGGCTTCTCTATCTTCATGAAGACTCTAGATTGAGGATTATACATAGAGATCTCAAAGCAAGTAACATTTTACTTGATAGTAAGATGAACCCAAAAATTTCTGACTTTGGGATGGCTAGGTCCTTTGGTGGAGATCAAACTGAAGGAAATACAAACAGAGTGGTTGGAACTTAGTAAGTATTCTTTAGGCGAAGCTACACTATTAGTCTCTTAAGTTTACCCTGTGAATACAATTGGTCCCTCAAGTTTCAAGTGAGCGTTATTGGTTCCTTAAGTTTAAAAAATGAGTGTTGTTAGTCAATTTTGTTAACCGTAGTTAGTACTATTGCCTATGTGGCTAACTGAAAAATAATGTGGTATCTTTAATTAAGTTGCTCCAATTAAAAGCAACCACTTCAATTAAAAAACTATAAAATTCCAACTCACCAAAAATAACATAACGCTATTTTTCTTTCTCTGTTCACTTTAGAGTCTGTGGAGTGCCATGGGTTGTACCTCCATTTTGACTTGTGTCCACATCGATTCCTTCTTGCAAAGGTAAGGTATGCAATACTCTATCTCCCTAAAGCGATTTGAACCCAAAGCCAGAGCTAGCTCGAGAGAAACGTCTTTAAGAAAGAGATGGAGGAGTTGCTGCCTAATTGTAGGTTAAGGAACCAAAGAATGACTTATGAAGGTCTACCTACTAGACTAAGTCGTGAGTTAGGGTACATGATGGGAAGAGGTGGAACAGCCCAAGCCTTCCATATTATAGTTGGCCGTCATATATTGTTACTAAATTTGAGATTAAATAGAGCTCATATAAGAGCACTAGCATCAAGTGTGCCCAAATATTTGGCATTTGGCACACCAACACCAGAAAACCTATTACATGAGGTGTTCTAAATGCCAAATAATTTGGCATGGGTGAAAACGGTACGGTCACAAATGCTATAATGAAAAATTCTTTTTTTTAAAAAAATTTCTCTCTCCTCTCCTTTCCTTTCTTTCTTCTCTCTTTCTTTTTTCTTCTCTAGACTAGTTGAACCTATGGGTTTAGTTATAGAGTCATCAAGGAGACCAACCACATCCTCACTGAGATATGCTCCGACTTTGACCTCATGACACAATCAACAAACTCAATTCCTTCTTCAACCCAAACAAGACCTTCTAACTTGGTCCAAAGAGCTCCATAGGTCTAGAAATGGCAAAGGGTCAGAGGTTGATGATGGAGAAAAGGTTGTGATTTATTTGGGATAGAGGAGGGAAAGATATGAGGGATGAATGACATAGAAAAGATATATATATATATATATATAGGTATGGATTTGACTCGAACTTTTAATTGATATGCCCTATTTTGGTTGGTCCAAGTTTGTAAAAAGATGTCACGTCGCTATTGCGTTACCTGCGTAGGCAATAACACTAATAGTAGTTGACTAAAAAGACTAATAATGCTCATTTTGAAACATGAGAGACTAGTAATGTACATTTAAAACTTAAGGGACCAATTCATATTACAAGATAAAATTCAAGGATCAAAGTGTAATTTTGCCTATTTCTAACATGTTTTGTTATTGAAAATTTTTCTAATCAAAGATTTCCATTCTTACAGTGGTTATATGGCACCCGAATACGCCATTGATGGCCTATTTTCAACAAAATCTGATGTCTTTAGTTTTGGAATATTATTGTTGGAGATAATATGTGGAAAGAAAAATCGAGGGTCTTTTCATCCAGAATATAGTCTAAACCTTGTTGGACATGTGAGTTCTCAAAAGATTTGACTCTTTTTTCTTTATTTTTTTTTTTTTATACATATTATGATAAAAAACAATGACAAGAAAATTTCAAATGTTTTAGGCATGGAAATCATGGAAAGA
Source organism: Quercus wislizeni (assembly GCA_023055345.1). Taxonomy (NCBI): domain Eukaryota; kingdom Viridiplantae; phylum Streptophyta; class Magnoliopsida; order Fagales; family Fagaceae; genus Quercus; species Quercus wislizeni. The sequence continues at coordinate 2,068,875 of JALGQJ010000031.1, read as the reverse complement.
AGGAAGGACGTTGGAGCTAATTGATACTTGCTTAAAGGACTCTTGCATCCTATCGGAGCTTGAACGTTGCCTCCATATTAGTTTCTTATGTTTGCAACAACATCATGAGGATAGGCCTAACATGTCATTTGTGGTTATGATGTTGCATAGTGAGAGTTCACTACAAGAACCCAAAGAGCCAGGTTTCTATGTGGGAAAAAAATCACCTTCGTCAAGCAAGAACCAATCATGCTCAACCAATGAAATTACCACTACCTTGGTAGATGGTCGATAGTCAAGCGTCATATCAATTTGATTATATTACATATTTGGTGATTAATATTTTACATTTGTAAATTTTGCAAATTGTACACACTTATATTCTCCAAGAATGTGACATGAGTCTTATTTGAACCTTAAAGACCTAAAATGACTTCTTCGATATTTAAGAGGTTTGAGACTACTTATAATCCATTTAACCAACTTTTTTAAAGAAGAAAGAAGTAATTTGATTGAGACTTCAAGTTGTCATTTAAAAATCTCTCCCCCTTAAAATGGCTGGCTAAATCTAGTGGTAATGGAGCTTTGTGAAAAATGGTAAGGATTAAGAAATCAACAGGTTACCTATTGGCACTTAAGCAAGCAAATTAAATTTGGTGTTTTCCTAGTATCTTTTATTGTTTCTAAGCCTCATTTATTGAAGGGGGAATTTAGGCCCACATATGAGAGAGAGTGTTAGACCTATAGTTAAATGATTAAATTTACAATTTCTTAATAGTGTAAGCTTTTCAGAGAATTGGTAATTTATCACAAACAAACACAGAGAAGGGATACAAATGATAAATTAGTTTAAACTTTCCACATTATAAATGAATCTTTCAAGTGACAAGGAATGATTATAGAAATGGGTAAATTTTTCTTTGTGAAAACAAGAGAAAGAGAGGGAAAAAAAAAAGATTACAAACTTATTACAGGGAAAAAAGTGCTTATAACTGCATGGAAGAGTCCAGATGATCCATCTCCTGGAGAACTGAGTTGTGGGATTGAACTTCATAATTACCCCGTGATAGTCATGAAGAACGGCTCCAAGAATTACGACCGGACTGGCCCATGGAATGGTATTGGCTTCAGTGAATCAGTGGTGCAATAGGGGTACAGGCCAACCAAGTCTATGACTTCAATTTTGTCTCCAACAAGGATGAGGTATATTTCATATACCACACGATTAAAAATTCTGCAGCCCCAAGAGGGGTGGCCCAGTTGGTGTGAGATCCCGCATGCATGCATGAGGTCTCTCGTTTGAGTCATGGCGGGTACCGTGTGGGAGGTGGGTTCCTAACATGCATTGCACCTCATTCGCTGGCTTTCTTTGAGTGCTAGGGTGAGGTCTGTTAAAATTGAGCTGTGAGGATAAAGATAAAATTGGGTTTGTTAAATTTGTTGGGCTCATTTGCCAGATACCACGTATTCTTGGATGAACAAAAGTATGAATCTTTACGAATGCAGGGTCCAATGTTTGAACAACTGTTCTTGTACGACATTAGAGATGGAGGAAGTGGCTACGCCATTTGGTATGGAGATCTAATTGATATTAGACAGGTTGCAGCTATTTATATATTCGAATGCCTGCTTCAAAGAAAGGTATTGGCCTATTGTCTTCGTTGCTCTTTAATTCGTATTTTGAAATGCCTTCTTTTTTTCTTTTTCTTTTTTGTTAGATACAATAGAATTTCGACCACAAGAGATTTTACAAATTAAGCTAGTTGAAATCCACATATCAATTTTTGTTGTACCATTTGTTCTAAAAATAAAAATTGTTGTACCATCATTTTTTCCACTGGTTTTATGGCATTAAAGTCTGCTGCATCTAAAATATTTTCGTTTTGCTATTGCTAAGTCAACCAGGAAGACGTGGAAGACAAGCAAAAGATGAAGGTGATAGCTGCAGTTGCCATTGCCGTTGCCGTAGTTTTTGGGGTGCTCTTGATTGCCTACAGCATTTGCAAAAGAAAAAACTTCAGAGGTAATATTACTTTCTTTGACCAACTTTGGAAAAAATATCAGGGTAGAGTAGAAAAATTGCGTTGGCTCTTTATTGCTTTTGAGCAAGTCAAACATGTCACTAGTCCAGGATTGTCTTTGGTAGTCAAGGTTCAAAAAAATACAGGAAAATTTGGGATTCCTACAATTTTTTTCTATTTTAAAATTTGAGATATTAAGATTTTTTTTGTGTTTTTTTTTTTTTTTTTTCCAAATCAAATGTTGACAAGCCATTTTTTTAATGTCAATAATCACTAATGTCACTTTTTCACTTATCAATTACTATTTGCCACATCATTAGTTTGTAAAAAAATTTGTAAGATAGCTTATAACTTTAGCATTTTCATTTTTTATTATTTAGGAGCATTAACATGCCACCTATGCACTCTATATGTCACATAGACAGTTTTTGTTACTAAAATAACCGTGGGGACTAATTGAGCATGAGTTAAAAATGTAGGAATTAAAATAAGAGCTCCAAAAATGTAGTAATTAAAATGTGTGTAGAAGTGTATAGTACTAATATTATATCAAACTAACACAAATTTTAAGAGTAAAAGATGATGTCCATTTGGGGGGCATAAAGTGTCAAGTCCTTAGCTGAAACACCCCGCTTGAGGTTTGAAACGAAAGATTTCAACTTCCCAATTTATTTAAAACTCCACTACGCTATAAAGGTTAAAATCATAAAATGTAATTTAAACTGTTTGTTGGTGCAAACACAATAATAATAGAAATAGGACGAAGAAAAATTGAATAATACTTCTGAATAATATTAATTTAAAGAGAAAAATTACACAACACTACTTGGACTGAGGCACGGCACTCAGTCCCCCTCGCACACATATCTAGCCCAATATCTGAGTCAATTCATATTAGCCCATTAATCACCACAATTAAAAAGAATAAAATAGTCTCTCTCCTTTTCAATGTGGGATTAAACAATTTCACTGACTCCTTATCTTCCATATTTATTCCCACATCTTTACATTTATGTTATAATATTTATTCATTTTAATTGATTAATATTAAAATGATCCAACACTGTTTGTTGTCATTATGCAAGTAGCATAGTGAAGAGAACAAGTTTTTCATCTGGTGATGGTTAAAATGGCTTATGATCAATTTATAGTTTAGGCTGGACTAACGTGCATTCAATCCAAACTAATCGGTTGGAGTTGCCAAATTCTAATTTCTTATGTATAATGTGAAACTCATCTTGCTCTTATCAGAGAAAATGAAGAATAAAGGGATGATAGACTAGAATATTGATGGCCAAATTGAAGACCTGAAGCTCCCATTCTGCAGCCTAGCTATCATAGCTATTGCCACTAACAAATTTTCAAGCAATAACAAGCTTGGTGAAGGTGGCTTTGGACTCATATATAAGGTAACTCTGATAGATCAATTTGCGTCATATTCAACATAAATATAATCTATTTGCAAATGTGAGTTTTTAGGGTACACTAGCAGATGGACAAGAAATTGTTGTGAAAAAGGCTTTTATGAAATTCTAGAGACAAGGATTGAGTGAGTTTAAAAATGAAGTTAAGTCGATTGCCAAATTATAGCACCAAAATCTTGTTAGGCTTTTGGGCTATTGCATTGAAGGAGTGGAGAAAATGTTAATCTATAAATACATGCCCAACGGAAGTTTGGACTCCTTCATTTTTGGTTAGAACTTCTCAAAACTTAATTATTTTTGCCAAACTTCATGGCAATTTTTTTTATTATTATTTAAAGAAATTTCAATTTCTTGTTTCATTGTTCAAGTTGGACTTAGCGTTAACATAAACAAGAAACTTGACAGATCAAATGAGATCTAATATTTTAGGTTGGTCCATGCACTTCAACATTATTTGTGGGATTGTCCGTGGGTTTCTCTATCTTCATGAAGACTCTAGGTTGAGGATTATACATAGAGATCTAAAAGCAAGTAACATTTTACTTGATAGTAAGATGAACCCAAAAATTTCCGACTTTGGCAGCTAGGAACTTTGGTGAAGATCAAATTGAAGGAAATACAAATAGAGTGGTTAGAACTTAGCAAGTATTCTTTAGGTGAAGTTATACTATTGATCTCTTAAGTTTGCCTTGTGAGCACGATTGGTACCTTTAGTTTCAAGCGAGCACTATTGGTCCCTTAAGTTTAAAAAATGAGTGTTGTTAGTGTTATTTCCTATATGGCTAACTGAACAATGATGTGGCATCTTTAACTAAGTTTGTCCAATAAAAAGCAACCACTTAAATTAAAAAACTATAAAAGCTCCAACTCACCAAAAATAACAAAAAGCTGTTTTTCTTTCTCTGTTCACTTCAAAGTCTGTGGAGTGTTGTGGGCTGTACTACCTCCTTTTTGACTTTTCGCCATGTCGATTCCTTCTTGCGAAGGCAAGGTACGTAATAATCTATCTCCCTAAAGTGATTTGAACCCAAAGCCAGCGTGAGCTCGAGTGTACGCAAACGTCTCTAAGAAAGAGATGAAGGAGTCATCACCTAATTGCAGGTCCAAGAACCAAAGAATGACTTCATGAAGGTCTACCTACCAGACTAAGTCGGGAGTTAGGGTGCATGATAGGAAGAGGTGGAACGCCCCAAGCTTGCACAGCGTAGCTAGCCTTCATATATTGTTACTAAATCTGAGATTAAACAAAGCTCCTATAATAAGCTATAATGAATGCACACTTGTATCTAAGGGCTAGAGTTCAACAACGAGTCATGGGAGGAGCAAGCAAGCATGTGAAAAAATAAATATTAAGACATGTAAAAGGCACCTAAGCATGTGATCAATCATGTGAGAATGAATACAAGATCATGATATCATCCAAATAAGTGAACACAAAGTGCAAAGAAGCACTCAAGTGTGTTTGTGTATACCCAATCATGTGAATGCATAAATGTGCAATAATGTAGATATCAAACAAGAGTTGAATGTTAAGGATGATGAATGCTTAAGGTTATGTTTTTTTGGAAGGACTTTAGAAAGGATAGAAAATTTAGAAGGGAAAAGTGGAGAGAAAGAAGTTTTAGTGGGTATTTGGTTGAGAGGGAGAGAGGAAAAAAATGTGGTGAAGCCCAGGTGTTTTCTCCCGATCCCACTAAAATTTTTTCTCCCTAAAATGGGGTGAAAACTATGGGGGGTGGGGAAGGGAGTCTGATTTGCTTGATTGTCGAAACTGCTCATGTGTAGTCAGCTTTTTCTTCTTCTTTAAGGTTTTGCTTTACTAGGCAGTAAACGTTGCCTCTTCCTTTCTTTTCTTTTCTTTTCTTTTCTTTTTTTTTTTTTTTTTTTGTGTAACTAGATGTGATTTTTTTTAATTAATTTGGGTGATTGGTTTTTTTTTTTTTTTTTGGTTGTTTGTCACTTTTTTGTTTTAATTGGGTATCATTTTCTAACAAAAGTATATGAGTAAATTTATACAAACTCACTTTTTCCATTCCTCCACTTTTCCACTCCCAAACAAACAAAAATGGGGGAAATTAAAATCTTTTCTATCCTCTCACTTTTCTAACCTTCCATCATTTTCTATCCTCCCACCATTTCACCCCTCCAACCAAGCAAATCTTAAGTCTTATAAAGGATGGAAGAATTAATTGATGTGGAGTCTTCATTAAATCTTTAATGTTTTCCTTTATTATACTAAAGTGGTCTTCGTTCTTCATTGATGATCTTGCATGCTTTAATTAACTTCCCACTTTCCTTAAACCAATTTAAATCTAGATATTGTAGTCTTCTAAAAAAAGAAGTGAGAGGTTTTCTTATTAGATTCTTAATTCAAATTCAAATAGGATTTAAGTTAAAGTTAAAAGATTAATTAAACTTCCTCTTGAAAATTACCTAATTAGTCTTTGATCAATTAAATTAGGATTGACTTGTATCCGGAAAGTTTCCATTCTATTAAAAGTCAAATCAATCTAATCAATTTTTTCTGCAAAGGTAATTAGTTCTCATCCCAACATGTCACATCATCATATTATATTTAAAGAATAAACATAACCACAATCAATCAATTCTAATAACCATTTGAAAATCTAACTTAACTGTGAGTTTATTGAAACGTTATTATGTGTATTATGATGTATTGAGTTTTAAGTAAAATATGGGGTATAAAACTCATTTTTTACACCACCAATAAGAGATTGTCACATTAGCTTTTTACTTAAAACTCAATATATTTTTACCACACATAATAACATCTCAATAAACTCACAGTTAAGTTGGATTTCCAAATGGGTATTAAAATTGATTGAGTGTGGTTTTGTCTATTCTTCAATAGATAATATAATGATCTAGCATGTTAGGATTGAAGGAGTAAAACTTGGGTTTTACACCACATCCTTATATAATTTAATTTTAATAAAAAATGTCAAAATCTGGGTTTTGTCCAAGTAGGTGCATGCTAAACGAAATTGGCATAAACCTGATTCTTCAAGCGTATGCACCTAGGCTTCATGCCATTTTCCAAAAAAGTAATTGGAAGAAAAACCCTAATTTGTCAAGACCCGGCTTATGCCGAGTAATAGACGTGTACGCCCATCATTTCGAGCATATGCCACTTTGAGCAGATTTACCATTTTACATGATTTTGTAAGAAATGAAGCAAGTAGCCAATGAACAACATGTTATCACACACTATCATTACTTCAAGGACGAAAATCATGAATAACATGTAAACATGTCAAAGCAAAGAAAAAAAAATTAAGATAGAGGATATGGATCATGGAACAGATTCATACCTCAACCTTTAACACCTTAAAAGGGATGTGTTTTACTAATTACCGCAACGATGTGTATAAAGCCACAACTCAAGACAAATTCATCCTTGAACGTCTTGGGAGGCAAAAGTCCTTTCACAAGTGTGTGGGCAATGAAGTGATGGTGAATGCAATTGAGAATCAATGAGAAGGAGATTAGTTTTTTAACAACTAAATGTTAGAAAACTAAGTCAAATGATGTCTAAAACTGTTCTTGCACTCTTTAAAGCTAGGAGGCAAATTTTTCAAGTGATTTTGCTAGAGAAGTTTTTGGGCCCTAAGGTTTCAATGGGATGTGATGTTACGGAAGCCTGAAGAAAGCACACACAATACTCTCTTTGATGGAATAGAAACTAGACTGTTAATTTCTAGTAATAAACCTCAAATCCACGAAGAGTTCCTGAATCCACAAGGTAATGGGTTTTAAGAAAAACTCTGAATTTTATTAATAATAATTTGATTTAGCTTTGGAGGCTACAAAGCATATAAACAAAAAAGAAGTAAAACCCTATGACAATTAAGAAACGTTGAAACCCTAATTTGCACTAATTACGAGATTAGGTGGCAAAATACCAAATTTTACCAAAAATGGTAAAATTGAGTTAAATGCAAAATCATAAACTACTAACCTTAAGGGTCATCCCAAAATAAGGGGAACCTTATTATGACTTTAAAGGTAAAAATTATTATAGAATTAAAAATTACTAAAAACAGAAAAATCACTGTTTTCAAGGGCTAAATGAAGGAATTTGTCAAAATCAATGCACACTTTGTGGCAAAGCGACAACTATTGATCAGAAGACCATTTCCTTTCAACCTGCCAAATTTCATGCAATTTTAACTCCATCACCCAAATGATTTCTATTAGTGTCTTTTTGTCTTGCACAATTTCAGGTGTCCTTGAAAATCCAAGAAGGTCATGGTGGGCTATTCTACATCAAGATGTCTGACTAGCCAATTGATTAGGCTAGTTAACTCAAAATCTCACCAAAATGGAAAAAGAGTAAATTGGGGCTTGCTATCCCGCATTAGCTTACACTGGTAAATTGGTGCATAACCCCACCAATTCCTAGCATATTCCACTTTGGGCAAATTTAAACATTGGGATAGAAAAAGGGTTTTGGGCCAAGACTTGGGTATTTTATGGCCACAAATTTGGCTTGTATGTTGTTAGGCTTCATATATGATGCTGATAATTTTGATAGTTGTTAAGTTCTTTGTCATTGGGGTCGAAGACCTCTAGTAAAGGCCGAAACGAAATGGGGTCTCTATAGAGTCTCCTAATCATCTTCTCTATCATCCTCCACTACACCCAAAACCCACACATCCTAACCTTCATTGATCATGCCCATCAAAGATCATGATGGATATTCACCTCTTTCACCCTCTGCCATAGTTGAACCCATGAGTTTAGTTATAGAGTCATCAAGGAGACCAACCACATCCTTACTGAGATATGCTCTGACTTTGACTTCCTAATGTAGTCAACAAACTCAATTCCTTCTTCAGCCCAAACAAGACCTTCTCACTTGGTTCAAAGAGCTCTATAAGTCTAGGAATGGTGAAGGATCAGAGGTTGATGATAGAGAGAAGGTTGTGATTTATTTGGGATAGAAGAGGGAAAGATATGAGGGATGAATGACATAGAGAAGATATTGTTCCGTTTGTTTTACTTATATGGATCTGACTTGACTTTTTAATTGAAGTGGCTTATTTTGGTTGGTATAAGTATGGAAAAAGATGTCGCGTCATTGTTCAATTAACTGCATAGGCAATAACACTAACAATAGTTGACTAAAGGACTAACAATGCTCAATTTTGAAACATGAGAGACTAGTACTGCTCATTTTAAACTTGAGGGACCAATTCCTATTAAAAGGTAAAATTCAGGGACCAATAGTGTAATTTTGCATATTTTTAACATGTTCTATTATCGACAATTGTTTTTTCTAATCAAAGATTTTCATTCTTAATGGTGTTCTATGGTGGTTATATGGCACCCAAATACGCCATTGATGGCCTATTTTCAGTAAAATCTGATGCCTTTAGTTTTGGGATATCATTGTTGGAGATAATATGTGGAAAGAAAAATCAAGGGTCTTTCCATCAAGACCATAGTCTGAACCTTGTTGGACATGTGAGTTCTCTAAAGATTCGACTCTTTTTTTTCTTTTTCTTTTTCTTTTTCTCTTTTTTTTATACATATTATGATACAAACAATGACAAGAAATTTTCAAATGTTTTAGGCATGGAAATCATGGAAAGAAGGTAGGATTTTGGAACTAACTGATACGTGCTTAAAGGACTCTTGCATCATGTCGAAGCTTGAACGTTGCCTCCATATTAGTTTCTTATGTTTGCAACAACATCATGAGGATCGGCCTAACATGTCATTTGTGGTTATGATGTTGCATAGTGAGAGTTCACTACTAGAACCCAAAGAGCCATGTTTCTATGTGGGAAAAACATCATCTTCATCAAGCAAGAACCAATCATCCTCAACCAATGAAATTACTATTACCTTGTTAGATGGTCGATAGTCAAGCATCATATCAATTTCATTATATTACACATTTTATGATTGATAATTTACATTTGTACATTTTGCAAATTGTGCACACTCGTATTCTCCAAGAATGTGACATGAGTCTTATTTGAACCTTAAAAGGCTTAAAATGGCTTCTTCAATATTGAACAGGTCTGAGACTACTTATAATCCATTTAACCAACTATTTTAAAGATAAAAGAAGTAAATTGATTGAGACTTCAATTTGTCATTTAAAAATCTCTCCCCTTAAAATGGTTTGCTAAAATCTAGTGGTGATGGAGCTTGCTAAAAAGTGGATAGGATTAAGAAATCGTTACCTGTTGGCACTTAAGCAAGCAAATTAAATTTGAAGTTTTCTTATTACTTTTATTGTTTCTAAGTTGGGCCCCACTTATTAAGGAGGGAGTTTAGGCTCACATATGAGGAGTGTTAGACCTATAGTTAAATAATTAAATTCACTATTTTTTAATAGTTTAAGCTTTCGAAGAATTGGTGATTTATCATAAATAAACACAGAAAAAGGATAAAAATGATAAATTAGTTTAAACTTTCCACATTATAAATGAATCTTTCAAGTGACAAGAAATGATTATAGAAATGGGAAATTTTCTCTTCATGAAAACAAGAGAAAGAGAGGGAAAATAAAAAGATTACAAACTTATTAAAGGGAAAAAAAAGTACTTATAATAGCAACATATTTTACATAAAGCAAAGTGTAGAGGCCATTACCTGCAATAGCATTTACAAGTGTCGCAACTTGGAAGCTACTGTTTCCAACATTCTTCGACAAAACTAAATTATCTTCGTGATCATCCTCAGCTCTAGTAGTTCCCTTAGGCATCTTGATGGCCATTATATATCTACCTTTACATTGAAATGTATAATTGAGAGGTTCATTTGAGTTAGATTGTAAGTTTTATCTTGAAAGACAAAAACAAACAAACATTTTATTTACAAATACAACTGATATTGTTAGTCATTCATGTTATTCACTAATTCAAGCACGCAAGTTCCTACCGTGAAATCGCCATAACGTTAACATTTTATTCACACAAAAAACGCTATCTTGACTCCAAAAATGACTTTTTTCTATATGAAAAGAAAAGGTTTCATAAACCTACTTAAGATATTAAGTTTGGTGAATTTTGGCATTAGAATGTTAGCTTAGCACTAGCATTAGGTGTGTCAAATGCCAAATATTTGGTATTTGGCACACCAAAAAACCTCTCACAAGAGGTGTTTTAAATGCCAAACAATTTGGCATAGATGAACAATATCGTTACAAATTTGGAATGATACAAACACAAATGCTATAAATTTTTTTTATTTTTTTCCTCTCTCCTCTCTCTAACTTTCTTTCTTCTCTCTCTTTCTTTTTTCTTTCTCTTCTCCAGACCATGTCTCTTTCTTCTTTCTCTCAAACCGCCTCTTTCTCCTTTTTTTTTTTTTTTTTCCTGTCACTCTCTCTTTCTTCTCATCTTCTTTTTCTTCCCTTTCTCTCTTTGGGTGTCCCTCCCACGACAGAGAAGGTGACCCCCAACCCACAACAAAGACCCACCACGATAGAAACCACAACCTTGTCTGTCTCTTTTAATTTCTATTTTGTTGGAGGATTTGGGTTTTTTTTTTTTTTTTTTTTTTTTCAGTTCTTGGATTTGAAATTGGTTGGAGAATTCCCATGATTGTGGCTATCAGTTTGGTGGTGGTTGACTTGCTGTTGGTAACTATGGGTTTGTTGTGGGTATTTGGTTGAATTTGGTTGTGTTTGTTTTGAGTTGTAGAGGATTTGGTGGTTGTGGTGGCGGTTGTTGGTTCTTAGTTGGTGGCCATTGCCATTGGGTTGTGTTTTGTATATTAGATGAATTTTGTGTTAATATATTATTAATGTATTATATATATATATATTATTTTAATATATCAAATTGAAGAATAGAACATATGATGTAGAGTGTATTGTAAAATGATATGCTAAAATAATAAAGTATGCTTTTTTTGATGTATTAAAATGACATTCTTTTTGCAAAAGATGATGTTGATAGTCACCGCTACCAAATTCCAAAGGTAATATAAAGAAAGATTTTTTTTTTTTTATTGAGTTTTTCCCATGTGGGCTCCACTAATCTTTGGCAAGTAGAAAGTTTCTTTGAAGTCTGAAAGCTTTGAGAAATTATACAATACTTTAGAGGACCACATCACTTATCTACCATTCTACTAAAAAACTTCCATTTATTTAAAATTGCTGAGTCAGTAATCAGTTTCTATTTAAAAAAAATTTCTAACTCAGCAATTTTAAACAGATGGAAGTCTTTTAGTGAAATAATGGATCAGGTCACTTATATATCATGAGAACCTTATAATTTCTCAAAAGCCTCCAATACAGTAATTTAAAGAACCCAATAGTAGAGAGAGAGAGAGAATGAAAAGTAAAAGAGAAATAAGACCCAATTGTCGCACCGTGAGTGTTGCTTTTCCGGGCTTGTTTGCAGCTTGAAATTCTGCAAGAACTAATACCATAACTGCCGCAGTAATTTATAACCAAGCTCATCTGCAATAAGAAAACCGACTAAATTTAAAGCTATGTTTGAGAAAAAGTTAAAACAAGACCCAAAAGAGAGAAAATATAAAGGAATTTTGCGAGTGAGATAATCTTCTTAAACACTTTTTATAACGGAATTTTCATTCATTGATACTCGGTTTTCTGGGCAATCAACCAACGTACAAAGGTATTTGCAAAGAGAGAGAGAGAACTGTTAGTTTGGGAGGGTTTTGTTAAGAGCGAAAATGAGCCGTTAAAAATTTATTTAAGAGCTCCTTCCGCTATCATCCCACGTTTTCAAACTAACTTCGATAATCTGTTCACTGTTTATTGTCAGGAGTTACATAAGAATCAACTGCATTTGTATGCTTGGCACTTCAAAATTATCTCTTAAGTTAGGCAGATTCCAAAAGACTTAAAACGCCTATCGACCTTTCTTTTTAATCTCTGCGCACAATTCTTATCAGTCATCTCGACGAAAAAATGTACCCTGCACTGGGAATATATTTCCTCTCTCTCACAACTGGTGGGTTCCACTAAGGAGTGGGACCCACCAAAAGTTAGAGAGAAGTATATACCCAATGCGGGGTATAACTTCTCCATCTCGATTGCAATACTCGAACACCTTTCTAATGGTCCCCACTACACAAGATTTTATATATATATATATATATATATATATATATATATATATATATATATATATATATTGTTTCTTTTGTTGTAAATAGAGGATTTTTTTTCCCTAATAAACCCCAACTAATTTAAAGGAATCTCCTGTCCAAGGGAGATCTTCCCCTTTTTGCCAAAATAGTGTTTATCACACTTTTAAAAAGAAAAAAAAAAAAAAAAAAGTGTTTATTACACACATCGCACATCTTTACACACACGAAAACAAGTGATGATTTTAGTTATTCTAGGATGAAAAATTTTATCATACTCTTTTCCACAACTATTCTGTATGTGATTGTGGGAAAGAGTGTGAAAGAGTCTAGTCCTAGAATTATTGAAGGTTGTCACATTGGTTGACCTCATGGTACATGAGTTAAGGCACCCTCTATGGTCGGTCCACAACCCCTTGGAATCCAAAACTAATGATGCCAAAATAAGAAGAAAAACACTATTAGAATTGATAAAATTTTAGTACAAAATCAACTTCCAATATGACACTCTTGTAACCCAATTGTCAACTTATATGAAGAGACCAAGTCTGATGACTGATGATCCATAACTCTGTTTGTGTATTTTTTGATGCTCAATTGATAAGGGTGAATCCCGTGATCCAATATGCCACCAATGCTTACCCAAGATTATCACCCACACTACCATCCATATTTAGCTTGACAAAGAGAGGACCCAAAGGGTTCCGTCCAAAAAAAAGATGATAAATTAAACCAACCTTCCTTGAGGTTTTTCCGAAATGACAGTCCACCCAAACCAACCGTGTCATGATATAATACTGTCCGCTCAAGATTTGTTTAAATGCAACAATTAAATCTTCACCAATTTTTAAGAAATAAAAATTACTAACATAATACATTTTTTTTTTTTAAATTCTTATTTATTATAAATACCTCAAGGAAGAGAATGTTAATACTCATGTATAAATCTTAAAAGAGGGGAGTGTCATTTCATCCACAGTTTGGGTAAGAATCTTTTTTTAATGAAATATTTCTTTAGTGAATTCATATTTTGAGAGGGTGTGAACTTAACTATTACGTTTATACAAACCTTAAGAGTATCTCCTAACTAGTTTAGAGAAAAATTCATCCAACTCATTATGTGACAACTGAAATGTAATTTAACTTATTTAATAAGTCTAGTGAATTGTTTAAACAAGGGTTTAGCTTATCTCTTGTATTTTTTTTAAAAGAATTTTCCTTTTATTTTAAATATACAATGGCAAATGGTAATGGGCTTTAATCTCTACCTTTTATTTAGTTAGTGGGTAATGTGGCAGTCTCTCATTAAAACAAAATGAAATTCCTTTTAAAAAATGATTGGAGGTAAGTCAAACGCTTTAAACAATACACTATGATAGTTTTATCAATCCCCGCGTAATTAGTTAGATAAGATTCCTCCAAAATAATTTAGAGGAAAACTTTTTCCTTCTAAAAAATATTTTCCAATAAATGCAAACTATCCGAATGGCAAGTAAATCTAATCTAACCTTAACCCCTCTCCCCAACTTCTCACAAGGGTACTAAAAAGGGCACACCCTAGCTGCATGCCCTACCACATCGATCTTTTTTTTTTTTTCTTTTTTCTTTTTTAAAGAGAGTTTCAACCTATGGCGCCCCTCCTGATGATAGTTCTTTATCATCAGACTAAGACACCAATCAGTTTTTGATATAGGTAGAGATTGAACATCAGATCTCTTATACAACCATCAGAAACTTTACCAGTTGAGCTAATTAGAACCCACCCTACCACATCAATCTTGATTGTGTATATATAATTTAAATATGTTTAGTTAAATTACTAATATAGTTTTTTGTCTATTGAGTAAAGTCAACTCGGTGCCTTTTACTATTAACTAAGTTAATTTATTAAATTAAGCCAATTTAATCCTTGGATTTTTGCTCTTTTTAAATATTAACAAAAGTAAAAGTTCAAATTGACTTAGTTTTTGCAGTTTGACTTCACGTAGCATATGTTCTTTTTAATTTTATTAAAATTTAAGACAAATTGCAAAGATGAAATTGACTTGATTTTGAAAGTTAAGGGACGAAATTGATATATTTAGTGTATGTTTGGCTTCAGCTTAAAAAGTCAGCTTATTTTACTATTCAACTTATTTTTTCTACTATTCATAAGCCCCATTGCACTTTTTGGTATTATTCATGGGTCCCATTGTACTATTTCAGCTAATTTTTATCTTTATTTACAGTATTTTTAGCAAAAAAATTTTAATTTTAGCAAAAAAAGTAGATCACAAATAGACCTTTAATACTTGAAAGGATTAAATTAACTAATAGTTGATGGACCAAAATAAACTTTACCCTATAATTAGAAGACCAAATTAACATTTTAGTTTAATCATTTTTTACAAATTCCTATTTATAACTTAATTTTTTTCAATACATATTCTATTACAACCCCCTAAACATTTATCTCTCTTTCTCTCTCAAAACTTTTATCATTATCCCTCTCCTCTTTGATTCCATCTCATCAATGACAAAATCAACAAAATCACCTCCATAAAGATGGTAAAATATACCTCAATTTACTCGTGTCACAAGCTACACTAACTATAACTCAACCCTACCCCATCGTCATCCCTATTCTCACTTTAATTTTTTTTAACCACCAATAGCTACACTCACAGTTATCTTATGATAACCTCTTCTAAAAAGAATTGTGCAACTAACACCTAAAATTATTGTCAGCATAGAAGTCAAAATATTTGTATCATGTATTCTAAGATAAATAAATACTTCATAAAATTTATAGAAAAATAAAAGATATACATATATAAATTGGAATTTATCATAAACTTAGATCATGTTTAATTAATAACTAATTGGAAAAATATATCACTTATGTAACAACCCCACCCCAACTATGTAGATATTATCCACTTTAGGACCTATATCCCTCACGGTTTTGTTCTCCCCCCTCAAGCACCCAACAATGGGGAAAAAGGTCTCTTACAAAAGAGCTCAACAAAATGCTGCCAAGTTATAACTTCTCTCCCATGTGTCCTCTTCTTGGACTCCCACCATTCTAATGCATCACCTTTCAATACAAAAACAACAAGGATAACTTGCTGCTCTTCACTAACCTCCATCGCCCTAAAGAGCCTTTCCAGCTCCTTAAGCCATTTGTTAGCCTCTATTGGATCCTTTGTACCCTTGAAGGCAAGACGGTCAAGCTTTCTAAACTTCTCCAGAGCACTAGTCGAATTGGTGGCTCCTACTTGATGTTACACTATATTGGTTAAGCCACCAATGGCTTCAATAATAGCTTGAAGATTAGTGGTTGCCTTAGCATTCGATTGACAATTCCAGTGTTCCTCCTTGGTGGAGCCATCTCTCTAAGAAATAAAACAAGGTATATCATAAGTACAAATTTTAAATATCCTTGAAGGACAAAACCAAACACACAAATAGTACAACCATTCCTACACGCTCCAGAAAAGCACCATGAAAGGTCAAATAATTCTAACACTAAAATTTCCACATGATCACACTCTTGTTCCAAAATAATCTCAAGATTTAACCTCTAAGTCTTGCAAAAGGGGGGTCTTGCAAAAGGGAGGTCTTGCAATCCATGGAATCTCACATCACCTATGGAAGCCCATGAGGATGTGCTTATAAGAACTGATCTCCCTTAAATGTGTAGAAGCCTTTTTTCCACTGCTGTGTGCTTTAAGGGGAGAATAAAACCGTAAGGGGCATGGGCCTCAAAGCGAATAATATCTACATAGCAGGTGGGGTCATTACAACTTATGCAATAAAATTTAAAAAAAGTAACTAAATATTATATCTATATTCAAATCAATCAAACTCAAAACTCAAAAATGATAAATACATGACATACGAGCTAAAATAAAATTTTAGCTCTCATCATATTCATCATCACACCTAATCAACTTCATCTCCATAGTCTAAGTCAATATCATCATCATCTTGCTAAATCATATCATCGACATCTTCTTCTTAATCATCTCCAGCATTTACTACCTCCTCATATTATTCTATTTCAATAGCTTTTTCTTTAACTTTTATCTTGGCATTCAATTTTCATGGACCAATAAAAAAATTAAAATAAAATAAAAGTTACAGTTTTATTTATTTAATACTTTATTTATAGCATAGAAAAGAATTTGCAAACATTTGTAAGAAATAAATCATGAATAAAGTGAGGGAAAAAGGGGGGGGGGGGTCTTGGGGGAGTGGAGAGACTAAGGGGGGAAAAAGTGAAGTGTCAAATAGATGGTTCAAATTTCGTAGGGATAAAGAGTAGGGGAAAAAAATTTATAGACGTTTATATCCCTGGACTCAACCAAATAGCCTAAGGAGACGTTTGGTTTGCTATGATGTGTCATTGATATGATGCATATTACGGAGATGAGATATTAAAGTGTTTGGTTAATTTTATTTTTTCTAATATTACCATAATCTAAAATTACAAAATATGTCACGTCATCTTAATCTCATTACCTTCCTAAACAATGTAATGTTGTATTCTTGTATTGAGATTATATTAATATAATATTACAATGATGTAACATTATGGTGTATTGCATGTTGTGGTTGACCCAGGTATGAGGTAGCGTGCAAATTAGGAGATGTGAAATTGTTGTGACCCTTTTATTATCAAAGCACAAGACTGAGGTCACAAAACAAGAAACACCAACACCAAACAAATCTAAATTACAAAGAAATTATACTGGGGGAGACCCATAGATGACAATCTGCATGCTGGGAACACCCTTTCGGCCACAAAACTAAAAGTGGATCCAATTGCCCTTAAAAACCCTCCATCCAGTTTTCAGAACTATTCCTAATGACACTACCTGCACCAGCTTGTCTGGGTTTACTCAAGGAGGAGCCATCCATATCAAGTTTAGGCTACTCTTTATAGGATTTCTCACATTTAACAAGATTTTCAGTTTGGGGGAAAATCAGAGGACTCTTGGCGGCCACAGACAAAAAATTCTACTGCTTTATAAAAACAGTACTCAAGAACTCTTTACTCCTTTTGTGGCCAAGTGAAGGTATAGGAAGCATGCCCCTACCACAATTGTCATCCAATGGGGCAGCTAGTTCTCATAAGCAAACAGACTTCAAAAAAAAATTTAATGCATAGTGTAGTATAACAGAAAATAAAATTTTCCCAAATCCAAATGAAGATAAAGAAGTAGAGGCATCAGCTTCTGTGCCTATAATTGACACCCCAAAAACCAAGTTCAATGCCTCACACCTTTGCTCTTAGAAAAGCCGTTGTCCTCAAAATTCCTCCATCTAAAGGTGAAAACAATTTCTTCCATCTACAAGGGGCCTTTATTACAAACTACACAGTCCTACAGCAATACATGAATCACAAATAAATGTGATCTCTGAAGGAAGATGCGGGTTCAATTCATCCAGCTGTTCATGACGTTCTCAACATATAAAGCTTTTTATGAATAGTACAATCATTTTGCTCCTAGGGAGCTGATTTTTCACGAACCTCGTCAACATCCAAAAATTGGCTCCAATTAGATATAGATGCTGACCTGACGAACTTGAGTAATAGATCATATCCTAAATCCACAAAATTCTGAATCTTGATGGCAATTGCAAAATGAAATGCAATTCTATTAAATGTGTGCTAACATATTAACCAGTCCATGTTCTTTAATTTTTAGGGAGCTACATACAAGTAAACAGAAAATAAGTTACAAGGAGTTACCAGTTCCAGTTTTAGCTGAAAAACAGACAAATTGGCATTGGGATAGGAGTGATGAAACAGAAAATAATTTCAATCTCATTTACTGATCATCTCCACAATCAATTATCACCTTAACCACAATCATTGACCACTGCCATCAATACTAAAGAATGCTCTGTGTTTATACTACATATAAAGTTCCACAAAGTACATTTTGTTAACAGACCTCATAATAGTTTTCTATGCTGACTGGAAATCAATTCAATCATGTCAAATTTAAATCTCATAGTAAGTGGGGAATGGAAAAGTAGAAAAGAAGAAACTTTGGCATACCTGACCTTGATACAAAAGAACTGAAAGAGAATGTAATACCAATTACTTAATGCAATGTTAGTAATGAGTAGCCTGAAACCCATTGCACATAACAAGCCAGTGATTTTGTGTTTGTCGACAATAACATGCCACTAAACACATAACAGACTGAAATAACTACTGAAAGGCTCCACAATCAATTATCACCTTAACCACAATCATTGACCACTGCCATCAATACTAAAGAATGCTCTGTGTTTATACTACATATAAAGTTCCACAAAGTACATTTTGTTAACAGACCTCATAATAGTTTTCTATGCTGACTGGAAATCAATTCAATCATGTCAAATTTAAATCTCATAGTAAGTGGGGAATGGAAAAGTAGAAAAGAAGAAACTTTGGCATACCTGACCTTGATACAAAAGAACTGAAAGAGAATGTAGTACCAATTACTTAATGCAATGTTAGTAATGAGTAGCCTGAAACCCATTGCACATAACAAGCCAGTGATTTTGTGTTTGTCGACAATAACATGCCACTAACACATAACAGACTGAAATAACTACTGAAAGGAAAAAGATATATAAATGAGTACTGATGCTAAAATGAGGATGGTACCATAAAGATAAATCTTATTATTATTTTCCTGTTAGGATGAATTATTTCTTGATAAGGCTTGTTCAAGTATGATACCAACCAGAGGAAGGAATTACAAAACTCCCAAAGAATGGCTTAGACAACCAAATTTATAAATGACTTGTTTGAAAACCTGTGGCTTACTTTCCAGCATAATGTTTATGGCCACCATGGTGAGAAGTCCTTATTCATCAATCACAGCAGAATTCAACAAGATCCTCTGTTTAATGCCATTTCTAGTTTTTGCTGAGTCCATGCCCTGTAACATGAATATCACCACACTTCATAGGAGGATTCATAGCTGACTCAAAAATTTGTCGAGGATCCATAGCCGATCCCAAAATTGTGGGACTAAGATATTGTTGTTGTTGTTGTTGTTCATAGGAGAATCATCTATCCGGTTCCCTTTGAGTCTTACAAGACTAGATATAAGCAGCCAAAAAGCAAAAGTCAAAATATAATATATTATGAGTACAATACCTATAAAGAAAAAAGTAATACTATGATGACAATAATTCTTCAAATTACTATCTGAAAGACAAAGAAAGTCAAAATATAATAATATTAATAGGACAATAACTATAAAGAAAAAAAAAAATATTATGAGGACAATAATTCTTCAAATTACTATCAGAAAGATAAAGAAAGGCATAGAAGAAAAAGAAAAAGAGAGAGAAACTATCACCACAAGAAATGTTGGTTATATATATA
This sequence comes from Quercus wislizeni, assembly GCA_023055345.1. Classification (NCBI taxonomy): domain Eukaryota; kingdom Viridiplantae; phylum Streptophyta; class Magnoliopsida; order Fagales; family Fagaceae; genus Quercus; species Quercus wislizeni. The sequence continues at coordinate 2,048,977 of JALGQJ010000031.1, read as the reverse complement.
GCAAATATTATGTCTACACATTAAAATTGGAAGATAACTGTTACTTTCAAATGCTTTAGAAAGAAAATAACACATGTTTGCTCAAGTCTGGCGTGTAATTTTGAAATTAACAACTTAAGGCTTCAAAGAAAGTAAAGACCAAAGGTAAAAATTTACAAATAAATTGCATATACCACCACAAATCAAGATTTGGAGTGAAAAGTCTCTCCTTTATATTATCTTCAGATATTTCATTGAGCCAAACATAGGCTATAAGCACATTTTTCCAAAATGCTAAAAGGAAATCATACTTTTCATCAAGGATGTGGACATCTGATTTTAGTAATGAAAATGAGACTGTTCTAAGAAAAGTAGTCTGAAGTCTGAACAGTTCAAAAACTTTGATATATTTTGCAGTCAAAAGAATATCAATATGTTAGGGTGGTAGAAATTGTACTTAGTCTTGAAGTCAATGTTTTCCCAGTTGTGTCTACAAACAAAATAAGCTAATTTCTTCACATGTTAATAAAATTACACGAAACTCCAAAAAATTATAGATGTGCTGTGTAATTCGCTAAAAGCATTCATATCAACTTGTGGAAAAAATTCCAGTATATTTTAGCATAAAAACCTACTTTTTATATTTTACATACTCAATTTTCAAAACACCTTACATCAGATTTTCTATTTTACCCTAAATTTCATTAAAATATCAATTTTCTTGATTTTTAAAAATTGTTTCTCTTTCTTCACACAAAAATATCATCATCCACTCTCTTCCTTTCCTCAAGATACATAAAGAAAGAATAAAAAACTAAATGCAAAATAAATAGTACTAGTATAAATTACATGGCAATTATAGCAACCATGTATTTTTACACAACTTTGCATGGCCTAATGTGAGTAAATTTTGGGTTTAATTGGCTAAAATGCAGTACTTTTTCTATTATACAAACACTAATACGAGTACTGGTAAGGTAGAGGAGGGCAAGAAATGAGCCTTCCAAGTAACAAGAACATAATTACAGCTTCACAGACTATATCTATATTACAAATAAGGTCCAATTACAATTGGAAGAGGCTGCTCCCCACACAGCCCCTTGGAGAGAAGGGGGGTGGGGAAGCTGGGAAGGTTAGAGCCTATCAAGAGGAAATGTCTTTGTTGGTACATATTCATGAAAAGAAATTTTGAAACCAAATAATACTTTTTAAGTTTTAACTAAACCAGAGCCTTGACTTTTTCTTTACTTAGCCTTTTCTTTATGATGGAGTCGACCAACCAGAAGGTGCACAAGGGATATGGCTTTTGCGCCAATGTAACTCAAACAGCAGGATTTTATTTTCTTTAATTAGTAACTCAAAGAGCAGGAATACCTGACCAATTGGCACAAAAGCAGGTATTAGCTCACCCTTGAAACGAAATACTTATTTTTAGAAAATAATAATAATAATAATATTCACATACCAAACCATTTAACCGTCAACTATTAGGGCAAGTCTTGAAATTCTCAGTTTCCTGGCAAAGCTTTCAAGACAACAGCAGCTAATTTAGCTGTTAAGAAGAGACAAATTCAAGTTATTATAATATGCAGGGAAGACAGCCAATAAATATGGTAACAGACCACTGGGGATTTTTGTGTAACATACTACTATGGATTTTTACTACACAACATGTTTATACTTTTTCCATATAATTATGTGCAAGACTATGGGTTTAGATATGTAATGATTTTGTTTGTTCATTTTTTCTTTAATTCTTAACCTTTTGATAATATCTAAATGATACTAGAGGACCACAATTATTAAAATGAGTTCTTGTTATCCTGAAGCAAGGAGAAGCATCAAGCCAGAGGGGAAAAAAGAAGAAGAAGAAGCATTGAGGGCAGCAAGCACAGTGCTAAAGGGTAGGTGCAAGGACTGGGCAGTCAAAAAGTTGAAACATGGAAGGGAGAGCAGTTTGGGACTGCTCTTTAACTTTTAGACTAATTAAAAGATGAAACAAGGGGAAAATACTTCTGCAAAATCTCACAATTTAAAAATCCAAAAGATCTGTTACTATATTTAAAATTTTAAAATATATATATAATATAAATGTGCATTACGAATTAGATATATCTTAGTCAAGAATAAAAGACATTGGATGTTGTAGCTCTTCTTGCATTTGATTCTCAACCAAAAAAAAAAGCTCATGCATTTGAAAAACTATCCAGAATAACAACAAGTATAGCATAGTCTCTAGTCATCCAGAGTACAACTTTTTCAGAAGAAATTTTATTCTATCCTCCAAGCTAATCTTTTTTCATTTTTCTTTTTTTCCTTTTTTGGCATAACTTGAAAAATTTACAACAACAATAAAAAGGGAAAAAATGATAGACATAATTGACATATTGAGAAAACAAAAAATTGTGTTTTCAACAAGGTCTAAAGAATCGAAGACCAGATCTAAACATCATTCCAGCTTTTTCTTTCCAATATATATCCAATTATTTACTTTGTCTTTTTGTGCATTTGTCTTTTTTCATACGCGAGAGAGAGGGAGTTTCAATTTAGAGTTAGTACTACAAATTCTTTATTACAAACATGGCAACTTGGCAGTGTTATGCTGTGTACTTCACCCACCAATTCCACCAGGATAGGGTAGAGGAAAGGGAAGGGAGACTAATGATGATTTATATAACTCATTGGTAAAAAAGAGATATATTATGAAAACACCAACATCTTTTCAAAAAAGTAAAAAAATATCCATTGACTCATCTGTTTATGTCTTGTCATTCATTCCTTCTATTTCTTTTCAATAAATGTTTGATGCTTTACCAAGTCTTTAATGCTTTTGTCTTTTATAGAGAGAGAGAGAGAGAGAGAGAGAGAAATGTTACAGTACCAAGTTTTTTACAAAATTTTGGTCAGAAAGTGCTTGGCAACTTATGTGGCAATTCATGTTAGTCATTTTTAATGTGGTATCCCACTTAGTAATTCCTAAGGCCTCTTAATATCCATGAGATCTTGGATTCAAAACCTCTAACCAACATCTTAGGGCTAACTCCAAGAAATCCCTTCTTGTAATAACCTACTATATGTGGGGCGGTGGACTACAGACACTTGAAAGAATAGCCATATGCTCAAAGAGCTCTAAATACCCTAATTCTCTGAAAAAATGTGGTAACCCACTTGCACTACTTTCTACAAGCCAAATGCATGGCAATAGGATAGCCTATAACATGTGATGCAACTACTTAGTAACAAGATTTTGTAAAACGTTTAGGAAAATAGCAATCTCCTTCAATTTATTAAGGAAAGCTAGAAGTAAAAATATATCTTTCTTTCTTTTGTTTTTTCTTTTTCTTATTTGATTGGTATATAAGGAACAATCTTAATCATAGAAAAATTCTAAATACTAAAACGCAAGACTTCTCAACATTGATAATGTATAAATATTGGCACCAAAAGGCTTCTCAGGTCTTCAGATACGACATTGTACTAAAACCATAAGCACATCAGAGTGCTACCTGCACATGTTACTTGGAAGAAAAGGTAGCAAGCTGTAGTAGAGTTATCAGATTGTATGAGTTACCTTAGCCCCAGGCCATACCTTTTAATGATATTGGAAAATAAAAATTTAATTAAATGTCTCAAACTAATAATTAATCCAAGCAATCAACTTGCTTTCTTGGTTTAAAGAAGTTATTTGAGTATACATTTATATGCATATAAATAAATATTCCAACAACCCAACAGCGCCTTAAACTCTGTAAGTGCTTTTTCTTTGCCTTCAAGAGTCATGTCCATAAGGTTTGAATTTAAACATTAGGCTGACTATTTACCTAAATATAATTAACATCCTTTTACCCAACTATGTAAAAGATAATACAACAAACAGTCAAACACAACTTAGGTATTGCTACATACATATATATGTCATGGTAAGTTCTTGTTTATTCCATTGGAAGGATAAAATGAAGCGGTTGACAAAATTTCTAAGAAACTCTAAGTGCTGGGAACTAGAATCTTGGGAGAATTGAGTTGATTACTCCATTGAGCTTTTCGCTAAGGTGTCAAGAATACAATAAGAAGCGGGGATAGTAATTTAAGCACTGGGTGATTTCATCCATCTGCTTATGGCTAATCATGGCAATGAAACCTTCCTGCTTTGCCTCTTTCATACATCATTGATCTCTTCAAGACTTTCATTTGGGACACGTAATAACATAAAATATCTTTGCAATGCAGAACTTCAAATGGACAAACACTTTATTAGGCACATAAGGCTAAGATTGTTGACCACTTCACTTCCATCTTTTGGGCTAGAATAGTCAACTGGCTTTGAATTGATCTGGTTATATGCCTTTCTCATTTATGAGCTACTGTATAAAATATCATATGAAAAATAGAAAGGAAACAATTAAATTGAAATTAGGGCTTCTTACTATATTGACATAAAATTATTTATTTTTGGATTTTTGATAATATGGTAATCAACTAATTATTCAGAGAACAGATATGTTTTAAGATCTACTGCAGATTTCTTTTTTCCACACAAACACACACACACACACACACACACATACACATATATATATAAGTGACACTACTAGACGATTTTGTATCAAGTACTTAGTAACATTGTTCCAAAATCTATTTGTCAAAAATAATAATAATAATAATAATAATAATAAAAACAATGTTCCAAAATCTGAAAAATTCTTGAGAACTTTACTCTCTTCAATTTTCATACTTCCTCACGTTTTTGCTTCTTTAGCCATGATGTCAATAATTTCATAAACCTATACACAATACAACACTAAGAAATATAGATTGGATTTAATGGCAGTTTGAGATTAAGAACACAAATGAATAAAGAGGGAGTGGTTATTTTGAAGTAAAGTCTTTTTATTCAATCTTATCTCACAAAGGTAATCATCGCTTCCCTTGGAAAGAATTTGGAAGGTGAAAGCTCCTACTAAGGTAGTTTTTTCACTTGGATAGCGACAAAGGGGAGGATTCTAACTTTGGATAATTTGAGGAAGAGAAAAAATTGTGGTGTTAACAGGTGTTGTATTTGTAAAAATGATTGGGAATTGGTGGACCACCTGCTCATTCATTGTCCTTTTGCCTCTGATTTATGGTCCTTTGTATTAAGCTTGCATGGTATCTGCTGGGTTATGCCTAAGCAAGTGGTTGAGTTGCTTGCTTGTTGGCTTAGAGGTGTTGGGCGACATAGGATGGCATACATTTGGGGTGTTATTCTGCAGTTTATTATGCAGAAAATATAGCGAGAATGGAACAACAGAATCTTTGATGGGGAGGAGTGTTCTATCATCGAGTTGAAGCAAATTTTCCTGTCTTTATTTGAATGGAGGACTGCTTTGAGTGGTCTTGACATACCCTCTGTTTTATATTTCTTAGATTTATGTAATTTTGGGTAGACTTTTGCTTTCCTTGTACACTTCCTGTGTACCAAGGAATTTGCTATTTCATTTTCCTTTTTCTTTTTCTTTTTCCATATTTTCAATAAAGTATTTATTTACCAATCAAAATAAATAAAAAATAAAAAATAACGAGCACCAAGAGGGAAGTAGTAATGGCCAGACGTATAGTGAGAGCAGAGATAAACTACCAGTAGTCCAAAAAGCTTAAGCTAATATGAAATAGTGAATCTAATCACCTTACAACATTTTTGGGTTAGGGGATCATTTCAATTTATCAGTTCTAGTTTTCAATGACCCAATTTTTCAATTGACATCCCTAATCCAAGGTTTTTACAAATCAACTTAAGGTTCCATGACAAAAGAACCCCTAAATTTCAAAATCTCCCAAACAGTAATCACAGCATTGTGAGGAGCACTATATAGCATATGAGTAACCTGAACATAATACGTAAACAACTTTGCTAGGATTTTGAGTTCATGCTATAAGATTATGCTGTTCAATGCAAGAATGAAGTATCCAGTTGAGTTGCAACTATTGTAAATTATATTTTACTTCACCACATCTATTCAAATTACTACCATTTCAAAAAGAAATATATAAATGCAACTTTATATATGGAAACAATTTGGGGAACTACACATAAATTTATGTTACTTTGTAAGTTTTGCAAGCATGACAAATAAAATTATAGTAAATAGGGCCTAAGAGAGACAGAAGGCATCAGAGACACACTGACACTCTTGATGGACTGAGTACAGAATCTGCACAAATAGCTTCAAGAGCATCCAAAGAAAGCACAAAGTTCACACCAGTCTTGGATGATAATATCTTGCTTTGGAATATTGGTTTGAAATCTGGAAAGGAGCAAAAACAATTTGGATGACGTAATAATTTTTAGCAGAAAATTTTAAATCAATGGAATTAAATTATAGATAGACATAATATTAAATATATCTGTACAAAAATACTCAAAGAAGACATTTACCCAGTGTGTTCTGAGACTCAAAACTCTATCCAGTTGTTGACGGTTGTTCCTGCAGATGAAAAGATATCACATATCCCCACTCCACCATAACTCACTCATTAGATAAGAACTAAGGAGCAAAATGAATATGACAGTATCAAGCACATATAATGGCAATTGATTAAAAGACTAAAAACAAAGTAACAGGCAGTAAAATTCATGAACCTATTACTTAATTTTTACTTCCCCAGAGGTTGGAGTGACACCCAAAGTGCGGACTGAGCAATACAGCTTGTTGCGTTTTCTATATGCCAAAGATATTATTGCTGCATATAATCCCTGAAAGAACAATATGAAGACCCCTCGGAATTTGAGTTTTGTCAAGTCCAGTGCAAGCTTAAAGAGTGCCCGTTAGAGAAATAGAGAGATGATAACTGGGTGGTACTCGTCTAAAAGGGACTGGAGGATTCTAGTGATGATGTATCCCTACCAATTGTCCTACCGGTTGTCTTCAAGAATATGCCCTATCCTACTGTAAGAGGGCTGTGAACTAAGATTTTTCCAGCTCCTCATTCTTGTAAACATTATTCCTTCAACATGGTATCAAAGCATCTTTTAAATAACGCAAGATATGGCAAATAGCTTCATAGTGAGTTTGACATGGAGCATCCGGAGGGAATTTGCAGACTAGTAGTGTGAGAAGAAAGAATATCATAAGTTAACATGCGGTTCGAAGAAAATTGCAAACTAGCATCTCGAGTTTTATAAATTCGATTTCAGTCTAAAACTTGAGAGTTAAAGAGTCGATTCCCACTTGTTGAGAAGGCAATATGATGCCACATAGATCTCAAGTCTTATAGACTCGAGTTCTAAAAAGCAAAACCGAGTCTTTGAGACTTGATTTTTGTCGGCAAGAACAGCTCTGAAGAAGAACAGAGGAAGAGGGAAAACAATCTGGAGCTCCGAAAAACAGAGGACGATCTGAAATGATCTGGAGCTCTAAAGAACAGAGGATCTGAAACGATCTGGAGCTCCGAAGATCTGGTTGGAGAAGATCTGGTGGACGATCTACAGCGCCGAAGAAGAACGAAGAGTCGCCCATCATTGTGAGCAAAACCAAGTCACAGTGAGCAAAATTGAGTCACAGTGCTCCGTCTTCCTAGTGTGGGTCTCTTAGGCCAACTTCCCAACGGCATTTTTGGAAACCTCACTCATCTCTGCACTCTCAGTCTTCGTCTCAATGCTCTCACTGGTTCACTTCCTTCTGATCTCGCTGCTTGTGTCAACTTACGCAACCTGTACTTGCAAGGTAATCTCTTTACCGGTGATATTCCTAAGTTTCTGTAAAATGGTGAAACTTGAGTCTATAAAACTCAAGTCTTAAAAGTGAAACTCAAGTCTTAAAAACTCGAGTTCCACGTGAATTTTCTTCCACCTCAACTTCCACCACTTACAAATCGAGACTTAAAAACTCAAGTTTTATCTTGAAACTCGAGTTTTAGAAACTTAAGATGCTAGTTTACAACATTATTTTAAAACGTGACAATTAACTAAATTTTTTTATATTTAATGTTATTTGGAAAAAAAATTCGGAGCAGCCATATACTGACTAACCCCACCAACTGTATAAGTGATATTAGGATGAGTAACAGTAAGGTAAATCACTTTTCCTGCCATTAAGTTCAACAATAGAGTTCACAAGAGTATCAAGAGGTCAAGCAACCAAGAGACCAGTCTCAGATAGGAGATCAAGCATGTATTTCCTTTGAGACAAAGAGATGACTTGAGAAGAAAGAGCAATTTCAATCCCCAAAAAAATAACAAAAACGCATCAAGGTCCTTTGTATGAATTGTTGACCCAAATAACTTTTTCAATTATCAATACCATTGGGGTCACTGCCTGAGATAATAATATCATCTACAATTCTACATGAAAAATCAAGACAATAATGACAATGGTGGAGTGATGAATAAAGGAAAAATGATCAAGAGTATAACGTTTACCCAAGCACAACAACATTGAACCGATCAAGCAATGCAGGATGAGATTGCTTTAGGCTGTACAAGGCCTCTTGCAAGCAACACATAAGGTGTTCACTACAGGCAATAATATATCCCAAGGCTGAACCATATACACTTCCTCCTTAAGTCTTCCTAGTATGAAGACATTCTTTATACCGAGGCATTATGTAGGAGCCGTTTAGAGTCTATATGTTCCAAGCTAGATTTGTATGACATATACGCACCACCTTGAAGGGGAGTGTTAAAGACTTAGAGAGACGATATTATGGGCTGTACTCTTGTGTTGTATGGGTGGTACTCTTCTAGAAGGGTCTAGAAGAATCTAGTGATGATTTTTCCCTACCAGATGTGTCCTTCAAACATATTCACCATCCTAATGTAACAACCTTTTCCTATTTAAGCAATGAATGGTAAGAGGGCTGTGAACTAACATTTTCCCCGAATCCTCATTCTTAAAAATATTATTCCTTTAACAGTGCCAAAAGCAAGCTAGGCATGTTGCTATTTTTACAGCCTTGGGGGTCTTGAACAAGATTTCACATCATTGTGAGAGCTATCAATGCAATATTGTCTGATATAAAAATTTTCAGAGAGAAACTGAATCACTCTCATTCTTCCCTTTGCCTTTCTCTCTCTACTTCTTAATTCTCTTATTTTGCCTTTCTCTCTCTACTTCTTAATTCTCTTATTTTGTTTTAAAAAACAGAAACTAAATTATACCATGAAGCTTCTCCAGTTTTACTAGTTTACTGCCACAAGTGGCAGTGAGTCAAATAACCAACAGTAACCAAAATCCTTTTTTTCCCTTTTAATTTTCTTTCATTTTTACTTTCTCTATTAATCTGTTCCTGTTCAAAAGAAAAAATACATCCCAAACATATAAGAGTCTAACAAAATCATGCAATTTACGTAATTGCAGACAATCTACTAAATACATAGCCAAAAATACATTTCAACTTTATGAAGATCAATTTTACTTTGCCTGGCCCTAAGGAAAATCGTGAGGGTTCCTTCTAAGTTGATAGAATTTGAACATTATTTTAATTTTTGGAGAACTAATATGCCAACAATATCTTGTACCCAGAAAAGGGAATGAACCAGAGGCAAGGAAAGAATTCATACTCCTGCTATGTTACCAAATTAGTGAGAAGAGAAATAAAAGAGAAAATATGAAATGGAGGAGCCAAATTTCTGACACAATCCCTATTCCCTATATTCCACATATGTTGGAGAGTTTGTTACAAGGGATGGAGAATAATCTTTACAATCCAGCTGGTGTACAGACCTCATCAGTGACACCTCACAACTTGGGATATTCTAGACTCTTTTAGAAGAGTACCATACACTCTTCTAGAACAACACATTATTACTACTCATAGCATATTAGTTCTCTGTCACCAATTGCCAATGTGCCCTAGCTCTATACTACATCCCTCATGCATAATTACCACATAAGAATGAACAAGAAACTGCTAGGGAGAGAGTTTTCAAAGGAGGAGATCATTCTGGTATTGAAGGAGATCGAGGGTAATAAAGCACCAAGCCTAGATGGTTTCATAATGGCATTTTTCCAGAAGAGATGGAGGGTGGTGGAAGGGGATATTTTGGCTTTCTTTTCTGACTTCCACAGACACAGTATTTTTTAAAAATCACTTAATGCCTCTTTCCCTGCCTTAATCCCAAAGAAGCACAATGCTGAGAATATGAAGGACTTCCCGGCTTATTAGCCTATTAGGTAGTTTGGAGAAGCTGTTGGCCAAAGTTTTGGCTAATAGATTGTAGGAGGTCTTGGAAAATCTCATTTCTGAATCTCAAAATTCTTTTGCTGGTGAACGGCAGATTTTGGATTCAATCCTTATTGCTAATGAGTGCTTAGATAGCAAATTGAAGAGAACTACAGTAAACTGGATATAGAAAAGGCTTATGATCATGTGAGTTGAGACACTTTTTATTTGTTGGAACGGATGGGTTTCTGGGAGAGATGGAGGATCTGGATGAAGTTTTGTGTATCCACTGCTCGATTTTCTGTTCTGGATAATGGTTCTCTTGCTAGATTTTTTGGTAGCTCTCGTGGTTTGAGACAAGGAGATCCTTTGTCGCATCTCTTATTTTTGTTGGTCATGGAAGTGTTGAGTAGACTATTGAAGAAAACTAAGGAGGGAGGTTTCATTCATGGCTTTCATGTAGGGGTGAGTATTTCACATCTTTTGTTTGCAGATGATTTCATTCTATTTTGTGATGATTCTAGAAACAGGCTGGTTTTAATCTGTTTTGAAGCTCTTACTGGCTTGAAAGGTAACATGGGAAAACATGAATTAGTACCTGTTGGGGATGTAAGTAATTTGGCTACACTAGCTAATATTCTCTGCTGCAACATTTGGCAGTTTTCCAATGACATATTTGGGAATGCCTTTAGGTGCACACTATAAGGAAATCTCAGTTTGGAACCCTATTTTGGAGAAGGTGGAACAGAAATTGTTGGGCTGGAAGAGACTTTATCTATCTAAGGGGGGTAGACTTATATTATTAAAGTCCAATCACTCAAGCCCTCTGCGTACTTTCTATCGTTATTCACCATTCTTAAGTCTACGGGTGATAGATTAGAAAGGATGAAATTTCTTATGGGGATCTTCGGAGGAGGAGTTTAGATATTCCTTGGTGGCTTGGGATAAGGTTTCCTCAATCATTGAGATGGGGTTTAGGGATTAGGAGGTTTGTGAATTTGAACAAAGCTTTGCTTGGTATGTGGTTATGGCGGTTTGGGCATGAAGTTTCCCATTTGTGGCAACAAATGATCATCTCTAAATATGGGGAGGATGGGGGGGTTGGTGTATGAAAGTTGGTAGAGGAACTCATGGATGTAGCTTATGGCAGAATATACAGGTAGGTTGGGATAGATTCTCTTTGCAAGTGGCTTTCATTGTTGAAGAGGACAACCGTATACAGTTTTGGTATGACTGTTGAGCTGGGGACCTCTTTCTAAAATTACTATTCCCTAATCTTTGAGCATTCAATGGAGAAGGATGTTTTTATTTTGATGCATTGTTCTCTCAACCAGATGGAGAGGCAAGGAGTTGGAACCAGAGGTTTTACAGCAGGAGCCTAGGTGGGGAGGGGGTGGATAAGATGAGATGGTATCTATTAAGATTTATGAAGTAATGTGAATTTTGGGTAGGTCAATTCGAGGGGACCTAGGCCTCCATTGACAGAGAATGAGAAGAAAGACCAAGAATTAGAGAGAGAGAGAGATAGTCAATCCAAATGTTATTTCTTAATGAATGAACAATAGCCATCTACAATCATCTTATACATCCAATAAATGTAACTACCTCTAACTAACTAACCAACTCCATCTAACTGACACTAACTAACTTCTGTTATGCACTACCTCACCATAACACTCTATGCACACACACACACCCACTTGCACACTCACATGCATACCCTTGCACAAATACACGCATACCCTTGCACAAACACACGCATTCCCCTGCACAGATACATACAAACACTTGTACCAATAGATGCCTAACATTACCCCGTCCCATTTAAAACACCTTGCCCACAAGGTGAGGGAATGACATTTGAAGTTGGTGCAAAGACTCCCAAGTGGCATCATCTAAGGAACAACTAGACCATTGAACCAAACTTTCAGTTATCTCTCGAGATCTCAATTTTATGGACCTGGTTTGCAGCACTCTAATAGGTTTAGTGAACACCTGACCTTCTGCATCCACAGGTGGCAGAGTAGGAAGAGGGTGAACCTGCTTACCAAGCTTCAATTTCAGGCATGACACATGAAAAACAGGATGGAGTTTGGCTTCAGGAGGCAAATCCAGCTTGTATGATACTGTCCCAACCTCCTGCAGCACTTGAAAAGGGCCAAAATACCTAGGTGACAACTTCCACTTCCCCTTATAGGCTAAAGTTCTCTGTCTATAAGGCTGCAACCTCAAATAGACCCAATCACCAACCTCAAAGGACTTGTCCTATCTGTGCTTATCAGCCTGGACCTCCATCCTTTCCTGAGCAGCAGCCAAATTTCTTCTAAGAGCAGCTAGGACAGCTTACCTTTGACACAATAGAGAAACAAGAGCATCCACCCTAGTAGTACCACGCACATAGGATTGTAATTTAGGAGGTGGAAATCCATACAAAGCTTCAAAGGGGGTTAACTTCAAGCTGATGTGGAAATTAGAGTTAAACCAAAACTCAGCTAAAGGCAACCACTCGGCCCATTTGTGAGGCTTGTCACTAGTAAAAGCCCTCAAATATTGCTCCAAACTTTTGTTAACAATTTCTGTTTGACCATCAATTTGAGGATGGTAAGCTGTTAACATAGCCAAATTAGTGCCCTGCAGCCTAAATAACTCAGACCGGAACAAAGAAGTGAATGTGGCATCCCTATCACTCACAATAGAGGCTGGCATATATATTGCATATACAAGGAGGCAACCTTAGCAACAGAGTAAGGATGAGAAATACACATAAAATGAACATATTTTGTTAATCTATCTACCACAACCAAAATTACCTCAAATCCTTGGGACTTAGGTAGACCTTCAATAAAATCCAAGCTGACATCTATCCAAGGAGTAGTAGGAATCTCCAAAGGTTAAAGCAAACTAGCTAGAGCAGAAGTCTCAGATTTGATTCTCTGGCATACATCACACTCCCTTACAAAAGCTTTGATATATGCCTTCATCCCTTGCCAAAAAAATCCTCTTGGCCCTCTGATAAGACTTAAGAAAGCCTGAGTGGCAAGCCACAGGGCTACTGTGAACCAGCTGCAAAACCTGAGACTTCAAAGGGCACTAAGAACCCAAAAAGAACCTGCCCTTGTAGAAAACTAAGTTATTTTGCCAAGTGAAACCAATAGGAGAGGTACCAGCTTGAATGGACTAGATGAGCTACTACATAGATTGGTCTTGAGAATAGCTATCTCTAAGAATTTTCAACCAAGTGGGATCAGGAACTAAAAGTAGCAGTAGACAACCAGCTTTGGAAGACTCATTCTGCTGACATAACTCAGGAATATAATCAAATCTCCTTGAAAGAGCATCTGCAACTTTGTTTTCAACACCCTTCTTATATTCAACCACAAGGGCATATCCTAGCAACTTGGCAAGCCATTTCTGTTGAGCTAGAATGGCAATTCTTTGCTCCAACAAGAACTTCATACTCTAGTGGTCTGTTCTCACAATGAAAGGCCTGCCCAACAAATAAAGTCTCCATTTCTTGACAGCAATAGCTATGGCAAGCAACTCAGTTTCATAAGTAGACAAATGAAGGTGTTTTCCCTTCAAAGCTTGACTGTGGTAGGCAATGGGCCTATGGTCTTGCATCAAAACAGCCCCTAACCCAAACCCTGAAGCATCACACTCAATGATAAAAGGTTTTGAGAAATCAGGAAGAGCTAAGACTGGAGGTTGAGCTACTATAGCTTTAAGCTTATTGAAAGCAATAAGAGCAGTGTCAGACCAATGAAACCCATCTTTCTTAAGGAGGTTAGTTAAGGGCTGAGCAATAGCCCCATAACCTTGAAAAAACTTTCTGTAATACCCTATGAGACCAAAAATCCTCTTAGAGCTTTAGCATTTTGGGGAACTGGCCATTGCTACATAGCCAAAGTTTTCTTAGGATCGGCCTTTACCCCTTCCCCAGATATAATATGACCTAAATATTCAACCTCAGCACAACCAAACACACATTTAGACTTCTTAGCATATAATTAATGAGACTGCAGAACCTCCAACACAGTTTTCAAGTGAGAAAGATGATCAGAAAAATGGGAACTGAATACCAAAATATCATCAAAGAAAACCAATACAAATTTCCTCAGGTAAGGTATAAAAATTGCATTCATAAGAGCCTAAAATGTAGAAGGAGCATTGGTCAAGCCAAATGGCATCACAAGGAACTCATAGTAACCCTCATGAGTCCTAAAGGCAGTTTGAGGAACATCTTCAGGTTTCATACGAATCGATGATACCCTGACCTTAAATCCAACTTAGAAAAAATGGTGGAACCTGCAAGTTCATCTAGTAACTCATCCACCACAGCAATTGGAAATTTATCCTTGATGGTGGCCTTATTAAGTGCTCTATAGTCAATGCACATCCTCCAACTTCCATCAGCTTTTCTAACCAGTAAAACAGGTGAGGAAAAAGGGCTTTGGCTAGGCTGAATAGAACCAAGGTCTAGTAACTCATGGACAATTTTTTCAATCTTTGACTTTTGGAAATAGAGGTACCTGTAGGGTCTTTCACAGACTGGTGGTGTGTCATCCTTAAGTACAATTTGATGCTCATGCCCTTTGGATTGGAGGCCCTATAGGAACTTCAAACACTTTGGAAAACTGATCTAGCAAGTCAGACAAGGCAACTGGCAACAGGAGCTAATCATCAGAACCAACATTGTTGACAACTGCAATTTGGAGAACCAAACCCTTCTTTTCAGAACTAGAAAACAACTTGTCAACCTCCGAAAATGTTGAAGGTGACATGTGCAAGCCTTGCAAGAACACTTCCTTACCCAAGTAACAAAACCTCATAGTCAATAGCTTGAAATCATAGATAATTTCACCCAATGTACACAGCCACTAAGTGCCAAGGACCACTGCACACCCCCAAATGCAACACATTGAAATCCACTACAAACTTATACCCTTGGATAAGGACTGTAACTCCATGACAAACCCCCAATGTTTTGATAATGCTTCCATCAACCACCTTAACTTCTAAAACTTGAGAAGTATCAAGTGGTAATTTTAGAGGAGGCTACTTAACAGCATCCAAAAAGTTATGTGTGCTCCCATAGTCAATGAGAGACACCATCACATGATTCTTTATCATCTCCTTCACCCTCATCGTCTGAGCAGATGGATTGCCCACCAAAGCATACAAGGTGATTTCAGCAGGTGAACCTATACTTTCAGATAATTGCACACCCTCTTGAGATCCCAACACCACCCATCTTCCTCTAACTCCACCAATTGGACACCAAACTTAGGCTCAACTTCCCCATCCCAACTCTCCAGTAAACACTGTTTTGCCCCTTTACATTTATGACCTAAATGCCATTTCTCATCACAATTATAACACAGTCCTTGTTTTCTTCTCTCCTCCATTTGAGCATTAGTTAGCTTATGCAATGAAAGCTTAACCTTTAAATCAGTTTTGCCCTCTAACTTAGGTAATCCCAAGATAGAAGATTTACTAATGTCCGATACAAGTTTGAAAGTCTTCTTACTACTCATTAAGTATTCTTCTTGAATCTTAGCTAACCCAAAAGCATCATTAAGGGACTTAGGAACTAACATCCTTACTGGCAATCTAATTTCATCCTTTAAACCACTCAGAAAGCAACTCGATTTGTGGGATTCAAATAACCCCTTAATTCTATTAGAGAGAATTTTTTAAGTTACCTTTGTATGATACCATAGTAGTAGTTTGTTTAAGCCTAGTGAGTGCTTTCATTGGATCATCATAGGCTGTGGTACCAAAACGAGTTTGCAGAGCTCTATGAAGACCTCCCAACTAGGAAAGCCACCTTCTTGTTCAGCATCTTGGAACCAAATCAGAGCCTCCCCATCAAGGTGATATGAAGCCATGATCACCTTTTGATGCTCAAGGGTGTTATGGTTTGAAAAGAATTGATTGGTTTTATAAATCCAGCAATTTGGATCTTCACCTTGGAACCGAGGGAATTCTAATTTCATATTCTTGATGGAACTCACTAATGAAGATTCTAAATTGTTAGCATTTCCAATTTGAAGAGCTCATAACCCATTAATGGGGGAATGGAGACACTTCTCCTCATTTCTGCTATTCTCTGCATAAACGAGTTGATGGTTTGTAATTGTTTCTGAATTTCTTGTAATGTCTGTTCATGGCAGTCGAGGACCTTAGACATAGTTGCAATCTTCTTAGAATTCTGTGAATTAGAACATGTTTTAGTCATGGTGGATAATTGGGATCAATCTAGCTCTGATGCCAATGTTAAGATTTATGAAGTAATGAGAATTTTGAGTAGGTCACTTTGAGGGGACCTAGGCCTCTATTGACAGAGAATGAGAAGAAAGACCAAGAATAAGAGAGAGAGAGAGAGGGAGAGAGATAGTCAATCCAAATGTTATTTCTTAATGAATGAACAATAGCCATCTGCAATCATCTTATACATCTAGTAAATGTAACTGCCTCTAACTAACTAATCAACTCTATCGAACTGACACTAACTTCTGTTATTCACTACCTCACCATAACACTCTATGCACACACACGCACCCACTTGCACACTCACACGCATACCCTTGCATAAATTCACGCATACCCCTACACAATCACACACATTCCCCTGCACAGATACATACATACACTTGTACCAATAGATGCCTAACAGTATCTCAAGGGGAATGGAATTTTTGTAACCCAGTTTTTTTACGGGGAGATTTAGGGTGCTACTGCTATCCCTTTTCCTTGAAAAGGCATTTGGTCAGTGAAGGTTCCCAAGAAGGTGTTCTTCTTTTTGTGGACAACAACATTGGGATAGATTCTTACTTTGGATAACCTCACAAAGAGAGGTTTTTCATTGGTTAATTGGTGTTGTATGTGCCGAAGTAATGCGGAAACAGTGTATCACCTTTTAATCCATTGTGACACTGTGCCTATGCTTTGTGAGGAGATGTTTTTCAGATGTTTGGAATTCAATGGGTTATGCCAGGGAATGTTGCTTCTTCTGATAAGTAAATAATTTCATTGAGATATAAAAGAAGAAGTACAAAGAAAAAACAAGGCACACAGGCAGTGTGCTTAAGAATCAGCAGAAAATATAAACTAACTAGCAAAGAAGTACAAAAATCAATTAAATCATGCAAAGAATCCAAAGTAAAACACCTGAAGCATTTTCCCACTCAAACAGAGTCTAAAAGAAAGAAAGCATCAAATCGTGAATTGATCTTTCATTCCCTTCAAAGGTACACACGTTCCTTTCCCTCCAAATACCCCACATGAGGCAATGAGGGATCATACTCCAAATCACCGTACTTCTTTTTCTGTTGAACTTACCAGACCAGCCAGCTAGAAGCTCCACAACACCACGCGCATGACCCAATGAACCCCAAATAGTGAACATACCATATTCCACAATTCTCGAGCCATTGGGTAGTGTATGAGTAAGTGATCAATAGTCTCCCCATTCAGCATACACATACAGCACCAATGTACCACAACCACTTGCTGCCTCCTCAAATTATCAACAGTCAAAATTTTCCCCAACACAGTCCAAAATGAAGAAACTAACCTAGAGAAATTGGTTTGGTAAACATGACTTAGATATTTGAAACATGGTACTGGCTTGTTTGATGTGCCTTATCTGGAAGGAGCATAATAAATGTACTTTTGAAGACATGTAGAGCTCCTTGGATCAATTGAAAACTTTGCTTGCTCGTACTCTTTTTGATTGGTCACAGATTTGGGGTTTCACACATTGTTCTTCTATTTTAACGTTTCAAGTTTCTCTTAGATTTTCCTTTAATGCTTATGTACTTTTTTGACATTTTGTGCTCATCATCACAAACATAAAGTATATTTGATTTTAATAAAATTGCATTACTTATCGAAAAAATATATAAATAAATAAACTGGCAACCAAAACATATATTTGATTTTCAATAAAATTGCATTACATACTTCATCCAGAACTATATTCTATTTCACTAACTACAATATGCATGAATGGGGCAATCTAGCAATATGTTTGATCTCATATATTAATTAACAAAATTAGGTCATTTAGCATGTAGTACCTTCGGAGGCGGTTTAACAGTCTTTTTCGTTGCAATGAGAAACTTTCCTTCTGGTTCTATCCGATGAAATGTTACTAAAAAGGAAAAACAAAAACAAAAACAAAAACAAAAAAGCACCAATTCTAATTATATTTGACTTTGAGTATAACTCATTTGCTACATGCATAGGAAGTAAACAAATAAACCCCACACTACCTAGCACAATGATAAGCAAATAACTACACCTCTCACAAACATTGCAGGCAACAAGCCCAGCTTAGAGATAGAAAAATATCCAGGAAAATAAATAAAGGTAAAAATATCAGTTTTGCCATGAACTGTGTCAGATTCCAATTTGGTCCCTGAACTATCAATTGGTTCAGCTAGACCTTGAAATTTCAAAAACACCTCAAAGTTACCATTACACTACCTTATTGTTAATATTCAAATGACAATTGCTAATGTGGTAAAAGTTTTTTCTACACATCCTTATAATGCTTATATGGCACATCAAGCCACATGCTGGTCTTAGTGCTGTACACAATCAGAACATATGGAGATAAATTAAGGTTTATGGAAAAGGAACTTGATGCTGAAATCATAGAGAAAATCATTTATGTAATTTTGAAGGATTAAAAGCAATAGAAAAGTCAAGGTGTTTAAATAGGCATACAAGTTACTACTTGATGGTGATTATTAAGTAGCCTACACCAAAGTTAATAAGAAAGTGACAAAAGAATCAATCAACCAATTGTTCCAAAAGTAAAAAAGAAAAAGAAAATAGGCCCTCACTCAATGCATACTTATCAAAATTCAGAAATAAAAATGAAAAACAAAAAAAGACTGGCCAAATTATCTCCGATTTAATTCCTTTACCTTTGTCACCTGCTTGCCACTGCATTAAGGTCATGTATTCTTTAAGCCCTTCTAGAACGTACATCTTGCTGTTACAATTGACCCAAAAACGAAGGTTAAATTCCCATTCCTTTCTCTGTGTATCCTGGAATACAATGGGGAATCCATGTGCCTCTATAACCTTGGGAAAATAAGCCTGTTTCATTGTGAGTGTCAATAAACACAAAAAATAAAAAATAAAAAATTAATCCAAAGACAAATATGTAAATATAATCAAGCCCTTTTCTGATGAGATCTTAAAGCCCCCAACTGATCATTGGCCTAGCAGCTCCATTTCAAAGCAACACTTAAAGGGATTCTCCCACCCACCACTGTAAGAAGGGTTTTGATTTACAAAAAAGAAACTTTATCTTCTCAGTATTTGCAATTATCATCATCATCATAATAATAATAATAATAATAATAATAATAATAATATATGCGACTGCAGCAGCAAAGAAAGTGTAAACAATGATGCAATAATAGTTCTCAATGCATTATATCATGCATAATTTTTAGAATGAATCCCAAGGAAATTCACAAAGTCCTTAAGCTTTGTTGGACAGCACCTTTTATAAGGCAGTTGGAGCCATGCACATTATAAATTTTAGCACATTGCCAGACTAACAAGAGTTATTATTAAATTTAAATCTTAAATTGGGAAGGATATGGACTTACCTCTGCACTTTTCTTTGGTATCACCAGGCGAGCCATTTTGGGATCAGCATCACTAGGAGTCAAAAATTTCTCAAATAAAGGAATGACAGCAGAGTTTAAGCTTAGATATGGTCAAGGACTGACACATAATAACTATGCCCATCTTATTGACATCTGAAAGTAGTGCCACTTCTACAACTATGAATTACAATATATCTTATAATTTCTTCCACTGAACATCTAAGAAACCAAGATGAAAAATTATAGGATACGGTCTGAAGATTTCCTGAACCTCATCGCCACTTTCTTCAGACAAGGTTTGAGAATATGAACAGGTTTTTCCAAAGGAATCCCCTTCAGATGTTTCACTGTCTATTAGAGTTTCACAAGATGTATCTCCTTCATTTGATGAATCTGTGCTGAACTGTTCTGTAAAGTGAGCTGGAGAATCTTGTTTTTGAAATGGAGAGATACGTACAAGCGGTTTAACATTTGTCTCCTGAGGTAATTCATGACACACTGGAGAACCAAGTGATGCAGTTGGATCTTCCCCACAGTCAATTCCTGCAACAGACGTAGCCAGGCTATGCTAAACACAGTAATCACTCCTCCCATTCCACATGATCAATCAGCAGACAAGCCATCACTTTGTTTAGTTAAGAAGAAAATAAAGGAGGAAGATTTATAAATTATTCATTGTCTAGTTCAGTGAGGAAAGTTTTAATTGTTTTAATTCAGGCCCATCACGTCTGGTTGAATTTGAAGTATTGAAAATAATAAAAAGTAGATTCTAACTGGTATCTTGCCTTTTTTTTTCCCCAATAAAATTTTCCTCTTCTTTCCTTGCATAAGGAGGAAAACAAATTTTCTATTTTTTCCTACACAATGTTTTAATTCAAGAACTATAGGAGCAATATTATTTAATATATCTCATAAAAAAAAAGTTTAATGATGCCTGACATTGAACATGTGAATCTTATATCCCATAGTTAGGGAAGATGGATAATCACCAGTCATGACTTTGTCAGAGGGATCCCCCAATTTCTGCTCCTGCAAAATCTCAGGAGTAGCATTAAAGGATGGGTCTTGATTTGGGGCCTGAGATGGTTCTTGACTTGGGGCCTGAGATGGGTCTTGATTTGGGGCCTGAAAAAGAATAGGGTTGATGTAAAATTGTAGATCACCAACTTTTGAGACTGAGGAAAAGAGTAAGCAAACTGCTGGACAGAATACATCCAAGAATAACCTACTAGGACTTCAAAGGTAGTGGTTATAGCAATGGTGGAATCATAGATAACAGTCCATGGAAATCATAATTGCAAACTGTTAAATTACCAATTCTCCTAAAAGCTCCTGCTCTAATACCATGTCAAATTACCAATTATCCCAAAAGCTTAAACCTTTAGGAGATAAAAAATTTAATCATTTAACCACATATTTCTAACACCAACATTTTCCATTCATACTTAAATGAACACCAGTCACTTAGGTTTTCTGTGCATCCTTGCTGCTCCACTCCCCTTGCTGAAAGTACTCATTAACAGGGCTTTAGAGAGTCTGTTATATTATGCACTTTCGCTTTTATCTAAAACCAAAAGGAAAAACAATATATAATTGAAGAAGGAAGCAATAAAAGAGAAGCTCCTGGGGAAAAAGAGACGAAGTATGAGGTATAGCGTCTAAATGTAATGGATTTCAGGTGAATCCACAGAACTTACCTCAGCAAAGAAAATGCATTAAGATATACTATCTTAATTACCAACCCAATCTAAACAAAATGTACAGAAGACTGAACAAGGACTTTTCCAAACTGAAACACTGAGCACTTAACAGATGCTTCCAATAGAGGGCTAAAACCAAGCTTGAAAGTATGTGAACCAGACATGGTTAACAATTCACAAAAACTTGATGTTTAAGTAGCCCATACTGAATTTGTTTTTAGAATTCATGTAGCATGTAAAATCTCTTACTTTTATATCCAGGATGTGAAAGAACAGAATTAATTTGACTGATATTTTAATTTTGTGAAGATGTCTGCAATGCTAAAACAACTCTCAGTGTATCATTGGTATTCTTTGTCAGCGTACACACAATGTTATGCCTACTGAATTCAAACTGATGCATAGCATATGGAACGACAACTTTTAACAAACACTTGATCATCTGAAGTGGAACACTATAAGGAAGCCTAAACATCCATAGTTTGATTATGTGAACTTTTATCAAACACTTTATCATCCATAGTTGATATAGTTGCAGTTTTGTGCATTGAACTTGAGTATTTTCTTATATTAAGTCTTTTAATTTTTATGTCATAAGTCATGTGACATAGGACACATGTTCTTGTGATGGGTTTAGGATTAGGAAAAGATGTGGATCTAGTATTTTGAATTGTTGAAGAAGATGGGGATTTTGACATTTGTTTTGTTTTATAATGAATTAGGCTTTTTGCGGATTGCAAGTTAAGTAACTTGTTAATGGGATTTTTGGAAAATAAACATATAGCGTAAATGTTGTTTATGAGTTAAATACATTTTGGAAAATAATTCTTGAAACTATGTTTCCTAAAAAGAGTTGTGTTGTGACCCTACTATATATGATTATATATGAAAAGCACATCATGTTTAGTATTTGCATATGGGGAAATGCATGAATATTTGGCATAGAAAAAGAAAAGTATCTTTGAATTCATTTGATAGTGGATTTCATGGATTTATGGTATTGTTTGGAAATACTAAAGATATTTTGTCTTAAATTGTATTATTTGGGAAATTGATGCAAAATATTTTTGACAAGAAATGTTTTTAAAGACTTTGAAAAGACTTTGAGAATATTGTGAATATTTGGTTATTGAAATATCTTATGAAACTACTTGGAAGTAAATTATATATTTTGAATACATTTAACTTGTGAGCTTTTGATGTAAGTTTGCCCTTGTGCTATGATGTTGGTGATTACCCCGTTTTTATGACGATGTCTTTGTGACGTGTGATTAACCCCTCGTCTTTGTGACGACGTCTTTGTGACATGTGATTATCCTGTCTTCGTGACGACAAGCCAGGTTGGAAGCTCCCACTTTGCATGAAACGGGCAAATCCTCAAGTGTGTGGGAGCTACTACCCATTGGGCCAAAAGACCATATGCAAAAGAGGTACTGTGTGACACGTCATTCCCTGCTGCCCATGGGGAGAAAAGGTAAATCCTTGAGGGTGTGGGTGAGGCCAGACAGGACCAAGAGACCACATGCAATAAAGGTACTACATGGCATGTTATCCCCTGCTGCCCATGGGGGGATAGGTAAATCCTTGAGAGTATGGGTGAGGCTAGGTAGGACAAATAGACCACATGCCAAAAGAGGTACATATCATGCTAGTGTGTTTGGGTTTCAACCTGTTTGTGGCAATATGATGTCTTTGTGACATTTCCGTCTTATGGGTTTCAACCTGTTTGTGGCAATATGATGTCTTTGTGACATTTCCGTCTTAATGGCACCTTGGCTGAGATTTTTGGTTTTGAAATAATATTGGATATTTTCTAGCTCACAACAAATAATATGTAGTTTCATAGTTATTTTGGGAAGCTTAATACTAAATTATTTCTATCATTCTTGTCATGTTGTTGATGAAATTTATTTTGCATAATTTAAATAGAGATTCCCAAATTATAGCATGTTTTGTAAAATGATTATTATCATGAAACTTGCATTTCCCTAATTATGCTACTTACTAGCTAGAAAGCACCAACGCAGCTCCAAGGTCGCCGTACCGGAGTCCGATGCGGTGTCCGACTCGCCGACTCTCCCCCTTTTTTTTTTGGATTCATGCCGACTCAACCAGATTGGTGCCGATTCGGGCCAAAACAGGCCGATTCCGGCGGAAACGGGAACCGATACAGCCGAAACATGCCGATACAGTTGATTCCAGACAAAACGGCCACCAAAACAGGCCGAAATGGGCAGCAGCTACCATTCTTCTGCTTCATGTGGCCTTGTGAGAGGGAAAAAAAAAAAAAAAAGGAGAAGGAAGAAGAATATGAGAAGACACAAAAAAAAATGGATGGAAGAAGAATAAAGGTATGTAACAAAACGGGCCGACTCAACCAGATTGGTGCTGATTCGGGCCAAAACGGGCCGATTCCAGCGGAAACGGGAACCTATACAGCGAAACATGCCAATACAGCCAATTCCGGCCGAAACAGGCCGAAATGGGCAGCAGCTGCCATTCTTCTGCTTGATGTGGCCTTGTGAGAGGGAAAAAAAAAAAAAAAAATGAAGAAGAATATAAGAAGACACAAAAACAAATGGATGGAAGAAGAATAAAGGTATGTAACAAAAGAATATAAATTAAGTAGGTGGGAAAGTCAATTATTATGTGAGTGGGCTTGGGAATTGGAAAATGAGTAAAGGAACCTACTTGAAATGTGGTTTTTTGTTTACAATTACCAAAAGTATTGATTTTATTAAAAATAAATCATAAATAATTGTTTTTTAATAATAAATTCTACCATTTATTTGAATTTTTTATATAAAAATATTAAATTCACTATATAAAAATATTTTTAATAATTTTTTAACCACCGAATCCTGCCGCACCTACACTCACCTTTTTCAAAAATTGCCGAGTCCCGCACCCACACCCGAGTCCCGAAACGCACCCGTGCTTCTCAACTTACTAGGCTTTAGCTCATCCCACCCTCTAATAGTTTTTCAGATTAATTGGCTATACCTTCGATATGGAGCTTACTTCATTGGTGATGATTGGAGTGCTATGTTAAATTTGGAGACTTTTGCTATAAATGGTTGGTGACTCGATCTTGCTATGTTCAATGAGGCCTTAATTAATTTTATTAGAGGTTGGTCGCTTGAGGTTTGTTAGCCTTAGGCATGGTAGGCCTAGAATCGATGTTAAGGTTCTTTATTCTTGGTAAGATTGTGAGTTTGTGTAATCCGATTGGAGTTTTGTAATATATTCATGTATTAAGTGGATGCACATGATTTTTTATTATTGTCCATAAATGTGTTATAAAGCTCTAACTTGTAATGTGGAGATTTTAGTATGGTTATATATTCTTATCCTATGGAAAAGGAAAGAAAAATCTCCTAATTCAAAGAAAATTAAACCCACAATATTCAGGATCTCATTGAAAATTTCAGACTCAACTAAACTACCAAAATACCCATAATATGCAGAAATTGCTGAAAGTACAGATTTTCCACTAAATATAAAATTAACCGTAACTTATTAAACAAAAAGCAAAATTATAAAAAATTAAAAAAAAAATTTTAACACTAAGACACATATAACTAGAATTTTAAAAGCCACATGACTTTTACGTCATTTGGAATTCACACGTGAGCCCCCAAAAAATAAGTCTTGAATTGGTAAATTCACATAGTAACAAATTACTCTTCTATGGTTGCATCATTCTCCCCAATTGGGAAAAGAGTTGCCCTAAGTTTTAGGTTATTTTAGGTAATCATTTTTGTTTTCTATTTTCAAAAACTTGTTTTTGGGAATATAAAGAAAAGACAATTTTCTTGTTTTTTTGAAATCAAAAACATGTTTGGTTAGTTGAAATTAAAAAGATAGTTTTTTGAATAAAAAAATAGAAAATACTAAAATATGTTGTTACTAGAATTTGAACTCAAATGCTAACTCATTAAATGAGACGATTCATTAAATTAAATGCGTGTTTTCATTGACTTTTGAAAATTAGTAACTGAAAATCACAAATTGAGTTTTGAGAACAGTTTTTGTTTTCTATCCATTTTGGGTTGCCAAATAAGTTTTTGTCTCAAAAATAGAAATTTGTTTTTGAAAATAGAAAATAAAGAGAAAAAGCAATTACCAAACATACCCTCAAAGTTTTTGAGGATAAGAACCTTTGAACTTGAAACTTTTTTGTTTTGATAAGTAATATTATTTATTCAAAAGAAGATTACTTCATGTTCATGATGATGAACAAAGTATCTTAAAAAATTCTAAATAATCATACACAAAAATGATGTGAGTCTTGGAAATCAAAAATAGAACTACAAGGAGTAAAACCCCATGCATGAGACAAAGCAAACAAGGTACAAATCAACAAGGACTTCAATTGATCAAGGGGTTGCTCAATTTAACAACTTTTTTTCCTTCCACACTATCCACATCAAACATAATGGAGTAAGATTCCAAATATTCGAATAGTGCTTCGGTGCTTCCCAAACCAATTCCTACATCCAAATAATAGATCTGATACTACCAATGGCATCATCCACTGAGCTCCAAATAGCTTAAATACTTCACTCCACAAAACATAAGCAATATCACAATGGAGCAATAAATGATCCACTGTTTTCCCATTACACTAACACATACAAAACCAACCAACTAAGAAGAAACCCCCCTTTAGAAGATTGTCATTAATAAGAATCTTACCCCAAGCTAATGTTGACACAAAGAACACCCTCTTGGGGGGCTTGACACCAAATAATCTTCCAAGGGAACAAATTAACATTGATACCACAAGTAGCCTTGTAATAAGAGAACATCAAACTTACCACTCCCATTCACCCCCACCCCCCTATGTACATAAAGTAAATAAGTTATAGAAAGGAATTCGCTGAACCCAACTCCAATCATGAAACTCAATGAAAACACACATTCCAAAGTAAGATGGAAAGTGTGATCTTTATCAAAGTCTCCTACCCTTGGACAGGTCTAATCTCTTCCAACCATATAATTTCCTTTCCATCTTTTCTAAAATAGGCTTCCTCATTGAGATTGACTTAAAGTGTGACCCCAAAGGCATTCCTAAATAATTCATCAGCAAGCTTCCTAATCTAAAACATAATATATCCAACAATGAAGCAATGGTATCCACCTCACCTATTGGGACCACTTGACTTTTACCCAAGTTAACTTTCAAACTTGTAATAGCTTCAAAGCAAATCAACACCATCCTAATATGCAAAACTTGCTCCCTAGTTTCATCAAAAAATAGAATGGTATAATCAGCAAATAATAGATGTGAGATACTTAACCCCTTAGTTGTATTAGCCCCCTCTCAAAATCTGCAAATGAAACTTCCCTCCTCAGTATTCTTTAACATCCTACTCAACACCTCCATGACCAGGATAAATATAAATGGTCATAGAGGATCCCTTTGCCTTAAACTAAGCAATGTGTCCCAACTCACATGTTCATAGGCTTTTTTGTCAAGAAAGTGAAGCCTGTGGCATTCTTTAGTGATAAGCTAAGCTGTTCCAGGATGGGACTTTCAACCTATGATATGGTGCTTTATGCAGTGGTGTGTGCTATCTAACATTGGAGAGAGTATTTATATCAGCAGGATTTCATTTTATATTTAGATCTTGAAGCTCTAAAGTATCTGAATGGGCAGAAACATTTGAATCGTAGTCATGGGAAATGGGAAGCTCATATGCAGAAAACTTATTTGCAATAGTTTTCTGTTTTATTTTACATTAAAGCATAAATCAGGCACATAGAACAAGGTGACTGCTGCTTTTTAAGTATAAAGTCTCTTTTGTTATCATCTAAGCAGGTTCAGGTCGTTGGGTTTATTAGCTTTAAATATTTTCATTCTAATCCTTACTCTGGACAGATTTACAAGGAGGTTTCCAATCGCAAATGTAGGCTTAAAGACTTCCATTTGCATTCCGGTTTTTTCTCTTAAAGGGAACAAGATTGTCTGTTTACAATTTTCTCTTAGAGAGAAGATCCCTTTTCAACTGCAGTATAAAAAACCCTTTGCTAGGGACAAGACATATTCATTGGTTGTGGCAAATTATTTCTAGCCTAAGCTAACAAAGGATGTACATTAACTTAATGATTGTCACATCTTCCAAATGTTAAAAGGCGGGGATGCTAGTTTGCACTCACCATTGCCAACTCCAACCAATTTATGGACTAATGTTAGCATGAATATTGTTCTTGCTTTGCCTCAAAACACAAAGGGGTGTTGCGGATAAATTTCCTAAATCAGCACATTTTATACCATGTCAAAAGACTATTAATGCTTCTCACATTGTCAAATTATACTTCAAAGAGATTGTTTGTTTGCATGGTGTACCAAAACGAAAAAAGTTTATAAGCACTATATGGAAATTTATTGGGATCTGAATTGAATTTTATTACTGCCTACCATCCACAATCTGATGGGCAGACCAAAGTTACCAACAGAAGTCTTGGAAATTTGATATGATGCTCTGTGGGTAGAAATCCTAAGCAATGGGATCAGGTTCTCTCATGAAGAATTTTCTTAAAACCGATCAAGGTATGGGTCAACAAAGATGAGTCCATTTGAGTTTGTCTATGGGAAAAGTGAAAATCCTAACAGCATTTCAGATCTAGTTCCTTTGCCATTGAAGGCTTGTGTGAGAGCTGTAAAGCTCAAGAAATGGTGAAACACATAGAGCACATTTACACAAACATGTAGAAGACAGCAACCAGAGATACAAGGAACAAGTGGACAAGGGCCAAAGACACATTGTTTTTGAAGCTGGTGATGGGTGACTTTGTGGCCTTTTTAACTCAAGAGTATCAAACATGTGAATTCAATAAGCTAGGTGTGACTAAATTTTGTCCTTATGAAGTGTTAGAGAGGATTAATGACAACTCCCACATGTTGAAGCTTCCTAGTAGGGGTGTCAATGTTCGACCCAACTTGCGAACACGACACGGGTTTTTTTGGGTTAGGGTTGGGCCTTAATGGGTTTGGGTCATAAACGGGTCGACCCGAAAACGACCCGATAAGAGATGTGTCATAAGCGGGTTAACTCGCGTAATCCGCAATAGACATGTTTGACACGCCAATTTATTTGTATTAATCCAACCCACTTAACACAACCAGTTTAACTCGTATAACAAATAAATATTTATTTTATTTTAGATTTGTCAAATGTCTTTTATATCCAACATATATTAGAAGTTCATTGAGGCCGACACTGTTGAGGCATTAGTTTGCACTAGAGATTGGCAGTATGGAGAGAGATAATCTTATTTGTTTCATTAGTTATTATTACTCTTACATTATTATTATTTAGTTCTTGTAAAACTGTTGAGGCATGATCATATTTTGTAACTACAACTACTTATATATATATATATATTTTTTTTTTTTGGCATAAAACTTGCACAAATGAAATTGGATGAGCTTGTGGAAGATGTTATGAATTTGGACATCAACAAAGAATTTATAGATGATAATCTTAGTCATAGTTAGATTAGTCTACTGTTTACTCCAATTCTTTCAATATTGATACTTAGCATTTGGCGAGTTCCAAGGATATTATATTTTTGTTGAACTATATTATTTTATTTTTGTTAAACTATGTTATCTTGAATTTGGGTTGAAGTGTATCCACTTCTTTTGGAGTGTAAAGAACTTATTTCTAGATAAATGTTATATTTTTGTTGAACTATATTATTTTGAATGTGGATTGAAGACTTGAAGTGTATGCATTGCTTTTGGGATGTAAAAAAAAATTATTTCTAGATAGATGCTATATTTAATATTATATAGGTTGAATGGGTTGTGTTACATTCGTGTCAACCTAACACGACTCATTTATTAAGCGTGTCAAATGTGTTGGGTCAGGTCAACCCGCCTTATTAACAAGTAGGGTTAGGGTTGAAGGATCATGACATGATTATTAAATGGGTCAGATTAGGGTTGAATCATTTAGTCGAATACCCCTACCTTGACATGACACAAACCCGACATGCTAACCCGAATTGACTCCCCTACTTCCTAGTCACATTAATACTATTCATGTTTTCAATGTAATTCACTTAACTCCATACCATTGAGAATCTACAAGCAAGGGTGTCACTAACTCTAGGGTGAGTTCTCCTTCACCTGGAGGGACTGATGCAAAGCATATGGAAGAGGACTTTCTACAAACACTTGGTCATCGAAAGATGAACCATAAAAGAAAGTCTAGACATCCAGAAGTTTGATTATGATCAATCTTGGTTAATTTTTTGTTACTATTTTGTGTGTTGAACTTAAGTATTTTCTTATGTTAAGTCTTTTAATTTTAAATAATAACTAATAAGTCATATGACCACTAATGGGCAAGGTTTTTTAGATGATCCACACAAAAAATGAAACTCTATGAGGAGCCTTAGCCCTTCATCTTGCTTTCCAAGGAAAAGACAGAAGATGAACCCCGTAAGATCTCATAAAAAGATCTCACAATGGAATGCACATTACTCAGTTTCCACCTCAACCGATCTCCCCCCTCCCTAATGGTAACATGAAATTCTAGCAAATGGAGGAATGAAGCCACCACATCAATATCCTAATCATTAAAATTTCTCATGAATCACACACTCCAACTCTTCCTCCCACCCTCCTCCAGTATCTCCTACAAAGATTCCACAGAAGCATCCTTATCCAAGGCAGTTTCAAAATCAGCCTCTCACCCACAAATGCACTTTGAGGTGCAGAGATAAGTTTATCTAGGACCCATTTCAATCTATTGACCAGAAGCCCAGAACCTTTGCCAAAATTTTATAAACACTTCCAATCAAGCTGGGTCTCAAATCACGTATATTGATAGCATTTGTCTTTTTAGGGATTACCTTATAAACGAAGCATTAAGGGCTTTTCAAATTCAACCACCCTCCAACAATGCTGAAAAAAAAAAAAAAAAAACCAAGTTGAACGCATATTGCATCTAAGTAGTTGTAGTTACAATTGCATATTGCATCTAAGTGTTTAGGGATTAACCTTGAATGCAATTGCATCTAACTACAATTTTTTTTTTGTCACCCTAAAAATTTCTTCACTACCTGTGTAATCTCCTCCTCAAACATCCTCTCAAGCATATTGCATTCATCTTCCCCAATATTGACAAAATTAAGCCCATCAACCTTTGGCCTCCATCCTTATGTTTCTTGGCATAAAGACTCATAAAACCGAACCACCTAATTCCTCACCTCCTTATCCTCTTCATAAACTAATCCATCTACCCCCATCACCCCCATTGATTATATCTTCTATGTGAATTAGCTATTTTGTGAACATATTTAGCATTCTTATCTCCCTCTTTCAACCAGGTAGCTCTTGATTTGTGTCTCCAAGTTCTCTCTCCTAAGCAAATAAGACAATCCAATTCAGCTTTTACCTCCTCTCTTTTTTGTCTCTCCTCCAAGACGATCCAATTCATACCACATATGAGTACATCAACCAAATCCAGGTATCCATGCTTCCTAGCTGGCTCTCTAATTTCAATTCTTACTCTCTTTTTCTCACATTCATATTCAGAATAGCATCACTAAAACATCAAGATATATATTAATATCATCAAGCAATAACTCTCTTTTGGTGTTCCATCAAGGGAATGATACTACTATAAGAATAAAGCTACACTTCAGAGGCATTTACTTCAACAAATACCCTCTCTTTTCTTTTTCTTTTTCTTTTGGATGAGTGTAATAGTAATCTCTCTCTCTCTCTTCTTTAATGAATTCTATCATTTATCAAACCCAAAAAAAAAAAAAAAAAAAACTAACATGAAAGGTGTTTAAAGCTATAAGATATGACGAGAGCCACATAATTGATTCTTACCACATTGGAATTCTTAGAGCATTTTATGCAGCAAACTCCACCAAAATCCAACACCGTATAGACATGGAATGACATGATACATCCACAGTGAACCATCTAAGCAAGAAAGGTGTTATAATAGTGTAATAGTTAATAATAATAATAAGAGAGAAATTAATAGATACATTAAGAAATAAGGTCCCTATGTGAGATTTTCCTCAAAAAAAAAATTTATTTTTAAAGAAGGTAGTATAGATCCACCACTACATAGCCAAGCAAATCTGCAAATTTTCAGCTCACCTTTCCACAAGCAGCACAGTCCCTCCATCCATCAGCATCTAAATGAAAAATGTCACAGAATTTTCCCTCCTCATAAGCAGAACTAGATTTGCAAAGGATTAAGTCAGTATTTAAATAAACTATGGAGAAGAATCAGATGATTAATCATAATTGTAATCCGCTTGAAGTTTTAACATAACCTAAGAGGCACAGCTAAAAATAAATTAAGGAGTGATTTATAATCAAATAACAACTATTTTTACTTGTAGATGTTTTATAAACTTATTCATGTCCGTTCTGGACTTTTAGCCGCTCATTCCACTGTAAGGACTCCACATGAGTACAAAGACCTGAATTCAAACTTAAATTCCATTTCTGGAACATTTTTATTCTAGACAGTAAATATTTAGGAAACTTTTTTTAAATAAGTAATAAACTTCATTAATAGAGAAGAGACTAATACATAGAGACAAAGCACACAGGACATGCACTGAGGTAAGAATGAAAACAAACAGAACTAAGAAATATAGGAATCAAATTCATCAAGCAAGTCAGCAAGTCAGACAAAGAAGTGAAATAGAAAAGACCAGATGCATTTGTTCTCCCTAAGCAAATTCTGAAATAAAGATAGCTTCAAGTCTTGAATAGATCTTTTAGTTCCTCCAAAAATCAGCATTCCTCTCCCGCCAAATATCCCACATAAAACAATGAGGGACCATGTTCCAAATCACCCCATTTCTATGCTTGCTAAATTTGTCAGGCCAGCTAGCTAGAAGCTCCACAGCATCCTTAGGCATAACCCAAAGAACCCCAGAAAATGTTGTTACATTACAAATTCTCCCAAAAGCTTAAAGATGTGGTAAATTTAATCATTTAACTACCACATACTTCTAACATTCCCCCTCACATGTGGGCTCAAACTCCCTTTTAATAAGTGAGACCTAACATGTGGGATTTTAAATGGAAGGTAAAGTGGAGGAGTCAAGAATCGAACTAAGGACCTCTTACTCTAATACCATGTTAAATTACCAATTCTCCCAAAAGTTTAAACTATTGGGATATGGTAAATTTAATCATTTAACCGCATACTTCTAACAAGTGCAAACACCATGTTCCACAACTCTCTAGCTATAAGGCAATGCAAGAGTAAATGATTAGTAGTCTCCCCAACCCTCTTACACATGCAACACCAATTAATAACAAGTTGACGCTTCCTTTCACATACAACACCAATTAATAACAACAAGTTGACGCTTCTCAAATTCTTGTTAGTAAAAATTCTATCCTACACGGCTAACCATATGAAGAAATTAATCTTTGAAGGAAATTTTGAATTTTACACCGTCTTCCAAAGGAAAGACATTTGAGAAGGGGATTGTAGCACTTTATAGTAAGAGCGAACATCAAAAATCCCCCAAGAAGGTTTCCAGCACAACTCATCAATCCCTTCCCCTTTCTAGACTCCATAATACAGTAAATCCATAAAGGAGGCAACAGACTCTAACTCCCAGTCTTGACCTGAACAAATAAAATTGACATTACAATGGTAGGTCTCCCCTGAGAAAGAAATTAGCTCTGCCACTGATACATTTCTTTCTCAAGCAATGCCATACATCTCTGGGAAATTCTCCTTTAAATATTTACAGACAATGTTTAGACAATGATTCAAATGTAATGACTTGAATCATAATACTATGGGATAATATAGAAAGCGATAGGTTTATTATGCACTGTTTCCATAAAAACATATTAGATTACTTAGAATCTCCTTTAATTATTGTTCTTTTTTACAGATAAATTTCAGATTCATCATTGCAGTCCCTTAACCACATTTTATTCTAAGTTCCATTCTTTGTAAAAGCACTTTATTTAATCATATACTACATAGTGCAAGACCAAGAGAGTTTAACAGTTTCTAGGTCCAAGAACTTGGATGTCAAATCCTTGAGAGACAGAGAGTAATTAGAATGAGAACTTCAATAAATACACAGACCTGCATCGAACCCACATAAAAGAGCATACGATAAACATACTCAACATAGCGTCAACTACATCGATCAAGCAACATATTTTCTTGTTGATAAATAATATTAAAAAATCTTAGAAAAGAAAGGAACAAGTACAAAAGGGGAGAACACTAAATCCCCTTAATAAATTGCATCAATTAAGTATATTTTTCAATAAGTTTCCAGCTCTTCTAAGTTTTTTAAACATTTCATGATGATTAAAATATGCTTTAATGTCTATACATTTGTCACAACAATCAAGAACATTCAAACTATTAGAGGGTGTTTGGTACATGCACTTAAAAACATATGTTTTGTCGTTTGAAAATATGTGTGGAAATACGTGTGAGTGAAAAAGTGTATGGAAATACGTGTAATGTTGTTCAAAAACTGAAAATTGTTGTTTGAAATGGTGTACCAAACACCCCCTTAGTATCTACTCTATGCCAACATAGTAAATTTGATACTTTACCATAATTGTCGATATGAAAGCAGTAGAAACTCAACCTAATTATAGATGTATATTATTAATTCATGATGTAAGGACATAGACTATAATAATCAATAACGATGCATACTAACATTTCAACAAAATCCAATAATTCACCATTACTTTCAATCTGAAAGCAATAATCACTTCGATTAATACATGAATAAAGATGAAACCATAATATGAGGACTTTGATTGTTTTAAAAAATAATAGAAACATATTAAAATTTCAAAATAGTTCAATACATTACCACAAATGCATTTCAAAAGCAGCAATCAATTAATTCAATAATTGATGCATTAATTAGGAAATGATGCAAGAACTTCGATTCTACAACAAGACTAAATAAACATGCCTATATAGCAATCTAATTGTGGAGCCAGGACTTCAATCCAAATGGCAACAAACTATATTGAGAGAACTATTGGTCCAAAGAAACTGCCCTTAAAATTTATGGTGATGTCTTAAAAAGGAAGTTTTTTAAAATTAAATGCATGCCAACATGAGAAACCTAGGCATCATAATAAATTGAATGTCAATAATGTGGGCATGAAGCTACATCACATCTTTGTTGAAGAAATACTATGCCAGGTCATCCCCACGGAGATTTCAAAATTGAGGACACGTCTATGAAGAGCAAACAACTAATTTTTTATTATAACATTCAACTTTCTTTTAATTATTATTATTGCACAAGCATACCCTGATGTCAATTTTAGGTATATATTCTAGACATATCACTCAAAAAACTGGCATCTAGCACTAAGCTGACACCACCCTTAAGTAATATTTGGCTGGCACATTATTTTTGGCCGCCTTTGATGCCAGATTGAATTTGAAAGACAGTGACCATCATAAAATTGGAGTACAATAATTGAATTTAAATAAATCTATGATGTCTTATCAAAAAAATACATCTATGATGCTCAACATATGATTAGGATTACTAACCTTTAATTCTCTAGCAATATGTCAATTTTTGAACTAAGATTTATGATTTTTTTTCCTTACAAGAATTAAAATAAAAATAAAAAATGAAATCTTTCCCTCTCTGACTCCTGTTCTAAATTTAAGCATAAAGTATATCATCCGGACGTTAGAAAGAAACGACAACATACCAAAAGCCTAAGAAATGGAGACATTGTCATACCTGTTCTATATTACTAAGCTCAACTTCCCCCTGACCCCAAACACCCCTCCCACATGTGCGGAAGGAAAACAAAACAAAAAAAAAAAAATCTTACATTTCTATATAATTCCTTGGGGAAGAATCAAAAGAATATTGGATAATGATCAAACAACATGTATTATTTGTAATTTTGCAAAGCTCTGTTGACATGACAGATCAACCAATTCATTATTATTGTTAATTGATTAATTTCATTTAGTTAGATTTTATCTGTGAGAACATTAAAATGGGATACCATCAACTTTTTCAAACCTAGGATGACAAGCTTAAATGTCAATCCTACTTCAACATCAAGAAATTTAAAAGATAAAGATAATAAAATACCTCCTCATTAAAGTTAAAATAAGTTGCTTTTTTAGGGGTGAAGGTCAGAGTGAAGCCATGTAAATCCAATATACATTTCCAAAAGAAGTAGCACTGCTTAAAAAGGGAAACTAGTTGCAGTTTTCAATATGACTACCTTGTGATGACTTCACATAATTCTACCTTCATGTCATTAGCGACTTTGGCTAAAGTTCTGGCCATGGAATGGCCATTGGCCCTTGTAAACTTTGTAAACCATAACAATGTCATAATAAGGGCTAGGAAAAAACATATGGTCAATCTCATAGTATAATTGGCATCGCATAGTTGCATGGTGGATTGGTGAGAACTAGTTACTCTAGCTTCATGAAAGCAAGTTTGCAACATAGAATTTAAATGAATATATTTTTCTACAATTAGCTCCTCCTCGGAAAATAATACTCTCTCCAAACTATTACAGCAGATGTAAGTTACCCAAGGAATAAGGACCATATTGACTTTACATCATTCTCAATTTGGCTGGTTGTTGCATTGACTAATAATGGCAATTTTAACAAACGTGCCCCAAAATTTTTAATTTTTGTACTAGCCTTGCTATTTACCTGAATCCTATAATTATTTTATAAGATTCTAATAGATTCTTGTTTCTGTATATCATTCCTCTTTTGTTGTAGATAAATATAATTTAAATATAATTAATAATATTTCTTTGATTACCTATCAAAAAAATAATAATTTATATATGTTCAAAAATATCATAAAAGCATTCCAAATCGAAAAAATTGTTTCTTTAAATATTAATATCACAAAAAAAAACAATGGAAAATTTAGGGCCAAAGGTGTTGGTGACAAGATCAGAAACTATTTTAGGTAAAATAGTGAAAAATTTTAAAAGCCTTTTTTTAAGGAAGATAAATTCTGGTTTCAATTTGGTTGCATATAAAATTTTTAATCCAATTTGCAATCAAGTGCCCTCCGCCAAAGCAATGTGATCTGGGCTTAAGTCCAAGAATCAGCCTCTCCAAAAATTAAGGATAAGGTTGTAAACCAACCACCTCTCCAAGACCACACAAAAGTGAGAGTATTGTGCACTAATATCAAAAGTGCTTACATTCATGCTCATCAAGGTTTCCTTTTTTGTTTGTTAGAGTGGATGAATGAGGGGGCATGGATTGTCACGTGTACTTCCTCAATTAGATATTTTGTTCTAGTCAATTGTTGTTCAACTAGTCTTTTTTTGGTAGTTCAAAAGGTCCCAAACAAGGAGATCATTTATCACTTTTCTTCATTCGGGTCATGGATGCATTATGTAGAATAATTTCAAAAGTGTCAGAGGATCGACTGCTTTATGATTTTTAAATGGAGATTCAAGCTCATGGTGCATAGATTTTCACATGCTTTTCATAGATGATTCCTAATTCTTTATGATACTGATATGGAATAACTATCTCCCTCCCAATTCTTCTTTGACTAAAGTAATTAAGTTTGAAGATTAATGTGCGTTATGAAAAGGTCTTAAGTTGAGAGGTTTGAGGGATACCCAGTGGTTCCAACACCTCTTATGGTGATTAGGCACAAGGGTTTGAAGTTTTTGAACCCCACCAACCTCCCCACCCCACCCCCCCTCTCTCCCGTTTGCCTATCAAAAATAGTCAAATAACCACAGAAAAGGTCCTAGTTGAGTTGAGAAATTTTGGCAACTAGCAGCAATGTAAGATGCAGAGTGGATTCTCTCCCATGTCCAATTTCGTATCACCATTAAAATTGTTGTTGCGGCTAGCACTAGCTCAAGATTTTTTACTATAAGTAATAATAAATGTCATTAACCACACTAATTTATTGCTCTAAATGTGGAATCTAGTATTTTTCTTGTTTGGGGTTCAATAGGTGGTGTCAAGATCAGAGTTTGCACCCTTGCACGCTTTCTAGCCTTCCTACTTACTTTTTATCCCTCTTTACCATTCCTTCGCATGTGGCTAACAAGATTGAGAAGATTCAGAGGGACTTCTTGTGGGGGGAATCGAAGGTTCATTTGGTGGGGTGGGATAAGGTGTGTACTCCTAAGGTTAATGGTGGATTGGGTATAAGGAAGATAACTACTTTTAATAAAGCTTTGCTAAGGAAATGGTTGTGGCGGTTTGGGGCAGAGGAGACTCGTCTTTGGCGGAGGGTTGTGGCTCTGAAGTTCGGGGAAGAATGGGGGGGTTGGTCTTCCAAACTTGGTAGGGGTGTTCATAGGTGTGGTTTATGGAGAAGTATTCGTAAAGGTTGGGAGGTTTTCAGCCAACACATCCGGTATGAGGTTGGGGTGGGGGATAGGGTGAAGTTTTGGACGGACCAATGGTGTGGGGAATTACCACTCCACCTCTCCTTCCCGGTTGTATATGGGATTGCCACTAGTAGAGAGGCTTCGGTAGCCTCATCTCTCGAGCAGCTGGGGACTGAGTCTCGGAGAAGTTGGAAGGTTCCTTTACTTAGAAATCCAAATGACTGGGAGGCAGGTGTTGTGATTGATTTCCTTCATACCTTGGGTTCTAATTTACCTCATTCTGAGCATGGTGACCGCATGATATGGAAATTGTCAAAGCAGGGGGATTTTAGCGTCCGCTCTTTCTATGATAAGCTTCGAGGTCCCCTGCCTATTATCTTTCCTTGGAAAGGTATTTGGAAGGTTAAGGCTCCTACGCACGTCTCTTTCTTTGTTTGGGCTGCAACTTGAGAAAAGATTCTTACAGGGGATAATCTGCGATGTAGAGGCTTCGATTTTGTTGATTGGTGCATTATGTGCCGCTGTAATGGGGAGACGGTGAACCATTTGCTTCTTCATTGTGGAAAAGCCTTTCAGTTGTGGAGCCTGGTGTTTAGATCTTTTGGGATCTCTTGGGTTCTGCCAAGATCGATTGCAGATACGCTCTTCGGTTGGTGGAATTGGTTGGGAAAGCACTCCTCTAGAGTTTGGAACCTTGCTCCGTTATGCCTAATGTGGTGTATTTGGAGGGAGCGAAACTGGCGTACTTTTGAGGACAGGGACAAATCCGATGACCAACTGCTCGCTTATTTTAGTGGCTCTCTTTTTTATTGGTCTAGGGCTTGGAGACTCACCTCTAGTGATTCTATCCCTATGTTCCTTAGTTCTCTTCTTTGTAATTAATTTTTGTTTGCTCCGCTTGTGTTGTTTTCTCTTTTGCTTTTCTCTATGTTTGTGTCCCTCTCTGTACTCTTTGGTTGGCCTTATGTTTTCATGAGGTTCTTTTAATATATATATTCTTACTTATCAAAAAAAAAGAGATACCGAAGTTTGGAAGGCAATTCCTCTATGCTTTATGTGGTGCATCTAGAGAGAAAGGAATGCTCCATGTTGGAGGGATTAGAGTATTCTATAAAGAAGTTGAAGCATTTAGTCCCAAGGACTCTATACAAATGGATGAAGGCTATGAATCCACGATCTTCTTGACTGTTAAAAATGGCTCAAGATTCTTTTAGAAAAAGATGTGGACAATGTCTAGGTAGCCAAAAGTAGCTAACCCAATGTTTGGATGAAGGTTACAACCATCATCCCCTCACCTCTCCTTCCATATCCCTCTATCCAAAACAAACCCTTAATCAATCGAAAGGAGGGAATTTACCTTGTAAAAAGGTACACATTTTAGACTTTTGACTTTGTCTATTAAAACAAAAACCATTGTTATTTCTTAATATTCTCAAAGCTATTACTTCAACTTGAGTACATTTATTGTTCATTAGCTATATGAAATATGTGTCTAAAAGAGAACCTTCCAATAAATCCTTCATGAAAACAATATGTACGTGTCGCACTAGTGTTGTGCCTTTCACATAATTCAAAGAATTATGTTAACTTTTCCTTCTAATAAAGACATATGATGTTATTGTGAGTTGAAGCTCTAAAAACCCCCCACAAATTAGCCTCCAAGATAATCTTCAGATGAGTCACTACCATTGA
This sequence comes from Quercus wislizeni, assembly GCA_023055345.1. Classification (NCBI taxonomy): domain Eukaryota; kingdom Viridiplantae; phylum Streptophyta; class Magnoliopsida; order Fagales; family Fagaceae; genus Quercus; species Quercus wislizeni. The sequence goes on along the minus strand of JALGQJ010000031.1, from coordinate 2,009,465 downwards.
ATTCTTTTGAGAACTTTAAAGCCATTATTCATAAGCAACTCTATTCCTTAAAAAGATGTTGCTTCCAGGAGCTAGCAATTTGATCAAATCATCTTACTTATCAAAAAAAAAAAAAAATTTGATCAAATCATCTTAATCTTCAAATGGTTAATTAATTAGGATTGAAGTTTAGTTAAGTTGAGATGCATCATATTCCCTGTACGCCAATTACAGGCGAAAGTGTTGAGGAATATAACAAGCAATGACATGTGTTATTTAAAGTATTTTCTTAAGTAGTATTATTTGTAGGATTGATTGTAATTGAAGCATATAATAAGCTCAGTTGATAATGATCGAATGACATTACTTCTTCGACTTAGATACAATGCAAAATGGATCATGTTCTATTGTTGATCGATCTCTCTCTGAGACAGTGCCTAGATCATTACGCCTTTTGTGCAGGTAAGAACTTACCCAACAAGGAATTTCGCTACTATAGCACAATTATAGTTACGGTCGTTGTTCACCAAGACTTCAGTCATCAACTCCTCTATCATCAAGTCACCAACTTGAAGATTTATTGCAATGATTTAGTTAGCCCTATTAATTGAAGTCATTAGTCTAATTGAAGATTAATTGCTTGATCCATGGGATGGATTTCATAATAAACTCTTTGAACCAAATTCTATGCTCAATATTCCTATTGTATTTTCATTACCCTATAAATACTGCTAAAGCAATCTAAGTTAAATCAATAGAGAAGATGACCCTTAGGTCATGTTGTGGAAAAATAGCATTGCCCAAACCAAATTGGATGGAGTTCTTCTCTTTGATTAAACTTATCTTACATTTCTTGAAGTCTATAGTTGATTCTTACCTCCAAGAAGATCCATTTAGCCTTTATTATCCAAAAAACAAAATATAAGCTCCTACCGTCTCTTGCCTCTTTAAGTCATACATAATCCCTTCTCTATTTGAAGCATTAAGATATAACATAATTGAAAATTTGGAATAGAGAAGATGAAGAAATATGATGAAAGTTTTCAACAACCCCACTAATAATTGAAATGAAAGAACTGGAATTAAGTGTTGCCAGCAACAAATATGACAACAAAGCTTTCCACCCCTTCCTTTCTATCATACTTTCAAATGATAATAGACTTATATCACCCTTGCTTCTATTGTTTCATTTCATCTTCTTTCAAACTTCTTGAAAGCTCCAAATCCATTTTGTTGTCACTATGACAACTAGAAAAGACAAGTAGAAAAGGCGCTACATCTTCTTTCAAACTTCTTGAAAGCTCCAAATCCATTTTTTTGCCACCATGACAACAAGAAAAGACAAGTAGAAAAGGCGCTACAACAAGAGCAGTAGCAAAGACATCTTGCCCCTTTCTTCTTCATCTTATTCTAATAATGAAAAAAAATGACATCAACAAATGTAGAGCATAATCTAAATTTCCCCAAACCAAGACCCTATCATTAGCTCCATGAGGATGATTAATCTATTGAGCAATAAACTAAAGACAACATAGATTACAATACAAAGAAAGAGATGAAACTCAAGAAAACCACAACATTTGTGAGGCAAGATGCCATTTCGGTAGAAGGAACAAAAGAATGGAATATGTACGTATCTTAAAAGACTGAATACAAAATGAAATTGAGATCAATGAAAACATAAAATAATATAACATTATCAAAATGTCAAACTAGATCAGATTAATTATAACTTATAAGATACAGCCATAACTGGAAACAAATTAATGAGATAAATCTTTTTGTTTTTTTGGTATATCAACTAGAAAAGATTCAATAAATATCACTCATTCTATTTCATATTCTCCTTTTTTGTAAAAAGAGTAATTTTATTCAGGAGAGGAGAGACTTCAAATACACAATGTGTGCTTTTAAACCACTCCTAAAATATTACAATCTAAGGGTCTGTTTGGGATCCACTTATTTTGCTGAAACTGAAATTTTTTTGTTGAAAATATTGTAGATAAAGGTAAAAGTTAGCTGAAATAGTACAGTAGAACCCATGAATAATACAAAAAATTACAATGGGACCCATAAATAGTAGCAAAAATAAGCAGAATAGTAAAATAAGCTAGCTTTTTAATCTAAAGCCAAACGCACACTAAGTTTCAAGAAATTCTAGAAAAGAGGATGAAGGAATGCTTGCTACCCCAAGATAGTCATTCAATCGTACAAAGACCTTAACAAAGTTTGTTTAAATACATTATCGGGAACTTGACACCATCAAAAGCAAACCCTCATAGATAGATAATCAACTCCTCCAATCCTATTGCATGTTAGCAAGACAACATTGCCTAATAAATCAAATAAAATACCTAATAGCAAGATATGTTGTTGAAGCTATGACCAATGATTGCATTCTGTTCAAATAATTTGAATAAAAAGGATTTTATGTGTGTCTCATGTCACCCATGTCACCAATCGAAACTAATGTTGTTGAGACATACCGACCACAGCCACCGCCATGCTCAATGGCGGTCATCAGTGACATTTCACCATAAACCGATGTTAGTTGGTGCATTAGTCAATAAGGGGTTTTAAAACTGCCACCAACCCCCCCCCCCCTCTCACTCCCAAATTTTTCCCCTTCTTGCTCCATCTCACCTGCAAAAGGCCAAAGCCCCCACATCCTCGCCACCTATCCATCTCGTATCCTTTGACTCCTCCCCCAATTGATGCTTTACGGGGTGCATAATTTGCTTGTATCTAAATGACTTCTTCTCTGACAACGACCAAGAAGAACAAGTCATTTGCCTTCACCAATGACCTCAATGGCTGTCTCTCATAGACCTCCCCTTGCCCCTCCATTTTGGCTCCTTCGCTGATGAGTGATGACCTCCCAATCCCGTAGTGAGTTTCTTTGCTGCTTAAGTTTGATTTGCTGTGCCTGACATGCTTGTGAATGAGGACCAACAAAACCAACTATGCCAACCCAGCTCAGCTTCCCCCTCTCCCTCCCACCGCTGGAGTTCGGTCCCATTATTGTGAAGCCAACAAGGACAGTCAAGCGCAAAAATCCCCCCAAAACCCAGCCCCACGTCTAATTAACCGCCTTACAAGGGCCAGAAGACAATAATGTATAGTCTCTGCTCCCTATTATGGCGCCAGAGACACTCACTCACACAAGTGAGTGAGTGACTGAGCCGGTTAATGCCATTACATCACATGGTGGCATATAACAAAAAAACAGTTCAAACATCCAATAAACAACTACAAAATCATCAAACTAGAAAAATCAAAACACCAAAAATGAATTATATGTATAAAAGGCAAAATAGCATAACATAGAAAGAAATATCCATCCAAACAAAATTACCATACAAACACGAAAACATTCAAAATGAGAAACATGCATTTATAGAAAACAATAGAGAGTAATGCAAAATACGAGAATAGCGCTCACCCGCAACGAATGCATAGGCCAGCGTAGCCACCAGCGCGAAGCTTCCAGCCTTTCTTGAACTCGGAGGTCTCCTGCCTGCAATGGAAGCAGAGTAATGGCGAAGAAGACGAGAACGCAGACGGAGGAGAAGCAGGGGCAACCATTGCACAAAGGAAGCTCATCTACAATGCCACAGAGAAGAGAGAGAAAACGAAAACGAAAACGAAAGCGAAAGCGATAGTGAAAGAGACAGTGAAAGTGAAGGCAGAGAGAGATATATATATATACATATATGACACTGACAACGAAGGGGATTCGGAGTGGTACTCTACTGTGTGATTGCTCAGACCAATGTGTGAATTCCATTTGGGGGATTAGGGTTTTGGGACCGTTGGATTTGGAGAAATTTGGAAATATGGTTTGGTAGGCCAAAATGGGTATTTACCCATAAAATACTAACTATTTAGTTAGTAGGCAAGGTTTAGAAACATATTTTGTTTATAGCAACTCGAGTCTTAAAAACTCGATTTTGGTCTTCAAAATCGAGTCTTTAAGGCTCGGTTTGTAGCTTGGAGCAACTCTGATGTGGCAGAAGTGCCACATGGCATTTACATGGAAATCGAGTCTCTAAGACTCGATTTCTAAGTCCTATATATAACACTCAGACCAAACACCAGAGCATCAGAGGAAAAACCCAGAGAAAAGAGAAAAAGAAAAAAGAAAACCAGAAACAGGGAGGGAGAGAAGATCGAGATCGGAGACCCAGGAGCGCGCGGCATGACCAGAAACTGACCAGCGACCCAGGCTCGCGCCGACCAGCGTCGAGCTCGGCCACGGGCTCGCACCGGCCAGCGTCGCGCGCGACCCAGGCTAGCGCGAGCCTGGGTCGCGCGCGGCCTGGGGCTCGCGCGAGCCTGGGTCGCGCGCGAGCCCCAGGCCGACGCGAGCCCCTGGCCGCGCGCAACCCAGGCTCGCGCGAGCCTCAGGCCGCGCGAGACCCAGGCTCGCGCGAGCTTGGGCCGCGCGCGACGCTGGTCGGCGCGAGCCCCTGGCCGCGCTCGACGTTGGCCGGCGCGAGCCCCTGGCCGCACGCGACGCTGGCCGGCGCGAGCCCCAGGCCGCGCTGGTGAGGTTCTCTGTTTCTCTCCCTCTGATCTGATCTGAGTAGCTGTGTGTTTCTCTTTCTCTCCCTCTGATCTGCGTAGCGGTGAAATTTCTTAAATTTGTTTTGGGTATTTTGGCACGTAGAGACTTAGAATTTTTTTAAAAAAAATTAGGGTTTGAAATCGAGTCTTAGAGACTCGATTTCCAGGTGGACACCCATGTGGACAAAGTGCCAAATCAGAACTAATCTAAGCATCCAAATCGAGCCTCAAAGACTCGATTTTGAAGCCCAAAATCGAGCCTCTGAGGCTCGAGTTGCTAGTTTTGCATTTACTTTCAAAACCGCGTCTATTAACTAGATAGTTTCATTTTTATGGGTATTTACCCATTTCCACCTGGTTTGGTAGGTTTTGAACCTTTTTGAGAAACAAAAAAGGAAGGAAGGGCTGACGTTTAGTCCTCTTCCTAGGGGGAATGATCGGACTAAACATATTTAGGATTTCTATATAGTTAGTTAGACAACGTTTTGAAGAATTAAGGAAAATAGTATCTCGAGTTTTAGAAAATCGAGATCCATATTAGAAATCGAGTCTAAAAGACTCGCCTTGCAAGTGAGAAAGTGCCACATAGATCTCGAGTCTTTAAGACTCGAGTTTTATGCAAAAAAAAATTCACCTATAGCAGCGTTTTTAAGCCTTACAGTGACGTTTTAAAGATCTATAGCGGCGTTTTCCTGCAAAAAAAATTTTGTAAATACCAGGTTTATGGGGCCCTATAGTGGCGTTTTTAAGCCCTATAGTGACGTTTTAAAGCTCTATAGCGGCGTTTTTATGCAATTTATGGAAATCGAGTCTTTAAAACTCGATTTTCACATTGATTTTTTTCTCACTTTAATCCACTTCTCTTTCAAATCGAGACTTAAGAACTCGAGTTTTATTTTAGAACTCGAGTTTTAGACACTCGGGATGCTAGTTTTCAACATTGTTTTGAAACATGACAACTAACTAAATTTTTTAATATTTATTGTTATTTAGAAAAAAAATTCCTCTTCCTAGTTCAAACGGGCGGAGTCTTTCAGTTTCATTTCTCAACGGCCCTCAAATTCTGCTCTTACTCTCCTATCGTCGCGTTCCCTGCACGCTCCATTAAGAAAATGTCCCCAAATAATAATATTCTTTTAAAAATTTTAAGTAAAATTCAAAATTTGAAACTTCATATGTAATATCTAAACACACTCAAATTTTAAGTGAGTAATTTGCAATTTAGCCTAAAATATAATAGAAACCTTATATTTGCTTTGGTGAAAATGCAATAAACAAGTTACTAGAATTTTGAAAGGAAAATGTTAGAACAACAAACTATTTTGCAAAAGAATTTATGAACTATTAATGTGGTGAGCAATTTTTGGTAAGAAAAAAATTTATTTAAGTGGTAAGCAATGATGAGAACTAGAAAAAATTTACCACAAGTTTTTGTAATTTTTAAGTTGAATTATTGTATGGCATGTGGTTTAATTTTAGAAAAGTGTTATGTACATAACATCTTCACACCACTTTCACAACAAATCTTAATTAGTAGGTTATTACAGGTTCTTAATTTGAATTCATCACTGACATTACTTTCTTGTCCACTAGTAACAGTAAATAACAACTTGTCACATAAAATTTATTATAAAAGTGTTGTAAAAATGTCTCTATGAAAGTGTTGTACAAACAGTATTCCTCTTAATATTATGTTCAGTTACAACTATAATAAATGATGTCATAATGTTGTGACATTATTATTAAAAACTATTGTGATTCTCTTACCTGTCCATGTTTGGAAAGGTAATAATATTTTGTTTTTCAGGCTCCGTTTGTTTCAACGGAATTTGATTTTCGGAAATTAATTTCCGGAAAATTGGACGTTTGGGTGCGCTGGAAAATTCGGTCAAACTGAAAACAATTTCAGTTTGACCGGAAAATAAGCAAATAACGACTGAAATTGGTTTCAGTCGTTATTTTCGCTTCAAACATTTTCCGGAAACACAGCCTAAGCTCTGCTCTCACCACGCACACGCACAAGCCCACGCCTCACCTTGCGCTCTGCTCTCACCACGATCGCGATCTCGCCGGGACCGGAACTGCGCCGATCGACGTCGATCACGATCGCGATCGCGCCGATTGGCGTCGATCGCGATCATCGAAATCAGCGAGATCGCGATCGCGATCTCGCCGATCTCGCGCGAAGCGTCGATCGCCGCTTCGCGCGATCGCGATCTCGCTTGCGATCGCGATCGCGATCGCGATCGCGATCTCGCTCGAGCGAGATCGCGATCGCGATCGAGATCGGCGAGATTGCGATCGCGATCTCGCCGATCGAGATCGCGCCGATCGCGATCGCGATCGAGATCGCTCCGCGATCGGAGCGATCTCGATCGCGATCGCGATCTCACCGAGAACACAATTTGTCCTTCTGGGTTGTCTCACCGAGAAATTGATTTGTTCTTCTGGGTTTTATTTGAGTTTTTAGGAATGAATGACATTATGTGTTTGTTTGGGAGCTGAGAAAATGTGAGAAAATGTGAGAAAATGTGAGCAACAAGTAAAAAATGTGTTTTTTATGGTATTTTCAAGAATACAACCAAACATCAGAAAATATTTTCCGAAAATTTTTTTGAAATGCACCCAAACACATGAAAACATTTTCTTTTCCGGAAAATAGCATTTCCGGAAAATATCTATTTTCCGGAAATGCTTTTACACGAACCAAACGGAGCCTCAATATAATGTTCTTTAATGAGAGAGTAAATGCATTTAAATGTCTTAAATCTAGTCAAATTGTGTATTGAATTGGCACCCAAAATTGGCATGTGAATCACTTGTTTGTCCTTACATGCTTGAAGAACAAGTCACTTGGCATCCAAACTCAGTCCATGACAGGCATGGCTGCCAACTCATGATAACAGATGAATTTGTAGCAAGTGGTCATTGTTCAAATTCCTAAATGCATACAGAGCAAATTAATTGAAATGTATATTTAAATGGACTGTAGAGAACTAACAATCATCTCCTAAGAAGCACAGACACTTCATTTGAGGTGTCATTCAGACACTTGACACTTTTCGGACACTTCTGCATACATGTCCTAATTGTCATTTTTTTTTAAAATGCAGGACACAACCAGAACATGAGAATAAGAGGAATACCCTTTCACAAAACAAAGATAACATTCATGCTTGAATTATAATATTACATTTGAAAATTAATAAATATCTTTATCCTTGATTTGTATTCTAATTTTTGAACATCCTTTAATAGTAATGAATTTACTTTATTATCAATTATTACTCTTAATTTGATAAAAATTTATTAATAATATATAGAAATAAAATATTTATTATTTTTCTTAAATTAATATATGTTTAATATTATATGATACAAAATGCTTAACCATATATAAAAATATATTTAATAACTAATTAATATACGTATTTTCGCCTTACATGTATCCTACTTTTTCAAAAATTGTCATGTCGTCATACCATATCCATACCCATACCTGTCTCCATATTTGTTTAGGTGCTTCCTAGATTATCTCATTATCAAATATATGCATCCTCTCCATAGTGTGTGGACCCCATAATTAATTGAGACCTACACTCTATAAGAGATAGGCGATGCATATATCCAATGTATGAAATATCACAACAGCTAGTGTGGAGAGGTAAGGACAAAACAAATATGTAACTTCAAGTTGTGAGTGCATGAATAAAAATAAAAATAAATAAGCATGCTAACAAATTTTAGGGAACTTTAGGGTCATTCATTTTTTACCAACTAAGAAAAATATCAAGTCATCAAACATGGATTGGACATTGACTGAGTGCGTAAATTGGATCGATGGTTTAACTAGTAGGTCAATGGTTTAACTAGTGGATCACCACTTATATCGTAATATCAAATAAAAAATACCATTTTTATAAAACTAAAAAGTAATTAAGTAAAGATGAAAATAAGTTTGAGAAATTATAAAATAAATATATAGTTTTAAAAAAAAGAAATGACTGCTTATATTACTAAATAAGATCATGTCTTAAAAACTAACCACGTAAATATAATTTAAAATCAAGGTTTCACAAATAATAGCACAATGGAAACATAAAAGGATAAGCTACAGAATGCAGCTAAATCTTCGCTAAAAAAAATCTTATTATAGGGTATGCATGGATCGAAATATGTTAGGTTTGGGATTTTTTTTTAACCCCACCTAACCTTCTTAGGGTGAAAAAAATTCAACCAAACTATAAAAAAATAAAATAAAATAAAATTGTAGCTTTAAAAAAACAACATAACCCAACTTGTAGAGGTGGGTTCCAGTTAGCTCAACTGGTAAAATCTCTGATGGTTAAATAAGAGATCTAGAGTTCAATCCCCACCTATATCAAAAACCGATTAGTGTCTTGGTCTTATGATAAAGAATCATCATTAGGAGCATACTTCATAAGTTGAAACTCTCTTTAAAAAAATAAATAAATAAATAAAACCTAACTTGTTGAGATCGAGATGGGTCATAAGGTTTAGGCAATTTGTCATGCCTAATTTTTTTCAAATGGTTTTCATTCAACCATTTGAGCACATTATTCAATAAAAATTACACAATTAGGTATAATATTCAAATTTTATCAAAATCAAGTTTCTAAATATTAAAATAAATGAAACTAACAAATTTAAAATACATATTTTTTAAACTATTAAGACTATGTGTTAGGTCAAGTTACTCAAGCTAACAATTTAGCCAACCCAAACCAAACCCAATTGAAGCCATAAAAATAAAAATAAAAAACCAACACCGCAAGAAAAAGCTACTCGAGACATCAAGTTTGATTGGGTCTAATTGGAATTATAAGATTGATCGGTTGAATGCACATACATATCTTAAATTTCTAAGAAATAAAAGATATCTCAAACTCTAAAGTCAAATTCTATGTAAATTATATATCTCACTAGATATTTCTCAAAAAAACAAAAAACAAAAATATCTCACTAGCTACTCCATTCTCATGAATTATGATCTAAGCTAACACTTAAAGTTCTATTTTCATTTAAAAGTCAAGCATTCACATCATTATAAAATCCTATATTTTCATTACACCTCATTCATAGCTTCATATACATTACTGTGGGGGACGGGACCTAAATCTAGCTCGAGGATTGTGACCTAAGGAGGAAATCCAAAGAACGGACTCAGCCTAAGGTGCAACAAGAATTAGAAAGGACTTATAATGGGAAGAGACCACTTGGACTCACTCCCGAGGTAATCTGCTATGCCCATTCTCCCCAGAGACCATTTCAACTTACTACCGAGGTAATCCGAAAAATTCTACTTTACTGAGGATGAAAAGACTATCCGAGAAACAACCTTCCTCTTAACCCATGATCACCCATCATTTACCCTTCTCCTAAGGAACACGTCAAGGGAAACGCAGAGCCTAATGTAATAGTCACCTCCGCATTAGTAAGCTCCTCCTACCTAATGTCAGCTACATTAAATGCTGAATGACTGGCCTGAACAGTGAAAACAACCCCAAAAGTCATCTTCATGATCAAGAAATGGCAGGACAAAAGGCTACTGGAACAAGTATCCTCCCAAATCCAACTAAGAGCTAAACAACTGTAAGATGAGGGGAAACGGCTATAAAAGAAGAAGGAGAACAAGATGAAAAGGGATCCAGAAAAAATGAGAGAACTTAAGCAAGAACAAAAGAGAGAAAGAGAGCTTTTCTTTTGTATTTTCATTTTATAATCCCCTTTTTGTACCATGAGAACAACATTTCTTCGTATATAAACGCAAGATTCATCTTTTTTCTAAATTTGATTAACTGCTTGATCTTCCCATTGTGGATTCTTCTTCCCCGACTTTTTAGAAAGTAGTTGAGTTGATCAAAAAATTTTGTTTAGGAACTCTATACAGCATTTCTGACCCCCACAATAACCAATAATTCCATGAATTTCAACCACATTCTGAAAGTTGATATTATCAACATACATGTAAACTATTATATGTCCAAAAGTGAAATAAAAATAAAATACATGTATACTCTCATTTCATGCCACAAATAAAATAAAAACAAAATACATACACTAGTACAAGCACATTTTGTGGTTAATATAACAAACAAACTAACCACGATTTTTTTTATTTATTGGTTTTTTTTAGTAGCCAACGAAAAAAAAAAAAAAAACCACTGTTATATTGGTTATCTTGGATAGTACATGATGAGTTAGAAATTTATGATCATCATAAATCTGAGATCGTCATTAACCAAGAGAAGACATTACACATTTATTACACTCATTGATGACAAAGAGTAACGAATGGAGCAATGATCACAGAGTAAGCTGTGAACTTCAAACAAAGATTTTGTAATGCACTGGCTGTTGAACATAAATACAACAATTCATTGTCCATTAATGAGGCATGCAACTATAAAAAGAAAAGACAACAGAAGTTAAAGGTACACACAAATACTCTATGAAAATCACTCTTCAGTCTATTTTTCTCTAAAATCTTTCTCCCTTACTAACTTAAGCATCAAAGGCAGTTTGGCTAACGCCACACTGGTGTGTTACTCTTCCACCTAGTTCATTTTTGCAGTTTCTCCTCCAACAGAGATGACCCCAGTCACAACTTCGTCCATCCACTACGACGAGGAGCTCAACTATTGATTTTTTGCGTCATTAGTTTGACGCTATTTGTGGTAAACGCTAATCATTCAAGCCATCTTTCCCAATGACAAAAGAGTTTCTCAAAGTACAAGATGGAATCAGAAATCACACAACAGCAAGAAGCTATGCAACAATAACAAATCCAAACCCTCCTGACTAATGTGAAAGAGCTGACTCGCCAGAATGAAGAGCTACAAAAGACAATGGAATCCCAAAACGCAAAACATCGGCAAACAGGTGAAAACCAGAATGAAGAAGAATCAAACTCTCAAGCTAACACGCTAGACAAGACCTCAGGAGAAGATTCCTCCAGGATGGAGAATGAGCTTCGCAACATGAGGAAGGAGATGGACGAGTTAAAAAGTGCCATGAAGGACAAAGGCTGAGAGAATTTGGATGGAATGATTCGAAGGATGGACTCACCATTCACTACTGAAGTATTGAACCGTCCCCTCCTATCGAAATTCCACCTCCCACAGTTGGAGTCGTATGACGATTCCAAGGATCCCTTAGATCACATTGAATCATTCAAGACACTAATCCTATTGTAGATGACCCTAGACGAGGTGATGTGCAGGGCATTCCTAACGACACTGAAATGAGCAGCTAAAGTATGGCTCAACAAGATACTCCCAGGAACTATTGCGGATTTTGAACAACTCAACAAGAGTTTTGTTCATCATTTTCATTAGGGGATAAAGACACAAGAAGCCAACCGGTCATCTTCTCAACATTCAATAGGCAAAAGGAGAATCACTAAGACAGTACGTGACCTGATTCATGAAGGAGCTACTATAGGTAGACAAAACTGAAGATCAAGTCATCCTAACAACTTTCCAAGTAGGGTTGCTACCTAGGGATTTTTTCTTCTCATTCACCAAAAGCCCACCAAAAACGGTCGTGAAATTGCTCTGAAAAGTTCAGAAGTACACGAATGCAAAAGACGCAGTGCTTGTAAAAGAAATGAAAGGAAAAAGGAAGAGAGACAAAGGAACAAGAAACAATCATGATAAAAAGAAAGAGACACGAAGTGTTGGGCAGACCATAGGGAAAAAAAAGGAACTTCTAGATAGGAAGCCAAAGTTCGCTAACTTTACTCCTCTAATAATGCCAATTAAGCAAGTCCTGATGTAGATAAGGGACGATCCCTCCCTACAATGGCCGAAACCAATCAGTACTCCAGCAGAAAAAAGAGACAAGAACAAGTACTGTAGGTTTCATCAGGACCATGGGCATCGTACCGACGAGTGTAGACATTTGAAAGATCAGGTGGAGACTTTAATTTAGCAAGGAAAGTTACAAAAGTATGTTAGGAAAACGGAGCCCTACAGATACTAACGGAATGACGATAAAAACAGAAATCAAGAAGCAAGAGATAGTAAACCTCCTGCAGGAGAAATAAAGACAATCTCGGGAGGATTAATGACAGGCGGAACATTGAAGTCCCTAAAAAAAGCCCATGAAAGAGAAATAAATAGTGTCCATTCACGGCTCCCTCCAATGAAGATGCTAAGGAAAGAAGAACCTGACATCGTTTTCTCAGGGAGAGACAGTCACGGCATTACGCAACCCCATGACGATCCACTGGTAATCATGCTCAAAGTAGAAGAATTCAACATCCACCAGGTACTCATTGACAACAGAAGCTCAGCAAATATCATCTACTTACCTGTGTTTCAGTAGATGAAACTAGACAAGGGAAGGATCAAGCCTTTCACCTCTCCTCTAGTGAGCTTCACTGGTGATAGAATTGTCTCTAGAGGCATCGTCACTCTAAACGTAATTGTAGGCACTTACCCAGCATAGGTCACCAGGGAAATTGATTTCCGCATAGTTAACTGCCCTTCAACATATAACATCATCTTAGGAAGACCTGCACTCAACAGACTAAGAGCAGCAACATCAACATATTACTTAAAGGTGAAATTTCCAACAGCCCATAGAGTGAGAGAAATTAGAGGAAATCAAGTTCTGGCAAGAGAGTGCTACCAAGCTGCCTTAGCATTTGGAGAGAACCACACATGGGTGATCAATGAACTAGAGCCTATCCTGAACCGTTAGAAACACCACAGGAAGTTAGGAGATTCGACAAAGGTATTGAAAATAGGATCAGCACTCCCAACTCTGGAGAAAGAGAAGATGGTTTCCTTCTAAAGGGTAAACCAAGATGTTTTCGCCTGGAAACACAAGGATATGCCCAGAATTGATAGGAAGATCATACAGCATCGTCTCAATGTCAACTCAAAATACAAACCTGTGCAGCAGAAGGGGAGAATATTTGCCCCAAAGCACAACAAAGCAATAACTGAAAAAATAGAGAAGCTACTAGAAGCTGGTTTCATCAAGGAAATCTTCTACCCAGATTGGCTAGCAAACGTGGTAATGGTAAAAAAGAGCAATGGCAAATGGAGGATGTGTATTGATTTCATAGACCTGAACAAATCCTACCCAAAGGATAGCTTCCCATTGCCAAGGATTGATCAACTGGTAGACTCAACTACTGGACACAAACTTTTAAGTTTTATGGACGCATTTTCTGGATACAACCAAATCCTTATGGATGAAGAAGATCAAGAGAAGACATCGTTCGTCACCAGCCAAGGGTTGTACTGCTACAAAGTTATGCCCTTTGGATTAAAGAACGCGGGAGCCACATGCCAAAGATTGGTGAACCACATATTCTCTCACCAAATTGGAAGGAATGTGGAAGTATATGTAGACGATATGCTAATGAAAAGTAAGGACGAAGCCAACCACTTGGACGATCTGAAAGAAACTATCAGCACACTATGTAAGTACAATATGAAATTAAACCTTGCAAGTGTATTTTTGTTGTTGCTTCAGGAAAATTCTTGGGATTCATGGTGTCCTAACAAGGCATAAAGGCAAATCCAAACAAAGTGGAGGCAATAATCGAGGTCAAATCACCAAAAATAGTGAAGGAGGTTCAGAGCCTGACATGAAAGGTCACAGCTCTAAACAGATTCGTCTCTAGGGCAACAGACAAGTGCATGTCATTCTTCAAGGTATTGAAAAAGGCCTTTCAGTGGACTGACGAGTGTGAAGAAACCCTTGCAAAATTAAAAGAGTACTTAATGAAGCCACCATTGTTAAGTCCCTCAGTGATGGGAGAGAAGCTGTACCTCTACTTAGCAGTGTCTAACACAGCAGTGAGTTCGACACTGATCAGAGAAGAACAAAAAGTCCAAAAGCTAGTCTACTATACTAGCCAGGCATTCCAAGGAGCAGAGGCAAATTACCCAAAGATGGAAAAGATAGCTTTCGCATTGCTGGTCATTTCCAAAAAACTCCGTCCTTACTTCCAAGCACATTCCATCGTTGTCATAACAGACCAACCAATAAGAAAGACGATAAACAAGATAGATGCAGCAGGATGACTCATTTAATGCGCAATTGAATTAGGCCAATTTGACATCGAATATCGGCCTCGAGCAGCAATCAAAACCCAAGTACTAGCAGACTTCATTGCAAAATTCACTTACCCCTACAAGAAAGAAGAACTCCCCCTAGAAATATGGACGGTCCAAATAGATGGGTCTGCCACGAAAAAAATAAGAAGGGAAGGAGTAGTGCTCATACCTCCAAAAGGAGAAATATTGAAGTATGTAGTTAGACTACAATTCTCAGCAACAAATAATGAGGTAGGGTATGAAGCATTGCTAACAGGGCTAAACCTAGCAAAAGCTCTCAGGGCAAAGAATCTCATCGTCTAGGCTAATTCTCAGTTGATAATTGGACAAGTGAAGGGAGATTATGAAGCCAAAGAAAAGAGGATGCAGAAGTACCTAAGGATCGTCCAACAACTCTCGCAACACTTTGACAGACTAGACTTTGTGCAAATCCCTCAAGCCAAAAATGCAAAAGCTTGACTTCCTAGCAAGATTGGCCTCGTCAGACAACTACAACATGACCTCCGAACTATGTGTAGAGATAAGGGGGCAACCAAGCACAGAAGGTGAGCAGGTTCTGAAGATAAAAGAACAAGACGAGTGGATGACTCCCATTGTCCATTATTTGAAGGAAGGATGGCTCACAGAAGATAAAATAGAAGCAAAGAAGAAACAGATCAGAGTAGCTCGCTTCATCATTATTGACAATGTACTATACAGACGAGGTTATTCAGTCTCATACTTAAGATGTGCCAGCTCAAAAGAAGCAGATTATGTGCTCTTCAAGATACATGAGGGAATTTGTGGAAATCATGCTTGGGCAAGGTCTTTAGCAGGAAAAGCACTCAAAACAAGATATTATTGGCACTTTGCAAAAGGATGCCCAGTACCTTGTCAGAGCATGCGATAAGTGTCAACACTTCGTAAATGTCCAGACGAGACCAGGAGAGACAATGACACCTGTATCCTCACCATGGCCCTTCGCCCAATGGGGAATTGACATTATGGGCCCATAAAGCAACTCAGATTTCTAATCGTCGTGATTGATTACTTTACAAAATGGGTAGAAGCAGAACCAGTGATAACGATAGGAGAGGCTAAAGTCACAAGCTTTGTATGGAAAAACATCATCTGTACGTTTGGAGTCCCACATGTCATAAAATCAGATAATGGAAAGCAGTTCGACAATCCCAAGTTTCGAAAATTTTGCCAAGACCTAGGAATTAAGAACCACTAATCTTTTCTAAGACACCCTTACGCCAATGGTCAGACAGAAGTGACGAACAGAAGTTTGCTCAAAATTATCAAAACTCAGCTTGAGGGGGTAAAGCGGGCATGGCCTGAAGAACTACCAAACATCCTTTGGGCATATAGGACAACCACAAGAGTTCCAACAGGAGAAATACCATTTAGACTGACATTTGGCACTAAGGCCGTCATACAGTGGAAATGGGACAAACGAGCCTTCGAGTCAAAAATTATGAAGGTCAAAAGAATCAGTAGGAGCTTAACAGCAACTTAGATCTGATTGATGAAGTCAGAGAGGAGGCCATGAAGTGAATGGCCAAACACAAGGAAGCAATGGCCAGATACTACGACAGAAATGTCAAGGTAAGAAGGTTCAACACAAGAGACCTTGTCCTCAGGAAGATATCACAGGCAACAAAGGACCCATCCCAAGGAAAATTAGGACCAGCTTGGGAAGGCCCCTATGAAGTAATTTGTCACTCCCGAGAAGACTCTTACTACCTAAAGTCTTTAGACGACCAGGAATTGCCTCGACCATGGAACATAGATCATTTGAAGAAATACTACCATTAAGGAATCCTTTACGTTTCAAGTTGCCTTATCTTCATATCGGTATGTACAACAATTATTACTTTTGTCATTCATAGATCAATAATACATAAAAGCATTATCCATGCGTATTTATCAATGATTATTCATGAGTTATTTATCAACAAAAACATGTGCAACACTCAGGAGTTATTCTTGGGAGATGTCCCAGGATCTTCATCGTTAAAATTTCAAATCAAAAGTTGTTCATACACATACAACGGCGCCATAGCCATCAAAGTTGTTAATACACAACTACCAAAGTCGACTAAATCAAAAGTTGTTCAAACAAAACTAACATCATCATTAAAACATGACTCAACAAAAAAGCTGTTCAAACACAGATAAACATAAAAAGTTGTTCAAACAAAATTAACATCATCATTCAAACATGACTTAATAAAAAAGTTGTACAAACACAACTAAACATAAAAAGTTTTTCAAACACAACTAACATAGTCATTCAAACATGACTCAATAAAAAAGCTGTTCAAACACAGCAAAACATAAAAATTTGTTCAAACAGGGGCAGCACCACCTTATGGCCAGGGCGGCCCAGGACCACCCTAACTTGAAAAAAAAAATTATACATAATAATTTAAAATTATATATTTATCTACCTTTAAAAAAAAATTTGGGAACACCCTGAATTTTTTTCATGCCAATAAAATTAAATTTTGGTCAATAATTTGAGCAACTTAACAATATATTAGAGTCTTTTAAGCAAAAAGAACCACATGCTTTTATATTCTTTTAAGCCTATACTACAGCTTTACTTTTAGTTTTTGCTTTACCTAACACACTGTCATTGTACGACTACTTTTCCTCAATTTAGCTTTTTTTATTGTACAACTACTTTTCTTTTTTCTTTTTCTGATAATTTTTATTAGAAAAAAATAGTAGTTCTAGTTAATTAAGTGAATAAACTTAAAAAGTTACTTAATTTTTATACAACATCAATTATTTCATTATATATATATATATATAATAAACTTTTTATTTTTATGATCATAATTAAACATGTGATTGTCCATTCTAAGGAAATTTGATTAAATTTACCCGAAAAGTGTCACTAAATATTATGTTTTTACATTTTGCTATCATATTATTAGTAATAAACTTATTATATTTTTAATTATATAATTTAAAATTTATTAATTATATTATTTATGATATCACCAGTTTGACCATCGGTCGAATCTCAGTCCAACTAAAAAACCAGTAACCAATTCCTTTTCTGGTTCTTTCACCGGACTGGTTTATAAAACCATGGAAAAAAACCCAAAATAAAAAAATTTGAACGAAAATCTGGAAAAAAAAAATTATAATAAAACCACTAACAAGGCCCAAACCAAATGCCAATAGAAAAGCCCAATACAAGATCAATCTCATCTCAGACTAAGACTATCACTACTCTAACACCAACACGATTATGTTTTTAATTCAACAAATATTATAAATAAATAAAAAATCCTCACTGCCTCAGTGCCTCATGGATTCACAAGTCATTAAACAATTTAAACTAAAACTAAATCAAACCTAAAGGCTAAAAGGAAATAAGAAACTCACTTACTCCCCCTAGCCATCATCGTCCATCCTTATTCAACAACACTAACAACAACCACAACTGAACTCCACAAGTTTTATGTTGTAAAATTTTATGTATTTACCTGTTTTTTGATTGTTGTTGTCATCAATATATAAAAATTTCTCTTTATTAGATTGTGTAATTTATGCTTCTTGAGGAACACCCTAGATAAATTTCATGGAGCCGCCACTGTGTTCAAACACAACTAACATCGTCATTAAAACATGACTCAACAAAAAAGCTATTCAAACACAGCTAAACATAAAAAGTTGTTCAAACACAACTAACATCGTCATTCAAACATGACTCAATAAAAAAAGTTGTACAAACATAGCTAACATAAAAAGTTGTTCAAACACAACTAATATCGTCATTCAAACATGACTCAATAAAAAAAAAAAACTGTTCAAACACAGCTAAAAATAATAAGTTGTTTAAACACAACTAACACCGTCATTCAAATATGACTCAATAAGAAAAGTTGTTCAAACACAAGCTAAACGTAAAAAAAAATTTAAACACAACTAATATCGTCATAATTCAACTATCCAAACGCAAACAAGTCATTACCATCGTCATTTAAACATGACTAAATGAAAGGTTTTCCAAACACAACCACGCATGAAAAGTTGTTTAACACAACTAAAGCATGAAGGTACCCAAAAACCTTCGTCATCTGAACACAACAAAGATCTACTTAAAAAAAAAAAAAAATTCATGTCAGCAATTCATAAATTTATTTATCATTATCAGAAAGCAAATGCATGCCCAAAACACACGGGTTTAAAGAAATTGTTTAGATAAGCTACTCAAAATAATGAGCCCATAAAAGACATTGTGTTCGTTTACAAAAAAAAAAAAAGTAAATTAATATTCATCAGGAGTGGGATTTGCAAGAGTTATGGGTGTGGCCTCTTCAATCACCTCAGCTACAGTTGTGGCTTCTACCATCACATTCTTAGATGTAGCTTCGAAAGGACGATCGGACAAGAGCTCCTTCTCAACATCACCCATAACAAGACCAGAAAGGTCCAAATCTAGGTGATGCTTCGCCATCCATTTCCTGAAAAGCTTGAAGCCCTCCACATAATACTCACACAATTCATCTGAGTAAGCATCGGAGTCCTTGAACTCTTGCACCGCCATAGCCCCGGCTTTTTGCAACTTGAGCTACAGATCTCCCATTTGTTTATCCTTCAGCTTACAAAAATCTTTCTCCACTTGAACACTCTTCTCCAAGGCCGCAACATGTTCTTTGTCATTCTCAGCCCTAACAACAAGGATGGCAACCTTGTTCTTTAGCGTCTCATTCTCAACAGAAATGGATTTGATCATAGGCTCAACTGTGGACACATTCTTCTTCAAGTCTAGAAGCTTCCCAGAGACTAACAAGGATTCCCCCAAAGCCTACACATAAATCTCTCTTAGTAAAAATAAAACAAAAGAGAAAAAAAGCAATCTACATTACCAATGTATACTTGCACAAGCTTCTGAAGGTGAGACGACATCACTTCACTTGATGACTTCGCCATTAAAAGACTTAGGTCATCCACAAAGAGTGCCTCATGAGCCTTCAAGGCAACAACATCAGCATCGTCCTAGAAAGAGGGGAGAAAAGACTTGTCTCCTCCCCAGCAGAAGCAATCACCTCTAGAGACGAGGTAAGGGAGGCAGGACACTTAGCAAGTGAATGGGCAGAGGGAGGAGTCAATACAAGATTTTCCTTGGAAAGGTCGCCTACCTTCAAACGCTTCCTTGAAATAAGGCCACTGACGAGGCCAACTTTTGCCTTCTTCTCTTGAGCTTCAGCCAACTTTTGTTTACTAAATCTGGTCCTCATTCTTGAAAAAAAAAAAAAAAAAGGAATAACGATTGGGGAGAAAAGATGGAACACTCACTCTTTTTCACAACTTCAAGATTTCTCCGGACCTTACTTGACGATTCTAGACCCAAAAAATGAAGGAATAGTGATTAGGGACAGACGAGCTCGTCAAAATCCTTGACGGTCTCCAAATATTCCTTCACCTTTTCAACACGACGATGATATCTCTTCTTCAAACAAGGGCATTAAGGAACTGCCAACTGAACAAGGAAGGAGTTGTAGGAGGCAAAAATTTGTCAAGCCAATTACAAAATGTCACATCAAAAATTTAATGACAAATTCCAAATTAATATGTCATTAAATTAATTAAGTCAAATGATGACATGTGTCATCCAAGTTGACATCACATTGGCATATTAAAATTTGCCACGTGTTATTTGGCCCACAAGATAATGATAAATTGTCTATTCAAAATTGATGGATAATTATCTTTATTAAAAACAAGTAAATAAAATAAAGATAAAATTCCTATTCAAAATTGATGGATAATTATCTTTATTAAAATAAATAAATAAAATAGAGATAATTATTTATCTTTATTGATTATTATTTTTATCAAAATATGATAGTTATCAAAATAGATAAATAGAGATAATTATCTCTAAGAAGAATTTGGGCCAATCAAAAGTCTATTACATACTTTCAAGTATATCAATTCGAAGTGGAGCTTATCCTCTAAAATCACTATAAATAGAGGACATCCTCTCTCATTTTCCACACGAAGTTTTTCAAGAGGCCCAAGCTATGAAGAAATTATGTCTCAAGAGTCTTTGAAGAACTTGAAGCATCTTTGAAGTACATTCAAAGGGCTTGAAGAACTTGCAGGACAAAAAATCTCTAACAAGCTCAAGGCTATAGATTTGTTGTGAAGACCGTTCAATCCATCTTCCAACCAAAGTCAAGAAGATCTCTTGTTCGAGTTCTTTGAAGTTCTATTGGAATTAAGCTAAAAGGCCTCCATAAACTTCAACAAACCCAAATCTTTGAAGCTCAACAGATCAAGTCTCTAAAGCCCCGAAGGATTTCAACCTACGAGCCTTCACATTCGAAGACTTGAAGAACAATAAATCTCTAATAAGTTCAAAGCTAGAGATTTGTTGTGAAGACCATTTAATCCATCTTCCAACCAAAGTCAAGAAGATCTCTTGTTTGAGTCAAGTTCAAAGAAGATAGAATCATAGGGTATTCTTTTGTAAAAGAATTGAAATAGAGATTGTACTCATTATTCATCAATATAAATTTATATTTGCAAACCATATTTCTTTTCAATTGTCTGATTTTCTGCAATTGGGAAATTTTGTGTTTACAGGAGTACTAAGAAAAAGGAACAGGAGGGAAAAATGCGAGATAAATGGCCAAAATGAGCGCGGGAAAACAAAAAAAAAAAAAATCTGCACGTCGAACGCATCCTGACCATACACGTGGCACTTAACAACTCATACATCAACTTGTCATAAACGCGCCATACACGGAATACGAAGCATCAAACGGATATGTTTTCATCTCGTCTAACAAACAAAAATTCAAACAAGGGGGTAGCTGATGAGTCAGATATTTATGATCGTCATTAATCTGAGATCGTCATTAACCAAGAGAAAACGCTACGCATTTATTACGCTCATTGATGACAAAGAGTAACGAATGGAGCAACGGTCACGAAGTGGGCTATGAACTTCAGACAAAGATTTTGTAACGCACTAGCCGTTGGACATAAATACAACAATTCATTGCCCATTAATGAGGCACGCAACTATAAAAAGAAAAGGTAACAGGAGTTAAAGGTACACACAAATACTCTACAAAAATCACTCTCCAGTCTATTTCCCTTTAAAATCTCTCCCTTACTGACTTAAGTATTGGAGGCGGTTTGGCTAACGCCACACCGGTGTGTTACTCTTCCACCTAGTTCATTTTTGCATGTTCTCCTTCAACAGAGATGACCCCAATCATGGTTTCGTCCATCTATTACGATGAAGAGCTCAACTGCTGATTTTTTGCATCATCAGTACAAATTGTTCATTTATGTTGGAAAGCCTCCATAAAATTTGGTGGCTCATCTTTTAATACCTAATTAACATTATCATCAAATACTTCAAAGTACAATAGAATCATTATTTTGACACTTTTTTTTTGGGAGATTTTTTGTCACATTTTTTTTAAGAGAGTTTTAATCTATGACGTCCACTCCTAATAATACCTCTTTATCATTAAACTAAGATACCAATTGGCTTTTGGTTTAGGTAGGAATTGAATCACAGATCTCTTATTCAACCCTTAAAGATTTTACCAATTAAGCTAATTGGAACCCACATAATTTTGACACTTAAAAAGTAATTTTAACATAAATTTATTAAAGATATATTCAAAATTTAGATTTTCAAAGTAATGGATATAGAATAGATCATTGGAGTGTAGATGTTCTAACCTAATTTGAAGTTACCAATTAGATGTTCGAGCGTAGATGTTCTGATCTGATTTGAAGTTACCAATTAGATGTTCCAATCTCGTTTTGGCCCTTTTCACGTAAGTGATTAATGGTAAGTATGAAAAATCAATAAATACATAATACCATTACCATGAGGCTAGGCATATGGGTTTCTTACCAAAAATATATATAGCCTTGCCATAAAATACCTATATCAACTGGTAAAATATTTTATAGTTGAATAAGAGATTTGGGGTTCAATCCTCACCTATACCAAAAATCAATTGGTGTCTTGGTTTGACAATAAAGAATTATTATTGGGAGTAGACGTCATAGGTTGAAATTCTCTCTCAAAAAACCACACACTATCTAAAAAATGTAAAAACTACGCTATCCCACAAGGTTTGGCAAGGCAACATATATATATATATATAGGGACGGACCCAATGTGGGACCCATAAGGACCTGGGCCTCCTTGGCCCAAATAAAAAAAATTGTTCTGCTTGTTATATTTTTCATTTTTGTAGTTAGGCGCTTTCTTCCAAAACCTTAAGCCTTCTTCTCTCCAATCAGCCTAACTAACCTAGTCCAACTAGTAACTATCCAATCCAAAAACTTAACAAAAACAATAGAACTCATAATAGTAATTGTATTTTAGCAAAAATACTATTTAACACCAAAAAACCATGTTCGATTGGAGAAGTTAAAACTAAATGTTTTGCAACTACAATAAATTGGTATAAATAATAGTTAACTGTAGCAAGTTGTTAAAAATAAAATACAATATTTAATTAAAATTCTCTTTCTTCCTTCAATTAAGAAACTCAAATTCTCTCACTTCCTTTATTATTTTAATGAGTTGTTTAAATTATTTTTAAATAAAGTGGTAAAAAAATAGAACATTTGATATTGAGTGTATTGTAAAGTGAGGTAGTAAAATAAATAAAGTAGATTTTTGAGGTGCTAAAAGCTAAATTTTTAGCACCATTGCTATGAATGCTCTAAATTCTACCCAAAAAAAAACTCAGCCAGTCTAGTATTTAAAAACAATATATATATATATATATATAAATATATATATATATATATATATATATATATATATATATATATATATTGTTTTTGTTGGTAGATGATTACATCTTAATGTATTAAAAAACAATGATTTTATGTATTTATAATTTGTTAATACTATATGGATGCTTATTTAGAGTTTTTTTTTTTTTTTTTTGCTTATACGTCAGTCTCTTCTAGCTTGAAATCCTCTCTCTCTCTCTCTCTCTCTCTCTCTCTCTCTCTCTCTCTCTCTCTCTCTCTCTCTCTCTCTCTCTCTCTCTCTCTCTCTCTCTCTCTCAATGGACATTGTTCAAATACCTAATTACATAAAGTGCAAAATAAAAGAAATTTTTACTTAAATGAAGTGTAGAAAAACTAATAATTATCACTTGTATCGAATACTATACACCCTTTCTATTACAGTGTAAACTTCATAATTATGTTAGACCTACACACTATGAGAGAAAAGCGATACATATATATAATGAATGAAATATCACAAGGGCTAGGAAGGAGAGTTAGAGCCAAGGAAAATATTTAATTTCAATTTGTGAGTGTTTAAATAAAAATGAACTTCTAAGGCTGCTATCAAATTTTAGGAAACTTTGGGGGCAATTTTGTTTTTGATTAACTAAGAAAAATATCAAGTTATTAAATTTGGATCATACGCTGACCAAGTGTGGAAGTTGGGTAGCTGATTTAATCAATTGGCCACTAATCAAACAGCAGGATCAAATAAAAAAAATTAAATTATTTTTGTAAATTTTTTTTTAAAAATTAAGTAAATATAAAAAAATGTTTGACATCCCATAAAACAAATATGTAATTTGAAAAAGAAAAAAGAAAACACTTGCCTATATTACTAAATAAATTTAAGTCTCAAAAACTATTCACCTAATAATAATTTAAAATCAAGGCCTCACAAGTAATATCACTAGAAAAAATAAAAGGATGTGCCATATAAATGCAACCAAACCTTTGCTGAATAAAAATTTATTATAGGGGTGTCCATGAATCGAAGTGAGTAGGGTTAGGGATATTTTTCAACCACACCCAAAATAGGCATGAGAGTCATCTATTTGTCCTTACATGCATGAAGAACAAGTCACCTGGCATCCAAACTTGGTCCATGACATGCATGGCTGCCGCCAACTTATGTTAAGAGATTAATTTGTGACAAATGTTCATTGTTCAAATTCCTAATTATATGCAGAGAAAATTAATAAAAATATTATTTGAATGAAGTTTGGAGAATTAACAATTATCTCATGTATTAAATGTATACATTTTTTCCTTCTTAGTGTGTAGAACTTATAATTGTATAAGACCAATACTTTATGAGAGAGAGGTGATGCATACATTTGATGAATGATATAGGGTAAATTGCAAATTACACCACTAAGGTTTAGGGGTGATTGGATTTTACACCCTGAAGTTTCAGAATTTGGATATTACCCCCTGAAGTTTGGTGATGTTTGGATTTTACACCCTGATATTTCAGAATTTAGATTTAGCTCATATATTTTAGAAGTGTTTGGATTTTACTCCTCAAAATTTTTGGGTGTTTGAATTTTACCCCCTAAATTAGGGGTGTTTGGATATTACCCCCTAGATTTTACCCGATTATGGGGCAATGCTTGGAACATATAACCTATGAAGCACAGGTGTGTTTCTAGATTCGAGTGCGAGTGCGAGTGTGGGTGCGGGTGCGGTGATTAAAAAATTATTAAAAATATTTTTATTTATATTTTCTATATATTACTAAGTATAATTTTTCATATAATTGTAAATATATACCAATTTAAGAGATGATATACATAATACAACCCACAAGTTTATTTTTATTATTTTTTTTACATATATTTTGGCCATGATTTCGACAGAGTTCAAAAGATATCGACTGGTTTTGGTAAATTTTGGCCGATTTTGGCTGGTTTCGACTAGAATCAACATCAAATCGGCTGGTTTCGGCCAGAATCAGAGCCAAATCGGCTGGAATTGACGCGAATCAGCTCGAATCTGCACATGTCGGCGCAAATCCAAAAAAAAAAAAAGGGCTAATCGGCGCGTCGGAGGAGCGTCACCGTGTCGCCGCGAGTCCGGTGCGGGTGTGGCACCCATTTTGCCACGTCGATGCTTCAGAGCATATAACAACACCTAATGCCCATGCAAGGCTATGGAAAATCAGAGTCACCAGTGAAACTTTTTGCATTATCTATGTTTCCATCGACAGCATGGTTGGAAGAAGGAACTGATGGATCAACTAAAAGGCTTGGTACCCATCTTGGGGCTGGATATGGGGCCCATATAGAGGCCTGATCTGTTATCCACCCTAGAGCTAGGGGCCATCCGGGAACCTAATCTGACATCCACCCTAGAGCTAGACCTCGTACCCAACCTAAAACTGGTACCAATCCCCATCTTGGAACAAGACCTGGTGGCATAGGAATATAGTCTAGCATCTATCCCTAAGCCGGAGGGTCAAAACTCGGGAAAACAGGCTCAAGAAGGATTGGAATCCCATGCACTCTGAGCTCACAAACTAGAAAGGTAATGTAGGTCCAAAGCACGGTTGATTGTGCCAGGAAACAAAGTCTATCTTCCTCTATTGCAGCTTGAACTCCTTCGCGCTTTCTTTACTAGTACTCTCTTTCACGAGCTAGTGCTCCAACAATCTCCTCTTGAATAGCCCTATCTCTAGCTGTAGCATCCCCCTTAGCTCCGACCAAACGATCTTGTAACTCGACAATTTGTGATCTCAAGGCAGTCACCTCCTCTCCCACTCTACCTGGGCACTCATCAATGATAGGTCTATTAAATGTCCCCCTAAACAAAGCAGCATAGTCCAAATCATTCTTAACATAGCTCGATAAATCTCTTGTTTTATATGTTGGATCAAAAGGTATAGCCTGAGAACTCGTTAAGGAGGGAGGTGGATCCACTAGCACCTAGAAAACAAGCATAACCTGGTGATATGTCCTTTCAGGCAAGAAAAACTCCCAACTCTTTGAAGACCAAAACCAACGTCGCACCTAAGATATAGCAAGGGCTAGGAATGGCAACGAGTCGGGTTTCTTTTTGCTCGAGCTTGCCCCATAGTCTAGTACCTGTTACCCAAATCTGACCCATTTAATAAATAGATTTTTTTAATGCCTACCCCCTCAAGACCCACGGGCCTTGTTTTGCCATGCCAAATTTAGGCCCAATCCACAACCCAAATCATGGCCCAATCAAAAAAAGATTGAATGGAAGCCTATACCGTGGCCCAAAAAGGAAAAAAAAAAAAAATCATTGTTGCCTAGATTCAAGCCCTATAACGTCCATATTCAAGCCCATATAACACGGCCCAAATGCCAAATCTTAGGACCATTACAAACCTATTAATCATAAATCAATAAATCATAAATCTATAAATCATAGCCAATAAATCAATAAATCACCTAGCTAAGATCACCATTTAATCATAAATCAATAAATCACAGCTAAAATCACCTCCTAAATATAAAAATAAAATAAATCCAACAAGTCCAAGAAATAAGTATGACAAGTCCAACAAGTCCAAGAAATTAAAAAGCTACAAAATAAATCCCACAAGTTTAGGATAATTACAAACCAACAAGTTAATCCAACAAGTCTAAGAAATTAAAAAGCTACTAAATTAATACGACAAGTCTAATCCTCCACAACTGTGACACAACTCCCATCCTCTTCACTAGGCTCCCCATCATCAAGAATTGATTGAAGTATACCGTTTTTATGTAGGCTTTACCTGTAAGAAGCACTTAGTAGTCATATATTATTGACAAATAAGGCCAAAAATATTTGAAACATTGCACTAGACATAAAAATTTGTCAAACAAGATTTATTCTCGATGGTAATCTAATCAATTAAAAACTAGCATAATTATATTAAGGTGTAATTACACATAACTCACCTATGGTTTGGGTGAAAATCACTTTACCTACCCGTGGTTTGAAAAGTATCACTTAACCCACCTATGGTATGTTCCGTTTGTTTTCTGTAACCCACCTCTGTTAAAATCAAGGGTAAATAGGTATTTTTGCTCAAATTTTATGTCTCTCTCCTCCCAAAACAAAAAATATAGCAAAAATGCAAGAAAAACAAGATCAAAAAATGGTATT
The DNA here is from genome assembly GCA_023055345.1 of Quercus wislizeni. NCBI lineage: Eukaryota > Viridiplantae > Streptophyta > Magnoliopsida > Fagales > Fagaceae > Quercus > Quercus wislizeni. The sequence continues at coordinate 1,981,914 of JALGQJ010000031.1, read as the reverse complement.
TGTCTCTCTCTCCATTCACACACAATTTTGAACATGAAGAATGTACCCAAAAAAATAAAAAGCCTAAGCCCCCATTGCCTCTCTCACTATGGAAAATGGAGAACCCGGGAAATCCTAGAATTGAGGGTCTAAATCTAAATCTATTGAATTAGCTCATTGCCTTTTTGATTCCACTAAAAAATGCAAATCCGGCCAACCACGAAAATGACATTCACGAAAACTCTGTTTTAACAACAATTCCACCTTTCCTTCCTCACCTTCTTTTGTGACTACGCTCTCTCTCTCTCTCTCTCTCTCTCTCTCTCTCTCTCTCTCTCTCACACACACACACACACACATAGATATTGATCTGCATAATTGAGCTCTTCTTCTCCTTGTTCTTTGGTTTTCTCGCTATAATAGTGTCAGCATTGGAGCTTAGCAAATCCAGCAAAGATTGCATCAACACCACCTCTGCTTTCAATGCCTTTAAGAATAACTATCTCATCGTTTACTCTCTTATGATGGGTACGCTTTTTTTCGATCTAACTCTTCACTCTTTTTTCTCATCTAGGTTTTGTTTATTCTAGCTAAATTCAATGTAATGTGGTCTTTTCTTATTGTTTTCTCATTTAGGTTTTTTTGTTTATTCTAGCTAATTTCAATGTAATGTGGTCTTTTCTTATTGTTTTTTCATTTAGGTTTCTGTTTATTCTAGCTAATTTCAATGTAGTGTTGACATTCTTATTGTTTTGTCATCTAGGTTTGAAGATTTTTCATTTCTGGGTTTCCGCTTCACTTGTCGTGGTTGTCAATGGTAGGCTTTGCTCACCATGGGTTGTGGGCCGTGGGTGGTGGGCTTTGCTCTCTTGTAGTTGCTGGGTGTTTGGATGGCTTTGGATGTTGGTTTAGTGGTTGTTTGGGTGTTGGTTTGATTGGTGGATGTTTGAGGCAGTGGGTCTTTGGGTGGCGGTTTTGGGTGACTTCAGATTGGACTCCACCTCCCTCTCTCACACCTTGATAAGTATGGGTCGAGGGTCGTGCAGTCGTGTCCCCTTCACCTTTGATGGTTCTGCTTCTTTCACCTTGAACTTGAGAACTGAGATGTCATAGAACTGGAGATTTGGATTCAGTGAGGATTGAGACACAAAAATATGTTTGGTTTAGTTTTTTTTTTTTTTTTTTTTTGCTATGGTATTGATTTTTGGATGGATACTGATTGTGGTGGCGATGGAGGTTTGTTTTGGTTGTGGAGGAGAGGCAGGAAATTATTCGTCTATTCTGATTTGTATTGGTTCTTTTTCATTTTCTGTTTGTGATGGAGTTAGCCAAAGGGTTAAGGGAGGCAATGCGGTTTAGGCTTTTTATTTTTTTGGGTATGTTCTTCATGTTCAAAATTTGTGTGAATGGAGAGAGAGAAAAATACCACTTTTTGATCTTCTTTCTCTTGCATTTTTGCTCTATTTTTTGTTTTGGGAGGAGAGAGACATAAAATTTGAGAAAAATAATTATTTACCCTTGATTTTAACAGAGGTGGATTACGAAAAACAAACGGAACATACTACAGGTGAATTAAGTGATACTTTTCAAACCATGGATAGGCAAAGTGATTTTCGCCCAAACCACATGTGGGTTATGTGTAATTACCCCTTATATTAACATACATCATTCAAACTTACAATATAGTTGCTCTAGAATCTACTATCACAAAAATTCCATCATTGCTGCATCTTCACACCTCACCATATGATTTCAAAGAAACAGATTGCAATTTTCCCACACACCCTTTTTATATTAACACATCACTCCCATAATATTAGATTATTTTCTCACAGCTACGGGCAAACTCAAAAATGAAACATGTCATTTTATGGAATTTAATATCAAGAAAATCAAGTTCATGCTTTTACCCATAAATTCCACTTTTGATACCAAACTTTAAAACCCTGATAATATTTATATCACACAAATACAACATAATTTCATATTTCTCTTTCAAAATAAAACCCACAATACAAAAATCCTAAATAATTTTCAAGATGAAATAATAATAATAAAAAAATTAAAACCCTAAATAATATCACATTTGATAATAAGAAAAACACAAACACAATAGGAAAACCAAGTAATTTTAGCAAATAAGATATTATTTTTCTGATTTCCAACCACAAGCACAACTACACAAGTTCACAATACAAAATCCTAAATATTTTTTCAATAAGAGAGAAACGAAACCAAAAAAAAAAAGTTAAAAGATAAAGGATAAAGGGAAATAACCAAGTCGAGGTGGTAAAGGGGGAGGAGCAATGTGTGGCATTGACAGTGAGGAGGAGTAGGGCTAATTCGACAGCTGAGATTGAAAGTGAGAGTGAGAGTGAGAATGCAGTTGTGTGAGTGTGAAGAGTGAGGGAGGGGCAGATAGAGAAGTGAGATTATGGTTTGAGAGAAAATAAGATATTTATAATAGGAACTTAGGGTTTTTTTTAAAAATTATATATTAATATATATATATACACACACTAGGAACTTAGGGTTTTTTTAAAAAATTATATATTAATATATATATATAAACACACACTAGGAACTTAGGGTTTTTTATAAAAAAAATTATATTAATATATATACGGGTCGGGTTCGAACCGAGTATGCCTAATACCTAGACCCCACCCAAACCCGTTTTGGGTTTTTTAATGAAAACCCAAACCTAACCCTAATGTTTAACAGGCCGGATAAAACCCGACCCATTAGGGTCGGGTCAAGTACCTGTGGGTTGGGTACAATTTGCCATCCCTAGCACAGGCCTCTTTACGTTAAGTCAACAATATATTGCTCTATCATAATGCTCATGGCGTATGTCACTCTCTCTAACACAATCTAAAGCAACTCTAATGGAGTCTAGCTTAATCAAGGTAGCCTTGGTAATGATGCAAGTAGACCATACCATCACTCGAGGAAAGGCATCAACTGACAAAGATTGATATTGTGGCCTCAAAGAAGGGATGTACTCATAAGCCCAATAGGACAAGATCTGCCAAAAACCCAAGGATCTATTAGACTCCCCCTGGCAAAGCACCGCATCCCATAAATGAAGAAACCATATGTCAATGCCCCCCAAACAAAGTCCCTAATGGAACATACTACTCTAACAGCCGCAACAAGCTTAAGCTTTATCTCAGACTTGTTATCGCCCAAGAAACAAGATCCAATGAAGTATAAGAAGAATCTCCTAGGGGCTGCATCATCAGGATCCACCTCCCATTATATGGTCGACCCCAAGACATCCACTCGGATCCTCAGGCCTTGAGCAGTTTCTAAAAAATGTCTCTTCCACTCAACAGGAAGGGGATAAACTAAACCAAAAAGGTAGCAAGCCTCTGCCTCACTCACGCACTCATCTGGAATAGGATTGCCCTCGAACCGAATGCCCAAGATAGCAATTCAATCAATTGGAAGAACAACATACTCTCCACAACTAAAATGAAAACTGCATGTCTCTGCATGGTACCGCTCTAATAGAGCCCAGAACAATCCAAGTCCCATATCACATGCCTTGATACTCAGAAAAGGGCTAAAGCCTAGCTCCACTAGAAAAGCATGGTAGCGTGCATGGACTAGACATCTAGTCCTCCTAGCTCACCGCAAAAAAACTTAGGCCGTGAGCCCAAGCCACTGTTCCTCCTCAGAGGATCCTACATTTAAAAGCAAAAAAAGAAGATTTGTTGTTAGTAAACTTATGAACAAGAATGCACAATTTGATAATGTAAAGGAAATTGTACCTTGCCCCTACGCTCCCCAGCCAAAATAATCTCCTCGTCACCATGAGAGGAGCCCTCTCCAGAGGGATCAGGTCTCACTATTGGAGCCTTCCCACAATCACTGCTACTCCTAGTCCAAACCATATCCTGCAAACAAGTATTTGGAATCAATCATCAAAGTCCAGATTAAATGGAGAAGCAAGCAAAATAGGCAAGTATGTTAAATCTTACTACAACAAGTGCATATCATACATCTTCATATACCTCAAGCATATCTTTTGCTAAAACATTTTCTAAGAGTTATTTGATTGCGATCGTTTAATTCTTTTCCTTAAGAGTTGATTCCACCATGATTGTTTTTTGATTTAAAACTATCTTTATTTTGAAAACCTCTTTTGAGCTACGTGAGATTCAATTAGTGTCATGCCAGACTATCTCTCTTCTCCAAGATTTGATTCGGCGGTGACTGTTTAATCCATCAAAACTTGATCATTTAGTTCTACTCTCGAGATTACTCAATGACAATCGATAATTCTCATCTTTTAGGGCTTGATTCAAACATGATCGTTTAACTTGGGCTTGAGTGTGTAGCGGATTTGATCGTCATGCTTGCCTTTCAAGAGTTATCTAACTGCAGTCCACAATTATTTCCAATCGATTCGATCATGATTGTTTAATCTAACCTCCGAGAATTATCTAATGACGATTGCTAATTCTCATCTCTAGCATTTGATTCGGCTATAACCGTTTTTAATCCTACCTCTATCCTTTTTAGGATTTGATTTGACCATGATCATTTAATCCTATCCTTTGTCCCCCAAGATTTTGATTCAGCTATAACCGTTTAATCATATCCATCTCCTTTTTTAGTATATGATTCGACCGTGATCGTTTAATCTATTTTCGTTGTCTCCCAGGATTTTGATTCGACTGTGACCGTTCCTATCTTTTTTCTCTCAAGATTTGGTTTTCATCATGATCATTTAATCCTACTCATCAATTATTTTTAATCTTCTTTCTTTTTAAACCCTTTCGTCTTAAAATGTTTCCCTTTGAAATAAAGTGTATATAATATATGTGTGTGTGTGAGAACAAAAGTATTTTCCCGGTCATTTTAGATAAAGCAAAAATAATAATAATAAAACAACAACAAGAAGGGAAAAAAAAATATTATTTTGGTCCCTATATCTTGAGGTAAATTAATCTAGTCCTTACATTTTGGTAACAGTCACTTTGGTCATTGTTATTTTTAACTTGCAATTGATCGTGTATGTCTAATACCAACTTGTCTAAATTTAACATATCTAAATTTTAGGACCCATTTGGATTGAAGGGAGAGGGAGGGGGAGTGGAGGGGAGTAGATCCACCACCGCTATGTAAAATAACCCATATCTCTATTTCAAGCTCTTTTTTTGTGTGTTTTTCATGTATTAATCTTTTTGGTGCTGTCGGTAGGGCTATAAATGAGCCAAGTTTTGTCGAGTAGTGCATGTTTGAGCTTGGCTTGTCAATAAAAATCAAATGCACGAGTTTGGCTCAAGCTTGAGACAAGCCTAAAAACAATGTTTGAACTCGAGCTTGTGAGAATGCCAAAAAGCTTGAGCTCAACTTGGCTTGGCTTGATTAATTAGTCAAGCCAAGCTTGAGTTCAAACTCGAGCTCAAGTCAAGCTTTTTAGCTTGGGATCCAAAAAAATTTCATCATCAAATGCTTATATCACCAAAAATCAAGTAAACAGAAAACAATAATATACTCATTTTATCATGCTTCTAATTCCACCCGTGAATAGAAATTGTTCAAATTACAACTTTACATAATTAAATCCATCCATTCAGCATTCATTGTTTATAGCTTGAGTAATTATTCAAAATACAATTTTTACATCCACATTTGTCATCCATGCAACTATAATCTTCACAAATCTAAATAAATTAACATTCCAAAACATATATGAATAAAAGAGCTATAAATTAACATTCTAAAACATATGTGTAATGTTATAATAATGAGCTTATTTAGTAAACATATATCAAGCTATAAACAAGCCTAAGCTCGGTATGTTTTTATCAAGCCCTATTGTTCACAAGCTTGTTCACAAATAATTTTTTTTGTTTGGGTTCGGCTTGTTTATCAAACAAGCCTTAAACTAAGGCTCAAGCTTGGCTTATTTATAAATAAACGAACATGAACAAGATTTTTATCAAGCTGAGCCCAAGTTTTTCATGAACAGCTTAGTTCGTTTACAACCCTAGGTGCTAATGGTTTGCCTTTTTTTAATTTGAGTTTTTCCTAATTTTTTTTTTTTAATTTAGATGGTGATATGGCATTTTATTAAATGTCATTTTTTTAATATTACTTTATATAACCCTAAAACATAAGAACTAGAATAATATTTTTTCAAAAAAAAAAAAAAAAAACAACAACAACAATAACAAAAATAATCATAAACAATAGCAGTGTTTTTCACGCATCTTTTCCTATATTTGTTTATACTTAAAGCATCACCAGCAGCCTCTCAAAATTTTTGCCTATTTGGAGAGTAAATAGTAACATTTAGTTTTTACCTACCCATTTTTTCAAATACACTTTCCAACATATTCTTTATCTCATTCTCTATCTTATTTAAATATTATTTTTTTATTCATTGTTTATTCTTTTATTAATCATCATTTATTCTTTTTTTAACAACTATATTTTTCAATGAGAAGTGTTATATTCACAACATTTTACGCAATACTTTCACAACAAAATTTATGTGAAAAGTTGTTACTAGTTCTAATTTGAACCCACTATTTAAATTATTTTTTTACTCATCAATATCAACTAATAACAATCTATCACTTAAAATTTATTGTAAAAATATTGTGAAAATATCGTAGTAATGTTACTCAATTTTGATTTTCTTATTCCTTATATTATTTTCCTTTCTTTCTTTAGTTTTTTTTTCATCCATACATTTTCTTTTCTTTTCTTTTTTCTTGTTTTTTCTCCTCCACACACGTACACCTACCCCCAATATCTATCTTCACTCTTTGTTTGACTTTTTGTTTTTCTAGTTATCTCCAGAACATTTCTCCCCTTCTCCCTCTCTCTTTCGTTCTCTTTTTCTCTTACACACACACACACACAAATTTCTCTCCCTCAATCTCACACAAACAAATTCTCTTTCATACACGCATAGATCAACGGTAGAGAACAAAGATTAGAGTCCTCCCCACTTTTAAGAACATGCAACTTAATCACCATATTGGTCAGATCGGTGTTCTACATGGTTTTTTTTTTTTTTTTTTTTTGTGGTTTGATTAGTTTTTTTTATTGTTCAGATTTCATTAGGCTTATGAGAAAGATTGTTTTTGTGTTTCAAATCTTTCGATTGGGTTTTTGTTTTGATTGTGATATGTTTTAGATTGTGACCATTGAGATAGAGAGAAGCACGAGAGAGTGAAGAAGAAAGAGAAAGGGAGGAAAGAGAAAAAAGTCTTTTTTTAATTCAACCGGTACTATTTTAAGGAGAAATATTCTTTGGATATGCTACAATGATTGCTACAGTGCTCTCTATACCTGGAGAGCTACTATAGCAAATCTATAAAAAAAATATGGAGATGCCGAGTCTGTTGGAGAGATTTTTTGGGGTGAACAGTGGCTTTTCTCTCCAAAATTTGGAGATGCCAAGTCTGCTAGTGATGCTCTTACATATATGTAGATAAATACGGAGTAATAAAAAGGAATTTGAAACGAGTTCCTACCTCGAAATTGTGGAATGAGACTATGGAGCAGAAAGTTGAATCCCCACTAATCGAAGACACACTACACTCCAGAGCAAAAAACTGGATCTCCACCAGTCGAAAAAATGCTACATGCAATCAAATCATCATCAGAAAAATTCGAACTAATCTAATCAGCCAGATCATTGTCAAAAAAGAATTTTTCTAAGTGAAAATGTAGAAAATGAGAAGATAATTGCCAAAATGAAGTGGAAAATGCATACTTAGTGTGCGTTTGGATACTGCTTGAAGAGGGAGAAAATCTAAGGTGACAGATTTACTTGGATGGATCTGATAGGGCAAACAAAAGCTGTCAAATATGAACGGACCATGTATGAACAGACATTAGGTGGACGGATTCATCTAGAATGATGGACTGCTTAAATGAGCCAATAGTGGACGGATCCTTTGTGGACGAACCTAGGGTAGACGAACCCAGGGTGGATGGACCAAAAAGCCACATGGTACTTGGCTAATCATTATGTGGTCTCCAAGAAACCCTAAATGAAAATAACTTGTGCCTCACAATTAATCCTAGCCCATAGAGTCCCACTACGAATAGAACTTTAACATAGGGAGGATTCTGGAATATACGCACGTTAATAAAGATCTTCCTTACAAGGAAAAGACTTGTTGCATAAGCATAGGAGATGGATTCTACACTACTATAAAAGCCCAAAGACCCTCAGAAAACAGGTACGCATAATTCATCCAAACTCTGGCACTCTAAAGTTGTGAGAAGTTCTAACTTGACCTTCGGAGGATATTTGGCCGACACCACATCGGTGATCTCTGTTAGGTCTTCTCTTTCTATTGTACAGGTATTGTTTCGAGCGTGCAAGGACTTTGTGGCTCACTAGTGATTTTTACGGCATCATCACCACTTATTTTGCTAAAAACTGAAAACAATAAAAAATAATAATTTTTACAACACTATTCACTCTTTTAACACTGTAGCTTTGCCTACTTGCACTGTTCATGTCCCATGAACAGTGCAAAGGGCACTAGTCAAGAAAAAAAAAAAAAAGGCAGACACAGACGTGAACATGGAACACGCAATCCAAACGAAGCTTTAGCATGCACCGAAGTCTCACTTGGTCAAAGGTTGACCAATTTGACCAGTAAACCCCCACACACACACCAAAAAAAAAAAAAAGGAAAACTTTTCGTAAATTTTTTTAATATATAAATACATATATATATATATATAGAAAATGGCAAGGAGATTTTATTTGGTGTAAAAATACACCCGTTTAAAGAGAGAAAGGCCCCGAAACTGCAAAAAAAAAAAGGACTGGATATTAGGTGAAGATTGTGCATGTAACGCTAAATTTTTAAAAGAACAACTACTTCTGCTAAGGGTGGCAAAATTTGACACGACCCACGAACCCGATACGACTAATCCATTTATAAATAGACCATAAGTTGAGGCTAATCAAGTTCGAATCATATTTGGATCGACACGATTGACCCATTTAATAAACGGGTCATGTTTGTATTCAACATGTGACCCAATCTGACCCATTTGAACCGTTCAGGTTATAAAGTATTCAAATTTGTTATTATTATTTTGTTATTATTGCTTAATTTTTTGTTCTAATTATATGTTTATTATTATATTTATGGTTGTAATTGTATTTTAATTTTAGATATATATGGAAATTGGTAGTAGGTTATTCAGATCAGATATAACATATTAATCAAATAAGTTATTTAACGGGTCATTTGTATTGACCTTTACATGATTTGTTAATTAAATGGGTTAAATGTGTCTTGTTAGATCGACTTGTTTAATAAACGGGTCAAGTTAGGGTTGAGGATTCTTATCATGTTTACTAAACAAGTCGAGTTCAGGTCAACCCATATAGTCGAGTACTCATAGCTCTACACGATACGAACCCGACCCCACGAACATGAATTGCCACCCCTACTCTGGCTTCCTAATTCAACCAAGATACTTGATCCAGTCACAATGGACTTGTTCAGAAACAACCAAGTCTTCTCCAGCAACCCAATTTTTATTGGTGTAAGACCGTTCTCGAGCCATAGGTAGTGCAATTTTTACATGAAATTTGGGATAACAAAATGTGAAATCACGTTTTTTATTCAATACCTCTTATTGCAATCTAGATATTAAATAAAGAAGGGATAATTGTTAATACTGTATTTTCTCTGCCATTTGCATACCGGACTTCTAAAATTTCAAAAAATTCGTTTTCTCACTAGGACTTGTGGGAAAATCTAAATCATCATGTTTTATCTCGTTTGGATATTGGAGCATTCAAAGTGCCAATTCAAGTCAAATTACCAAAATACCCCCGATTAACCAAGAGTTGACCAAAAGTCCAAATTGGTCAAAACTTCACCCAAATTACACTTTCTATGTTTTCATATCAAATCCAAGGCTTTTTTTGGACTTTTCATCAGTTTTGACCTAATTTGACTTTTTGGTGGTGATCGAGAATTGACTTTTAATCCAACCATCTGGTCAAGATGAATCCAAGGTCATTGCAAAGAATATAAAGTTCCCTTTAAAACAACTACTCACAAGTCAAAATCAGAATTAAAATGGTTCAGATATCATAAAAATACTTAAAATAGAGTTAAACACGTCAATCAGCTTCTAAGGCCCGCAACATTTTGGTCCGTGGTTTGATTTTCAAAAGCTCAGATGATCAAGAAACTAACATCTGTATTTTTCCAATTCCAGTGGAATTCGGTCAATTAAAGTTCGAGAAGACTTCCAGCCAGGAGCCCAAAGTTAAAAACGAAAAAAGCACGCGAACTGAGAAATGGCGCAGGAGAGAAAGGAGCACTCAGAAAATTCTAAGTATATATTTTGACTCGAATTCTCCATCATTATTCTTGTTTGACTACTACAGAAGTTATAGACATACATATGCTAGGAGTCTTAATTGATAAGGAGTAAGACTTCCTTGATAACCCCTATCAAGATGAACTCCAAATTAAAATCAAACTCTAGAACTCCCATATTTCTATAGCCTATGGCCTATGTGTGCGCTCCAGAGCTTATGGGTTGAGTCAAACTAACCTAGTTACTAGCACAATAGAATGCATGTGAAGGTCAAGTGACACCACAGCATTTCATGCACAAACGTATAATCTGCAATCTTGTAAACATGTTGGTGAAATGAGAGCAGTTTGGTCATTCAACAAGTCAAAATCACTACTACACTAGTAGTACTAGTGTAGCTACCATGATGTAGTATGATTTAATTGGCAATTCGAACAGAGATGATTTCTTAGCATGCATCTTCCTCTCAAATGTCTCACTATTCCTTTTATGTACTAACCATACTGAAATTGATATTTCAATCAGTTAGTCCAGACTCCAGCAAAAGCTATCAAGTAATAGACTCTAAAGCTAAGAGCCAAAAATAAAATCTATATTAATTACCCTGTTGTAAAGGTAATAATAACAAAACTGATGCAGAGATTACATAATGGATTTGATGATTCTATGAAATTTCTATGATGTTATGGTCATGTAGATTGGAAGCCTCAGTTCCTTAGTCATACAACATTTTGGCAGATTGTGTTTTCAACTTTTTTCCTTCATGCTTTAAAGTTTTCTCAACACACTTCTCATTTTTAGATATAGCTTTTGCAATGGCTTTCATCTTACGAACATTCTTTGCTCTCTTCATTGGCCTTCCCTTCACCTTTCTGTTTAGAAAAGAGTCCCATGATTAGAGGAGAAATAAAGGATTCAAATAGCAATCACATATGAAACCGAAGGCAAGCAAGGAAAAGAATTAGAAACATTTGTCAATAAGTAGGTGAATGAATTTGTCGTCAACAGATTTTAATATTACCTTTATTTCTTATATAAATAAAAGAAAACATTTTGAATCCATACATCCATTAAAAAAAATAGTAATCAGATAGAGCACACACAAACATACAAATAAATAAAAGTCTAACAATTCAGGGGAAAAAAATCATACCCATTTAAATGCTCATAAACTATATCATGCCAGAATAAAGGAAAGGTAACCCATGCATTTAAAATGTAAGATTAAGATCCCGCAAAGGTCAGAGATGGAAAACAACAGAGTTGCTACAGAAGAAAGCACACATCCAGAATAGTCAGGATTCCTACTCCCCAACTTCAAAGGTGCCATATAATGAAGCAAAAATAACCCTTACACCAGAAACGGTTTTGGTTTGGAACTCTAAAAAATGGTCCCAACTCCCAACACACAGGGCATCAAAAGTCGTCCAAGTCATAACCAATCCAAGAAGTAAGCCAGACCATATGCTGTTAGACAAAGAATAAAAACTTAACAAGCACATTTTTTTATCCTATTCTCACATGGAAAAATTTGAAAGGCTCTAGAGATCAGCCTCTTCAATTAGGATTCATCCTCATCAAACTTCACAAATCTGAAGAAGCAAAACTAAGTGTGTAAGTTACCAAGTGATTCAGTGGGTTACACACCTCTTATCTCCAGAATTAATGATTCAGAGGGTTACGCCTCGGGAGTGCACCTAATTTACTAGCTTATCGGCAAGGTCGGTTTGGTCAACACTGCAGCATAGGCATCTAGAATGTGATTTCTCCACGCCTCATGTGATGCATTTGGAGAGAAAGAATGCTTGGAGCTTTGAAGGACATGAAAAATCAATTTTAAAGCTGGAATTTATCTTCTTTGGATCCATATATGACTGGAAATCAGCTTCAAGATGGCACTGTCTCTCTCTAATTTACTAAAGTTGATTGATCTTTGTAATTTTCATTAAGAAATATTGGTGTACCATGTGTCTCATGTATACTTTCCATATACATGACTTGCACCCCTTTGCGCTTTTTAATTAATTATTTTCTCATTAAATAAAGTTACACACACCCCATGGGTCATGAACCCATAACCTTCCCCTCTACCTTGCTCCGTTTTATTTTTTAAGTCAGCCTCTACCTTGCTCTTGCAAAAGGAAGAGGTGTCATTGATCTAAAACTCATTGTCTGTTGCAGATCTACACTTTCTTGACAACCCAGAAATTACCACCAGTCTTTCACCTTTTACAAATATTTTATACAAGTAGTTTTTAAACCTCAGACACCTCCATATCCAAAAGTATGAAAACATTCAAGCATAATAAACAAATGCTTGTTAGCAAACTGAAAAGACATAACTATAGCATACTCCATACATATCTCTCAAACAACATGTAAAGACATTATGACCTGGATATGGTGGCACTTTCCTTATTACTGGACCATAAAAACATAGACTAACAGAAATGTCAACCAAGTCCCATCTTTCTCTGCCCAAATTCTGATTGAAAAACCAGAATAAACTATCTAATGTTTCACCATATAATTAGTTAGAGCTCCTCTGCCTAGTATTGTTGACTGAAAATTAGAAACTATCAGCTGAGCAGTTAAGATTGAACTCAATTATAGTCTAGGATTACATGAAAAGATAAGAACCTTTAACTGATATATATATATATATGTGTGTGTGTGTATATATACGCGTGTGTGTCAGTTTTTCATTGGTCAATTGGTAAGTTACACACACACATACACACACACACATATATATGTAATAAGTTTTATGAGAAAAATAAGGAACACCTAGTACACAAGATGTCTACTAGATGTATATCACGTGTAAGATTTAAAGAGTACAATTATTATCAAGAAACGCTAAAAAGTTCAAGAAAGAGAAACTTCCCAAGGCTGATAACGATTCAAATAGAGTTCTCAGCAATAAGTTACAAACATATAATGAGTGCTGAATTCATGACCTACCCCTTATCTCATTCTCTTTTCTTTTTTTTTGATAAATTTTGTGTGTATACAAAGGACAGGGACGTAGTCAACGCGAGATGATGAGTGATGACTCATGCTTACTAGGAATTCCTTGTTGAACCCCTTATCTCATTCTTACTAGGAAGGAAGAAAATATTGAACTCGATCTCATTGGCACAGTTCCACTATATATATAACAAGCTTTCTATTTTCTCAAAAGTAAGTTGCACACATATTATGAGCGTAGAATTCATGACCTGCCCAATATCTCATTCTTACTGGGAAGGAAGAACAATTTGAACTAGAGCTCATAACAAGGTTTCTATCATAACCCATCAATCTTAAATTACTCGCTAGTTGCTACAATTGGGGAAACAAAAATTCAAGATGCTAGTACAATGGTACATATAATCCAGATAAAAAATAAATGAATAAATAAATTTGTTATACATATAAAAAGGGTTTAAGACTAAATTACAATAAACCATCTAAAATTGTCAGACAACATAAATAGAACACAACACATACACAAATATAAAACACACATAAACATAGTACAAAGCATAATTCACAAATTTTCATTTTCTAATACTTACTTTACGTGAGCAGCAGAGGCTGAGTTCTTAGCAACAGATTCTGACGTGTCCATTGCTGCAAAAAAAAAAAAAAAATTAAGTTTAAATTTTACTTCAGCAATAAAACTAAAAATAGTATAACATAAATTCAAAATTCAAAAACTTTTTTTTCTTCATTTTTTTTTCTATGCTTGGAGTACCTTGAGGGATATCTGAAACAATAACTTCGGTGGTGTCCATTGAATCGGCCGCGTTTCGCTTCTTCTTGTTCCGGTTCTTCGCCATTGTTCAAAGAGCTGTCGAGGTTTTTTTTGTATTTTTTGGTTATGAAGTTTAGGCAAAAACCCTAGCTTAATGAAAGGTCCGAAATGGGCCTCATAGGCTGAGCCCACCTTAGTACTTGATGGGTTTTAAATTTAGAGCCTGGCCCGTTGTATATTTCATATAAATCCAAACATATATGTATTTTAATTTTAATTTTGGGCTGGGCTTAAGAGTTTGAAAACCCAGGAAAAATAAGAGAGAAAAGCGGAGGACAAAAATGTTTGGGATCGTAATATGTTTTGTTTACCAAAAACCCCCAAAAAAAAAAAATTTTGAGAGAGAAAGACAATATACAACTATATTTGGGGGCTGATAATTATCAAAAAATATACCTAACAAGAATTGGAGGGTAGGTTTTTGGTACAACCAATTAGCTGTGTAAGGTACGTACGAAGGTCATCAATTGAACTGTTGAAGTGTTGATTTTTTTAATGTAGTAAATATATGGAAAAAAAATTTGATGAAAAGGTATTGAAAAAATGGTCATTCAACATTTCTACTAACAGTCATTTTTTTTTTTTTTTTTAATGTACCATACCTACTCAGTTTTAATCTTTCATTTGTTATAATAAAATAAATATTAAATAAGACAGGATCTTCTTATATTAACAACTAAGATTAAGTAGGTACAATAGAATTATCATTGAAAAAAATATATACATATACACACACATATATATATTATTTAAATTTAAGGTCTACCCTCTAAGTTCAAATCACCATAACAAATTGTAAATTTTAAGGTAGGTGGTTCAATTTGGTCAATTTCTCCACTAAAAAAAATGAAGGGAGGAAAAGAAAACATTGATTCAATTGGTTTTTTTTATTGAATATCCGATATAATAGAAATATATGAAATTGAAAATCCAACCATGGGATTTCAGTTCAACGGTTAATAATTACTAGTGAAGTAATACTTGTTGTACACAGACTATTTTACAAAATATTACACATAATCTAAAAAATAACTAAAACTTTGATTTAAATTCACAATTTTCAGCTTGAAAATCGTATTTTTAAGTTAGACTTATTGTTTCAATTTTTTTTTAGGTTGTATGTAAAATTGTATAAAACAGTTAATGTAACACAGTCCTTGCTAGTGAGCCGTGGCATGTACAAAACAAGCATTAACTTAACACGTACTTGGCAATGGTTCCAACTGTGACCCAATCCCAGTGATATTAAAACTGGGCCATTTGCTATTTATAGGCACTCATAGAAACATAGTCCTCACACAATCTTGTTGGGGTGTCATAAATGATATATATATATCCACCAATACATTTTTTTTTTTTTTTGATGCGTCCACCAATACATTTATGGTTTCAAGATAATTAATTTTGCATGCCTTAACGGCATGTGATTTAGGCTTTTAGCAAGTAACATTATTAATGGCCAGACCAGATCGTGTGTCACATCATCATAGAAATTATTGCTATGCAAAAACAGCGGCTACTTCCAACGTTGATTGGGGTTTTTCTTGTTGGCAGTAACCGACTAGGCATTTTTCATGGCCCCAATAGTTTGTTAGGTGTCACACATTTTGGCAAAGTTTTAATCTCAATTGGGCTCAGTCTTTTCGAATTAAAATGATTTATGATCAATTATGTGTTGACTACAAAGTTAATTGAGATTATTACACAAAGAAGAATGTTGGATACAGTAATCTAAAGTGGTTTCACAGTGGGCTCCATGACCAAGTGTGAAGCATTATCAAGCAACTATAGCATTGGCCTTAATAGTTGTGAGAGTTGTGACTTTGCTGATTGATAGAGCAGGCTTGTTTTAAAGGGGAGCGCAATATAATATGTGGACCATTTGTCCATTTGCATAAAGAAACTACATTTTGGGTTTCTTTGGAAATGGGGATTGAACTTTGTTCTTGTTCATACCCTATTTTCTTTGGAGGGCCCTGCTTGTCCTTGTATACAGTGCACCTTTGTGTTATGTCACACATCAAATATATTCCAGTTAGTAGAAATAATGGAAATAAATACTAATCACAATGGCATGTGACTTGATGGTAGAAGTCTTAAAATTACTTCACTTGATGAGCGGTTTGAGTGACAGCTCTAATAAGACCCACGTGATACACGTAGTATTATCTATTACCATCACATAGTGTAGAGTCGATAAATCCACACTAAAGTCCCATTTTTCATTTAGCAAAAAAAAAAAATACTGAATTACCAGCTTATTATTATCATTTCTTTCTTTCTTTTTCTTGTTTCTGTCATATCCTTGACTTGATTTTTACTCAAGCAGGATAAGAGAAGTGAGAAACCTAACTTTGGAGACTCATCACTTTTAAGACCAACTGACACTATCATTCCATTATACTCAGAAAAGCCAGTACATTGTCAGAAACTTCATCCTCCTTAATGATGTTCAATGATTGTAAGGTATCTTGGCACATGACAAAGGAAAAGAAGTGTTAATCTAAATTATCTAATTGCAATTACACATGCCCTGGTGTGAAAATAGTCCCTAGTCTTCACTTGCTTTTTGTGGCTAGCTAGGATTTCTAGTTCAATCAAAAACCTTAACTAGCATCTAGCAAGTAGCAACTTTTACTAAAGCATGAATCCTAAACACCACAGATTGTTTACCAAATTGAATTGATGTGAATTTAGGGTGATTGGTATTGCATGAAAGGGCGTTTAGTCAAACAATTGGTGGGCAATTAAACAATAAAAAAAACTCTCACATGAAGTAATTATTGGACCCCTTTTGGAAGGGGCATGATTACTTTTGGTGTAATATTTTCTAAGGCTTTGTGTAACTGCCGAGAATATTGGTAAACTGGTTGTGGTATTCCAGACAAAGCTTCTGGTGCATTGCCATTTGCCATGGGGTCCATTTGGAATACATGTTCATGAATTGGTCACTTTTCTCTAAAATGTTGCTAATCCAGAGGTTTTATCGTGCATGGCACTATTAGATTTATCACCTGCTAGATTGATTCATGAGGTTGTTGCCCAAGACTTGGCGAGAATATCTAGTTTTTGGAACTAACACAGTTCATCGATTAAGTAAAAAGGTTTTTATAAAATAAAAAAGTCATCATCTTTATTATTTTTCTTAGATTTCATACCCCTAATTATTAATTTTCTAATAGGCAGAGCAGAAACTTCGCAGAAAAGGCAAATTACCAGTGAGCGCTGTTAGGAGAAATATTGTTTATGTAAAGGTCATACATGATTCTTCAATTACATATACGAATGATCAGTGTGCTATATACAGTAAAAAAAAAAAAAAAAGATTCAGTGTGCTAAAGTATAGTTCATTCCTAGTTTTTTGTAATTTTGTTACTATTTGGACTATGGAGTATGGAGTACAGATTTGAACTATTCGACACCCTAAAATTAAAGGGTTCTACCTTTTTCTTTTTCTTTTTTGGTAACAGTAAAATTATGCCTAAACCCAACAGACAGCTTTGAATGGTATAAAGTACGTCAACATTTTCATTTAATTGGTGGCCCAAGCAAAGTCATGTATTATCTAAAATTTTAGATAGCCATGCCTAAATTAAGAAGACTGGTTAGCACAGTGTTCAATTCATAGAAAGGTGAAGATGAATTTTCATCCTATAAAGTTATTTATACCATTCGAAAAGATAAAACATATCTATGATAACGTGTTAGAAAAGGACAATGCATAACTTTGATTTCAAGATAAAGTGCACGGGAGTGTATATAAAAATAATAATATTATTATTAGAGAGAATACCCCAAAAAAAATTCAATGTTGGTTAGCCTCAGAGATTTACATCAATCACATAAAGCTATTGATGAAATCTTTCCTATTAAGCTCTATATTACATTTATAGTAGGTTAAATCATATTATACCAAACCAAATTCTAATACTTGCATTACAAGCAGTATTATGATTAATTTGTTTGTACTTCAATTAAAATTAAATACAATGAGAAGTCAAAAGTGTTATTTTCACAATATTTTCATAACACTTACATAACAAACCCCAATTGGCAGATTGTTACAAGTTTTTAATTTGAATCTACCACTAAAATTATTTTTTTACATACTAGTAACAGTAAGTAATAATCTGCCACATAAGATTTGTTATGAAAATGTTGTAAATATAACATGTCTTAGATTAACCAAAATTAAAATTATATTATAACAAACTCAGTCCTTCAATGGGATTGGTTCTTGATATCCTTCACACCATTTAATTTTATTCTGAAAAGGTATTGCTTCATTCAATTTGTGGAATGAGGGTGAGGCGGAATCTAATATATGATAATGACTTTGTTTATTCAATTTATAATTTAATTAATGTATTTTTTATCTATTTTATTATACATTTAATTTTTAAAAATCTCAATTTCTTAGGTATACTAGTACAATTACAACTGTAACTTTATACGATATACTTTCTAAACAAAATAAATTAATAAAAGTAATCTTTTGCGTAATTCTTGTCTCTTTTTTTTGGGTTAAAGACCAATTGACCTTATGACTTTACAATAAAAATGTAGTCTTTATTGTATATAGAATTACGATCATTGCTACAACTTTTATTAAATGATGATGAAAAGGGAAAAGAGAGAAGGTTCTCGCGCATTCTAAATCCTAATCCTCAGAGACCATATAGGATCAAAGCACTAGTCACTATTATCCAGAATATTATTCTAACCATGCAATCATACTAGGCATTTGTTATGCAAGTATGCAACCAAACCATGCGGGGTCACAATATCTTCTTTTTGCTGAACAAAAAATATAATGGGGTCACAATATCACAGCAACCAAAAGGTGTTTTAGCAATGAAATTGGGAAAAAAACAGAGAAAAAGACCAAGCATTAAGTTCCAATGCCCCGGGGGGTTAGGTGGGTTTTGCTCATTCAGACCAACCAGAGAAAAAAGTGGCTTTGCTTGTTGCTTCTGATTTGTTACAACTTGCTAAGGAAACAAAAAAAATCTCACAATTATTGGCACAATTCATTATACAGCCAGTTATGAATAGTGGAGGTCAAATGGTGAGTCCACGTCTTCACCATTTAGCTCTCACATGACGAGTTATGACAAAAATTATAAAAAAAATTTGTGTCCTTGCATTGTTCTTGATGTATTCATCTGCCTCCCTCCTTTTCCATCCTAATCAGCGGGGTCACGTTACCGTTATGATAATTTCCTTTCAATTAATATATTAAAATTCTTGATTTGTGATTGAAGTTGTTCAAATTACCGAATTATCCTTGCCTAAAAACATACTAATAATTCAAACTTGGTCATCATTTCTCTATTTGAAAAGTGTTGTGCGAGTGAAATTTTCGTTGTAGTTGGCCACCTGGCCTCATTTAGTATTCTCTTTACCTTCTTTTTCATCCAAAGAATGCTATTCTTTAGTATTTTTTATTCAATATATATCTATATTTTAATTTTTCACAATTACTTAAGTAGCTTGTTGTGGTATTGTCACATAATAAAAGTAGCGTCAATTATTAATATATATAAAAATGATATTACTTTAACCATATTTTCATCAACTTAACAAGTTGAGCAAAAGTCAAGAAAAAATTGGAAAAAAAAAAGAGAGACCATGATTAAAAATTAAAATATTTGTAGCCTATGGTGCAGGTAACAATGTGAAATATTTGTGTGTATCAAACACCTATAAAAAATGCAGTTGATGTTGAAGTCTAGAAGATATATAATATTCACAAAGCGCTTTATACATGCACACCACACCAAATAGATGACTGCCGATGATTGCTGCCATAGAAGCAAATTAATTAATGTTGCGTAAATAATTAACCACTACTGCCCTTTTGTTCAACGTGTGTTGGAACCAACATCTTCTTGAGCTTAAAGGTGGCTAAGTAAATCAAGTATTCGAACTGATATATTCATCAAACTAGTGGCTTGTTTGGATGGAGGGGGAGTAGAATAGTATTAACTAAAAATAAACTAATTTTATGTTAAATCTACTCTATTCTACTCTCTTTCCCTCTCCCTCAATCCAAACGGACCATAAAAGACAAAACTTGGACTTAGACTTTAGAATACACCTAAACTTAAACTTTTCAAACTCACACAGAAACTTAGATTTGCTGACACTGACTTAATACCAAATGCTTTCAAAAATAAACTATGAAATGAGCAGTCTAATATGCAGTCTATTCTACTCTCTCTCCCTCTCCCTCAATCCAAACGGACCATAAAAGACAAAGCTTTGACTTAGACTTTAGAATACACCTAAACTTAAACTTTTCAAACTCACACAGAAACTTAGATATGATGACACTGACTTAATACCAAATGCTTTCAAAAATAAACTATGAATTGAGCAGTCTAATATGCAGTTTACATCGAATGGAGGAGTAGAGGAGGACTTGTGTAAGGTCAAGAGTGGTTTAGTGATAAAGTCAAATTGACTTGGTGGTGGTGGAATAGTAATTATCATTTTTTTTTAGTAAACAGTGGTACTTATTAGAACACACATAATAATAATAATAGTGTTTTAAACCGGATTTATAATACATTACATAACTCGAGTACAACTACAAAAGAGCCTAACATTTATTCATTTGTAGTTGTAAACTGAGATTATAAATAACGGATACTAGATACACACAACCAATGTGGAATAAACATCCCTAGTAATTATCATTTGATTGATACATAATGTTATAAAAAATTCTAGGACTAACATAAAAATACAATTTTTGTCACATTTATATATGTTTTATGTGACAGATTGTGAGTATTGAGTCCATTTGAAAGTAATATACAGTAAATCATAATTTGTCACGTAAGATAATTGTGAGAAAAATTATGTTAATTTTTAAAGTTTAGTGTACAACACATCACTAAAACTAGTGTAATCCGCGAAGCCAAAGCAACCAAAATTTTCAATTGACACACCATTTTTGGAGTTTTGTAGGTCAACGATGGTTTGGAATTTTTCCAACCGCCAATGGTTGTTTGGTTGAAATTTGCTCCCTCAACCACTCAATCCGATCTGCACACAATCCTACTTTGAGGTCTATTTCCAAATTCCAAATGACCTCAATTTGTTCTTTGATAGTGGGCTCTTTGTGGCAAGCATTGACGAGAAGAACCTCTTCTAGTCTCTAGACCTACATGGACCTCGAGAAGCTCTGATCCAAACCCGATTGCCACAAACTCAGCACCCAAACTTGACAATGCGAGTGAAGAAGGAAAAGGAGATCAAAGCTTAAGAATGAGACAACGACATGGCAATTTTGTGGATGGGCTTCCTTCGGCTCGTGGACAATGGAGAATGGGGGAGACGATATTACGGGCAATGAGAGGAGTCGAGTTAGGCAACAATGGAGACCGTGTTGACGGGAGGGGGCTGTCGAGATGCGGGTTTTGTGGTTTTTTTTTACTGTTGAGCTTTCATAAAACATTTTCTACTCATGCAAAGTGAAACAAAAATTTCCTCTAAAAATGCAAAGTTTCCCATTGATTAAGCCCGTTAAGGTCCTCATTTTCGTTGACTTTATTATTGTTTTTTTTATTAAATACCAAAAAACTAGGAAATTTTCGTAAAAAAAAAAAAAAAGAAAGAGAGTTACGGAGGGGGAGGGGGCACAAACAGAATAGAAAACCATAATAATAATAATAATAAGTAGTAATAACAACAACAGCAATAAAAATAAAATAAAAATAAAAAGTCAAAAAAAGTTTGTTGAAAATGAATCTATTCAAATTTCAAAGCACAGGACGATAGTGGAATGATAATTTGAGGTTGTCACGTTACGTTAGCTCCTTTGGCTGAAGGTTGTCACGTTCGCTCGGTTTATTTGTCATGTAATAATAATGCATTAATAGTTAATGCTACTAAAGACACGTATGCAGGATTTAAGACATAAACACATAGTATTAACTCAATTGGATGGATGCCATTTATAACATTTGTCTTGCTATCGTTCATCTAATAATGTAATCTATGAAAAAGTGTTACGTTGATAATATTTTCATAAAAACTTTTAAGTGGTAAGTTGTTGGTTTTAATTTAAATATATCATTGAAATTAATTTTTTTCTTACTAATAACAACGTGTCACTTAAGATTTGTTATCAAAATATTGTGAAAATGTTGTACATATAATATTTCTCATAACAAACTAAAAGAGATCGAGGAGAAAAAAAAGCTATTATGTGAACATATCATCCTTATAGAATAAAATTTGCATAACTTGAGGTTGTCACATAAACCATATTAAATAGCAGGTGTCAAGAGTCTCGTATTATCTCTAAAATTCAAATTTCTCATTCTTCAGTTATCAAACTTTTTTTTATTTTAGTACAAATTTAAATATGAGTTTATGTTTTATCATATGAATAAGTAAAGTAACACAAAATGTCAAAATTTTGATAACTTAACTAGCATTTCTTAGTGTATTCATCAAAGACATTGGATTTCAAATCCCCCGACTATTGATTTATGAAAAAACAAACAAACAAAATATTAAAAATATTTTTTACAATTGTTGAGATGATATATTGTGATTAATACTTAATAAAGTAATATCAACAACAAATTTAGATGAAAATGGTGTTCTAGTGATCAAAACTTGCCAGTTGCAACCTTAACAAATTTTTTTTTAAAAAAATTTATTTTAATTCTCTCTCTCTCTCTCTCTCTCTCTCTCTCTCTCTCTCTCTCTTTATATATATATATATATATATATATATATATATATATATATATATATATATATATATATATATATATATATATATATATATATATATATATATTGGATAGGCCACTCCTCTTTTTTTACTTATTTATGGGAATTATGTCCTCTTTGATCATACGGTCATTATAATACTTGTACGATATTTAGGGGAAAACATCCTTAAGTAGTTTTCTAAACCTTCTTATAATTTAAATTAATAGCATACTTTACAATATATATATATATATATAATTTGTATTTGTATTAATACCTAAGAAAGCCCCTTTCATTTGATTATAATTGGAATGAATTCACTTTGATTATCATAACCATTGAACATGACTTTTTATGACTTTTTAAACTAAAGTCAACAGTAATTTAGCAAATTTATCTATTAACATTTTTTTCTTTTCTTTTAGAGATAGTTTCGATAAGAGATTTTATCAATTGAACTAACTTGCCACTCATTTTTATCTATTAAAATTTTAAAAATAAATATATTTTGGGACATTCCAAAAATAACATAGAGAACCGAAAATTTAATAAAAGAATGTTATGACTTTTTAAGTCTGGAGGCCACTATTCTGGTCACAGCTCTCTGCTAATGTTCATACATCAAGCTTCCAAGAGATTCTTGACAGATTTATCCAGGTTAAGGAAGACTACAGGTCCGAGATCTTCATCATCATTGCCTGGATGTTGTGGAATCGCCGCAATGCCTTAAGGCTCAACCTCTCAATCCAGCCCATCAACCAAATTAGCTCTCTAGCTGGAAGCTATCTTCAAGAATTCCTGGACACTCTTGACCAACCACCAGCTGCCACGGTCCATCCTTCGCCCCAACAATGGCAGCCACCAGCTGAAAGCACGTTCAAAGCCAACTTCAATGCTGCTGTCTTCAAGAACTCCAACCATGCAGGGTTAGGCGTGATCATTCGAGACTGGCGTGATGAGGTTATTGGTGCATTATCCATGTCAGTTCCTGCAACGCAGTCAGTCGTGGAGTTAGAAGCCCTTGCTTGTCGTAGAGCGATGCAGTTTGCAATGGAGCTAGGACTTCAAGATGTTGTATTTGAAGGTGACTCTCTCCAAGTGATTCAAGCTATCTCATAAGAAACGTTGGATTACTTATCTTATGGCCACATTATTGAGGATATTCATACCCAAGCTACTGCAATTTCTTCTCATAAATTTATTTTTAATACTAGGCGCTGCAACATTGTAGTAGATGCTCTAACCAAAAAAGCCAAGTTTTCTAGAGAGTCTCGGGTTTGGACTGTTTCCCTTCCTGATGACATTGTCTCTCTTGTAGCTTTTGACATTCATTGAGGTTTGTTTTTCTGAATAAAAGCTCAGGCTAATTACAGTCTGGTTTCTCAAAAAAAAAAAAAAAAACAATAATCTAGCAAATTTAGGGCCTGTTTGGTTCAATTTTTTTGATCACTCAATTTCCATCACTCATCACTCATCACTCATCACTCATCACTCAATTTTCATCACTCATCACTCATCACTCATCATACCAATGTTGTTTGGTACCATCACTCAGTTTCCATCACTCACTATTTTTCACACTATTTAGGGGCCCCACGCCTGTCATAGTGCAGATTTTTTTTTTTTTTTTCCCTCCTGGGTTGGCTGTTCGGTCTGGGCTTTTTTTTTTTTTTTTTTTTTTTTCACTAAGTTTGGTGAGTCTAGGTACTAAAGAAAAAAGAAAAAAAAAAAGAGAATAGAACAGAACAGACGAACCAGTTAAAAAAAAAAAAAAAAAAAAAAGTCAAAAGGTGGTCAAAAGTTGCGGCTGTGGGTCCCTCATGTGTGTTTATTTACGAAAATGCCATTGAGTTATGAGTTATGGAAACTGAAAACAGTCTTTTGTTGTTTTCAGTTTCCATAACTCATAACTCAAAAATCAGAGAATTGAGTGATGGAAACAGAGTTATCGTTTGGCCAAACAACCTTTTTGCTATGGGTCCCACCATTTTTGAGTTATGAGTTATGGAAACTGAGAATTGAGTTACGGAAACAGTTAAACCAAACAGGCTCTTATCTACTAACTTTTTTTGGTTTAGAGATAGTTTCGATAAGAGATTTTACTAATTGAGTTAACTGAAACTCATTTTTATCCATTAACCTTTTAAAGATAATTATATTTTAGGACATTCCAAAAATAAATTAAAGAACAAAAATTTAGGCCATACAGAATATTATTGAATTTTGATTCCAATCTTATCTATAGAACACCCTATAATGCAAATAATTTTTTTCATTCCCTATTCATACAAAACTCCCTTAATAAAAAGGGTGCTATTGTAATTGGCTGCCAATAATTCAAAGTTCCCTCCAATATTACAATGTCACGTTTAACAAATTTTGACTTTGGAATAATTTTTTGTATATCTCACAATCTTAATTCCTAAAGGTCATTTTTATTAAAAAAAATTTAAAATTTCAAAGCATTTTTGTCCGCATAAACAAAATTAAAAAGAAGAGGCGCTCAGGCACAGCCCCACAGCGACAGAACACATTTTCCTTATCCTTTAATTTTTCGCACGTTGATTGAAACAAGGCTTGTTTGAGCCACTTATGACTTGTGCCATTTATTTTATTTTATTTGTCCGACATCCGAAAATATTAATAGTAAATACTACCCTTAAACTATACTATATTTACATATGTGCCACTGAGGTATAAAAGGCATAATTAAGAACTTATTATATCCAATGTATTTATGTATTGGGAGGGACCACATTACCCTCCTTTATGTTTTTTTTTTTTTTTTTTACGAAATTATAATTTATATTACATAGGTAATAAGGATATTGATTTTTTTTTTTTAAGTATTAAGGATATTTTTTAAGCAAAACAAAATATATCAAATACTTTTTAACTTCTTGTATTAATATTTTTTATTTAAAACATTTTTTTCTTTAAAAATTCGCAATTACTAATTAAAACATTTTCTTTTTAATGGATAATATAATTAATTCACTTAATCTTCTTATGATATAATTAATTTCACATAGTCACTTAGAAAAAATTTCAAGTATGATTTTATCAATTTAAATTTTGAAAATTTTCTTTTGAAAAACATTGTACAAATATTGTTAGTCAAATTATGTTAGTGATACATGCATATGGAAAAGAATCTAGTTATATAATCAATGATTGTTGTATTACATGTTTGAATGTCATTGTAATCATTTTCATTTTCATTTTCTATTATTTCATTGTCTTCTAAATCTTTTTTATGATTTTTTTTGTTCATTTGTGAAAATTTTATCTAAAAAATATGTCATATTTTCTATATTTCTTGCTAATAACAAAATCATCAAGCATTTATGTTTGATATTCAATTAATTATTATTATCTCTCTCTCTAAATTTTTCATATGAAGATTTATTTTTATAGAATAAATATATAATTCAAAAATATTTTCAATTAAAAGAAACACTTTTTACAACAAAAAAATTATAATAGGATAGGAATACAACAAAAGTTAAACCATAGAAAAATGCAATCTAATTTGTGAAGGAAAATATTGCAATTTCACTTAACAATAGTGTAGGGATAGAAATGGATATTGGGCCGTGGGCCGAGTCCAAGGACATTAAATCGTCCGAGGGCAGATGGATACTAATGGGAGCATACAAGCTAATAGTCCGAGGAAGAAATCTAGTCATAAGGGATTAGGAGTATAGTCCGAGGAGAAACACAACCTTGTCTAAATAGAGTAGAGATCAAGGATTTGACCTTTCATCAAGAACAAGGCACCAGACGGTCATACTAGTAAGGATAAGCATCAAATTGAGATAAGACAAAGGACAACTGAGAAATATCTAAGAAGAAAGCTGCTACCATCGCATTAAATGCTCTGTAGCTAACTCTTTAGCCACATTAATGTGGAGGTGATACTTGAACAGCAACATTCAGCCTTACAGCTACCCACAAAAATTTCAGGAAGGTGCTAATGAGACAAGTGTCAAAGCTAACAACCCAATCTACACGTGGAAGGTTGAGATGGAATGAAGAAGGGGGATATAAAGAAGAAAAATCTCATTACAAAGGGGAGAGAGAGAATCAGTAGGAAAATCACTATACACTCAAGAACTGTAATTGTGTATAAGCCCAAGAGAAATATATAAGAACTACCTTCCTCGGACTTCGCCAAGAAGGATTTTCCTTGCACAAAACTGTTTATTCATACTGTTAAGCATCATTTAACCTACTGTGATTGTTGTCCAACTCAGTGGAATTTAGTTTCTAGTCCAATATCTACAAATTTATTGTTTTAGGCTTTTTGGGCCTTAGTCATTTTCGTTGTTGGGCTTTGCATCTAAATTTTGCCCTTACCAAATAGAATCACCCAATAACCTTAACATGCTTAAGCAAAATGGATTCAACATATAACTTGATGAATTAATTCTAACTAAACCAAAATGAATTTCACATAAGATTTATATATATATATATATATATATATATATATATATATATATATATATATATATATATATATATTTGTTTAGGTGTAAAATTTAATCAAAAATAGATTTTTTTTATTTAAAAAAAAAAGAAGAGATTTTCCTTTGCTGGTAGGAAAAATTTTTAAATCAAATTTTCAATTTTGATTTGGTGTCATGTGTGTTTGCATGAGAGAGAGAGAGAGAGAGAGAGAGAGAGTTTGGTGTGCGGCCATTTAAGAGATTGCATGGCTAATTTTTTTTTTTTTTTTGGAGATCAAAGATAGAAAGCTTTATTGAAATAGCAAGTATTACAAGCTGGACTATATAGCATACACAGTGGACCCCTACAAGTAAAACACAGGCCAATTCTCAATGAAATAGAGGCCACGAGTAAAACATACAGTAGTGAAATGACACGCTAGAACAGAGTATACTTAAATTGTTTGTGCTACCATGAGGTGCTGCTAATCTGTTAAGAGACCCAACGCAGCATCGTAGATGTGCCTTGGCTGAAGTTGAGTCTTTTTGAAGTAGAATTTGTTTCGTACATTCCATAGAGCCCATATGATAATTGCCCAAGTCTCATGGTCCTGCTAGTTCAGCCTGGTTACCATAGTTTGAAACAATTCGAAGAAGTCTGATACACTGTTCGAACACTCCTGAATTCCTCTACTTGCCAGGGACTAGATATTCCTAGCAAAAGGGCACTCCCACAGCACATGACAGAAGGTCTCAAGTGTTGGTGGCAGATTTCGCATTGCGCTTCTACCTTCACTTTACGGCGCTGCAAGTTGTCTTTTGTGGGTAGGATGTTTGAACAAGCCCTCCACAAAAGGGTTTGGACCTTAGGGGGCACATTCAATTTCCACACCTTCTTCCAAAGTCTACCATTTTGCCGTGCTTGTGAGTGCTCACCTTGTGCTTGATTTTTAAATCCAAGAGCACTTTATAGGCTGTCTTCACTGTGAAATTTTGGGCACTATTTTCCTTTCACGCTAATTCATTACTGGAGTTCAGATTGTTCTAGGGTACTGCCAAGATCTCTTGTCAAGTTGATGGAGCAAACAAAGCTTGAACTTTTCTACGGTTCCACTGTTTGGTGTCTTCATCGATAAGGTCTCTAACAAAGAGCCGATTTGGAGGAAAGCCCAGAAAAATAGGATCATGAGCTAGCCATTTATGGGCAACCACCTCAATGTGGCACCCATCCCCAACCCGCCATCTAATGCCCTTTCAAATAATTTCTCTAGCCATGAGTAGACTTCGCCACACATACAATGGATTACTCCCCAGTTCAGCCTCCATGAAAGAGCAATTTGGAAAGTATCGGGCTTTGTACACATTGTAGAATAGTGAATGAGTGTGTTTTATCAATCTCCAAGCTTGTTTATCTAGCATAGCTAAGTTGAAAGCATGGATATCTCTAAAATGCATTCCTGCATTTGTTTTTGGGCTACAAAGTTTATTCCAATTGATCTAATGAATTTTTTTTGTCTGGCCCTACCAATATTTTGTAAAAGTTGAATTAATATCATCACACAAGGTCTTTGGGATCTTGAAAATGCCCATTGTATATGTAGGAATTGCTTGAGTCACTGTTTTAATAAGTATTCTCGTCCTACTTTTGAGATATACTTCTCCTTCCACCCCAGCACCCACTTTGTAATTTATTCCTTTAGCTCCCTAAAGGTACGTACCTTGGATTTGCCAGCCACCATCAGTAACCCAAGATATTTTTCACAATCAGTCATGACTTGAGCTCCCAACATACCTTGTATTGTATCCCGCACCTCTGCCCTTGTATTTTTACTGAAGAATAGAGATGTTTTGTCCCTGTTTATTGCTTGACCTGATGTCCTCTCATATTGCTCAAGGATGGTTATCAACTGTTGGCATTCCTCAATTGATGCTTGGCAAAATAGTAAGCTGTCATCAGTGAATAGCAGGTGAGAAATCTGGACTCCATTCCTACAAGATAAGATACCCTGTAATTGCTTCCTCTCCTTCGCCCTTCATAGCATGGCTGACATACCCTCTGCACACATCAAAAACAAATAAGGTGATAAATGGTCGCCTTGTTTAATTCCCCTAGATGGGTTAATGAAGCCCCTAGGGTCCCCATTGATAAGCACGAAGTATGAAGTTGTGGTGACAGTTTCCATTGCCAAATGCACCCATTGTTCATCGAAGCCCAAAGGTAGCATCATTTTTTCAAGGAAGTCCCATTCCACCCTATCATATGCCTTGCTTATATCTAACTTCACTGCCATCTAACCATTTTTTCCCCTCCTACGATTTTGCATCCTATGCAACACCTCAAAAGCTACAGTTGTATTATCTATGATCAGTCTATCTGGCACAAAAGCACTCTGAGCATCGGATATGATTTTTGTAAAATAATTTTAAGTCGGTTAGCAAGAACTTTGGAATATATAGGTGAAATCACATTGCCCAAACTGATGGGATGGAACTCTGAGAGGTATTGGGGATCAATTTTTTTTTTTTGGGATCAACACAATATGGGTGTAATTCATTTTGTGCAACATGTGACCCGAATTCAATACTAACAAAATAGCTTCAGTAACATCAAGTCCAACTATGTGCCAATATTTTTGGAAGAAGAAATGGGACATATCATCAGGACCTGGTAACTTTGAAGGATGCATTTGGAAGAGAGCTCGTTTAACCTCAACAACAGTGTAAGGTTGTAATAAAATATGGTTCATATCAACTGTAACTCGTTTGTCCACTGAGTCGAGCACAACCTCCATATTTG
The DNA here is from genome assembly GCA_023055345.1 of Quercus wislizeni. NCBI lineage: Eukaryota > Viridiplantae > Streptophyta > Magnoliopsida > Fagales > Fagaceae > Quercus > Quercus wislizeni. Next base: position 1,951,817 of record JALGQJ010000031.1, on the reverse strand, counting down.
CATTATCTATATGTGCCATTGTAAATAGTGTTTTGAAATAATATCACTGCTGCAATCTCATTTTCTTCAGTACACTAGCTACTTGCATTGTTGAATACCCCCATAATCTGATTTTTTCTTCTTCACTGACTTGCCCTTTGGTGGAAAAATTTTGTATTTTTGTCCTCTGCTAGTAACCAAATTGCCCTTGATCGTTGTCTCCAAGCTACTTCCTCCTGGTAAAGCAACCTCCTCTAACCATTTTGATCCTTTCCACCTGATCTCCATGATTTTGACGCGTTAAGTCCTCCAGCTGCCTATGCTTCTCCTCAATTTTTGCTTTAGTATTTCCAAAAGTAAACTATGACCAGCCCATCAATGAAGTCCTGTAATTTTTAATTTTTTCAAATAGCCTAAACATTAGATTGCCATGAGGATTAGACCGGTTCTAGGCTTCTTGAATGACCCATTCACACTCGGGGTGCGCTGCCCATTTTTCCTCAAACCTGTGGGGAATTTTTTTCTTGCGAACAGAATTATTTGGGCCATGAGTAGTGAGGAATATTGGGTCGTGATCAGAGTAAGAAACCTGAAGGTGTGTACTCGATAGTGAGGGAAAAGCTCCCTTCATTCAACTGTTGCACAGGCACGATCTAGTCGTTTTTGGACATATGGGTCGTCATATCGTCCTTTATTCTAGGTGAAGATGTTTCCAACATACCTAAGGTCAATCAAATTACAATGGAGCAAAGTAGTTTTGAAAGCTTGCATAAGGGCATGTGATTTTGGTAATCTACCTTGTTTCTCCTCTAATGATAAAATCTCATTGTAGTCCCCGATACATATCCATGTCATTGAGTATCAAGAGTGGAGATGCTGTAACAAACTCCAAGTTTCATGACAATGAGATCAGTCTAGTTGGCCATAGAAACTTGTTATTCTCCAAGGGGGACCTATGGGGTTGAACACAATGGCATCAATGTGATTCTAGAAAAAGGTTTGAACATGCAAATTACAATGGAGCAAAGTAGTTTTGAAAGCTTGCATAAGGGCATGTGATTTTGGTAATCTAACTTGTTTCTCCTCTAATGATAAAATCTCATTGTAGTCCTCGATACATATCCATGGCATTGAGTATTGAGAGTGGAGATGCCGCAACAAACTCTAAGTTTCATGACAACGAGATTAGTCTTGTTGGCCATAGAAACTTGTTATTCTCCAAGGGGGACCCATGGGGTTGAACATAATGGCATCAATGTGATTCTAGAAAAAGGTTTGAACATGCAAGTTGATTTCTTCCTTCCAAAACATTGCCAATCCGCTGCTTCTTCCCAAACTAGGAATTGTAAAAACTGCTTGGTACTGTAGGTCTTCTTCCATATTTCTCATCTCCTCCATCGATTGTTTGGTCTTCATGAGAAACAGAACCTTGGGCGCTTTAACTCTCACAAGATGCGAGAGAACATTTACTGCTTGAGGGTTCCCAAGCCCTTGGCAGTTCCAACTGAGGATATTCATTGTGATCGGCGGGGCTGTATCGCAACCTCCACCGTTGGGTATAATGATTTTATGTTGCCGGCCAAAATCCTAAGCCTTTTTCTGTTAGTCTCCTCCATCTCCGAATCCCCCTCAGGTTTGTCACTGTGTGCCCGTTTCTTGCTTGGGAAACTTTGTCTAATTGGAGAGTCCAGTACCATATCAGTTTGTGTTCTGCGAGTTATTTTTTCCCCCTTCCCCAACTTTACTGAGTCATGTGGTGTATCAAACTCCTTAGTTGTCTCATGTGTCCCCTTAACAAAGACGTGTGTTTGCTAGCCTTTAACTACTTATCAGATATTGCTTTAGTTACATAATTAATAGGGACACTAATTAGATTAATCCCAGGAATTTCAAACTTATTGATGTTGCTGTTATTCTCCATATCAATGGGGTTTAAAGCTACCGTTTTAGCATTAATAAGCCTTTCCATTTCAGTTCCCTGATTTTCGGGCTTGTTGTGCTGCGCAATAACTTCTGAAATAACTCCCTGGTTTGGTTCTAGCTGCTACGAACCCCTAGCATGTTTTCTGTCCGTTTTGGTTTCATGCCGTTAGGGTGGATTGGGTGGCAATCCCTGAACTATCGAGTTTCCTCCTGTTTCCTGCTCTCAACCATTCCCCGTAAGGGAGCTCGCCCCTTTCATGTATTTTCTCCTTTGAGCAGTCCTATACCTCGTGGCCCAGCATTAGTTGTAGCATAGTTCTATGAGTCACTCATATTTAAAGTCGACCCTAACTTCATCTCCCACCAGACTGATAATAGGAGCCCCATAGCGAATAGGTTTGGTCAATGGAATTTCAATACGGATCCTTAAGAAACGTGCTTGGTTGAATGCAATGGCCTTACAATCCACCTCCACCACATGGTCTAGACCACTCCCAATATCCTGGCCTGCTTCTTCATTTATAAGGTCAAATGGTAGTCCCTAAACCTGAACACAAATTGGTAAGACTGGAAAAGACATTGACCTCGCCGTCATGCCTTTTTCCCATCTTCTGAGCACTAGAAGCTGGTCGTCAAAACTCCACGGTCCATTATTCATGACCCATCTCAATTGGCTTTCCATGGCGAACTTAAATTGGATTAAGCCATCTCTAATGTCCATCATCTTCAAATCGTTTCCCATTTTCCACACCGACCCCAAAAAATCATTCACTACTTTTTGGTTAAGTGGTCGAGGGGTGAGAAACTTTCCTATAACACTAAAGGTATGTTTGGTACACTGAATGAGGATTACGACAGGAATTGTAATCTTTATCACTAGTAATAATGTGTGTTGTAATGTAATAACTAAACCTATTCATTAGTTTGGTTGTGAGTTATAACATTAGAATGAAACTTAACATTTATTTTAGGAAATATCTTACTCATACAATTATATTTTCTTAAAAATTGTTATTTTTAAATTTAAGAGAGATATATGTTATTTTCTATGATTTATTTTGATTTTTATAATCATTAGATGTATATGGAAAGTTTGTTTATTTGGAAATATATTAAGTTTTGAAGTTATTGCACTTACTAAAGAATAGCTAATACAACCATTTAAAGAAGAATAATTATTCTTCATTTTGAAGAATAGCTATTCATAAGGAATGATTATTCCTTGTAATAAAAACATAATCAAACTAAAGAATAACTAAACCCTAGGAATAACTATTACATTACAGCGTCTATTACAGCCTACCAAACATGCCCTAAGTGAATGTTCTTCAAGTGTCCCAGCTCGATGGACTGGTCGGACAGTGATTGCTTCACGTTCCACTGATGTGAGTTTTATTCTCTCCATACGTTCTAAAATGTTAACAATTTATTGTGTGGGAGAGTGAATTACAAAATTCAAGGCCTCAAACTATTGGCGGAAGTTAATCATCAATCATGATTTAGGACACTTACAACATTTTGTTTTAATAAGCAAGTTATGATTGCAATTAGAATGGATTTTTTTTAACTCAAAATTTTGGGGCCTTATTATCAAGGGTGAGGGCCTAGCAATTTTATCCTAGGAAAAAACCTCATAATTTGATCATGGAGTTTCAAAAATTTCATTGAAAATAAATTTAGAAGTCATAACAATCAAAATAATATATCATATGCTTAAATTAGACCACCAGATTAAAAGATATAGTTAAATTGATGTATATGCATCCTATGATTAGAACTAGACAAGTGTGATTGTGATTAATTAATTGTGATCGGCCATTTAAATGATTACTTATGATTAACAATGTGTCCTAATCCATTTATCTAGGCTTAGAACAAGGGTGCACCCAATAAGCATGGGATTGTTTGATTCTAATGGATTAATAATCAAGTTTTTTGTATTTTAATTAATTTTTTTATAAATAAGTATATATTAAGATTAGATACTTCTTAGAGATCCACTAGCACCATTTGAACCTAAAAAGGGTATATTTTGTGTTCCAAAGTTGGATAAAACTACAAATAAATAAAACATGTCAAAATCACAAATAAAATAATGTTAAAGAGTCAAACCAGCACTCAGGGTCCAACTGCTATTCCTGGCTTTGAGTGCCAATCAAAACTTGCCACTTAAACTTTGAATACAAACCCTTTGTATTATTTGTTGAGTTGCATTTTATATTTCACCAATATGCCATGTGTTTATTATTATTATTTCATTTTAAAATTTGGTTTTTTTAATAAATAAAGTCAAATAAATACATGATAAGTTATAATAGGTGGAGTATAAAGTTGAACATAAAAAGTGGAATAGATAATTTGTATTCTTCAAACTCCAAATTTGCCATTTTATGATTTTTTTTTTCTCAATTCATCTTGTGATGCTTTTTGACTTGATATTCTATATATTTAAGTATTGGGGACTTTGAGTCTCACTCAAACTCATCAACCAAAACCTTCCCTCCTCTATAAATAGGGGGGTTTACCGTTCAAAGCACACAAATTATTGGAAATCCAAAGAAATATTTCAGGAACCCTCAATTGCTTGAATTCCCCGCTCTCCAAGGCTTAAAATCATACTAAATAACTACCCGATTCATCCTAAACACAAACATTTGTTGTTAGAATCATCTATCTAACCCTAAGTCAATAGGTAGAATTTTTCAAACTTTTGGTTGTTTAATCTTTATTCTTGCTTCCAAACCGTTAAAATTTTGCTGGTCTCTGATGATATGGACTAAATTAGGATCAAGCATGCTAAACTCTAATTCTAAATTTCAAATGTTTTTTTTTTTTTTTGGGAGCAAATTTCAAATGTTTACATGTTCAAAACTTTTTTTTTTCAATAACCAAGATGTCAGATCCAAGTTTTATGAATGACACGTTGTTTATTTGTTTGCTATTATTATTGTTATTGTTAGTAATACATGTTGGACGATTGGATGGCATGTCATAATGATTGTTACCATACTTTAGAAGGTTGATTACATTTATCGGGGTAGGTGGCTAACACCTTTCTACTTCATAAATTAGTCCTTGATTTTAGATCAATGGTTCTTAAATTAGACTTTATCATATAATTTTCATTTATTTTAATAATGCAACAAGGATATTTAGCCATGTATTTTTCTTAAATTTTACCTAAGTTGAAGTCCATGATATTTTACTTCTTTATTATTATTATTTTTTATATTCAATGAAATGTAAATATATATTTTTAATTAATAAAGTGATTTATTTTTTACATTATAGTTTTCTTATTATATTTCTTTCAATTAAAATAAATAGTGGCTCCAAATGTCCAGCCTTCGACCTATAGGGTCAAATATCGTTAATCGAATCTCCATAGTACTATGCATAATTGTAATTATTTTTAATTGTATCCGTACATATGTACAAGACTACACACTAGTTATGATAAGGAAAAGAAACATAACATCATTTTAAATTCATAGTAAATCAGTGGGTTTGATTCATAATTACCATAATCTAATTGTTAATAGACTTATGATTCAATAACATTTTTCAAATTTCTCTCATGTGGGGACTTGGGTTTGAATTCCCCTCTTCTATTTTGTTATAAGAAAAAAATAAAACCATAATATAATCAAAGTGATGGTTAATAACTTATACATTATAAAATAACATTAATCCTTCAATTTGTTAGAAGAATAAATTGATTCCATCTCTAAAAATACAAATTGAAAATGAACTTTTTGAGTAGTGAAGCAATGGTAATAAGTGATAAACACAAAAATCAACATGTCATAATAACTACTAAGCTAAAGGTCATCATGACATCAATTAGTTTAATCACCTAATTTCAAGAATAGTTTATACTCCTCATTTCTCATAATATCCTTGCTACCTTCATTGCCTTAAGCTCTCATTCCTTTCTTCAAAGATTAATATAGTACTGCTGCATTGATGTTTAATGCTACATTTCCAACTTTGCAAGACAGATAAATACTTTTCTTGAGAGGAAAAATAAAGACAGATATAGAGTTTAATCTCGAGTTATTCAATTAATTTTTCCTATTCTAATCCTTTTCTTGCGGTAAGAAATAACATAACGATTTTAATGCTTCTTCAAACATTTATGTAAAATATTATTAACATGTGAAATTATGGAAAATAGAAAACTGTTGTATGTATCACACTATTTTCTTCACTAATGCAAAGCAATAAAGCTCACGCACTTGCCAAAAGTGGCAACAGGTAGAAGATTTTGTTATTTATAGTTTCATACAACCCATCCTCCAGAGGTAGCTTTTGATCATTTTTGATGTAACTGCTATTTGGCTTGTCCGATTTTAATATTCAAATGAAAATTTGAATTTATCCAGCAAAAAAAAAAAAAAAGAAAAAGAAAATTTGAATTTAAAAAAAGAAATAGTAAAAATGACAGTTAATATCTCATAGGTTTATAGCTTAGTACTAATGGTCATGGATCGTGTTATTAACCATAAAGAAGAAATCCGACAAAAATACAATACAGTTTTATATATTTTAAAAAGATAAAAATTAAGTATAGTATTTTAAGTATTGTTTCTTAAGTTTTAGAACCTAAAAATCTGTTTGGTATATGTGTTTAAATACATGTTTTTAGTTTTTTAACAATATTAAACGTATTTTCATAAACTTTTTTATCCACACGTATTTTAAAAAAATACAAACATCGTTACTAGAACAACATTATCAAACGGACCCTAAAACACTATACCTGTACCTAAGTTTTGCCATTTAAAAAATATGCATAAGCTAAATAAGATGAACAAAAACATCTTTAATTTCATCCTACACCTCATCAAAACACATATTAATAACAAAAACAAACTGATTGCCCAAAAAAGAAAAGGGGTAGTTTCTCAAAGAAAGAAGAAGAGAAGGGTACAAAGGGAAATTAGACAAGATTTCAAAGAACATACCAAATTAGTAAATATATGCAAAATCCATGGGTAATCAAAACTACCACAATTTCCAAATTTGCAACAACTCTCAGCTTTTCAGGTCCCAACTCCCAAGTGTCTCTGTGTTACTTCGTCTATCCAGCCCAGCCTCTCAGGTCTAAACTCCTCTTACTTATTCTCAAAAAAAAAAAAAAAAAAAAAAAAAAAACCCCTCTTACTTGCTTCCGACTTTTTTTTAAAATTTTTATTTTATTTTATTTTAATTTATTACAATATATATATATATATTTATTTATTTATATATAAAATTCCAACCCTTGTCAGATCCAAACGGTTTTCTCAAGAAACGTATGCTCATGTTCAACCTCACCTACCTGAAACAAAAAAAATTTGAATTTCTTCACGCAACAACAAAAACAGAGCAACGGCAACAAATCCCTCCTCAAAGTAAGTCCCCCACAAAAAAGAATTTGATTTCAAAAAACATAAAAAACAAAATAGTGGCCTTTCTTTGTGTTTTGTGTTTTATGTTTGTGTTTGTGGTGTTGTTTACAAAAACAACCGCAACAGCTTTGTTTTGCTTTCATTTCTGTTTTCATTTTCCTCTCTTTACAAGGTTTGTTTCTCTCTCTCTCTCTCTCTCTCTCTCTCTTTCTCAACAGCAAACAACCTTAACCTCTTCAAATCACTCTCTCTTCACCTCGTAACTCACGCTTTTTATTTTTATTTTTATTTTTCATTTTCACTACGCTCCTCTGGATTTTGTTAGCCAAATGCGGTGCCTTAGTTTTTTTTTTTTATGGTTTTCTGAAAATTTTTTAAATAAGTGTTTTCGGAAAACAAGAAAAACAGTTTTTAAAAATTTGCTTTTCGTAGCAAATTTTTTTTTTTACGTTGAAATTCGAGCTCTCAGTTATAATTTCTAACGTATCGTTTGGGATTAGGGTTTTTTCCTCCGACGAATGCAGGGATTGGTGTTGAATTTGAGCTTGTGAGAGAGCGAAATTCGGATTCGTGAAAAAAAAAAATTTGTGAAAATTGGAGAATTCGGCGACGACGACGACGAAGATGGCGAGGAGCTCGTTGGAGGAGATGCTGGACTCGCTGCGGCGGAGAGACGAGTCCGATAAGCCGAAGGACATGCCGCCGGCATTGCCGTCTCGGCCTCTGTCGAGAGCTCGGCTCCCGTCGGCTCGCCGCTCTCTGCCGAACAACTTCAAGGTCGGCGACGGCGGCGGCGGCGGCGGCATGGGAGAGTTTTCGCCGAGGGCGTTGAATGTGAAGGAGGAAGGGAAGAGGAAAGAGAGCGATTTCGGGACTAAGAGAGGGAGCTTTGGGAGCAAGAAGATGAAGAAAGATCAGAATGCGGAGTCGCCGTACGCTTTGGAGACCGTGGAGGAGGAGGGAGAGGGTGGTAGGAATGCCCGAAAGGAGGTTTCGGGTACGGATCGTGGCTCCGCCGTGACGTGTGCCTCGCCGCCGTCCACGATGAAGTCGAAGGAATTGGATTGGAACGATAACATTGGTTATTTCATCAAGAAGGTAATTGACAATGGTTAAAAAAAAAAAAGTGAGAATGATTTGGAGTGATATTGTAAAATGTTTTAGTTCTGATTGATTATTTCTGATACTGTTAATTTAGTTTGGTAGCTGTGGTAAATGAAGTGGTAAGAGTAGGAGTGATCAATAAAAAGTGATTTAAAATTTTTTATTTTTTATTTTTGGTTTTTGATTAGTGGGATTTTGTTATTTCATCAAGAAGTTGATCTAGTACTAAATGAGGTTAAGAGTTTTGGGCTGTACAATTAATTTCAAGAATAAGGCTGCTTTTTGTTTCTGGGTCTTTTATTAATGGTAAAATTGAGAAAAAAAATGTGGGGGTTTTGTTGTGATTTATGGTGGGTTGGTTGGGCCTTGATGGAAAATACATTTTCGTTTTGTCATTTTGTTTTGATGGATTGGTTAGTGCACCTAATGCAAAGGACACTTTCTTTCAAAGTGTATAATCCATTTGATGTTCTGGACCAGCGTTGAGTCTGTTCCTTCAATAGGTTGAAAATTTAGCAATGATTTCCTTGAATTCTTGTTGTGGTTTAGTCTGTAGGATTTCTGAAAATGTGCATTTATGTTGAAAGTAAATTTTCTTTGCAGAAACTTCATGTTTGGTGTCAGCTCCCAAGTGGGCAGTGGGAGTCAGGAACAATACAATCAACTTTAGGGGAGGAAGCACTTGTTTCACTCTTCAATGGAAATGTAAGTTTCTTTTTTATTGGTTGATTGATTGATGGAAGTGTAAGTTTCTTTAACTCTTACAGATAAAAAAAAAATAGTTTCATAAATTTTTGCTGTTTCTGAAATCTGTTTTAACCATCTTGTGTACTTTAGTCATTATGTTGTAATTGCACTTATGCTGTGTCATTACTTATTACCATAGGTGATAAAAGTGCTCACAGGAGAACTCATACCTGCAAACCCAGATATATTGGATGGTGTAGATGATCTTATACAGCTTAGTTATTTGAATGAGCCATCAGTTCTATACAATCTTCGATACAGATATTCTCGGGATATGATTTATGTAAGTATGATATGGTCCTTTTGCTCATGCTTTCCAGTCAGATTCATCTCTTTTCTCACTCTCCTTTGACAGTTTTTGTGGTTTTCTTTCTGTAGAGTAAAGCCGGTCCAGTTTTAATTGCAGTTAATCCCTTCAAAGTTGTACAAATTTATGGAAACGATTTTGTCACAGCTTATCGACAGAAACTTACAGACGCCCCTCATGTTTACGCCATAGCAGACTCTGCTTATAATGAGATGATGAGAGGTGGAAGAATCCATCTTTTTTTCTTTAATTTGTACAAGAAAAAAATGGTTTCTCAATTGTGCATGTGTAAATTCTATCTGAAGCCTTTTCTTCTTGTTATAATTTTATTTTGCAGATGAAGTAAATCAATCCATAATCATAAGGTTAGAATGTCTTCAATTAAGTTTTCTATTTACTAGGGGCTTGGTTATGGACATTTTCCTTAGTGCTTTTTGTTTTTTTTTTAATATGTTTTGTTCATCTATTTTGGTCTCGATCTCATTTTAAATATTTCATTTGGTAGTCAGCATACAGAATAATCTTTTAATTGTGTTTCTTGCAGTGGGGAAAGTGGAGCTGGGAAAACTGAGACGGCTAAAATTGCAATGCAATACTTGACTGCTCTTGGTGGTGGCAGCTATGGGATAGAGTCTGAAATACTTCAGACAAATTATATACTGGAAGCATTTGGGAATGCAAAAACTTCAAGAAATGACAACTCTAGCCGATTTGTGAGTTTCTTTCTTTTTCTTCATTGCAGAAGGTTCTCTTAGTTATCATGGTTTATAGCTGAAAATTTTTGTTGGGAGATGATTGTTAAGGTTTTGCATTGATAATTAATGTCTACCCTCAGTTTTCACAATTTTTAAATAGGAGAAGAGCTATGCAATTGGTTTAATGGTATAAATATGTTGATTATGTTCTGATTTGTGCAGGGGAAGTTGATTGAGATTCATTTTAGTTCACTGGGGAAGATATGTGGTGCTAAAATCCAAACCTGTAAGCATGTTTGATATTGAATAATTGTTGTCATGTTATGCTATTTTTGTGATGCATATCAATCGAGTTTACTGACTTAATTTCTGTTATAACCTCATGCTTACAAATGTCAACTTACCGACAATAATTGTGGACAGTTCTGTTAGAAAAGGTAACCTGTTGGCCCATCTGAGTTCCTGGAACTTTTATATATATTCATGTTTCACTTCTGAACTTATCACTCTCCTTTGAGCAGTCAAGAGTAGTGCAACTGGTCAATGGCGAGAGGTCATACCATGTCTTTTACCAACTTTGTGCTGGTGCTTCATCAGTTCTTAAAGGTAGGACTTTCATTTTTAATCATTCCACTCAAGTTTCTTAAAGTTTAATTTCTAGTTTGGCTGATTCACATTCTTTCAGCGTGCTAATTGTTATCCACTCTGACAAATATGGCTATATACATTGTATCGTTCTGGTAAAGGCCCTGAACCTTTTCCTGCTTTTATGTATTGGTTTGTTTATGGGAAATTTAGGGTTTCAGGTCTCTATGAAGTCATCGTATCATAGCCTTTAGCCTGTGTCTGCTTCTACATGTACTCTTGCCATATGACAGTTGGTATTCAGCCTATTTCGAACCACCTACCTGATATCGTATACCAAGGATTTTCTAAATATTGCAGATTATACTTAGAAAATGGCCAATTCTCAAAATAGCTAGACCTTCTGACCTATGGATCCTCTTTGTGGGACCTCTCAAATGTTCATTGTGCCCTCCTTGTGTGTTGTGAGTGGGCCAGCTTAGTAAAAACATTGAGAATAGTTGTCCCAGCTTTCCTAATTGTTTCTCCCAACTAGCCTCATCTGTTAATTTAGTGATGGTTAGCAATAATCTCTGCTTTAAACCTAAAATGTTGTTCATATTCATGTATTAAGTCTTATGACAAGCATTTTCAAAAAATAAAGCTAGAACCAGCCATTGTGTTCTCTCAATTTTCTAATATGCTCATTATTCATTGAACGACTTTGTAGAGAAGTTTTTCTCTTATACTTGGAATTAATTTATGTTTTTCTTTGCAGAGAAACTGAACCTAAGAATGGCTAGTGAGTACAGGTATCTTAATCACAGTGATTGCTTGGCAATTCATGGTGTTAATGATGCTCGGAAATTTCATATGCTCATGGTAAGTTTACATATAGTTGTTTTCATCATTCTGGTTCACATTCCCTATTCCATTTCATTTTGTGTCCTAGTATCCTTATTGTTGTTTTCTTATTTCTCCAGGAAGCCCTAGACATTATTCAAATTAGCAAAGAAGATCAAGAGCACACGTTTAGAATGCTTGCTGCAGTATTGTGGCTGGGGAACATATCATTCCAAGTGATTGACAATGAAAACCATGTAGAGGTGTTGGCAGATGAAGGTAAGATTTATGTGTTTGGCTTCATGACCTTGATGAATGTCTTGCACCTAACGCTGTTTCTATATTGGCAGTGTCAATGGTAATGCTAGTTGTATCCATCAAAAATTATTTCTCTTAGTCCTAAACTGGTATTTTTGAATTGGATCTTTTGAGGTTTAGGAATCACATGGTGATATTTGAGCCGTGATAAGGTGCTTGGTACGTATAGATGGAGGGCATAAGATTAATGTGTCAATAGCAGTTCATCAGTCCTCAGCAGAGTCTGTTTGTTGCTAGACGTGTAAATTTCTTTGGTTGGCTGCTAGAAATGTTGAGAGATCTAGAATCTATGGTTGAACCCCTAAGAGGTGGCTCAATCAGCTAGGGACCAAGTCTCATGAAGTGGAGGTTACTAGTTTGAATCTCCCCTTCCCCTCCCTTTGGAGCCAAAACTTATAAAAAAAAGAGAACATCTATTATGATTGGAAGCTTAGAAAAAATTATGTTCTTATGCCAGTTAATATGAACAGAATGATTACTGTTTAGATTCATTGGCTTGGACCTTAATTTTTTGGAGATAGAAGTGTGATAGTGTGAGTTGAACTCAAACTTTGGAAAGTGCTAGAAGAAACTTTGATAGAGCAAAAGTAATGCTGCATGGTAGTGTTTTTCTTCCCCTCTCTTTCTTTGTGTCCTCTATATTAAGATATGAGATATTTGTGTCCAAAAGTCTATGTTATCCCCTCTAAAATGGAAACTCCTGTTGTATTTTTTGTATTTACCTATGGACATTGTTTATTTTCATTTTATTCGATCTAAAACTTGGTTTAAGCCGTCTGCTTTTTCTATGTACTGGCAAACTATACATATATTCTTTAAAGAATTTCTTATATAAACTTACTTCAAAGTGACTTTTACTCACTTTTCCTTTTGGCAGCTATAACCAATGCTGCTGGGTTGTTGGGTTGCAGTTCCCAGGAACTGATGGTAGCTTTATCAACCCGTAAAATCCAAGCAGGCAAGGATAGTATTGCTAAAAGATTGACATTGCAGCAGGTCTGTTTAACTCTCACTTAACAAGACTATCCCTCTATTCCAAGCCGATCTGAAATGCACTCTTTTGGGGTTGCATTTTTTTTTTTTTGTCCATTCTATTATTATAACACAAATCACCTGTTGTGTGACATGTGCCCATTTATTACCTCAAATTCAGGCGATTGATGCAAGAGATGCATTGGCAAAACTTATATACGCAAGCATGTTTGACTGGCTTGTAGAACGAATCAATAAGTCACTTGAAGTGCGCAAACAATGTACTGGGAGATCCATAAGTATCCTTGATATATATGGGTTTGAGTCATTCAAGGTATATGGTTTATATTCATCTATAATTGATGTTTTTAGTGCAGTATATTCGCATTTGTATTGATGATATCATCTCCTCATTTTCAGAGGAATAGCTTTGAACAATTTTGCATAAATTATGCAAATGAGAGGCTGCAACAGCATTTCAACAGGCATCTATTTAAACTTGAGCAGGAGGTGAGTATATGAAATTATTGTGACTATTTTTCATTAAAAAACAATGCATCTTTTAAGAATTCTTCTTTAATACAAAAGAATGAAGGAAGCATGGTAGTGTACACGGAAATTGAATTCATGGGTCAACATGTCTGCTCTCTCTGATGCTTTTTCTTGATTTGAGGGCCTGGTTTTAGACCCACATCTTTTCAATAAATAAATAATAACTTATAAAAAAAAAGTTCTTCTTTAATAACATGATGCTTAAAGAATCACGAATGTTTCTTGTCATATATAGTCAACCCTATTCTCTTAGTGGTGTTTGCTTAATTACAGATCTGTCTGGAAGCACAAAGAGATATTTATTTTAAATTAGTTTTATTTAATTTAGGAATTCACTTGCATTTTTATTTTAGGTCTTTGTAGTTAATTAGGCTATTAGCATTATATTTCCTAGAGTCAAGGTTATTTTTGTAATTCAATGTGTGGGAACTGATTAGTTCTGACATCATTTAGAATTAGGTTTCCCTAGTTAATTAGAATTAGAATTAGGGTTTTCCCATCAGTGTTGGTAAAAGTGAGGGGTGCAATTAAGCGCAAAAGCCTCTTGGAGCCTAGGTGCAAAGCGCAAGCGCACACTTGATTGAAGTGAAGTGCACATTTTTAAAAAATAATTTAAAAAATTGAAAAATTAGTATTAATGAGAAATGCAACAATCAAATGATCAAATGATCATATAAATTGAAATAATTTTATTTTTTATTTTTTATTTTTATATAATTCATATAACATTTAGATATGCCCTACTTTTGCAATTTTAACACAAAAATTGCAAGTCAAGTCATTTTTTTTTTTTTTTGGATAAGCTAGATATGAGTACTTCCATGTAATATCCTTTGTAAAATCTCCTATATCCATAATGACCCATGACTAATTAGTAATATTAGTTAATAATTTAATCACTTAATGACTATAACTCTATAAGAATTAGTCTGCTATGTTCAACATCAACCACTAAAGCAACTAAACAATTACCACATATATTATATTATACCTGTTTTTTTCATGAATGAGCTAAGAATATGAGGAGTTTGCAACATGGTAATTGGTACCAAGGAGCTAGGTGGATTACTGTTTCAAGGAGAAAAAATAAAAATGGAGAAGAATTGGGAGGTTGTGGGTTGGGTTTTAGTACAAGTTATACTCAATTTTTTTTTTATAAGTTACACTAAAAATGTGCAAAATCAATGGTTTATATCAATAATGTCAAGATCTTATAGTTTTAATTCAGCTTTGAGCTTTTTGAAAAAGTGCGCTTCTTTGAATGAGCCTAGCTTTTGAGGCAAAAAGCGCTGAGCTTCAAGCTTTAAGCTTAAGCGTGCTTTTAACAACACTGTTTCCTATGCCAGTTAAAATTAGGGTTTAGTTGTGTATTTAAGCGTAGTATTGTTTCCTATGAAGACAGATTTTTTTGAAGATGAATCAAATTTCTCTTGAAATTCTTCAAATGGTTTGGCGCTGACTCCTAGTGGTTTTCTCTTGTTCAGTGTTAATTACTAGGTTATCTATCTTTTATTTTTTGTCCTTCAGTTATTATTGTTTCTATTGTTGCATTGTTTTGGTCTTGTCTTGCGTCCATTCTCTGAGTGGCTCTCACATACTTAGACTTTGTGAATGATAGGGATGGAAAGGAGACAACGAGTATAAGGGAAGGGAAAGGGGGAAGATATGTAATTTGACTACCATACCCTTCTCCTATATAATGTCTTTTATTAGTTGAGGGGTAAAAGTGGGATTTCATACCAAGTAATAAGGCAAGTGAAGCATTCCACCTACTTTTGGGTGGAGTACAAAAGCGGGCATGGGATGGAATCCAACATTCCATTCTACCCATTTCTTTCCTTTAAGATTCATCCCAAAAGGAGGAATTCCATTATCCCTATCCTCCCCTCCCCTTAAATAAAGGTTAAAAAAATATGATCTCTAGAGAAGTCCATGATAAATTATTGCACACCCTAAAACACGAATGAAGATTTTTTTTTTTTTTTTAACCCAGCAATTTTGACATTCCATGTGTGCATTAGGATTAGGATGTTTTCATGATATAGACATTTAAAATGAAGTTGACATTGATGTAATGTCACAATCAGACTATGATGTGACTTTTACTTCTCAAATTTTAACATTCTCACTGTTTCTCTTGGTATAATTACTCCCTAGAAGAATATCCAGCTGTGCACTTAGTATATTGAACCCCTTTTTGTAGATGGAAGGCTCTGTGGGAAATAAAAGTAGGAGGATAGAAAAAGTAGGGAGGATAGAAAAGTAGGAAGGATGGAGAAATATTAGTTATCCATGATGTGTGTCTGATAGAATGGATGAAAAAGTTGAAAGATTGAAAATAACAATAAATTTCCTTTGTGTGGTTGAGAAGAAGAATGAGAGGAAGGGAAATGCATTGTAATTTGTATTAAGTTATTGTTATGCCTTATCACATGAGAAGTTTTTTTCCCATTATTTTTATAGTTCTTGAAGTTTATTTCAATAACATTTGGACAGGATTTTCCTCCAAAGAAAGTTCCTCCAACCCATTACGTAGGAACTCAAAAGATTATCCACATGTACTTTTAGTCACATGACCTACTTAATGGGTATGTGGCTTATTTAAATGATCATGTTATATAATACCCGTGGATGGTCTTTGGAACTACTACATAATGGGTTGGAGGGGATTCTTGCAACCCATTTCGGAGGAAAGCTTTGTCCACAAGATTAATGATGCAATACAGCAACAGTAGATTGCATCTTACTTAAATATTTTACTTATCAAAAAAAAAGAAGAAGGTAGATTGCATCAATAAATGAATTTCAAAAAGCATGCCTCAAATTCATTAGGGACTTGTTATAATATATGTACAATGAGATATGTTTGTTTATTATTATTAATTAATTTATTTATTTATAAAGAAAAATTTCTTTCCATTTGTTTTAGCTTAAAATCTAGTTTATTTTCACTACCAACTTAAGCGCAACGTTTTAAAGCCTCACTTTTCCTAGGGGTAATTGTACTTTACCCAACTTATTTTAAAAACAAAATAAGCCAATGAAATAAGTTCATCATTCGGGGTCCTAATGATTGGGAGGCAGATGTGGTGGATGATTTCTTTTGATTCTTAGCTTCCAATTTACCTTCTGTGACTAACGGTGATCGTTTGAGATGGAACTTGACAAAAAATGGAGATTTAACTATCTACTCATATTATCATAAGTTACATGGCGCTTCTTACATTGCCTTTCCTTGGAAAGGTATTTGGAAAGTTAAGGCACCTCGGCGTGTCTCTTTCTTTGTTTGGACAGCCGCTTGGAATAGGATCTTCACGGGAGATATCTTGAGACTCAGGGGCTTTGATTTCGTTGACTGGTGCATTATGTGTCGTTGCTGCGGTGAGACAGTGGATCATTTGTTGTTACATTGTGGAAAGGCTTATCGGTTGTGGTGTTTTGTCTTTAGGACTTTTGGGATTTCATGGGTTCCCCTGCGTACGGTGCAAGATTGTCTGTTTAGGTGGTGGAATTAGTTGGGGAAGCATTCATCTAACATTTGGAATTTAGTTTCGCTGTGTTTGATGTGGTGTATTTGGAGGGAACGCAATCGGCAGACGTTTGAGGATTTGGATAGATCTGAAGACCAGCTGCTTGCTCTCTTCGCTGGTTCCTTTTTTGATTGGGCTAGGGCTTGGGGACTCACTTCTAGTGACTCTATTCTTTTTTTCCTTAGCTCTCTTCTTCCCTGTAATTAATGCATTTTTTGTTTTTTCTTTTCTGTTTCTTTTCGTTTATGTACTTTTGTTTTGCTGGTGCTATTTTGCATCTAGCAGTTTTTTGAATATACTTTTTCTTACCTATCAAAAAAAAAAAAATGTTGCAATGATATCTTCATACATACCCAAAAAAAAAAAAAAAGCAATGGTGTAGGCATAAATAATAATAAGGAGAAATTATATAGTAG
This sequence comes from Quercus wislizeni, assembly GCA_023055345.1. Taxonomy (NCBI): domain Eukaryota; kingdom Viridiplantae; phylum Streptophyta; class Magnoliopsida; order Fagales; family Fagaceae; genus Quercus; species Quercus wislizeni. The sequence goes on along the minus strand of JALGQJ010000031.1, from coordinate 1,934,474 downwards.
GGTGAAATAATAAATTTCGATTAGGGGGTAAAAGAGTAAATTTTGATTCCCCCCCATTTTCTTTTATTTTATACCACACATGTGAAAGCACCCATCTTCTCTCCCTTTTCTTTTCCCTATTTTCCGTCCTCCATAAAATCACCCCAACCAAACACACTTAGAGTATCATTTACTTTTCACTGTTCACTGACTACATTTCATTTGTCGGTGACAATAGAGCGTGCATTTTCATTAGTGTTTTGAGGTGGACACTGCAAAAGTGGCGGGGAATGAACAAAGCTAATCTTAATTCAACCTTTCTGTTTGTTTTCTTATTCCTTAGAACAAGGATCCTATGCTTTATCCTCAAATAAATTGTAGTTGAGGATTCTAGATGCTGACCATGAGGCCAATTTTAAATTTTAAATAATTAGGAAAATGTACTTGAAGACATCCTGCAAAGTGTTGAGGGTTCTGTAGTGTTTCTGGTTAGACCAATTAATTTTGCAATTAGAAGTTCTTGTTTAAATTATCGTTCTTGACATGCTTTTATTAGATTCCTTTTTGTTGTCTACTGCTTCAAATAAGCCTTCCTAACTAGCCATATGATATAATTTTTATAATGGCAATGTCACAATTTCCTTGTTTATTTCAGGACTATGAATTGGATGGGGTTGATTGGACAAAAGTTGAGTTCGAAGACAATCAGGAGTGCTTAGATCTCTTTGAGAAGGTATTTCTGGGTTTCACCTTTGTATCATTCATGTGTTACCTTGTAGTCACAAGTTGTTCGGAACATTTTCAAAAATTTCTTTCGATTTGACTTTCTCAGTGTACCTTTTGATATTAAGAGAGTGGGTCCTTGCACCTTCTGGTGTATGTCCCCCACCCCCCCCCCCTGCAAAACAAAAAAAAGGGATTCTGATTGCCTTCATTTATATACTCTATACTGTATAGATATTTTTTCAATATAGCTTCAAAAAACACTCAGTCTCAGGTGCTGATGATGCGCTTATTATTTCTTCTTGATTTGTTTCTTCAATATGAAACCGTTCTATGTATCTTTGTAGGTAAATCATTCACTTTTTATTGTGTGGTGGATTGTGCAGAAACCTTTGGGTCTACTAACTTTGTTAGATGAGGAATCAAATTTCCCTAAGGCCACTGATTTGACATTCGCCTCTAAGCTTAAGCAGCACCTAAATTCTAATTCTTGCTTTAAAGGAGAACGAGGCAGGGCTTTTAGCATACGTCACTATGCTGGCGAGGTTAGTTAATGCTCAGTTTTTGAGGAGGTTCCCAATAGCGTGTTTTATGATGATTTAACCTGCACTTTCCAAATTCTAATAGTGAAATTTGACTTATATGACTCATTTGAGTGTTGTGCCTATTTTGTGATAGCAGGGGTGAAAGTACTGTGTGTAAAGAAGTTAAATATCTTCTACTTAAAAAGAACTTATATACGAGGGTTTTTGGCAAACCATACAACCATATCTGATACTGGCATGATACTAAATTAGACCAGGCTTCGATTTATTTGAGTTTGTCTAAACCACACAGGAATCATGTTTTAGCTTTCTATGGAAATATGCTGCCCTATTTTTAGGATACATAAATAGAATAATTAGAAACAGTTCTACATATTAAAAAATAGAACAGATTTGGGTTGGCTTAATTTGGTGGTTTGTTAATACCCCATGTACTAATAACACGAACAATTACATTGCAACATAGTCACCAGGAAAGGCAGAGCTTTCTAAAGCATTCATGCAAGATTGTGAACAAAGAAAGTCATTTTTCACTTCAAAATGTGTTTATTGTTTTTCTAACTTTTGGAGTTCTATTAGGTTCTGTATGATACAAATGGCTTCCTGGAAAAGAACAGAGACCCGCTGCCCGCTGATTCCATCCGACTTCTCTCATCATGCAGTTGCCAACCACTACAGTTTTTTTCCTCCAAAATGCCTGACCAGTCCCAGAAACCAGCAAAGTCGTGTCAGATTAGTGCATTGGACCCCCCAAAACAGAGTGTTGGTGCAAAGTTTAAGGTAAACATTCTTTTTTCATTCTTTTGTATTGTATGTATTCAGCTTTAGTGTGCTTAAAATTAGAAGTGGAATTCATGGAATTTATAACAGCAGCATGTGACCATATGAGATGATTTAGGAGTTATACTCTGTTTTGATATTACAATATTTTTAGAAGTATGAAAAATACAAAATTTGTGCTATATAAGTCAGCTGGAGTTCCTGTTGCAAAATCTCAAGGAATCTTGTGGGTTATTGTAGGGCCAACTGTTCAAACTTATGCAACAGCTTGAGAACACCACACCTCACTTCATTCGCTGCATAAAGCCAAATAGCAAGCAGCTTCCTGGCATTTATGAAGAGGACCTTGTCATGCAACAGCTCAGGTGTTGTGGAGTTTTGGAGGTTGTTAGGATTTCAAGATCTGGATATCCTACTAGAATGGCACATCAACAGTTTGCTGGAAGGTTGTGGGTTTAAACCTCCCTTAGTTCTTTAATGGTTCTTTATAATTTTTTTTTCTTAAACATATGCTGAGTTAATTCTTCTTATTTGCTGTTATATTTAGGTATGGGTTCCTACTTTCAGAGACCAATGCATCTCAGGATCCATTAAGTATATCTGTTGCAGTGCTAAAGCAATTTAATGTCCTCCCTGAAATGTACCAAGTTGGTTATACCAAAGTATATCTCAGAACAGGGCAGGTAATTTCCTCCATATATGTGTGTGTGTCCTCTCTCTGTCCTATATTGTTGATCCTCTGTTCCAATTTGTGATTTCCGAAAATTCTTGTCCTCTTTGAAAAGTCAATAAGCATACGATTGATGAATTTCCTAATTTACCCTTTATTTGAAAAGTTAATATCCCTTTTTCATTAGTTTTATTTGAGTTTAAATTAAGGAGGGTACTTTTGGAAACTTATTTCATTTTATTTGAAAGACAGTGTATTAACTGATAAGCCCTTAAAAGAGTAGGATTTTCAAAATAGGACTGAGGTGCGTGTGTGTGTGTATATATATTAAGGTCTCTGCATTCTGCATAAACCTTGAAGCAAAACTCTATATTGATTCAACCTTGTGGCTGTAATCAATAAGGTTTCTTTTCTCTGTCCTGAGTGAAAATAATTAGACTAAATTGGAGTTTTGATTTGTATCTGACACTAGCAAGCATCTCCAATGCTGCCTTTCCCAAAAGAAAAAGAAAGGGCGTGGGGGAGTTGGAAAAGTCAATAAGCATAAGATTGATGAATTTCCTAATTTACCCATTATTTGAAAAGTTAATATCCCTTTTTCATTAGTTTTATTTGAGTTTAAATTAAGGAGGGTACTTTTGGAAACTTATTTCATTTTATTTGAAAGACTGTGTATTAACTGATAAGCCCTTAAAAGAGTAGGATTTTCAAAATAGGACTGAGGTGCGTGTGTGTGTGTATATATATTAAGGTGTCTGCATTCTGCATAAACCTTGAAGCAAAACTCTAGATTGATTCAACTTTGTGGTTGTAATCAATAAGGTTTCTTTTCTCTGTCCTGAGTGAAAATAATTAGACTAAATTGGAGTTTTGATTTGCATCTGACACTAGCAAGCATCTCCGATGCTGCCTTTCTAAAAAGAAAAAGAAAGGGGGGGTGGGGGAGTTGGGAAGACTTTCCTACAAAATTGCAAGAGAAAGCCATCTTTGCGCTTCGTCTATGAATATCAAGAACCATTCATTGAAACTCAGAATTGTCATGGCCCATAAAGAGAGGTGATTTATGGTACAACTTACAACTGCTTCTGCTAACTAATGTCAGTCTGAATTATTGACTGTACCTTTTCTACAGAAATAATCAACAACCCTATAATCCTATCAGTTAAAATCAAATGAACCATAAAATTGCAAATCAAGCCCCAAATGCTTTTTTAAGTTGTCTTATGATGGTATGGACTGATTTTTATGTTTTCTACTTAGAAATTCATAAAATAATAAACAAAAAATGTGAAACAGTGCCCAAAAATTCTGGATTAGTTAGAACAGTCTACAATAAGAGGTGAACCATAGAGTTTATATTCTTAATGTTTTGTATGTCTGAAAATAATTAAGCACTGTGCAATGCTCATTCATCACTACTAAAACTTGCCTTCTACCGGCAGTACTTGTGCTTCTGGTTCCATTGTTGTTGCCCCAATATTCAGCTGGCTTTATGGGGTCCCTGACTGTCAGGATGTCCATGAGAAGAAGGAAGATTAGAAAGAAAAGGGTAGAGTAGGAAAAGAAAAAAGTATTGGGTTGTTGGGGCTGGGCCATTGCTGTGTTACTTGAAGCATGACTATGGAATGAAACCAATTTTAACATTTGACTGAAAGGGTAATCCGTCAAGTGAAATGAATATCTGTACCCTGGAACAGTTTTAACTTTTATCTTTCCATTTGAATGAGATTATTTTATCTAATAAAAAAGTGATTTATTCTAATATAATATTTACCTGATGCTGCGATTTCTTAATGGTTTTTAGATTGGTGCACTGGAGAATATAAGAAAACAAGCTCTGCAAGGCATACTTGGTTTTCAGAAATGCTTCCGTGGTCACCAGGCTCGTCGTTTATTCCATGAACTCAAGGAAGGAGTGACAACATTACAATCATGTAATGCATGTGTTTCTTTGCCTTTAAATGTTTCATTTGAAAGCAATTGTTTGCCCCTATAATCTTGTTCATGTTAAATTTATTCTGCACCTGTTTGGACTCTCTTCAGGGCCTTGTGGTTTTCTAGGCCTTATTACAGATATTTTTTCTGTAAAGTGCCTAAAATTCTTGAATTTGTTTCTTGAAGTCTGAGTTGGTTTCAGGGATTCCTTTGATATTTTTGGATCTTCAGCAGCTTTTTTGCCCCGTACCTTCTTTTAATTAGAACTTTTGATTAAACTAATGGAACCAATGCAGTTGTGCGTGGTGAAAATGCTAGAAGGAAGTATAATATAATGATAACGTGTTCCACAGCTAGTGCTCCTGAAACACTTGATGAATTGCATGCGGCTGTGCATTTACAATCTGGTAAAACTTATTTTGTTCATTTCTTTGGTGGCGGATCAATTGCATACAGTTTTCTTATTGTTCATTTTCAACAATCATAGTAATACGAGGATGGCTGGTTCGGAGGCATGTCAATGGTATGCGTAATTTGAGGAAGGTACATCCTGAGAAAGCAAAATCCAAACGGAGGCCAAGCAGAAATATTTCAGAATTGAAGGTACTCTTTTGTGAAGCACTTATTTGCTAAGATTTTTTACTCCTGTTCTTCTTTCCTTTTAGTAAAATGATGTCTGTAGGTACTATATCCACAGGTATAGCCAAGTGAACTCTTTCATCTATTTTGGTCCTTTAACTGTTATTTGCAGGTTGTAGAATATACATATATTTCATTTTAAGAGGTGTTTTCGTTTTTTATCACTTTCATCAGACCATGAAGCTTTGCTGGACATTTTGAACTGCAAGATTCCCATTATCTGGAATCTTTTCAATTTCTTGAAGCTGAATTTAGAAATTAGATTTAGTTTTCCCATGATTCCCTTGAAGTGTGTTTTCTGAAAAAGCAAAACCAAGTTTATTGCCAATGAGTTTTGGCTCAATTGATACTTTGTCCACCCAAAAGAATGGGGTGTAGGGTGCTAGTGAGCTCTAGCTTAGATAGTACTTCTTTTCCTATAATAATGGGTGGAGGTTGAGGCCGTGGGTTCAAGACCAACTGGGTGTGTGTAACTTTGGCAGATTAGGGTAGATGAGAAGAGAGAAGACTGAAAGAGAAGACAAAATAGTAAAAGGTTTAGGGCTTACTGACAGGGAAGAGGAAGGCCTGTAAGAAATAATGTAAGATATGGCAAACAACCTCAATGAGAAGGAACATGCATATATTGATCAACCACACCAATGACATAAGTGATCTCAAGATCAACATCGGTGAATAGTTCACCATGCTCACCATCAAATTTAACAGTGGAGTTCATAGGAATATCAACAGGATGAGCACCTAAGAGCTTAGTTTCAGACAATAGATCAAGTACATATTTCTTTTTAGAGAGAGGGATATGAGTAATGGTATGATAAATCAACTTCCCAATTAGCTGTTGGAATCTGCCAACATCAGCAAACTGTTCACCCAGGACGAGAGTACCCAAGAGCCCATAGGACTTTCACAGTAGAATCCATAGGAGTTTCAACAATAGGAGAGTACCTAAGAGCCAGTTTCAGACAAAAGATCGAGAACATTTTTTCTTTTGATAGAGAGAGGCCCTAAAAAGAACATGCAACTTTTAATGCCAAGGAAATAGTGAAGAGCACCCAGGTCTTTTGTATGCAGCTGTTGACCCAAATATTGTTTCAATTTAGCAATACAGATCTAGTCACTCTCAAAAATGATAATATTGTCCACATAAAGAATCAAGACAGGTGCTGGTGGAAAATTGTGGTATACAAGAACAATATAATCAAAGGTAAAACATTGGAAACTGTACCCAAACACAACGAAACTAAATCTATCAAATTAGACACGAGGTGAACACTTCAAACCATACAAAAACTTTGACAGTTGACATACAAGGTTTTCACTAATGGCTACAACATATCCTGGCAGTTGATCCATTTACACCTCTTTTTGAAAATCTCCATCAAGGATGGCATTCTTGATACCAAGCTGGTATAAAGGCTAAGAACAACTAATAGCAACAGAAAGCAAAATTCGAACATGATTGAGATGAGCAACATGATAGAATTTCTATGTAATTAACAGCATAAGTTGGTGTGTACCCTTTGGCAACAACCTTGCCTTAAGATGGTTAATAGAACCGTCAAGAAGATACTTAACAGTCTAAACCCAATGACAACCTATGGTTTGTTTCTTGGAAGAGTAGTATGCTCTCAGGTTTGATTCTTCTGAAGAACACTCATTTCCTCATCCCATAGCATGTTTTCACCCAAATGAAGATAGTATCACCTTATAAGAGGGGAGAATAGAAGTAGAGGACATAAAACAAGTAAATGAATATAGGGTGAAACGCAATTGTAGGATACAAATGGAGTAATTGGGTTTAAGTTCAAGAACGTTTTCCTTGGCGTAAAGCAATAGGTGGGTCATTAGTGTTTGGAGTAGAGAAGAAAGTAGGAACCTTTGACAAGGAAGATGGAAGTATCAGAGTTATAAGAAACAATGTGCATGTCTTGAGATCTCTGATAAACTTACAATGTAGGATTAGATAAGGAAACCGGAAGAGTAGGAGAGGGTAGTGAAGAATCCCCCTCATGACTGAAGATGAGATCAATAGAAAAATTCTAACCTAATGAAGAAAATTAGGTGGTGGATTCAGAAAATGTAACATCAATAACCACAAAGTAGTGTTGGGAGTCAGAATTATGATAATGATAACCCTTATGAGCATGAGAGTATCCAAGAAAAACACACTTGCAAGGGGAAAGTTTATCCTGGCTATCCAAGCACAAGGAGTGAGTGGAAAGGGTGAGTGATTAAGATCTAAAAGAGAAAATATAGACTTATGACTCAAAACAATAAGAAGGCATATGAGTAATGAAATTCCATGTAGACAACATCACCTGAAAAATGTTTGGGTACTAGCTTGGTGAACAATAAGGTGTAGGTAACGTCTAATAAATAGTGGTGAGTTTGTTCAGCAACACTATTTTGTTGAGAGGTGTGTGCACAACTAGTTTGATGGATAATACCACGATTATCACAAAAGGAATTTATAACAAGTTGCGTATTACTAAGGCATTATTAGAGTGAAGAATTTTAATGCACCTATTAAATTGAATAAAGATCTCAATATCGAATTTAGAAACAATATGAGGTAACTTAGATCTTTTCTTCATAAAAAATTACCACTTCATACAAGATTAATCATAGAAAAATATAACAAAATTACGAAATCCATTTAAAGTGGAGTGCGTGACAGATCCCATATGTCCATGTGGACTGCCTAATAACTAAGACGGACAACTATGACTACTACTAAAAAAAATTATGATGATGTTTTGCTAACTGGCACTTTTCACATTCAAGGTTAGACATGACTCAATGAAAGAATTGCAGATTTTAGTTTTGGTGTAGGACCTGTAGGCGAAAGGCAAAATATAAAATAACAAAATAGAAACCCTAGGCTACACCACCTTAGGGTGTTTGGCATCACCACCAAACATAGAACACAAATGAATCAAAATCGTCTATCTCATTCTCCCTATCCCATTCCATGCTCCACAAATCAAAATATGCCACTTGTCCACTAATTCCTAATTTTTTGTTATTTTATTTGACTTACCTAAAATAAATTTTAAGAAGAAAAAAAAAAAAAAAATCCAACGCATTTGCAACCCCACCCCTAACCACCAATCTCAGCCCAACGCCACTGACATGAGTTCGTCGGCATCATCAACTCCAGTCACAACCACCAAATTGAGGTAGATCTGAAGTTGATTTGAATGCCCATAACCACTATTGTCATATGGTGACACCACTAGCAAAGAACCACCACCATGGTTTCTTATTCTGCTCTCCCGCTACTCAACTCCTCCAAAATTAAAAAGGTCTCCCCAGATGATATATTTCTTAAGAAAGATTAAAATTTAGTTGTAAATTTCAACTATTCAAATCAAAATTAAGAAGAATAAGGGGTCTAGGACTACCACCACCATGTTCTATTTAACGAATCAAAACCTTTTTAAAGTTGTGTTCAGGTTGTGCTCCTCAGGGACATTAATGGCAAGAAAACATGGAGTAGATAGAGGCGGTGGCTGTGGTCTAGGAATAATGAAAAGTCAGCAGTGATGTTGTTCGTGGCCATAACTGGAGTTGATGGCAAGGAACTCATGTCAGTGGGGGTGGGCGAACGTTGGTGGTCATGGTGGGGATGATTATGTGTTGGTTTATTTTTTTATTAAAAAAATTATTTTAAGTAAGTCAAATAAAATAGCATAAAATTAGGAATCAGTGGACAAGTGGCATAAATTGATTTGTGGAGCATAGAGTGAGACAGAAAAAGTGAGATAGAAGATTTGGACTCCTTTTAATAGGCTCTAGATTACAATTAATAATAAATGCAAAATTATTTCCTTAATCATAATAAGGAGAAATAATCTGAAAGTTGACTTGTACAAAAAGAGAAATAATCTGAAAATATTAAAATAAAAAAATAAAAGGTTAGTAGTAGTACATCCCCATATGGAAACTGAGAATAAAAATCTCTGCCTATGCTCTGGTGTCCGCAATAATTTTTGCCAAAGATGAGTGACCCAAACGAAAATGCCACTAGAGAGGAGACACAACAACACTCATAGCTGAAAAAGTGAGCGAGAATGAGCCATCAGGATCCAGATAATTCAGGCCATCCTTCCCATGCCCCAAACAAATCATCTTCTTGGACTTGATTTTGTGAACGACACATGAAGTAGGATCAAAAGTTATAGAACAGTGTAAAGATTTAGTCAATTGACTAGTAGAGAGAAAATTAAAGGGAAAATTAGGGACATATTGACTAGATGCTAAAGATAATGACTTGGTGGGGTGAATAACACGTTTTCCAAAAATAGGTTGAGGAAAGCCATCAGTTAAAATTATATTGTGTTTTATAGGACGCAAATTGGAAAATATAAATAATATACCAGATAGCTGTTTGTTAGTATCGAAGTCAATGACTTGGGACAGAGAAGATTGGGCTACACAGGTAAGGTTGGTGTTGTCTTGTTTTTAGGCTTTTACGGGTTTGAAGGTCAATGTTGGGAAAAGTGAGATTGTCCCTGTTGGGGAGGTGAATAATCTAGATGAATTGGCTAATATCCTTCAATGTAGAGTGGGCAATTTGCCTATGAATTATTTTGGGATGCCGTTGGGGACTTCTTTTAAGACAGCTTCGATTAGGAATCCTATTTTGGAGAAAATTGAGAAGTTACCTAAGTGGAAGCGTCTCTATTTATCTAAGGGTGGTAGACTCATGTTACTAAAGAGTACTCTCTCAAGCCTCCCAACGTACTTTTTATCTCCTTTTACTATTCCTAAACCTGTGGCTACTAGATTGGAAAGTATTCAGAGAAACTTTCTTTGGGGGGGGAATTTCAAATATCCTTTGGTGGCTTGGGATAAGGTGTGTTTACCCGTCGAGATGGGTGGTTTGGGGATAAGAAATGTGGTGTCTTTTAATCAAGCTTTATTAGGGAAATGGTTGTGGAGATATGGTCATAAAGTTACACATCTTTGGCGGTGAGTTATCTCCACAAAATATGGTTAGGGTCAAGGGGGGTGGTGTACTAAAGTGTGAGGAGGACACATGGGTGTGGCCTATGGAGAAGCATTAATGGAGGGTGGGAGAGCTTCTTTAAGTATCAGTCTTTTGTAGTGGGTGAAGGCACTCGTATCCGCTTTTGGCATGATAGGTGGATTGGTGATAATACTCTAAAAGATCTCTATCCTAAGCTCTATGTGTGCTCAGCGGTCAAGGATGCTTGTATCTCTGAGGTTTTGTAAATTCCAGAAGGGGGTACTGTTAGAGTATGGGATTTAAAGTTTTATAGAGCTTTTGAAGATTGGGAGCTAGCTGCATCTTATTCCCTATTCCAGCTTATCCAAACTAGTATTCCTCGGGGTGATAGGAGTGATACTCTTTGTTGGCGGCTAAAAGGTGATGGTAAGTTTGACACCCGGTCTTATTACCTTGCGATTTAGGGTGCTTCGAAGTCTTTGTTTCCTTGGAAGGGTGTTTGGAAATCAAAGATTCCTAGGTGAGTGGCGTTTTTTTTGTGGACAGCTGCTTATGATCAGATTCTCACTTTGGATAATCTAATGTTTAGGGGTCACCCGTTGGCTACTTGGTGTTGTATGTGTTGTTGTGATGGGGAGTCAGTTGACAACCTTCTTCTTTATTGTCCTGTTACTCATTCCCTATGGACTTTTATGCTTCAGGCCTTTGGTATTCATTGGGTTATGCCAGGTTCAGTGGTGGGTTTGTTATCTTGTTGGCATCAGTGGCTTGGGAAACATAATTCGGACATTTGGAATTTGGTTCTAGGGTGCTTAATGTGGATTGTGTGGTTGGAACGAAACCGTCGTTCCTTTGAAGATAATGAGAATACGTTGGATGAATTAAAGGTTTTATGCCAACGTAGTCTTTTGGAGTGGTCTCGTTGTTGGGGTTTTACTGATTCTTCTTCTCTCTCTGTGTTTATGTCTTCCCTTAGCTTAGTTTCCTGATTTCTTGTTTTGCTGTGCTGTTTGTTCTATTATTTCTTGTTGTTCATCATCATGAACAACTTGTACTTTTCCTTATTTTCTCATTAATAATAGTTTTCTGATTATCTATCAAAAAAAAAAAAAAAAAACAGGTAACATTACCTGAATTAGCTATTGTACAATGGAAGAAGGTAGGGCAATAATTAATTTCTGAATGAGCTAGCTAGGTTAATAAGTGAGTGCATCACGAGAACCTATATTAGGAGTTTTATGTCCAGTTGGAATAGAAGTAGACTGTGACTGTGTAGCATTATCGAGGACCAGATGCACAGAAATCAACTTTCTGTGTTTCACCTAACAATAAGGTTTAGTAAGATTGGTTCAATGACAATCATTACACTTGTTGTTACCATGTCCACCATTACGACCGTTGCCAAAAAAAAACCACCAAAGGAACTACGGCCTCCATGGAAGCCATGACATTTACTACTATAAACTAGAGCAGAATATTCTAAAGTGGAGTCAATAGAGCCTTGAGCTAAGGATGAGTGCAATAGGGGAGAATAAGCATTGGTAGCTAAAGGTATGGTTTCACTAGCAAGAATCTGATTTTGAAACCTCGTAGATCAGAATCTAAACTAGATAGTAAGATAGCAATCACAAATTTCTCCCAATGTCGTTTTTGTTGCTCCAAGTTTGGAGTGAAGGGTTGATACTATAGTAATTAGTTTCATCAATTGTTACTTATTAAAGAAAAAGAAAATTAATTTCATAAATTCTGGAGGGTATGGTAGTTCTTAGAAAATTATTTTCCAAACTACTGAATTTTTTTTTTTCTCATGTATCTCATAAATCCAAGAAAACATTACTTTGATGTGATAAAAGATTTTGCATTAGAGTCTCAAATTTTCTTGGAAGAGTTACAAAATTCAACTGTGGTAGCAATATGGGGTTCCATATTATGTGACATCCATCCTATAACAACAGAATCCTCACTCATCCAATTCTCATAAGTCCTGTATTTTTTGGCAGATTATCTGTCAAATATTCAAATATTTTAATTTTTGTTTCCCATGTAGAAAAACTTTCAGTGTGCCCAATTTATAGTTTAAATATCTTAATTTCTTGGAGGTAATTGATTTAGGCACATCATCCTTTGGCAAGGAATGTTTTACCTGGTACATTACTATAGACTTTTCTTTGGGCATGCCAAATACAACCAATCAATAACACAATCCAACAAGCTAGCCAAACTTCTTAAACCCAAGGAAGATAGAAATCTAAAAAATTGGATCACAATCACAGACCCAAACCAGAATACTCGATAGTTGTACCAATCAGCCAGTACTTAACTCGTAGAGTGAAAACTGAATGTTACTTTGGGAAACACACTCCCACAGCAGGCCAAGAACCCAAGATTCATAAACCAGAGCGAAAACCACACCAAGGTAATAAACAACCAACAGTTAAAGTACTTCTACAGGCTATTCGGCTTTTATGGAGAGGATCTCAATCCCTAAAACATTAAAGAGTCTGCAAAATTGTTGATAGATAGATAGGGTTGCATATTTGAAAAAAGAAAAGAAAATAAACTCATATAAGATGGCTTCAAAAAATCGCCACAATAATCAAGTGAGAGAGATGAGTCGGTCCATGTAGTCACTGGACATGGTTGACAGTACTGATGTCATCAAATTGGTGCTGACATCAGTATGGCTCTGTTATCTGACAATTTAGTGTCTTCTAGGATTGGATCAGTTGCTCTAATACCAAGTTGAGTTGTAAACTTTGGAAGATTAGGGTTAGATGAGAATAGGGAGAAAAAGGTTTAGGGTTTTATCATTTTATGATATATCATGCTTACAAGAATACCCTTAAGCTAATACAAGGATAACAAGCCAATTATAAAATAACAACATAAGTAGTAATTCTTAGGTACTCATGGAGCACGGAGAATGATACTCCCTCTTTTCACATTCATGGTAGGATCGACTCATTAAATTCATAGTAGCGTCCACCATAAATGTGAGAGAAGGAAATACCATTTATCCATGCTTTGGGAGTACCTAAGAATTTTCCCCACATAACCACGTCCCTAATTTTTTTATTTTATTTTATTTTAAGTAAGCTTTGGTCCTTAGGGCTGGGAAAGGGGAGATTTGAACTCGCACCCTGTGTATCACATTCATTCTATGATAAATGGCACACTGCGTTGCTTTGGTTTGCATTAACCACTACCAAATCGTATCCTTGGCAAATGGAACTTTGTACAATGTATAACATGTTTCATATAAGTTGAATTACACATGATACAAAGAAGCAACTGCAACAAATACTTATTTGTTCCTTTTAATCTACATGCATTTTGAAATTAAAAAAAATACAATACAAAGTATGTTCTGTTTTTACTATTTGTATGTAATGTTTGTCAACTGGGATGATTATAAAAGTCACTATTCTTGGCTGCGCAGGATATACCACAAGAGCAGGCTCAGGTTCTGCCTTCAGCTTTGGCAGAGCTTCAAATGCGGGTTCTCAAAGCAGAAGCTACTCTGCAACAAAAGGAAGAGGAAAACACTACACTGCGGGAGCAGCTACAACAGTTTGAGACAAGGTGGTCAGACTATGAGGAGAAGATGAAATCAATGGAGGAGACGTGGCAAAAGCAGATGGTGTCTTTGCAAGTGAGTTTGCATGTTCATACATACATTCAAATCAATTACAAAAGATATACATATATAATATATTATTGGGGTGCCGCTGCTCACGTTAGGCGAGTTGGTACTTCCCCAAGCCTTAAAGGCTTGAGGGGTTCATGGACCCAAGTTTGAGTGGTCCTTGGGGGGGGGGGGGGGGGGTGTTTATACTGTCAATTGTCCAAAAAAAAAAAATTTTAATTGGGGTTAACAAAAACAAAAAAGGGGCTGCAAGACAGTCAAAGATATTTTGGGAAAAATTGCAATTTGGATGGTAATAAATAAAGCCATTGTACTCAGATGCTAGGGTTTTAATGATGATTAAAATGCAGATGAGTCTGACTGCTGCCAGGAAGAGCCTAGCTGCTGAAAACACCACAGCTCCACCTCGAAAACGCAATGCTTCTTCACCACCTCAGAATTATGAGTCTGAGGATAACATGTCCATAGGATCTCGAACTCCTGGTGAAAGCACACCGATAAAATTATCAGGTACAATTCATGATGTTGGAGCAGGGAACAACACTAATGGTTCTTTGGATGTAGTCAGCAACCTGGTTAAGGAATTTGAGCAGCAGAGACAAACTTTTGATGATGAAGCCAAAGCTATAGTTGAGGTCAAATCAGGGCAGTCAGCTTCTACTGTAAATCCAGATGATGAACTTCGGAAACTTAAATTCAGGTTTGAGATGTGGAAAAAAGAATACAAAGTTAGGTTACGGGAGACGAAGACAAAGCTTCATAAAATTGGGCATCCAGAAGGTCGTCGGAAATGGTGGGGAAAGAGAAGCTTAAGAGCATCATAGTCCTCTCATTTAGATAATCTCTGGTGAAGTGTGGACAGATGGAGGTATCTCACAAAATGATGTCAAAATACTGCCTATTTGCCTTTCCAGGAGCTGTCTTTGTTTGTATTTACAGCCAAAATATGGGTATTCCCATGGTGTGAAGCAGTCAAGGAAGAGAGTGTATATGTACCAATTTTTGTTACTCGGCAGACGTGTTCATAAGCTTGTGCATAGCCAAATAGGAATTTTTTGAGACTTCAGCCAGTCAGCCTTTCTTATTGAGTAGTTTAGTGTATTTGTGTATAGTCTGTTGTCATTGATGTAATTTGACAATATTTTGTACTTAGAAATGAAGATATGGAAGGAAAGTGTTCATATTGCCTATCCTTGTGCACGAATTGCTTGTGGTCAGCTCTTTGAGTATTGATGTGTAAATATATACATATATTATCTTTATAGTGCAATCTATCTTCTTCTTCTCTCTCTCTCTCTGTGTGTGTGTGTGTGTGTGTAGTATTTAGCAAAAAGCAGAAAGTGCTTTTGGGATGGTCTTGAAACTGTAATAAATTTTTTGGTCCATTCAAACTTAATTGGGTCCTTGGGAGCAAACCTTTTCAACACTCTGTAATTTCAGTGTTTTGGCATAATGATTTCTCTTAGCCAGTATATGAATAACCTTCATTTTGCGTCATCGTATTAGGGAATACCATTTTTTATTTTCAGTTTGTTTAACTAGAGAAGACCAGCACTACCCGAAAATTACTAGCATTTCACACAAATGGAAATTTGAAGTGTAAAAAATACAATTACTACACAAGGACTTCAATCGTATTTCATTCTCAAGGAACAAGATCATGGCTCTGAAGCTCAATTTAAGATCCAGGCACAAACTTGGTGGCATAGACCCATGCATTGTTAGCAACAGGGTTGTCAAGATGGTCCAAGAGGTTCTCCAGAGGCCCCTTGCCGGTGACAATAGCCTGGACAAAGAAACCAAACATGGAGAACATGGCTAGCCGGCCATTCTTGATCTCCTTGACCTTTAGCTCAGCAAATGTGGCAGGGTCATCAGCAAGGCCAAGAGGGTCAAAGTATTGGCCACCGGGATAGAGGTCGTTACCCTCTCCAACTCCAGGAAGGCCGTTGATGCGGAATCCCTCAACTAGACCCATGAGGATGACTTGGAAACCTAGCACTGCTAGGATGCTTTGGGCATGAACAAGGTTGGGGTTGCCCAAGTAGTCAAGACCACCTTCTGAGAAGATCTGAGCTCCAGCTTTGAACCATACTGGTTCTTTGAAGTCCACCTTAACCCATTTCTCAAGTACTTCTGGGGTGATGCAGCCCAGTGCTCCAAGCATAGCCCAACGGCCGTGGATCACCTAAATTTTGCACAACAGTGCAGCAATATCATCACCACCATATTTTAGCTGCTAGCTGTAAGAGCTTTATCTTAGTACTTGTGTGTACAGATTGCAAAGAACAACCATAAATTCAAGGATTTTCTGGTTATTGTAAAAATTAATACTTCAATGAAAAGACAATAATTTCAGCCATAAAAAATCTAGGAAAAGAATATTGACTAACAATTCATGCTTCACTTTCTTTTTTTCAGCAGAAAGCCATATATGACACACTCAAGTCTTCTTGTAAATAAATTAGACGTGTGTGAGACGAAGACTAGACTCACCCTGGTATTAGTCATGTGTTCTAAGTGCTACATGACAAGGAAAAAAAAAATTTAAAGGTATAGATTACCTCAAGCGCCCTGTTCCTAGCAAAGGCTTCGGGGTCAGCTGATAAGCCAGCAGTGTCCCATCCATAATCACCAGGAAATTCTCCTCTCAGGTATGATGGAGTCTGAGCTGAAAAGGGTCCCAAGTACTTCACTCTGTCTGGTCCATACCACAATTCATTCCCCTATTCATGTCACAAACAAAAACCAATTATGTTAGCCCCTCCACCAACATAAAATTTGAGAAAGTGAGAGACAAAAAGAGAGAGATCAGATGGGAAAGTACCATAGTGTATTTCCCAGTTCCCATAGGTACAACGTCTCTAAGAGAGTTGACATTGGTTCCCCTATTTTGGCCAAGAAATGGGGTTGGCTTGAGAACAGTGCTAGAGCTAGCAGTTGCTGCCATTAGCGTTGATGCCATGACTTCCAAGCTTTCAGTAGTTTTAGTTGAGAGTTGAAACTCAATTGGAATTATCGCCTAGAACTGTGTAGACAATTAAGGAGCCTGAGTGTAATATTATGTATAGGGAATAAGGACAATCAAAGAGATGGGTGGTTATGAATGCAAGAGTGGAAAATTGTGGTGAGGAATGTGAGCTTTGAATCAACCAATCTGAAGTCTTCAAAAGATATTGACTCATATCTTTCTATCCACATTTTATCTAGTCCACGGGCCACCGTATAGAGACTTCTTTCAAGGGAAAACATTATGTCCACTGCATATAATAAGTATTTTATATTACATAAATGATGGATCAAATTAATGGTGGATGTGACCGGATTTTAACAGTAAGTTTAAGGATGCAACTTTTTTTTTTCTTTTCACAACTGGTATTACGCTTTTTATAATTGATGTATAATAAAAGTGACTTGAATGATTGAATAAAGTAAAAATGATGCTATATTAAATATAACAAATCAAGTTAATAGTAGTGAAAAAAATTGCCATCCTTGCATTACTTGGATTTTAATGACCGTTAGGGCATGATGTATATAGTTGGTTAGACCCCGCCTAGCATGGCAAGATGAAATCAATATAATTAATAACACACGAGAATTATCAATGGGGCTCTAATGGAGTTAATTAAAGTAAGTTAAATGTTTAAAAGTGCCAAGAGTTTTGTAACTGAATTGCTACTTTCTAGTGTTTCTAATAAAAATGTCCATAGTTCTTTGTTTTTTTTTTTTTTAGGGAAAGATGTCCATAATTCAAGAGTTTTGTAACTCAATTGCTACTTTCTAGTGTTTCTAATAGAAATGTCCATATATATATATATATATATATATATATATATTTTTTTTTTTTTTGAGGGAAAGATGTCCATAATTCAAATCCTCATTTCCCAGCTATCAAATTTTACAAAAAATAATAAAGGTTCAAAGGTAATTCAATTAATTTTATTCCTAATATGAACCAAGTTTGAGCTCATTATTAAACTAAATTATTTTTCATACTTGATTTGTTTTGTATTGTTTTGTCTTTTAACAAGTAAGTTTGACCTTGTTCATGAATCATTTAATTAACTTATATTTTTCTCATAATAAAAAATTATGAAAAAATTGTTTTACCACTTCAAAATTTTTTGCTAATATAATAATTAGAGTACAATTAAAATCATATTATTTGAACTAATTTGATAGAATGATTTTATTTATGAACTTATAAGTTATAACAATTTGAATTTATATTGGATTTTTCACAATAGAATGGTTAAAAATAATAATTTCATATCTTATAAATTTATTTGTAGGGTTGCGATTTTCGGATTGGGTCCATAGGTGAATGGGATCTAGGCCCAGTGGACCCATTACAATGAATTTATAGAGAGTGAGTCTAAAAGCTAGGCTTTAATGAGTTTGACAACGGCCAATATGGATGTCAAAGATGATTGAGTAGGAACTAGGGACACAGAGCTGGGTGGACTCATGATCCAAGGAGATGAACTCATCATCCGAGGATGTGAGGTTCTATCTAAGTTGATTAAGCAGAGCACAAAAAAAGGATTGGGATTGCTACAATGTTCTCCCATCACTCTCCGGTCGTCCCCCCTTCCCTTATGGAATGTCTCTTACATTATATAATTCTCTTTGGACCATCCTGGTCTTACACTTGTTAGTCATCCATGCCTATACTTGAGTGCACGTCCCATCAGCCACTCCTTTTGATGTTTTGTGAGTTGTGGTGACCCAGATAGCACTATCCAGGGGTCATGTCCACATAAATAGGGTTAGGATGTTAGCTGTGGGTATTTAATGTGGATGTGATAGCTTATCTTAGAATTGCTCCTCCACTATACTCCCATGGCTGCCTCGTTGCACTTGTACTTTCCCTTAGGACGCTCTGGGAGACTGCCCTTGGTGGTGTGCCACTTTCTCCTTCTGTGATCTTGGTTTGCTGAGAACAGGATTGTCCTCGGCGACGTCTCCTGGCAGTTTGGACTTTCTTCGTTCGTCCTCGGACATTTCTTCCTCCTCGACGTAGGCCTTGGGCTTGATATGAAGTGGGCTAGGGTTGTCAAATTCTTTGGCCCCACAATAGCCCCTCAAAATCTTGCTGTTTGGCTCATCGGGCGGGGAGGAGGATTTTGATGTCCTCGGGCCTATGTCACGGCCGGTCGAGTCTTGTCCCCCGTGAGCGCCAGAGCCCTTTCGCCTGCCCAAGGCATGCTCTTGGCGTTTCGGTGTATGAGGCGCGCCGTCATTAATACTTTTATGGAGCGACGCGAATCGCTTCGATATACGAGGCGCGCATTCATTGGTGCCTTTATGAAGTGACGCAGATCTAGCGGTTGAGGGTTTTCTTGGAAATTAGGCAGGACTTATTTTCTCTTGTAATTCTCCCTTTGGATTTCGTGTGAATTAAGTTCCCCCTAGACTTCGCCTTCTATATAAGGCACCCTGGGAGAACCGTTCCTTCACATCTACAAACCCCTGAGTTTTGCAGGAACTCTAAGTTTTCTACCCTTCAGGAACCAAGAATGCCGCCTAGATCTTGGACGTCGCAGCTGAGGCAAAGCAAGCAGAGGCCAAAGATTTTCTTACCCTAGACTTCTGGAGAGCTTGACACAAACTATGCCTGCTACAGTTCCTGGCCCTACAATTGGCGCCGTCTGTGGGAATTGCTTGTGTGATAATAAGTGCAACAGTTGGTTAAAGGAGGATTAGGCCCCTATCAGGAAGGGTCCCCGATGAAAGGTTATGGTGGCTAGTTAAACTAGTATTATATGGGGAGAATTGCTAAATGGTGCATAGTTCTAGGGGCTTCTGACACCATGTGTGTGCCCCGTACCCTCGTCAGGAGTTAGATCCTCGCGAATCTAGTGGCTAGCCTCGCTGGACCCCCATTAGAGGAAAAGGCAGCCACACGTAGCGATTCAAGGGGGCTCTGCGGCGAGACTAGTTCTGGAAGGTATATATTAATATCTTCTGATCTACTGAAGCGGTTAACGGGGCCTTAGCTATGGTGGGTCCTCAGACCTCCTACTTTAGAGGAATTATCATACACTGCCAACTATCTAAGTGTTAGAAAGAACCAAGGTCTTGCATGGTCCTCGGACTCAAATCTATGGAGAAACTAATAACTCTTGACAAGTATCTAAGTATTAGACAGAACCAAGGTCTTGCATGGTCCTTGGACTCAAACCTATGGGAAAACTAATAACTTTTGACAACTATCTGAGTGTTAAATAGAACCAAGGTCTTGCATGGTCCTCGGACTCAAACCTATAGGAAAACTAATAACTTTAGACAAGTATCTCAGTGTTGGACAGAGTAAAGGTCCTATATGGATCCTCGGACCACAGTCCTTGAAGAGATTAATTACTTCAAGTTTCTATTTGAGTGACGAGTAGAATCTAAAAGGAGTCCGCCTCCTCGGATCACCTACAATAAATCCAACATTCTCTAACAGTTGCACAGTTTGCGACATAGAGTGTATGGTTATATTCTCGGTTGTTCCTACATAGTTAAACCATTTAAAATTAGCAGTCGGGTGCTACTGCAGGCTTTGTTAAAATCAAGATGACAACGTTTTTTTGCCGACAACGACATCAGTTCTAGGTCCCAATAAAAAAAAAAAACAACAAAAATAGCAACACACCCATTAATATAGTACTCACTGCAGAAAAAGAAAAAATTCACAAAGTAAAAATTACAGTCCTTTTTATTAAATAAAAGAAAGATACATCATATACAGAACAGCTAAGGCAAGCTTGTTTTAAAGCTAACTATAGAAAGGGAGGCTGAGACAGGCTTGTTTTAAAGCTAACTATAAAAAGAGAAAGCCGATGGGAATGGTAGATTCACAGCCTTGTTCCAGCAGCAATCGAGTCAGTATGGATGGTATCGACGATGAGAAAGAAAAAGAGGCAGAAGCACCCGAATTGGTTCTCACCTGTTGTGGCTACCTTGAAGCGGACTCTTATCCAGAAGCTAATATTTGTACTCCTAAAAAATTGTCGTCCAGAAGTCTCACCAGCTGCTTGTAGTGGCGAAGGTGGCCCCCTCTAATATCTCAATTGCTTCCCTCAACTTCGCTTCACTTTCTTCCATTTCCTCTTTATCCAACTCTTGCACATTCTTGATTGGCATTTGGAGGCTCATCAAGAGCCTGATGCAATCTATGCCTGCTACGGTTCTTGGCCGAAGAAGGAGAGTTTCTTCCTTGTCCAATTGAAGGGTAAGAAAATCTTTGGCCTCTGCTTGCTTTGCCTCAGCTGTGACGTCCAGGATCTAGGCGGCATTCTTGGTTCCTGAAGGGTGGAAAACTTAGAGTTCCTGCAGAACCCTGGGGTTTGTAGATGTGAAGGAACGGTTCTCCCAAGGTGCCTTATATAGAAGGCGAAGTCTAGGGGGAACTTAATTCGCACGAAATCCAAAGGGAGAATTACAAGCAAAATAAGTCTCGTCCAATTTCCAAGGAAACCCTCAACCGCTAGATCCGCGTCGCTTCATAAAGGCACCAATGAATGCACACCTCGTATATCGAAGCGATCCGCATCACTCCATAAAAGTATTAATGATGGCGCGCCTCGTACACCAAAATGCCAGGAGTGTGCCTTGGGCAGGCAAAGAGGCTCTAGCGCTTACGGGGGACAAGACTTGACCGGCCATGACATAGGCTTGAGGACATCAAAATCTTCCTCCCCGCCCGAGGAGCCAGACAGCAGGATTTTAAGGAGCTATTGTGGGGCTAAAGAATTTAGCAACCCCGGCCTACTTCATATCAAGCCCAAGGCCCACGCCGAGGAGGAAGAAATGTCCGAGAACGAACGAAAAAAGTCCAAACTGCCAGGAGACGTCGCCGAGGACAATTCTGTTTTCGACAAACTGAGATCATGGAAGGAGAAAGCGGCACGCCACTAAGGGCAGTCTCCCAGAGCGTCCCAAGGGAAAGCACAAGTGCAACGAGGCAGCCATGTGAGTATAGTGGAGGAGTGATTCTAGGATAAGCTGTCACCTCCGCATTAAATATCCACAGCTAATATCCTGGCCCCATTTATGTGGATATGATCCTTGAACAGTAATATCTAGGTCACCACAACTTACAGAACGTCAGAAGGAGTGGCTGATGGGACGTGCACTCAAGTATAGGCATGGATGACTAACAAGTGTAGGACCAGGATGGTCCAAAGAAAACTATATAATGTAAGAGACCTTCCATAAGAGAAGGGGGGACGACCAGAGAGTGATGGGAGAACACTGTAGTGATCCCAATCCCCTTTTTGTGCTCTGTTTAATCAATTTAGATAGAAGCTCACATCCTCGGATGGTGAGTTCATCTCCTTGGATCATGAGTCCACCTAACTCCGTGTCCCTAGTTCCTACTCAATCATCTTTTACATCCACATTAGCCGTTGTCAAACTCATTAAACCCTAGCTCTTGGACCCACTCTCTACAAATTCATTATAATGGGTCCACTGAGCCTAGATCCCATTCACCTATGGGCCCAGTCCAAAAATCGCAACCCTACATTATTAATAAGTTTAGACAATCTAATTTTAAGCACGCACATGCCCAAATGCCAGCAATGCAATTCGACTAATTAGTTTCTTCTTATTATTTTTTTAAATTTTTTAGTAAGAATTTTTATTGGTATTTTTCCTATAATTAGTTGTGGCAACACATGCAAGGCATCTGCTTGCTGTGGAAAAAGAGTAGTGATTAAGGTCAATTTTAGATTTTTTTGTATCACAAAACAAATATATAAATCATTTAATTTTTAAATTACACAGAAAAATACATTAATCAAAAGAGACATTAATTTTAAGAATTTTGAAATTTATGTCATAAAAAGTTAATTTCATTTGTATAAGAATTTTAATCAACCACAAAGTCAGGGTAGCTATTTAACATATAAATATCTATTTTATTATAATAGTTTTTTAGTACCTATTTGCTAAAGTCAATATATTCCCTAAAAACTTCTAAGAATGATAACCAATATCATTATCTTCCAATAATAAACAACTGAGTTTTGCTAAGAAAATAAAAAAATAAAAAAAAGATAACAAAAGGCATGTATCATCAAATTTTCCATTAGATAAATTATAAGTTTTGAAAATTTAAACCTAGAAAATCAATTTTTTTTTAGATAAAAATAAAATACCTTATATTATCATTCCAACTTTTCAAAAATTACTACCATCTAAAACTCAAAATATGTGAAGAAAATTTTTGAGATGTTAAAATTTAGTGGGAGTATTTTAGACATTACACAATAAAATATTTTAAAAATCATAAGTTTTCATTAGAATTTAATTGAGAGAATAACAATATGACATATTTTCTATTTTCCAAAATATTAAGAGGAAAAATTGATTGAATTTAAAGTTTAAGGAGGAATAGTAAACTACTCCAAACATAAATGATGAAAAGTGTTTTTATCCTAAGTTTTTTATTTTGTTTTTGTGTGTAAAATTATGTGGTTTTACTTAAAATTGTGCGCAAAGAAAAAAAAAAATACAAAAAAGTCAATCCAAGAAAATTGTATGTGAAACAATGAATTTTGGCGAAACAAAACTATTAAATTAATAAAAAATTTCTAAAAACACAATAGAATGGCACAACATTTTTATAATAACTTTATAATTTTGTTATATTTTATTTTGACTTGTAAAGAATTGATAGCTCAACAGTTTTAAAAATATTGTACTGATAACAAGATGTCTTAACGTTTTCACAAAAAAAAAAAAGAAAAAAAAAGCTATATCCACAATATTTTCACAACAAATCATAAGTAGTAGGTTGTTACAGGTTATTATTGGTGAGTAAAAAAGTAGTTTCATTGGTAAGTTTAAATTAGAATAAAAAACAATTAACACCTATAATTTGTCATGAAAGTAATGTGAAAAATATTGTGGATATAACATTTCTTTTTTCACAATACCTTTATTTTTAGTTGTGGTTAGTTCCAATATGATATTTTATTATTTTATTTTGACCTATAAGGAATTAACACCTTAACAATTGTAAAAATATTGTGTCAATTTGTTGTGTTAATATTTTATTATAATGTGAAACAGTGCGAATTGGACAAACCAAAAATAATGTAGCAAATCTAATGCAGTTTTACACATTCACCAAAAAAAAAAAAAAAAAAAAAGGGCCAGCAAAACATTGAAAATTGAACAAGCCAAAACTATTATAGCGAAGTTATGGTAGCTTTTCTCGTTCACTTATATATATATATATATAGAGAGAGAGATTACTAAGGGTCCGTTTGGATACAGCTGAAAACTAAAAACTGAAACTGAAAACTGAAAAACACTGTAACAAAATAATTTTTAAATGTGTGAATAGTACCGTGGGACCCATTTTTAATGAAAAAGTTGCTGAAAAGTGAAATTTGTGGGTCCGTGAACAGTGTACGATGTGCACTGATTGACTGAAAAGAGGAAGAAAAGTCAAACTTTGCGGTTACTGTTCATGCACAGTGCATGAACAGTAGCTGTAAGTCTCACAAACGCGTGCAAAAAAAAAAAAAAAAAAAAAAAACGCCAGTCGCAGACGCTAGGTTTTTCAACCCAATCCAAACGTAGCCTAAATTTGACTAAGCAAAAAAAAAATGTCTATGAATACAACAAAATATTACAACGTTTTCATAATATCTCTATTTTCAACTGTGGTGGATCTCAATTTAATATTTTATTATCTTATTTTGACCTATAAGGAACTTACACCTCAGTAGTTGTGAAAATATTTTGATAACAACAAAACGTCATGACATTTTCACAATACAATACATTTATTTTTAGTTGTGCTAGATCTTGATATGATATTTTATTATTTTATTTTGACCCATAAGGAATTGACAAGTGTCACAACATTTTCACAATATCTCTATGTATAGATTGTACTTACAATATAAATTTATATTGTAGACATAAAATTGGCAAATTTTGTATACATTTACAAAATTTGTACATTATTTATCAATTTTTTTTGTAAATGTGTATAATATTTGTCACTTTTTGTGTGTTTACAATATAAGTTTACATTGCAAACATAAAGTAAACATATAAAGATGCTTAGAAAACAAAAACAAAAACAAAAGCAGAGCTCAAACCAAATGCGTAAGGGAAAAAAAAAGTAAAAGTAAAGGTGCAGTTCACCAATTGAATAAACCAAAAATACTTTTTTTTTTTTTTTTTTTTAGAACAAACCAAAAATACTATTTATAAGCCTGTTGGCTCTTTTGATATAGTTAATAGAGTTAATAGGAATAGAAATAGAAATAGAAATATATTAAAGAAAAAGCTGGAATTGGGTTGTTTTGTTTTGTTTTTAGTTTTTTTCCAGGGTGTGTTTTGTGGAGTATGAGTCTATGACCTCTCTTCCCCCATACTTAATTTGAAGCTTTGCTTTGGCCTTCGCCTTGAATTGCCTTCCTCATCTTTTCTCTATAAAAGTGGGATGATTAGCAATTTCAATCATTCAAACGACGGCGTAGAGTGCAATTTCATATTTTCATTTCATAGTGGCATTATTAACAGAGTGTGAGAGCAAAATTTCAAAGTGGCATGAATGAAACGACAACGTAAAGAGTAAAAATATTGCAAAAACCAAAAGAATGCGGTGAGCGTGGATCGAACACGCGACCTTCAGATCTTCAGTCTGACGCTCTCCCAACTGAGCTATCCCCGCGATGCTACCCTCTGCCGTTTTTATATATTTAATCTCATTAACTTGAGCATGACATTCTCCACCACAATTCGGATGCCAAGTCATTGAAGTCAAGGAGGCAAAGAACGGAAATTCCACTTTTGGGCTGTCCATAGCTCACCTTCTGCCATTTCTCCTGAAAATCTGAAACAACAAAAGGAACAAAACAATAGTAGGGGGATTACTGAAGAGTGGAAGAGATTCTTACAAAGCCAAAATTACAAATAGATAATACTATAATTTTTTTTTCTTTTTATTTTATTTTTTTCTGAATGAAAAACTTTATTGAAAACAGAGAAAAAAAAAAAAACACATGACATGCAAGGGCGGAGCCATGTAGTGCGTTCCCCCCCCCCCCCCCCCCCCCCCCCAAAATTGTTTTTTTAAAAACACTCTAAAAATAAGTAAAATTAGAACTCACTCAATTTTTTTTAAAGGGCTAGCCCCTCCAAGAACAGAGTTTTGGCCCCCACCTCCAACAAGTCATTCAAATTTGGCTTCCAAAATTCCAATTCTGCACTTGTTTTGTCAATTTCCATTTCTTAACATCTCATATCTTTGTTTCAAAAAAAAAAAAAAAAAAGAGAGGCATTTTTGTAAAAAAAAAAAAAAATTGTAATGGCACTTATTATAAACAAATCTATTTTTCACATGAATGTCTGCCCTTTGTAGCTCCACTTTATATATGTTTTTTATTCTTTTTTTTTTCTCAATAATATTAGTACCACATATTTTTACATACATTTTATCACAGTTATCTTATGTGGTATACTGTGGATGGTAGAGAAAAAATGGTGATCCATGTGATAATAACAGACAGCCAATCATAGTCTGTCGCATAGGACAATTGTGAGAATAAACAGCTAATCATAATATGTCATATATGACAATTGTAGAAAAATGTGCGGTACATCATTATTTTTTTTAGAAAATATTCATTTTTTTTTCTCAATTCTCTCAATTCTCAGTACAGTTTCTTCTCTTCCCTAACATTACTTCTCTTTTTCTGCTTCATCTTTTTTTTTTTCCTCTTTCATAGTGCACTTTCTGTAACTTTCGCATCTCATCTTAATTTTATTGTCCTTTTCTAACCTTTTCATCCTGCTTCTTCTTCTTCTTTATTTATTTATTTATTTACACTCATCATTTTCTGACACTCTCAATCCCCCTCATTTGTACCACCACTTTTCTTTAGTATTCATCATCAACAGACCCTACTTTTTATTTGGCTCGGAAACAATATGATAGTTTTATCTCGACTCTCTCAAACACAAATTCCTAGTTCCACCCCTGATTACAAACAGTTTCTTCTCTTCCCTAACATTACTTCTCTTTTTCTGCTTCATCTTTTTTTTTTTCCTCTTTCATAGTGCACTTTCTGTAACTTTCGCATCTCATCTTAATTTTATTGTCCTTTTCTAACCTTTTCATCCTGCTTCTTCTTCTTCTTTATTTATTTATTTATTTACACTCATCATTTTCTGACACTCTCAATCCCCCTCATTTGTACCACCACTTTTCTTTAGTATTCATCATCAACAGACCCTACTTTTTATTTGGCTCGGAAACAATATGATAGTTTTATCTCGACTCTCTCAAACACAAATTCCTAGTTCCACCCCTGATTACAAAGTACACTAGGTTGCCTCAGTCAAGAAAATATTAGCAAAACTTGGGGGTGGGGAGGAGAAAACTTTTAAGGGACTCTTAAGCTAGAGTGTGAGTAGAATGGTTAGCTTCCTTGTGCACCCAACTAAAGGAGATCTCTTCAAAATCATTCACAATCAACTTTACAGCCTCTAGAAAATTCAAAAGCCTCCAAGAAAATCACCTTTAATAGGTTATCATCATTACTTCTCAGACCCACTTCTCATAAATTTGCGAAATTTATTCATTCAAGCATGCCAATATGGCAAAGAACATACGAGTATACATTCAAAGGAAAAAAGAAGAAGAAGCAAGTATACAACTTTAACTACCATGTGGGTTTTGAGATCGAATGTAACGAACCAAGTAAAATGTCAATCACATTTGCACCTATACTCTAAAATAACTATTTCAATTGAGCATCAGCATCAAAGAATGTCATCCTATTTTTTTTTACCATCTCAAAAAGTAACTTTATTACTTATACCATACCATTTTACAATACACCCTACATCATAAAACTCTATTCTTTTACTTTTTTATTAAAATATTATTTTTTAATCTTTCTTTATTATATCTTTTCCATCATCACTTTTTTTCAGGATTCCAACTGTAACATTTTCCTGGGCTTTTGAACTTTGTTTTTTTTTCCAGACTTGCATTCTCCAACGCTTTTGAACTCTGTTTTTTTTTTTCCAGGCTTGCGTTGGAGTTTTTCCAGACTTGCATTCTCCAACGCTTTTGAACTTAGTTTTTTTTTTTTTTTTTTTCCAGGCTTGCATTCTCCAACGGTCACATTTTTCATGGGCTCTGCAACACTATTTTTTTCCTACGGTGATGTTGATTCCAATGGCCTTTCCTTGGCCTTTATCATTTATTTCCAACAATCTTTTGTTTTTTCAAATTCAACAACTATTCCAAACAACCTGCCAATAAAATATGAAGTACCAGACGTGTAGAGAGGATGGAATAAAATATAATTTTTTTTTTTAGAATTGTGCTACAGTACAATTCTAAAGTTAGAATTGTACTGTAGCACTATTGTAAAAATTTTTACAATAGTGTGAGTTACAATTCTTTGATGCAGACACTTTTGACCCATAAAATGTTAAAAGACCCTTAGATATGACATTAGCATTCTTCAATGCTAATGCTCTTGGAGGTCTTTGTAAAAATTTATAAACCTATGATTTGCCTAGTAAGCACTTAATATGGGATTCAATACATGTCTATTCAAGACAAACTCAAACAATCTAAAATCTAATTAAATCCACATAATTTGGGGTATCACATTGAATCTTAAGAATTTTCTTCCTCAAACCAAAAAAGAAAAGAAAAAAACAAAACAAAACAAACATTGGGATAATGTTTGAATTAGAACACTCACATTGAGTTCTCCAAATCAATTTTTAGCCGGTTGGCACTATAGTTGGAAATTACCAAAAAAAAAAAAAAAAAACCCTTGCATCAAGTTTTCTGTCATTGTTAAAATTTTACCCAAAAAAAAAAAAACCTACAATACCGAACACTGTAATTTTTTTATCAGGGGTTTTCACCCAATTTTTTAGTCTTTTCTCTGTGTGTGTTGGTTGGTTGTATGTGCGGTTGTGGGTATGATTTTATAGAGAAGGCTAGATTATCAAAGAGTTTCTAAACAGTGTTAAATTAAATAATAATAATTATTATTTTTGAGAATAAAATTATTATTATTAAAATAAAGGTAAAATACTATTTTGGCCCTAAACTTAACCAAAAATTTGCTTTTCACCTCTAAACTTTAAAAATTCTTTTTTCATCATCACACTTTGTAAATAGTTTTATTTTTATTTTTTTTAATAATAGTTTAGAGACAAAGTAGGGATGAAAAAAGAACTTTTTTTTTTTCAATAGCTTAGGAATGAAAAGAAAATTGTTGATAAAGAGAGCATTTGGATTGCGCTGAAACAGAGAGCGTTTGTGCATTTATGCATTTTGCTGAAAAAATATGGGTCTTACGGCACTGTTCACGAACCCACAAAAGTTATTCAAATACATATTTCAATATAAATTTGGGTCCTATAGCACTATTCACACATTTAAAAATTATTTTGCTATATTGTTTTCAGTTTTCAGTTTTCAGTTTTTAGCAATAAGCGGTATCCAAATAAACCAAAAATTTTAAGATGAAAAGTAAAAAAATTTCAATAGTTTAGGAACAAAAAAAAAAAAAAAACTTTTCAATTGTTTAGGGACCGAAAATGAACTTTTTAAAGTTTAGGGTTTAGGGAATGAAAAATAAATTTTTTGTAAAATTTAAGTATCAAAATAGTTTTGTTTTTTTTTTTTTTTTTTGGTTAACCACTCGGCCATCCTGGGTTATAGTAATTTACCCTTAAAATAATATATTTTTTTAAACTTTGCCATGTTGTAGCCTTAAAGCACGCGCTCACGCGCGCGTGCCCAGAGGAGTGAGAGCAGTCCCATCTCCTTCCAACATTTTGAATTCCTCAACGGTCATATTGTTTTGAGGCCGAACACGCAATCCCAACCGTCCATCATACAAAAAAACCAAACTCACAAGTCACAACCTATAAAAACATAATAAAAAAGTCCACAAATCGAACAGTCCTCAATACGAGAACAAAAACGTCGTCGTATTCCAACCTCAACCTCTCCAATCTCATTTTCTCGGTTTCGTTTCCAACAGTGTAACTGTAAACCCAACCAAGAAAAGCCCAAAACCATTAGAAGGAAATGGAGGACATAACAGAGCCTTTCAGTCATTTCATCAAACACATAAATCTCTAACTTCGCAAGCGGATATTCATATCCAAAATCTTTTCTTTGTGGGATTCTTTATGTCACAGAAAGTAGAGGGAAACACAAAAATGGCTCTCAAAAAGGCCAATGATCACTGGTCTTTTCTGGTACTCTTTTCTTTCTTTTCTTCTTTAAAGCTTTATTAATGGTTGTTGAATCTGCTTTCTTGATATTATTCTCTGTTACTCTTTTTTTGTATTCCTCTAGTGGGTTTTGAATGTTTTATTGATTACCAAAATGGGATTCTTTAGTTTGATCAATTGGCTTTTTTTATAATTAAAATTTTGTTCTTGATTTTAATCTTGGTTTTGTGTTTTTGACATGGGCCTATCATTTTTAATATCTGTGTCTGGTTTGAAATTATGGGTTTCTAAAATTTGTTGGTAAAAGGTCATGAGGTTCTTGAATTTAATTTCTTGGTACTATGATTTTTATGTAGGCTTCGTGTGAACTTGTTTGATTACACTTGTGTCTGGGTTGAAAATATTGAAAATGAGGTCTCTTTGTTTATTCATTTTTGGTTTAGTGTTCAATCTGGGTATTATATATGTGTGCGTGTGTGTTTGGGTTTAGTTTCTGTTTTTCTTTTTCTTGGATAATACTTTGATCAGTTTGATTTAATACTTCTAAGCTTTGAGATTGGGTGTCGCATCACTTGATTGTAGTGCTGAGATTGGGTTTCTTTTTGAATTTCTTGAATTCTAGTTCTCTGTCTATATGCGTCTGGAAATTATATTTGGATCGATTTGACCAAGTTTGGATGGTGAGAATTGTAGAAAAAGAAATTAAATTGAAGTTTCAAAACTTTAATTTTTCTGTCATTTTGATCCATAAGAATGCGAACTCCATAAGATCCAAGATATATGTCATTTCATTATTTTTTGTCACATATCCTTTATGTTCTATTTGGATCATGAAAAGAATAAGCACAAGTGATAGAAATTGTAAAAATTTATCTAAGACCCAATTCTTCTTTTTGAGATCCAACCGGAGCCTTACAGACCAAAATTGAGGAATCTTTTATGATAGGGCCAATATCTTCTGTTCATTTTTCCTTTCCACAGTGACATAGTCATTTTGGTTAGTTCTGAGACCATCATCACATGTCTGTGCTTGATTACCGCTCACAGTTGTTTTGTGCTTGGCTGATTATTGTACAGGAAGAAATTGAGGCACCTATGTGGGTTGATCTCACTCTAGAAGCTAATTCTAACCACCAAGACATGTGAGCTTTATATCATTGCTTTAAGGATTCCATATTTCTTTCTAGTAGTTTATGATCAAATTTAAATTATGATACCAATCATAGTATTCTTCTTGTTACATTGCAGCAATGATGAGTGGTTCCACACAAGCCACCAGTATGTGTCCTCTTGGTTTGCTGCATTCAATTGTTTCCACAGTCTTGCTAAATTGACTTTGGAATGTAGTTGAAAGTTAGAATTCTTACCATTAAATTGAATTAATTTTCAGGTTCCACCAGTGTTCTTCTCGTCAGTTAAAATCTGCATTTTCTCATTGCGGTGAGGTTATTTTGACCTCAGAGTTTGACTTACAGGGATCAACTTCCCCAAAACTTCCACCGTCAGTCTCAAGGTCAAGAGGCAAAAAGTACAGAAGCAAGAAATGGAGAGCAGAAAATCATGAGTTCTTATTAACGAAGCCGCATCCTGTCAAGGTTTTAAGTGAGAAATCTTCTTGGGTGGATTCAGGATCTAGTGAGGAAATAAAACCCAAATCAGGCTTAATAAATTCAAAGGG
Organism: Quercus wislizeni; assembly: GCA_023055345.1. NCBI lineage: Eukaryota > Viridiplantae > Streptophyta > Magnoliopsida > Fagales > Fagaceae > Quercus > Quercus wislizeni. The sequence goes on along the minus strand of JALGQJ010000031.1, from coordinate 1,902,671 downwards.
AAATTCCAGGTCGAAATCGAGTTTGGTCTGTGAAAGCAGTCTTACTGGAAATGCCATACTGAGTTGCTCTAAACCTGTGTTCACTTGTGGGAATCCAGCAAGTAGGTCATTTTCTATGGGAAACAAGGCTTCTAATAGCAATACATCAAGCACCATTACATCTCAGAGCAGTCTGCAGCAAGAGCATTCATGTTCGAAGGGAAACAAGGCTTCTAAAAGCAATACGAAAAGCACCATTACATCTCAGAGCAGTCAGCAACAAGAACAGAAGCACATGGAGGAATCAACTCAATCATTTAGTCAAAGTGGTTTTTTGTCAGAATTGAGGATTAGTCTTAGGAAAAGCTGTGTCACTAGACAAGCATCAAGGGTGGAGATGAATAATGATAAATGTCTGTCAAGAGGCCGAAATTCCTCATCTGGTGGCAAGTCCAGCGTGGGCTCATCATCAAACCCTTGTTATGAGGTTAAATGCTCAACATTTACATCAAGATGTCCCAAAGAAATAACCCCAGATAGCAGAAATGCAACGAGAATGACTACCGCAGCAAAGAATAAAATAAAAACTCTTAGTGTATCTAAGGATCCAACTATTAAAATTGAAGAAGGGAGCTCCAATTCTAGAAGGGGAACTAGAATCAGTTTTGTAAAGCCAACTGATCAAGAAGCTGCAAAACCAAAGGTGAGAAGGTGTCCAAATTTGAGACACTCAATAATTTTTTTTCTAATAAAAGTTGTATCCAACATGCTGAACTATAGTTTTACTTTAAAAAAAAAAAATTAAGTTTTGTGATGAAGTACACATATCCAATTTTATAGGTACAATTATAGACCAACAATTGGTTTTATTGAGAAGTGTCCTCAATATAGAGATTGTTTGTCAAATACATCTAGATAACTGCGCAATGGGTACATGCATCTTAAATAAACCCGCCCACCACCCCCCACATCAAATTATGAGTACGTGCATGCACGTGGGGGAATCTCCACTAAGATCTTTGCAATTTATTATTGCATCCCATTTTATGTGGTGGGAGATGTACGATTTAAAATTTCTGTTTTTGTCATCAAGAATATGAATTATAGAGATTCTTTCAGGTTCAAAATCAAACTCTACAAGCAAGATCTTTGCTGCCACATAGAGTTAATGAGCAACAAGTGTTGTCTACTGCTGCAATAAAATCTAAGGAGAAAATGAGAGCAGGCAGGCTTAACAGGTTGTCAGGTGCTGGTAAAGAGAATGTTACAGGGAGAATGACTGCAAGCCAGAAATGCAGTGGAAATGGCATTTCTGCTGGGGTCATGGCAAGGGGTCAGAAAGGGACGAAACAGAGTGCTTCACAAAAGGGTGGAACAGGATTGGTGGGTTCAAAGGTACAGGTCTTAATTTTCTGTTGTTCAGGCTGATATTTGATTTTATCTTCTCTAAGAATCCTGTATTTTGCTCTTTTGTTCAGATCTTTAATATTAGTTGCAAAATACACTCTTTTCAATTTTTATTAAGTTTAAAGCAAATAGAGAACCTATTTTATCCCTCCAAAGAATTATTCTGGTATGTGAGATAACTGCATTTATATAGAGCTTACACAAATAGATAGGGTGAGATAACTGCATTGATAGGGTGGTTCTACATTTAGACAACTTGATTAAGATAAAAATAACTCAAAATTAGGAAGTTTTGTTTATTAAATGTCTTCATTGGAGTTCTCATCCTCTACTTCGTAAAGTCATTTACGCATGTGACATTGATACACTGATGTTAGAAATTATTTTTCCACTGAACCCCTTATTCAAAGAATTACTTCGGCTTCTATTCGATTGCTCTTGTGCATGGGGTCTTACAAATAACAACAGTTATGGAGAGTTTATAGAATCACATCAATTTTGTGCATTGTTTTTGCCATTCTTTAAAGTTACAAAGTGCTCATCATTGTGAGGTAACCTATTTTATAAGGAAATTTTAATTAGCTTAAAAAAAAAAAAAACTAAAAACTAAAAAGACTTAACATTCTAGATGTGACTCGCCAACATATTGTTTCCTTTCCTTCCCACTCTCATCTTATAATCAGGATTGAATAGCATAACAACCGGTTTGGGTTGGCTGGTTGGAAGGGTAAATATTGTTTCCTGCAGGCTGCAACTCTCTTTATGGTCTCTATTTGTTATGATTAACATGAGACTGTAGGCTTTGAAGCACTATCCTGTGTAAAATTCAGTTCTTCTTTTGATGTAGCATTCTTATTCACTTTAGTAATAGAAAATACCTTGTTTGGTATAGCTACTACCCACAAAATAAATTTTGCTTGCCTTTATTGTTGGTAATGCAATGAAATATGTTAGTTGTTTTATTCAGGAAAGTGCATAAATTTGTTTAGTTATACTCACCATCCCGCGTCTGTAAAGTTATGTTTAATCCCGCGTCTGTAAAGTTATGTTTACCATAAAAATTCTTATATTCGGAATATGGTGTCCCCCCAATCATTTTAGCATAGTATCAAGAAACAACAGGTTATTTGTTAATTTTTTTGGTGGTGGTATGTACATTTTTCACTTGAAATTTGATTTTTATAACTTCTTTTGAGCAGGAAAAAAACACTGATCGATATGAAGTGAATGTCACCAGGAGGGTCTACCTTCGATGAGAGAGCAGTTCAGCACACAGTATTGTATATAGTAAAAACCTAACATCTCCCTTACCCCCACAGGGAACATGGTTGTATATAGCAAAACAACAGAGTTTTTCCCCTCCCTTTGCCTTGGACTTGGATGGTAAAATTTTGATTCTTTTGGCTTTGAACTTCAATGACAATGTCTCTGACCTAGAGGATTCCCCATTGCTTTTGTGAATGCTTTCCATTATTTGTCATACATTACTTGGCTTTTGTGTGCAGAATCTTAGTTTTCTGATTCTATTCATTTTGATTGGCATATTCATGCCTGAGCCCGCTGATTGACTTGAATACATTTAGATCCGAAAGAAATGGTATTTCTATTCATTACAAATTATGATTAAGGAAGCTGGGTTCAGCTTGGTTTATGTCATTTTCTACCCACTTGTTAGGATGCATTGCAATAAATGCATTTCACCTATCATTATCATATACCACATATTAAACATATAACTTAGAAGCCGTGATTGTACCAAGTGGATATCCTCTTTAATTGCGAAGTGGTTATACCAAATTATAACAATTTTTTAGATAGAAACAACTTAATAGTTGATATCAACTAGAAGTTGGGTTAGATGCTGTGTTTGGGCTATCCTACTTAATTGTCACATATATTGCTTTTAATTATAGTTTTACTACTTATTTATTCTTCTGCTTATTATTATTATTTTTAATTGTTGTTATCAACCTTTTTTTAGTTGCTCTTATCAACATCGTAGTAGAATGCCACATGCCTCTTTCGTGATTGCCTTGAAGTTAAATTTGACACAGCCCTGTCCCTTTGAAGTTTAGTGACAACTCCACCTCCAAGCTCAAGTTCAAAATAGTTTTAAGTGTACAAACTCCAATGCTTCCTTTACTGTCAATTATACCATCATTTATTAGAATCATATTGAAACGTCTAGAGGCATAAATTTTCGTTGCGGATGACAATGGAGCAGATTCATGTACACAAGCAAGTCTTTTGCTGCCCACCATACAAACAGGTTCCAATTGTTCTTAACAACTTTAAGTTTGTGAATACACCAATTTTTATTTTTTTCTTTTGGGACAGAAATATTAAGAAACAGTTCACGCATGAGATAATTATGGAGTGTGTGTCTGCACCCATCAACGATACGGATCACGCTTTACTTTTGCAGTAATCGAATCAAAACAAATCCCTCACATTTCCAAATTCTCTTTAAATGCTTCATTTCAAGATTAATATTGGTATAGTTCTGTTATAATTCAAGCTAAAAGTATAGAGTTTTATCCTTCTCCAGCTATAATAATTTTCTCTCCTTCAACAGTACGTTCAATTTTTTTTCCCCTTTTCGTTTTGTATTATGAATTATCAATTTTAATTGCTCAAATAAAATTTTTAACAGTATTTTATTTTATTTTTAATTCACAGTTATATATATATATATATATATATATATATATATAAATTGTGGAAGCAAGAAATTAATCCAGGTTTAATTACTTGCCTATAATCACAATTAATTTCTATTTTGGGTTCAATATAAATTATATAATCCACAGTGAGAAATTTGAATAAGAACTAAACAACTCTTTGCTCTTGAAATTGTGTCAAAGATTTTATTCATATATTTTTGCTGTTACATTCCTCACTATGTGTTTCACTCCTCTCTTTCTTTTCTTCTAGCTCTTGGAAAACTTTTCAGAAAACTATCCTTATTCATCTGGCTCCTTCTCTTTTATACTCTCCCTTCTTCTCCTTTTTTATCTTCATCATTTTCTTGGTTCTCTTCATTTTCTTCTCCATCATGTTTATTTGGGATCCGTTTATTTTGCTGAAATTGAAAACTTTTTGTTGAAAGTATTATAGATAAAAGTAAAAATTAGCTGAAATAGTACAGTGTGACCTATGAATAGTATCAAAAAGTGCAGTGGGATTTATGAATAATAGTAAAAATAAGTTAAATAGTAAAATAAGTTGGCAAAAATAATCCCATCAGGCTCTTCTTTTCTTAAGGTTATGATGAACAAAGACTTTGGGGGCTTCTTGTCTTATTCTGATAAGTTATCTGTTGCATTAAATGCGACTATGTCAAGTGAGTTGTTGTGGATTTGGAGAACACCATCAGATACTTCATGCACACCTTGGAAAGATTCCTTAGTAGCTCGGAACATGGACTGGTGTGGGTAGTATAGTCAATAGGCTTTTACCTCGAACGACTTTCGTGGTTTACTCATGCTCAAATCAAGGGTGATGGGTCTTGTTAGGTTGGATTCCGAGGTTCAGGACCTTGGGGAGGTTACCTTTGGTCTATACTCCAGGATATGTGCCCCTGTAAGGGGGTTCCATATCTCAGAAGGACACATTCTAGGCCTATTCTAATCCAAAGCCCAATGCTTATTTGGGTTTTATATGCCACCTCCCTACATATATTTTTAGGAAACAAAAACAGATATTAAGACTGCATAATAGTATTTTATCTATGGTAGATTTTTTCTTTACCCTTAAATTCTTTGTTTGTTTGGAGGCTATAGTTAAAATTACTAACATAATTTATTTTAACATAAGTTTTCTCATGCATTGCACAGATTTCTAACTAGTTTTAATAAATTGAAATGCTACTCTAATTAAAACTCAATTGTTGAAAATTTTAAAAGATGCTTCAGTGTTTATTTTTAATTATTTTATATCTATTATGATATTTTGTTTTTGAAAACAAGTTTATTTTATATGACATACATTTATGATATAAATTCTAAGTGTATGTGTCTAAAACTTTCATGAAGACTTGAATCTCAACCCTTACTCCCTACACCCCATAAACATTTATACTTGTGGAATTAACTATTACGCTAAGAGTACGCAATGGTAATTTACTTTACCGTAAATCCTTCACATTTCCAAATTCTCTTTAAATGTTAAAAATTTAAATAAAATACAACATATATAATACGCCAAAGAGAATTGGGCTTGCTTTGTGTGGGCTTCTAGAAAGTATAGGCATCAACGAAAGTTAGAAGAGAAATTATTACTCTAGATCATACTAGGAGTACGAGAGATTGAAGCAGCTTTGCATTAGTGCGTCTGAATGGCACAAGGTTACCTTCTAACTTCACAATGAATACTAGTAAACTCAGGTGACACAGAAAAGAGTGTAAAGATGCCTTTGGGAGTATGATTCTCCACTGCATAACTTTTATTAACGTAAAAGGCATGCTGCTAGAAATTGATATTTTTGGAGGATTGCAAAAATTAAGATATGAGTTGGCATGTCCTTTCGTTCTTTCATGTGAATAAATTAGTATTAACCCCTATACAGAAAATCTGGCTATTTGAATTAATTGTAAAATGCAAGCAAGTGATTCAGAAAATTAAGCAGATTGGCCTAGCTGAATCTTGTGAGTGATAAGATTTTCAAAATGGAATTTGATCCATAAGTCAATTTCAACTTACTCAGACAGATTCCCAATTAAAAAGTTCTCATGCTGTCTCCAAATGCATTTGGTAAGTAACCTTGCTCTAACTACATCATATTTTTCTCTCATTTCACAATTTTTGCTCTCAATCCAAAGAAACCCTGCACTCAACTTCAATTATGCCCAAAAAAAAAAAACACAGATTCAGTACTGTCTCATTTTACAAATAACTAGTTTTGTTGCATGTGCAAAACACTATATAGCTTCAAATAAATATTTTATGGTACGATTAGAATCGTAAAAATTAAGTCATTATTGGAATAGTAATTAAGTTTTTTTTTTTTTTTTAATAATTTTATTATTGATAAGTTAGAGGTGCCCTTTCTTAAAAGGAGAAGTAGCCCTTGAGCTATAGTGTTCATTGGCTTAAACTATTATATTTTGAAAGAATAAATGATGCCCACAAAAAGAAAAAGAAAAACCAGGTTAAAAATTATATTAGGCAGCATAAACAACTCTACCTCATTTGCTAACAGAGAATGCAAGATAGCATTCATCCATTTATGCTAATTTTTTATTCTTTTTTTTTTAGTTGAACGTCTAAGCCCCACAATAACACATCCTTCATAGCTAAACTGACCACTAGCCTTATTGAAACAAAGTCAGATTAAAAAATCGAGACGGATTGCAATGAAATCCCACTTTCACTTAGAATTTTAGTTGATTTAGCTAGAAAGCAATGTCAGGTTAGATTCTTCATAAGTTAGTGCTTTTCATACACGTTTGTGTTAGCATTCCAAAATGAGTGAATGGGTGATGAGGCTCAGGGTGTGCAGTGGAATAAGGCAACAAAACCTATAATGTAAATGCATTACTAATAAAAATGCTGATTCAAACCCCAATTAAGGAAAGCATCATATATGTTTAGTCATCAACCACAACCAGGCTAGACAGAACAAAGGTACACCCATTCCGCCAGTGCTCACCAAACCACCCTTCCAATACACCAGCATGGTGAATTCCACTAGAAGATGTCCCAGAGAGAACATCGCCTGATTGAAATAGCCAATACAAACCCACTAATACCATAATTAATCACCAAATTATAAAGAAATCAAGCTATTTCGATAGATAAACAGAGAATTATTGCTTCCCCCCCCAATTTTTACTTTTATGAGAAGCTACAGAATTCATCAATCTTAACAATTTCATGAGAAATAAAGAATCAGAAATAGATATTGCTGCTTCTGCCAAATCAGCTTCTTAAAGCATAACAGGGTGCACTAGTTGACTCTCAGAAATGCCAATAATCCTACTATCTGTAAACACATCTTCTTTACCTTTATATGTTATCAAAATGGAAATTTTTAAAGTTAACTGATTCTTGATCTTCTTGAATAAAGTCCATACTATATGTTAAGAGTTAAAAAAGAGTAAAAGCAGAATAAATATCTCTTATGGTCTGAAAAAATTAGAAATAAAATATTACCAATGATGATCATGTAAACAATGAGTGTCCCTACAATGTTATCTCTACCCCTCTCACCGTCTCGTGTTTGTGTTTATCAAAAGAATGAAGATATATTCAAAAGTGGCTGGGATTTTTCTGATAATAAAGGCAAGAAAACTCCAGATTTGAAGAGGAAACGACCAAAAAGGGCTCCAATTTATTTTTAGCTCACACGTACCTTTAGGAGCAACAAGGTAATTCAAGCCCTCTTGAGCCTGTACATGTCTGGCAGCCCCATAAAGTTGACAGCACAAAGACTAAAGAGGCCCCATTTTTATTTAGCTCACAAATGAAATTAGGAGCAATTAAGTAATTTCAATCAAATGTGGATGTTTTCAGAGTTTCAAAGAATCTGCTGGGCTTCAGACTTCTTTTTGCTGAGCTTCAAAGAGTCTGTGTCTGTAGTCTGCCGAAGATAAAACAAAGCCTCACAAATAATAAAAACAAAGCAGACCCTCACAAAATGATAAAAACAAAACAAAGCACACATCTCTTGCCGTTTTAACATTTCAGAAGTCGTTTTGTCAAAAAAGCATCTCAACTGTCCTTTTTTATATAGAATATAGATATCCCTTAGCATCATTTATTATACAAGCTCAAAATTGTAGAGACAAACCAAAGCTAGTGGGCATAATAAGCGTAAGCTAGAAATCATATCATGTGTACCAGCAAATCATTGCGGTTCACAATAGGAAGACCAGATCATATGTGTACCGGCATATCATTGTGGTTCACAACAGGAAGACGAATAAACACTTCAATTGAAGATATTGAACTAACTGTTCCCATTGCTCTGTAATATTTAGCTCATCCTACAATTCTTCATGAGATTAATCAGAAGAAGACTTCCACATAAGTGTGAACAATACCAAACATTCCAATAACCAGTATCTCATGAAGTGATACCAAACCTTGTTAATTGTTACCTTCTTAAAGCACCATAATTTCTTGTCACCTACAAACAAGGAGGAGCAATCAGATCCAACTATGTAATTTCAGGGATGGAGAAAAGCCACATAACTATAAGAGATGAATGAATAAGAATGTGGTAAAATAACCAGTGGACTAATTGACATTTCTGAAAAGTCTAAACGAGAGGTGAGCAATGTGTCATTGGACTTTTTATTCGCAGGTTTAAAAATTCTCCTATAACATATGTTGCCAAATGACAGTGGCTATTGAAATGATATAATAAGGTGGATCCAGATCCCGTGTATTGCACGGGATTATGGATGGCCAAGATGAAAAGTTCAACCCTCCAATCAGATAATTTAACATTTTACCTTCTCTGATAGGATGGCTCATCTCTAGTCTCAACCATTTAATGGGTATTGCATCTCGCACAATATCCTAGATATTGCACTGGATCCTTGACCAAAATATTAAATGAGAGCAACACATTCCTATCATCTAATGTTGAGGGTGAATTCATAATTTTTATTTTATTTTATTAAAGCTAGAAGATTTTCAACCTCAAAAGCAGAAAGCAGCATTCAAATTGCACACTGTTGGATATATATTCAGTTAAAAATCTTGCAAATAAAAGAGACTACCAAAAAGAAAAAGTAAAACCAACCCGAGGTTGAGACTTATTTAATCTCTTCACCGCATCATCATCATCATCGTCATCATCTTTGCTCATGAGCATTCTTTGAATCGTAGTATTATCTGATTTCCTTCCCCGCTTAGAGGATTGCGCAGAACCTCTACCTCTTCCTCTGGGTGCAGCCCTTTTACGTCCTTTGCCTTGTATACTTGCAGCATCATTTTCCTGAGAAAAAAAATGACAGTTTAAATATGAACAATGTGTATATTGAGAAAGTATCTCTGTCTCAATTCTAAAATGTATATAAAATATGTCAAATTATAGAGCCTCATATAATTAATTTTGGAATATAGATAAGAAAACCAATTTGAAAGATATGCATTGAAGATCAATATTTGGAAAAGATAAATGTACCGCTGACATAGATGTATCAAGTCAACAAATAAAGAATCCATACACTGTCATCAACTTCTTCAATTCCATATTTCCCAGCTTCTTCACTCGAAGCAGAATCCACATTATCCTCATCATCAGCAATACTTTGGACTGCAGCTGTTGCAGCAACTGATGCAGATCTGCAATTGTAATCTTACTTAAGATGCTACACTGGCAACATGAAAGTCTAATGTTTTTAATGAAATATATATCAGAAGGTGCAGCAGATGTCTAGTTGCATACATTCAATAATTCACTCTGTTTGATACACTTCATACATTCCTTTCTAATAAAAGTGGCTAGGTAAGAAACTGCCTCTTTTAGACATTATTCTAACCCCCTCTGTTCTCTAATTCAAATCTTTAAAAGAGTTTCTTTCAAAATCTTAACTATGAGGTGCTTTTGGATGATTCTCCTTTATGCTAGTCGTTTCCCATTGTCTAGGCTTAGGATTCACCTCATGCTCATCAACTCTAATGAAGAGAATATGGAAGTGACACAAAGAAAAGCAAGTCGGATAAATTAGATGGGATCAACTGCTTGCAATTTTAACAGTTGAATATAAAGGAATTTCCATCTTTGTTTCCTTTATTGCTTTCCCCATCTAACTTATTGACAATATTTGTGGGTGACACAACACCTTCATGAGAGAGAGAGAGAGAGAGAGAGTAGTATATCTAATATTAATGGGAGAAATTAAAGGTTGGGTTGTGGAGAAGGCATGAGTTGCCAATTCGCCATTATGCTAGATCCTAGACCAATTTTTCTCATCTCTTACAGTGATGGACATCCCCCAAGCTTCACTTCTTTTAAATAAAATATCGAATATAGTTAATCTCTGATGCCAACATTTTTTTATAAGTTTTGGCCCCAAAGGGAGGAGGGGGAATAGGAGATTCAAACTAGCGAGCTCCACTTCATGAGGCATTGTCCCCAACCGATTGTCTCTGATGCCAATATTTCAATTACCAAACAAAGCCAGGCATCTTGCATTTGAACGGCCTCACTAGGAAAGAGTCTATAGAAATAACACATGCCATTAATACTTTGAAGTTAGAACATATTACCTGGATATTCACCTATCCTTAAGTGTAATTAGACAAAAATCTTGCAGCTGGGTGTATGAGGTTGTACCTAGTGCACAAACTCCCACTTTTTGTGGGGTCTAGGAGAGGTCTTGGTAGGCATCTTACCCCCAATTTTTTTTTTTTTGGAGAGGCTGATTCCCGGATTCAAACTTGCGACCTATTGCTTTTAGTGGGAAGGCCCTAGCCATCGCACCAAAACCCTACCTCTGCAGCTTAGTGTACAAGGGTTTTTGAATTTCGAGTTACTTTGTTGGCATGACGATATTCCTTAACTTATAATAAATCAGCATTCATATTATCAAAATTTAGGTCCACTAGTAACCTTTCAGAACGGCGGAACCCTAAAGATGCATCAAGAGTTGTCTGCTTCAAGTTACTGGCACCTCTGCCCCTACCCCTTCCTCTTGTTGAAGTTTTACTTTTACCAAGTTCAGTAGCATCACGAGACGACCTAGATGAACCTCTCCGACCTCTAGTACTAGACTTTGAGCCAGATAACTGTGTTGTGTCTTCATCATCACTAAAAGAAACTGCACTTCCAAGTCCGGCAGTACTTCTGCTTCTGGACTCCTACATGAAATTGAAAACACAAGCTTAGAATGGAGAGAATGGATGCAAATATACAACCACACACCCCCCCAGAAAAGAGAAAGAAAGAAGAACAGCCTAAAGAGATTCCAGCATGGAATTAACAAAGTCAACGAAGTGGACTGTAATAAGAGTTACCCCAAGAGACTGAGAAGTGGACGTGAATTGTGCGGTATCTTTAGGGCGTGCAGACCTTTCCTTGACGCGTTCCTACAGAAAAAGTTAAATATGGTTATAAGCAATATGAAATTTTGCATGATGATCAAGCTACTTAGAAAGTGACCCTCCTTACATGCCCTTGTGATTCCTGAACAGTACCTATGTGAAAGAAGAAAAATATTGTTTCTATAATATACATAAAATGAATGCATTTTTATTCTGACCCATATGTACCAACTGTAGCTGTAGCAATAGTTGATTTATTGCCAAAAGGTTTCATGGGGCTTGATAACTTATCAATTGTCCCAAAAGCTTAAACCATTAGAAAATGGTGAATTCAGTCATTCAACCTATTATTCTAACACTTCCCCTCATGTGTGGGTCCATACTCCCCCTTAATAAATGAGGTCCAACACATGGGATTTTTAATTTTTTATATGGGAGCTAGACTAGAGACTGATTTGAACTCAAGACCACTTGCTCTGATACATGATAGATTACTAATCCCAAAATTTTAAACATTAAAATAAGGAGGATTTAATCATTTAACCATTATTCTAATAGGGCCTAATGTGGCTGCTAAGCCTTTAACAATAGCCACTCCATTAGCCCCACAGTCAGCATTGCTCTCCAAAAAAATCAATGGAATCAGGTAGGTGATATTTTGACTAATATATATATTATTTGACCTTTAATGTAATGATAAATTTTAAGTATAATAAACTTAATATTCTTGCCTCCAAGCACTCTCCAACTTTAAGAATTAAGTCTTCCTCTTCAAACTTTAGAGCATCTGCATCCTTGGCAATTTTGTTCTGTGGAATAGAAAGTAATTGGAAGTTAGTTTTTTTTTTTTTTTTAAAAAGCAAAAACAATTAAAGCTATCATTTGTATATTGATAAACTGATAAATCAAAAATTAACCTTAATTCTAAAAGACTCCCCTACGCATAGGCCCAGACTTCTCAATAAGGGGGCCCACAATGTGGCATTTTAACATTTAAATGGAGGAGAACAAAGACAAGGTTCAAATTTAAGACCGCCTGCTATGATATTATGATAAACTACACTTGTCCCAAAAACTTAAAGCTAATAACAAATAATGAATTTAATCACTTAACATATATGATATAAAAACTCAAGATTATATTTGATATTCTAAAAAGCGATTATGATATCAACACAAGATTTCGAAATACACCAGCCATCACATCTTAAGTTAACAAAAGGCTACTCACTAATTGTAGGAAAAATATAATATACAGTACTTACACGTGTTTCTTCAAGATTGTAGCGCAAACAAGAATAGAAAGCCATTTTGTCATCCTTGTTAACAAAATTGTGTAATGCAACGTCCAAATCATTGACTGGAAGGATTTCCATTTTCTGCGCAATCATAAATTACTATGAGGCCTAGACTTGTAACAAAATAAAACCTACCATGCAACACATAAATATTGCTATTGTCATTTCCAGTTTTGTTATGCAAGTTCCATTTAGCCTACTGGCCCAAAGAGAAGATTAAATATTTTAATAGAGCTTTTGTCTGTTGAAGATGTAACCCATGGTTATAGCATATAATTGGAATACATGCCTATGCTTCAGTAAAATTCAGTTGAGATTTCAAGAAATTTAATATATTATGCATGTATGCAAACCATAGGCAATGAAAAAGGAAAATAAATTTGATGGCTCAGATACCAGATTATTTTCAGCAACTAAAGCCTCTATATTCTGCTGATTTAATTCTTCTGGGCGAAGCCGTTCAGAATCATCAATTTTAGCTACATCCAAAAAGAACTAAAATTATACCATTTCCAAGATAATAACTTTGGACAATTACATAAATGTAAAAAAGGAAATGCAAAGCAAGTACAAAAGATCTCAGACAGAAATTTAACACAATTTAAAGCTTCAAAAGATTTTGCATTAAGATAATGCCATCAGAATCAGAACCCTAGTCACCAAGTAAAGTTAAAAAGTGTATAAATCAACTATGTAGCCTGAAGCAGTTTAAGGACTACATTGGAAATGAATCCTAATCTCATTTGACTCAAACTTCTTACATTCAAAAGGAAGCCAGCCGCAGGAAGCACCGATATAATCCCATACAACTTGACCAATTTGCATTACCAATCTCCCTTCAAATTTGTGAACGTGCACAGTTACTCATTATATTAAAAATAATTTGGGAAAAAGGCACTTTCCCTCCTTTATGTTTGGGGTAGTTCACAATTCCCCTCCTTAGCGTTGAAACGAACCAATTTCCCCTTCCATGTTTGGAAAATGAGCAAATACCCCCCAATTTGTTACATTCTCAGTTAAATTCAACAAAATCTTTTGAAGAAAGTATTAGTCGTACACCATAAGGAAGAGAAAAAGTTGAGAATTGCATTGTTTTTTTCTTGGATTGCGTTTGTAATCATTGTGATTCCATTGTATTTAACTAAAAAAGTAATGGAGTGGAGGGTATTTGCTCATTTCCCAAACATAGTGGTTGGTTTCAAAGGGGGTGAATTGTGAACTACCCCCAAGGGATGAAGAGATAGTGGAGCATTTGTTGTTGCATTGCTCTATGGCTAGAGAATTGTGGGATATGGTTTTCACCATTTTTGGAATCCAATGGGTGATGCCAAGAAGGGTTGTTGATTTACTTCATTGTTGGCAAGACCACTTTGGGTGGCATCAGAGTGTTGAAATATGGAAGGCTATCCCACCTTGCTTGATGTGGTGTATTTGGAACGAAAGAAATGCAAGAAAGTTTGAAGGGTGTGAGCGGAACATGTTAAAGCTAAAAGGACTTTTTATGAAGTCCCTCCTTGAATGGATGACAGCTTCTGGGATGTTTTCCTTTACTAGTTTATCCGAGTTTATTGATTTTTGCAACTATAGATCTTAACTTGTTGAGTTGATAGTATACTGCCAGTGTTCTTTTTAAATTTTTTAATAAAATTTTTATTGCCTATAAAAAAATAGAGGGGGAAAGTACTTTTTCCCCAACTATTTTTTAAACATACACACACATGCATGCATGTGTGCTCACACACACAGTTTTGTAGGACAGGACTAATAAGCTCTGATACCAAATCTTATGCAAGATGACAGGATCTTTAGGAATTTAGCACTACAATTAGGTCTCTTATGGGATATTGGTTGGATTTGATGTAAAGGGTTTTAGGGCTAATTAGGTATGAAAAAAAATTAGATCTTGACAGCTTCAATGCTACTGAAATTAGGAACTAAGGTTGCACAGTTTTCTGGATGCAGGAACACTATTACTATGAGAAATTCCTAATTATCAGATATTTTCACAAGAGATGGTTAAATCCAACCCCCCACACCCCACCCCCCCCCCCCCACAAAAAAAAAAAAAAAAATCTTCTTCTAAGAAACCATAAAGAAATAACTATGCTTCACTAGTTTGAACATTTTACACAAAGTGCGAAAAATTTCTGACAGATTAATTTAATGGGAAATTGATTCATGGAATATCAAGTGAAGGTTTTGACATCTTAAAAAATAAACTATATCTGGGTAAAAAACTACTGTTGAAATTCTCACTTAGCATAGGATTAGTTCATGAAAGTTTATCAAATGTGGTAAAACCTGGACTCACTTTACACTGTCGCAGCCATGTTGCTACAAACTTATGTGGGAACGTTTATGGGTAGCTGGACAACAGTGGAACCATTTGGAAGACAATCAAATCCAAAACTTCAACCAAGTCCATGAAACATGTGATTTTTTTATCCCCAAGTGGAACAATTTTTTTTTTTTTTTTTTTTGGGGATAAGTAATAAGAATAGTATTAATCATGAAGAAAAAACGAATAAAGCAAATACAAGGTGTTCATGATGGTGAACACAAGAAAAGGCAACAAACAACAACAAAGATAGAAAAAGAAACTTAAGGGACAATTCTAAGGGAAGTAAGAAACTCAATGATGGAAGAACAATTTGAAGAACCCTAACACCTAGACCAATCAAAAAGAGTACTTTGGCATAGAGCTTGTAATTGAACAAGCGATTTCTCTTTAGCCTCAAAAGAGCGCCGATTTCTTTCCATCCAAACAACCCACATCAAACAGCCAGGAACCATATTTCATATGTCCGAAGTAAATTTCCCTAGCCAATAACTCCAACAAAACACCAAACTCTCCACAAAACTTGGCATGACCCATTGGATCCCGAATACTTGTAAAATTTGCACCCACAAAGAGTGAGCTACAGGACAGTGTAGGAGAAGATGATCCACAGATTCCTCATTACAGCAGCACATACAGCACTGATTCGCCAAAGAGAGACCCCGGAGCATCAGATTATCCAAGGTAAGTATCCAACCATGAGTTGCTATCCACATCAAGAAAGCCACCATTTTAGGAACCTTAACTTTCCAAATACCCTTTTAGACCAGTTATTATCCTTTGTGCTGCTGGCTATTATCCTTGCCATTTTTTATCTTATCACTTGTCATCACTATCACCCATTTTCTTTATGAGTCAATGAAGTCAAAGGTTTGAAGATGAACTAGGACTTTGTAATTTATGGAGGATGTCAATGGATTCTTGTTAGTCATGTTGTTACTTTGGAGGGGTAACAATTTGAGGCTCTGGGGGGGACATTTGTAGTGTAGTAGGCTAGTTCTCATCAATCAATTTGGATCTGGAAGTAATGCTGGAAAGTATTGTGTTTGAAGTGAGCGCAAGTGATGGGTGGCCCTGGTTTTACCTAGGTTAAGATAGTGCACCTAAAATTGCATTGCTATATATACCCGCAGCATGTTTTGTGTAAATCTCACACCATAACAAAATATTGTGGTACCATACCTACAACTAAAATTTAAAATAATATTTAGACCTCCAAAACAAGACAAATCAAACCTATCCTAGAAATGCACAAAATATAGATGAATTTACATGAAACTTGATAAACTACCACTTGTGCCAAAGCTTAAACTGTTAAGAAATGATGAATTTAATCATTTATCCATTATTCTAACAAAACCAAAGTGTCAAGAGTGGGTAAATAACAAATTATACATAGATGATTTGAATTACCTTCACTGCGACCCTTTCTTGAAGCCTTTGAGAAGATAAGAATGTCTTGGGGATTTGCGACCTAACAAAACTTAAGAATTAATAATCTCTCAAATATGTTGCTCAAGAAAAATCAGCATTAGTACACTGATCCAGGTTGACTGGTGATTGAAGGTACCTTCCCCACATACTTTTGCCCAAATCTTTGAGGATTTATTGTCATAAACCCAGAGTAATCTACCTGCCAAATCAACCACAAAAATTATAATGCCACAATGAGGCTAATAAAACATTTTGCTATGCAAAAAACACCCATTATCATCCACAAAAGGACTGTAATGGAATTTAGACATGGAAATTAATTAAAAGATTTAAAATCCTTAAAAACAAGCTAGTTAAATTATGTGTGTGTGTGTGTGTGTGTGTGTGTGTGTGTGTGTGTGTGTGTGTGTAGAGTTAGGATCAAGTTAAACTTCAAGTGTAACTTTAAGTAATGTTACATTGCATAATAACTATTTATTGGATTAATAATTTGAAAATCTCACCATTAGATTACATGCTCTCTATATTAAATGTTTTTAACACGCAAACCAAATTTTGTGTCAATCAAATGTTATTTACTATTCGATCCATGAAATCATCTTTTATGCATGATTTTAAAATACAAAAACTTGAAACTTAAAAATTTGATAGATAATATAGTCATTGATCTTTGGTTATTTTGAAATTTCGCAAACATAGAAGATATAAAAAGAAAATGTAATCCAATGGTGGATTTGTCTAATTCAAATCCACTAAAAAATATTTAGTGTAATATTGCTTAAAGTTACGCCAAGTGTAATTTGAACCCAACTGATATATGGCTGAGACTAGCTAAACAGCAAAGTATAGTGGAAGTGGATGTAAATCTATCAAGGATGTGAAGATGGATGACTAACCAAAAAATTAAGATTAAGAATCATTGCTGGAGATGGTTGGCCAATAACTGCTAAAGAGTAAGATAAGCATAGGCACAAAAGTGCTGCTTGATTTGATTTGAAAATGAAAGGATAGAAGACGCAAAAACCAAAAGTAGAGGCAATGAGAGAAGACACATAGCCAAGTAGTCAATAGAAAATATGGCTCTAAATAAACCTCAATGGCAAAACAAGGATTCATGAATCCTACCATAAAGTGGGAGTCAAGGCTTCTATTAAACATGATAGTAGAAACACTTCAACACTTCAAATCAGGACAATGACACATGCAGGATGCAATTGTTCCATAGGTGAAAAATGGGATTTGCATTTTTTTTTTTGGGGGGGAGGAACAAGTGTTGTTCAGATGCATCAATTACCTTTTACGGTACTATCATTTATAAATATACACGGAAAATACCTTTATTCGGACCAATGGAAGTTTGAGCTCTGATCTGTTAATAGCCTTTTTACTAGATTTCTCAATTAAATTCCTGACCTGAATAAATTCAAAATCTAATAAAAATCTTCATAAACAAATAGCACCTTGCAACCCAAAAAAAAAAGGACAAAGGAAAATGGAAAAGGTATAAATCAATTGCTAATATGAGGAACTAATAAATACCACTTTGTCCAAGTGTTCAAGAATTGAGTTTTGATCATTGGGATCAATGTCAGGTTCATCCTTTAATATGATCTGCATTAAAAAGATTTGGGTAATTACTAAAATTATTACATATATGAAAAAAATGACACTGACTTACCTCTGTATACTCAAAAGGTCTCACTGTTGTTAAAGGTATCTTAGTTGGACGATACTGGTTCCCCTGTATCATAATGCATCAATATAAAAAAGGCACTAGGATTTAAAAATAAGTGATAGAAACTGCTTGTCAAAAATATATTTGAAGTTTTGTCCATGGACAACCTTAATTTCTAGAAGAAGCACATGCTTCGGCTTTGATTCTCCATCAATTAGTGATGTTGCAACTGAAGAACCTGGTTGTGTAATGTGAAACCCCATGCCGGGAACTTCCTGTGGAAATCAAAATCCACATTGAATTCATTCAGACACAACAAGAGAGAGAGAGAGAGAGAGAGAGAGAGAGAGAGAGAGCAACTATGGGGAAAAGGTTATCCATTCTGCAGACTGCAGTACCTGAGGGTCCACAAGACATTCATGTTCATGTCCCCACACAATGAAGTCAAGGAATCGTGGTAAAAAATGCTCATTTATTGCGTTTTTAGGGTTGGTCTTTACTCTGAAAACCACATTAGGAGAAGATCAATATTCACATATAATGAAGACCAAGAGTATTATAATATAGACCATGTAAGTGTTCAAAGGCTGAAGAGTTCAACAAGAATTTAAGATAAAGCAACCATTTTTTACAATACATGCTCTCCAAAAAAACACAGACAACCTGTTCTGATGAAGAACTAGAATGTTGAACCAATCTGACACTTGACACCCTTCTTGAGCTTCAGGCCGCATCCATTGCACAGCATGTGGTGTCTGCACAAAAGAATTGTAAACCAACAATTATCTCAGCATACTTGAAGTCACCAATCAAAAGATGGAATGAAAAAATGTGCTGTATAAAGTACCTGAAACATTCTATTTAGCCGTTCATCTCTAATGTTTCCAAGACCATAGAGAGCTACAGCTGTTGAACCCTACAATTTGTTAGGAGTTATTAGTTGCACAACAAAGACACTTATCTACCAAGTCTGATGCTAATAAAATACACTTGACAAACCTTTCTGATAAGAATAGGGTGAAGAGCAATTTGACCGACACCAGAACCCCCAAGAACCATTTTCCCAAAATAGTTAACAAGATTGCAGGCTGAGAGAATGTCCACCGCAGAAAGGTTGTCCTGTCAGTCACAAATAAGGAACACAATTTCACGGTTTGAAGAACTGAAGAAAACACAGTCTAGGAAGATTGATCCATGTATATATTTATCAACCAAATTGAAGGGCAGAAAGCAATGCAGCTAGGTACGAAACATGAGTTTTCCTTGATGCATTTAGACAAAACTGAAGAACTGAAGTAAACACAGTCTAGGAAGATTGATTCATGTATATATTTATCAAACAAAATGAAGGGAAGAAAGACAATTTCTTCGTGGCTAGGTGAGAAACAAAAGTTTTTTCTTGATGCATTTAGAAAATACTGCCAGCAATAGAAAGTGCAGCTCCATCAGTATTCATTTCAACTGCCAACATGCTGTAATTAATTATTTCAAAGTTAAAACAAGTAAACAACAAATCCAAGGCCTAACTGAGGTATTAAGAAGCCCCTGCCCCTACTATTTGGCATTTGAATATGCCACACCTCAGTGTGCAAGAGCCAGATCCTCAGTTAAGCCATAAGTTATCCGAACTAAAGTAAGAATGAAGGAAGCTGTCTGATTGCTTTCTTGATCCAGTCAACCCATTTCAGGATGGCAAGCTCATATTATGTTTCTCCTAGAGATAACAAATGGGGTTAGAAAAATCCACAAAATCAGGGTTCCTCACTCTATTTTCAAGAACAGTAGATATTTCTCTGCATGATCTCTAATCTTCCCACCAAAGGTAATCATTGTGGATGAAACAAAAAAATGCAAGTCCTTGGAGACATTGGCATGTAAGTGATGCAATTTTCTTGGGAAACCATTCACAAATTTGAAATCTCTATCTGTGCCTTCCTTTTCTTTATTTTTCATACCCTTAAAAGAAGGCCACCTCCTGTTGTGATTCAAATCAAAATACTTTGGTTTTTTGTTCTGTACTGATAATATTTGAACTTAAGACCTAGCCTAACCCCATACTATACCTTCACCACCTAAGCGGCTAAGCCATGGCCAAAGGACAAACTTATTTGTGGGGAACTTGAACCCTGGCCTTTGGTTCTACCCTTACTAGTTACTATAATTGAACTTTACCAGAAAGCTAGCCTATATTTGCAACAGATTAAGGTTGTGCTTAAAACAAAAGGGATGTTAAAAATCGTATAAAAATATCTGGTGAAAACTGCCTTATTAGTATTTGTGCTTAAAACATACAAAATAGAAAATAACCTACAGCATTTTACCATAACATCCATACCACTCCAGCAGGGTCATCATGATTTCCATGAATACTGAATACTGGCAGGCCAACATTGAAGTGGGGATCTTCATAATTTACATGACCAAATCTGTTAAAAGTATCACATTGTTATGAAGTGAAGGGTGCATTTCAAAGCAGATTCTTAAATAAGAAAGAAATAATAATGCTTCTGACATACACAGACATGCAACAAATACATAATATTTGTATTGTGTACAATCCTCCCTGTGTGTGCATACAGGTCATGAGTTTACTATGCTTAACTTCACATGGGAAAGGATTAGCTAGAGATTTTAAACAAACACAACTCTAAGGGACAACAATTTTTTTGTTTTTTTATTTAAGGAAAAGTTTTATTAAAATGCAGAAAAAGGAAGATTATCGTGCAAAGAGAATCTGATGCCCCTGGGGAAGGGGGGGTGTCGGTTGGACTTGCAACATTTTCACAGGTAGCATGATTATACTCCTAATCTTAACTGTACAGTGAGGCTTGTTACTTACATGGCAGGAGCCCATTTAAGAAGCTAGATGTGAACATGGACATGAAGCTAGCAACCATAAGTCAAACATAATACACACAGAGCAAGAACCAAAAAAAAACTCAACAATTTTTATTGAGTTTTAAGCAAGTGCACATTATGTCATTACGTATTTGGGAAATTCAGAGTCTGGTCACTAACGACTTGGAACTGCACTGGCTGATTATTGAGGCAATGACGTCGGAGAATCTCAATGGCCTTGACTAATGTTGTCCTTGAGGGTTTATTCTCATGAAAAAGATCGCCTCCAAGGAGTAAGAAATCAACCTGATAGCAGATAGGCATCAGTGAGTAGTCTTTGATATGTACGGATAAATACTAAGTTATATACTTGGCTAAGACAATATCCCAGGAAGAGAAATGATTTCCACCAAGCCAAGCTCTCTGATACAGATCTTTTATTCAAATTTAGACTTGAAAATGAAAGGAATTTATCATCTACCAGAAAATTCAAAAAAAATTGTAAAAGAGCAAAAGTGAAAGAGAAATGTTTCAAAATTTCCTGGAATAAATTGAAGAGTCGCTAAATAATAAAGTTGGCATTGGAAAGATGAGCAACATAGACAAATATTAGTAGGAGCAGGCCCTTCTGCTAAACATAACAGGTACCAGCTTTTGGAAGAATTTACAAACTAGTCTGCATATAATACACAAAGAGGAGGTTCTCTCCATATGAAGAAAGAATATTAGAAATATCCTCTGCCCCCTCCTTATAGGTTTGATAACTGATAAGTCATTCATTTTCAAGAAAAATGTGATAATAGGCCATAACCTGCTACCTGCTTTTGCTCTGCTATTGAGCATATCTCCTCAAATGCCTGGAAAGAATCATGCCGCCGTATTTCATCCTTCTCCATGTATCCCAGATGACAATCTGTAGCTACAAGTACCCGAAGTGTATTGCTGATCTCCTCCCTGAATCAGATTAAAAGGGTCCAACTAAATAAGATTTTCACTTCAGCTATGTTAAATGATAACTACAAGGCTAGCAAGGTTCTCATTATTGGACAAGACAACACATGCATGGGTATATAATGTATGCCAAAGGGACATACTGTTACAGACCTACTCACCAAGTGCGTCCAATAAAACAAAAAGAACTTCCTCCACTAGAAGTTCCCTTCGGAACTTCTATGTAAGTAAGTTTGACGAATAATTCAAAATGAATGAAGTTCTTACTTGTGGTAATTGATTCTAAGTGGCTATTCTATGCTAGGTAATGAAGAACTCGTTATTCTTGACTCAGGCTGAAACAGGTGAAATCAAAGGGCATTACATGAATGCTACTGCACTACAGGTACATGCAAAGAATGCACCATAATAAAAGGACACTTCATTTCACCACATATAAAGAAGAAGAAAGACCGGGGACCCAATATTTTATAAGAGAGTACTTGACGTATTAAAAACAAGATAAAATTGTCACACTAATGAACATCAAAGAGTGTAAAGTATCAAACTACAAACCCAAATTCCAAATAGAATAGTAGTAAATTGAAATGGAATTCTTGAATCATAATTCTGGATGAGAAAATACTTTCAGCAACATCATAAATCAAGTTGTCTGAATATACAACAAAATGAGCACCACTTGATGGTCTGGAAAATAGGCATTCCTCAACTGTTCTACTCTTTTTCAACATACACTCCATTTACAAGATCAAGTAGAATGTTATTTAATCATCAAAATTGATAGCGCATAATATATAAACACAAATCAAAAACTATCTTTTTAAACTAAGAAATTTTTAGGACCACTAAAGAAATTATTGCAGAAATTGGAACATAGAGCACACCTCCTAATGCAAGGAAAAAATTGCTTTAAAATTCTCCCTTCATCATTTATGACTGTATTAACAGAACAGATATCTAATGGTCTTACACTCATACATTTACAAGAGAAAAATTCATCACATTCGTCACAAACTCACAATGGCCATCAGAAATTCACCACATTATGCTCTGTTTGGTTGCAAAAACAATGTTTCATAAGACAAATTGACAAATTTTCCACTAATACTTGACTTTTTCTATTTTATACATAATTTGGGAAACCAGATAACAAAAATCTCCTTCAGACATAGCCTAGCACAACAGTTTGGCTTAATTTAATGTGTTTTTCAAAAAAATTGGAAGACCCATCAAAATATACAACAATTTACATACAACATTAATTGTAAATCGCTAAAAACCCTTCTTTTTAAACAGTATTTCTCAGTAAAAATACAAAGTACAAGAAAAAACAAGTTTTACCTGGACAAGTCTCCCATGGTGAATGATTAGCACCGCTTCAAACCCAAAATTTTAGTAACACTATGCAAAATGATAGAGCTACACAGTAAGAGGGAGAGAGAAAAAGCAATTTGAATTAGTATAATGAAGTAGCCTCAAAATTTGGAAGTAGTTTAATACTAAAAAAATCCAAATCGAAACCCTAAAAAACGCAGGAATCACTTGAAGAACTTATATAACGTCAAGTTCCGATCAGGGTAAAAAATTTAAAATTAAATTTTAAAAATGGAATTAAAAAAATAAGAAAAAAAATGTAAAACCCTAGAATAGGGTTTATCGATTATAAAATGGAAATTACCAAAAATAAAAAAGTGAGGGGTTAGTGTGAGAGTGACAATTGTAGGCACCGTTTTTAGGTTGATAGAAATTGTAATGGAAATGAGAACTTAGAATCTTACAGAAGAAGATTCGAAACAACTCAGGAAACCAAGTTTTCTTTCTTTTCTTTTCTTTTTTCCTGTATTTTCTCGGAGCCAAACGGGGAGTTAGGTTTTAGAGGCGAAGAACGTACATTGATAGAGGCAACGAGTTGACTCAGTGAGTTCAGGAGAGAAAGGAACGCCGAAAGCTGGCGCGGAATTTTAAAAGAGCAGATTATAGAAGAAAATGCAAGCGAAATGCCGAAATGGAACACACTCGTTTCCGTTGTTTGTGGGATTTTGGACACTCCGTTTCGAGTGAGTTGGCAAAATCTCGACCTTACAATTTTTTTCAGTTTTGAAACGTGACTTTCAAATTGATACTTTTGCGGCTTATTGCACTATACAGGTGTTTGTAGGTTGTAGGTCATGGAGATATACAATAAGGGTCGGAATTTAAGTTTCTAAGGGTGAATTTCATACACCTATACACTTGAATATAATTTTTATATTATATATAAAAAATTAAAAAAAAAGTGACACTTTTTATTTCACTTTGAAATCAAAATCTCACACCCCTCCTATACAAAAAAAAAAAAAAAATCTCACACCCCTATTTTATTTATAAAAAAAAAAAAATCTTATACCCCTAATCATGCACGGACATCGGACAAACATACAATAGGATTTGTTTTTTCTTAATTAGATATTTGTATGGTAATCAACAATTTAAGGAATGGCAAATCCTAGAAAAGAGACGATTTTCATATGATTCTTTAACTAATTTTCACAATTTTTATAAATACCTTTTTCAGATCTTAAATTCTATGTTTTTCGTGTATTTTTAACCATGAAAGTAATGACTAATGAAGTGTATAATGCCCACATAAAAGAGTCAACTTCAAGTGGATGAAGTGATGTTTTTCAAACTACAGATAAAAAAAAGTTAAAATGGCCAAAGTTTGTCTTTATTTTTTAATTGTGTTTAAATTTTGTCTTTATTTTTTAATTGAGTTTAAATTCTATCCTATATTTAGAGGCCCACTAGAATCTTACTATAGTTGGAAAATATTGCATAAAGTAATTAACTCTTATGATTCTATAAACAATAACAACAGGAAAAACAAAAATATTTAATGCATAAAATAATTAAGAATAATTAAATGGTATCTATAGACCAAACGATTATAGAATGATTAATGCAAAACTAATCCATGTTAGTTTTTGATAACATCTCTTTAAGACAACTTTTGTCCCACACTATTTCCTTAGTGGTGTTTGAGACTTATGAATGTTTGCCTCCCAAGATGCAATGATCAACAACACATAGAAGAAACACTACAATTTCCGTGCACAACACTCAAAATTGTGTCTCTCTCTTTCCTCTGGTGACCATGCATGAAGGCAGAAATTTGACTAAAATGAAATAAGGGATTTTTTTTATAGACACACTTGCACCAATTCATAAAATGTGCAACAGTGAACAGACATATTGTTTCATTGCATTCAGACAGCAAGAATAAGTGTACACAAATTTTTATTTTTTAAGTTTATACTGGATGGAGTGGACCTAGCCCATACACATACACATGCACCCGCACCTCAACCTAACCCGGCTCGCCTTGACTTAATAAGAGCAACACGCACATACATGTGGTGGAAGAACTATTGGCTAGGTCATTTTCCTTCCACTAAGTGTGAGTTTGGATAGCAGCAAGAGTGGCGATTTGCGCGTTTGCATTTTTTTGGTTGGGTCTTGTGCACTATTCACATATGGAATTCAACAAATTTTTCTTTAAAACTGGGTCCCACGACACTATTCACACATTTAAAAATTATTTTACTATAATGTTTTTAGCAATAATTTTTCAATTTTTAGCAATAAGCGATATCCAAACAGACCCTAGAGTAAAGTGTCCAACCCAAAAACCAACTTATAAATCCATTAAAAGTTATTTCCTATGTGAGACATAAGAATTTTGCCACTTTAAATCATGGGACAATTGATCACATGTTGTTAATATCCTCACAAAAAAGAACACATTCCAACTTGAACTTGCCTAAAAGGATTTGTGGACTCCACTTTAATTTTGGCTTAAAAATAACCACTTAAACACTTGCTAAACTTTAACAACTACATGATATTTCTTTAAATGGTAAAATAGAAAGCTTTATAAATTTCATATTTAGGAAAGAAAATTACATTTTACCCCCTAAACTATATCCTTTTTAAACTTACCCCTCTAAACTATGATAATACACACTTATCTCCTTAAACTATTATTCATGTAATACTTTCTGCCTTATCCCATGGGTAATAATTGTGCATTCTCATTATTTAGGAGGATAAGTGTAAAAGGAATATAGTTAAAAGGTTAAAGTGTGCATTTTTATAATTTAGAGGTAAGTGTAAAAGGATATAGTTTAGGGGGTAAAGTGTAATTTCAATAAAAAAAATGAAGAACAAAAAGAAATCATATTTTGTTAAAACTTTTCTTTGTGCATTACATGGGTTACCCTTACCTAAGCTTCTACATATATATCTGTTTTTTTTTTTTTTTAAGTAGCAGCGTTGATGAACTTTTGAGTCTTTACATGAAATAATCGTGAACAAATGAGCGTAGCAGTTATAATTTTTTTTACATAATTATAACGACCATCGCAATTATAATTAGTAACTCTTCTAGTAAAAAAATTACTAATATTCTAAAATCACCTACCATGTGCAGTCAAACAAAAAAAAAAAAAATATATATATATATATATATATATATCACCTACCCTGAGCTCTCCCCAAATTTCAAGGTCTAGTTTATACGCACCCGACATAACAAATAGGATCTTAAATTTGCATGTTTAAAAAAAAGTCTGTGTGACATGTATTTTGCCAGCGTTTGCATTTGCGTCTGCGTCCACGTTTGTTTGTTTGTTTGTTTTTTTTTTTTTTTTTTTTTTTTTTGCGCCATTGTTTTTGACTTTTCAACCTGATACTGTTCACAGCAAAACAAGCACACCATTAAGTCCGTGCACTATTTACAGGACCCACAAATCTTACTTTTTAATAATTTTTTCATTAAAAATGGGTCTCATGGTACTATTCACATATTTAAAAATTATTTTGCTACAGTGTTTTCAGTTTTCAGTTTCAGTAAAAATAAGTTGTATCTAAACGGACCTGTAGTGTCGTGTAGTGTCAAGAGGAAGGATAGAAGCAACTGCTAAATATTCTGAACATTGATTGATGATTCTATTTTAGTTAAATGAATTATGACTATGAGTCCATTATTTCCTATTCCTAGAAACTAAATTTGTTAAAACAATTGAAGGGAAGATGTCAATGGGTGAAACTTCTGTCTGAGTTATTAGAAAAAGAAAATGGGAAGGAAGAGAGGGAGAGAGGACTTGTTAATATACGGTTGTGACAAGTGATCACGTCATAATATATTGCATCTTTACATATGCAATAGCCCCACTTGGTGAATTGTGTTGCTTCAAAAATGTGTTGTTTCGGATGAGAGAATTGGTTTTTGGGTAATGCTATAATTCTTGGATAATATGCGTGCGTTTGGATTGCATTGGGAATGAAAAAATTTTGCATTTTGCTGAGAAAATGGTGGGTTCCATGGTACTATTCGTGCACTTTTTGGTACTATTCATAGGTCCCATTGTACTATTTCAACTCACTTTTACCTTTATTTACAGTACTTTCGATAATAAGTTTTCAGTTTCAGTAAAATAAATGGTATTAAAAATCACCCTATATATCTGTTTATTACCTATAAGTCTATTATTAGGTGTGGGGAAAAAAAGGGTGTAAATAATGGCTAGGGATGTGCATGGGTCGGGTTAAGGAGATTTTTTTACCCAACCCACCATGGTGGGTTTAAAAAAATTCAACCCAACCCAACCCACATGGGTCGGGTTGGGTTGGGTTGAACCCATGGGTTGGACAATTTATTATTATTATTATTATTATTATTATTAAATTGAGCTAAAAAAAATATATCACACTTGCCACCTGAGTTAATAAACAAAATATAAAGAGAGGGCCAGACAGAGACAAACTTGCAAAGCAAGATAGAGAGAAAGGGACACAACAAGTCGACAAGAGAAAATACTGTAAAGTAAGAAATAGACTTGTAAGTTGAGACAAAGCAAAAACATTTAAAAATCAACCAAAAGAAAACTAAGAAATCAACAAAGTAAAAGCTAAACATTGATCCGCCATGGCAAGAGAGATAAGCAAATAGAGCGAGAGTGAGGAGAGAGAGAAGCCAGAAAAAGAGAAATAAAGCAAAAGAAAGAAACCTAAGTACTTGCACCTAACAACGGAAGAGAGAACCAATAGAGTAAGAAAGAGGCCTATGGTTGAGACAACGCAAAATCATTTAAAAATCAGTAAAAAGAAAATAAGAAATCAACAAAGCAAAAAATAAATACTAATCCACCATCGTAAGAGAGATAAACAGATAAAGTGAGTAAGAGAGAAGCGAGAGAAGGAGAAATACAGCGAGAGAGAGAAAATATTGAGAAACTTTACCTAACACCAAAAGAGAGAGCTACCACCAGAAAGATAGAACCACCACTGAGGTGGTGATGATAGTTGATGGACGACAGTGGCTCAGCAGAGGGAGAGAGGGTAAGGGTTCAAAAGAGAGTGAAGTGGGAGAGGGGAGAGGGTAGTGGGAGGCAACACATTAAGAGAAAAGGTTCTAGGGTTTGTGTGAACTAATTGGATTTTTATATAGGATAGGAAGAGCTTGTTATTTTTTTAAAAAAAATTATTAATTATATAATATATTTAAATATATATTAAATATATGGGTGGGTCAAGTTGGGTTTGGCGAGTTTGGAATTTTATGACCTGAACCCAACCCGACTTGCTATAAAAAAAAAAAAAATGTAACCCAATCCAACCCACCAAATCTTAAAAACCGACCTAACTCGGCGGGTTAGATTGGGTCAAGTCGGTTTTGGCTGGTTAGATGCACATCCCTAATAATAGCTTATAAATACAGGAACTCTATTTTGAATTTGAACACAATAAAACCTCTCTATAGACACAAGGTTTAACTTCTATGATCACCACTCAAACGAGACTGCCATCCAAAAGAGAGTAATAGGATTTAGATGTCTGAGGACAATTTGCTCTCTTGAAACAAGCAATAGATTTTATTAAAGTTGTTGAGCGATTTGAAAGAGAGAGAAAAGAAAATTGAAAGAAATATTTTATGTAGTTGGCCAAATGGTCTATGTCCATAGGGAAAGTTTTTGATGACTACATCTTTCCTATTTGACTTCTTTTACTTTTTACAATGAATCTACTATGGAGTTTATTAATAATGCTACCACACATTTTTACAAACACTACTATCATATATTGTAGATTGTGAGTGGTGAAGAAAAAATAGTGGGTCCATGTGATTATGACAAACAACCAATCATAGTTTGTATAGTAGAGTTTGTGTGGTACAAGCATAGACTAACCTTAGGCTTAGGCTTAGTTTGTTTATTTTAATAATACATGGGCATGCAATAGGTTTGCGTCATAAAAAATGTTTTTTTTTTTTTGGCAAGTGTTTGGGTTGCTATGTTTGAGCCAAAATAAAAGTGGGATCCACACATCCTTTGAGGTGGGTTTGAGTTGGAGTGTGTATTCCATGAAAAGATTAATGTCATGAGTTCACTTGCTCCAACTGTTAAGAAGTAAACGAAAATTTGGTTCCTAAGGTGCCTATTTGAACACAATTTAAATGGTAAATACTTGAAACCCATGTAGCAAAGGAAAGAGAGAATTTGTGGCTTTATATGCCAATGTTTTAGACAGTGGATTAGTCCTAAGGAGATAGACGTCTAAGAAACTCAAAGCTCTAGCATGAGGGGTAAAATATGTCTTAACTCTTAAGACATAA
Source organism: Quercus wislizeni (assembly GCA_023055345.1). Lineage (NCBI taxonomy): Eukaryota > Viridiplantae > Streptophyta > Magnoliopsida > Fagales > Fagaceae > Quercus > Quercus wislizeni. The sequence continues at coordinate 1,873,104 of JALGQJ010000031.1, read as the reverse complement.
TGTCAAACATTAGTCTTGATTATAGTTTAATCATTCAACATTCATTTTGTCTGTAAGTTTTATTTGTTAAATTTTAAGGATGGCATATAGGTGTAATTTTTTTTTAAAATTATTTTACTAATAAGGCGCATGCGACCATAGGTTGAATTTGGGGAGAGCTCATGGTAAGATGATTTTATAATATTAGTAATTTTTTCTACTATAATGAGTAGTTAATGTTATTTGTGATTGTATTGGCCCGGGTGTGGGGTTGGGTTGGGCGTGAGCGTGAGCGTGAGCGTGAGGTGTGAGCAGGGTCTTGTTTGTCCAATATTGACTATTATTTTGTATTATGTCTCTGTTTACTTTGTGTATCCAGAACATAATGTAACAGTGTGTCTATTCGCCCTTACACTAGTTAGAATTAGTGCAAATTTGTCTATAAATTGGAAGTCACTCATTTCATGCAGTCAAGTTTTGCACTCATTTACCACATGGGGGTGTGGCTTGATGGTAGGAGTTCTCATTCTACACCTAGAGAGGAGCGGTTTGAGCAATAGCCCCAATAAGGCTCATGTGTTACACGTGATATTACCCATTACCATCACGTGGCGTGGAGTCGATGAGCTTACACCGGAGACCCCCTTTCTTATTCAGCAAAAAAAAGAAAAAAAGTTTTGCACTTATTTTCAAGTATAATAGTTTCAATTGAGAGAGAGAGAGTTTTATTCGCTATAAGCGAAGAATAATGTGTTTCTTTTGTGTTTTTGTTGATCATTGTATCCTAAGAGATAAAAGTCCAGGATACTGAAAGCACAATATCAAGGGTGAAATTTGTTTTAAGGACATATTGGCAAATACATAACTTTACCAGATTTGTAATTATAATTATACATTCGTTTGGTCCATATGTTTAGATTCATTTATTCACATCAAATCAATTTATTGTTCTTGTTTTAAAAATCACAAAAGTAAAATTATTTTATATATTATATTTAACAACTAATATTTCTAACAATTTTAACTTAGATATTTTAAAAGGTAGCATGTAAATGTAAAATCTTTATTTATTTATAAGGCACATGCATATATATATATATATATATATATATATATATATATATATATATATATAGATTGTGTGTGGGGATGAGGATCAAAGGTAGTTAATGGAGGCAGCAAGAGTAAGTCCAAGGAAAGGAACTATGCAGAGATGACTTGTTTAACTAGTAAGGAGTTCGGGATGATGCTACTGATGATGATGCCAAGGGTTCCTACTTGACCTCAAGAAAGCCACGAATCCAGAATGAAAGAAACATGGTGCAATTCCCGGGGAGACAAAGGTAACTAGGTTCTGAACAAGGAAGAGAAGAAAAATGAAAGACAAGGTAGTCATTCCCTACGCATTAAATGCATTGCAACCACTTGCCTAGCCACATTAATGTGGAAGCGACCTTGAATAGTGGCCATACAGCTAAAAACTTCAGTGTGTAGGCTTGCTAGTGAGGCCTTGATGGGACAAGTATCAAGGAAGTGAAATCCTAACCCTCCAAATATAGAGTCCAGATGCATTCTGGCTAACTATATAAAGCCAAGAAATGTCTGAATCAAAAAGAGGATGGAGAGAAGGAAACAAAAGAGAAAGAGAGAGTGGAAAGAGAGGTGAACTGACCAATTGTAAAACCCCTCCTCAGACTAACCCGAGGATAAACACTTAATCAATATAGGGCTTTTCTGTCTTTCATCAGTCTGAAATCCACATACTATAAACTGATCTGTTCATTACTTGCTATGTTGGAGTCAGGTACTAAAAAGGGTGATCTTGCTTTCCACCTCTAGAAATATATTATGTGTGCAAAAATAACACATCAGCATCCACGTGGTTTCTTTTTAGCTGTCCATTTTTGCTCACCACAGATTGTGTGATTAAATTTAGGGAGAGTTCATGATAGGGTGATTTTATAATTTTTCTACCAAAAGGACTAATGATGCAAAAAATCGTTAGTGAGCCGCACAGTCCTCGCGTGCTCTAGACAACACTTGTGAAATAGAAACAAAGAATACCTCGTAGAGAGTATCGGTATGATACCAGCTAAATACCTTTCGAAAGTCAAGTTAGAGAACTTTCACAATTTTAGAGTGCTACAGTTGGGGTAAATTATGCGTACCTTGTTTTTTGAGGGCTTGGGGGGTTTTTTATAGTGGTGTAGAACCGACTTCTATTTCTTGGGCAAGAAGATGTTTCTTTATGGGGAGATCCTAATAAATGTATGTATTTTGTGGGATTCTTCCCATACAGGGATTCCATTGACCAGGGTCGATCGTAGGGTGCAAGATATTTCCATTTAGGATTCCTTGGAGTTCACTTAGGTCACATGGATATCCGTCAACATTGTGTCCGTGTACCTAGAATCCGTCCACTATGGAGGATCATCCGTCCACAATAGAGGACCATCTATCATGTGAACTCTCCGTCAGGTGCCTCAATTCGTTGTCTTGTTCTTGTGTTTTGTTCACCCATTATCTCAGTACTGTTGCCTATGGCAGATTTGTTTGAACAGGTTTGTCTATCTTAACTTTTTATCCTCTTTAGTTGCCCCCTCACTCTATGAGTCTGTCACCTTATCTTACGAACGGACCCGTGGAGTGATGGTCTAGCTCATCCCTTGGAAAACACGCTCTAATTGACAGGCCATCCTAGAGCCATTAATGCAATAGGGACACGTGGCATGTTTTTAGTGGTTACTCACTCGGATCGAAGCATCCCTTCATCTCTCATGCCGTTCCCTCTATATATATATATGTTGCTTCTCCATTTCATTTTTTACTTTTTGCAATGAATTTCGAGTCAGAGCGTTACCATCCTCTTTATCACACCGTCATTACGTCTACTTGGTGTGACCGTCCTTTACGCCTTCTCCGTCGCTTCCTTCACATCGGAAAAATGTAAGTGTCCTGCACTTTATGCTAAATTCTCCCTTTGTTTTGCATATATTTAAATATTGCATGCCCGTCGCCTGCGTAGACCTATAGAGTCTTAGGGTTTTACCCGTGCACGAGGATTCTCTATGCATGAGGATTTATGTATTTCTTTTGTGTTTTTGATTATTGTATTCTAAGAGATAGACATCCAATATACTCAAAGCACCACTATTTAGAGAAAAATTTGTCTTAAGGATATATTGTCAAATACTTGCCTTGATAAAATTTGCATTAATCATTCTAAATTTTCCTCGTCCATGAGTTTTATATTTTTAGTTTTATTTATTTACATTAAATCAATTTAGGCAAAAATACTATTTTGGTTTTTATTTTTTGGGTTCACTATTAATTTGGCCTCTACATTTTGGTACTAGTCAATTTAGTCCCTACTATCATACTTGATGCTTGCAAGTTCAAAATAAAAGGGACTAAATTAACTGCTACCAAAATATAAGGACCAAGCTAATACTGACCCCAATATAAGGACCAGAATGGTATTTTCACCATCAATTTATTCTTTTTATTTACAACATCATAAAAGTAAATTATTTTATGTATTATACCTAACAGTTTGAATCTTTTAGGCCATTATATTTGTAACATATTTAAGTTATATATATATATATATATATATATATATATATATATATATTTTCTTTTTTCTTTTTTCTTTTTTCTTTTTTTTTTTTAGAAGAACTTATATATTTGTTTTAAGGGTAGCATGTAGATTTTAGATATTTACTATTATTTTTTATATGGTGCATGCATGTATCTAGACCATTTGATTAAATTTGGGAAGAGCTCATGGTAAGGTGATTTTATATAATATTAGTAATTTTTCTACTATAAAGTATAAAGAGTAGTTTTTTTTTTTTTTTTTTTTAGAAAGAGTTTCAACTTACGGCATTCGCTCCTAATAATAGCTCTTTATCATCAGACCAAGACACCAATCAGTTTTTGGTGTAGACGAGGATTGAATCTCATATCTTTTATATGACCATCAGAGACTTTACTAGTTTTTGGTGTAGGCTGACCCCAATATAAGGACCAGAATGGTATTTTCACCATCAATTTATTCTTTTTATTTACAACATCATAAAAGTAAATTATTTTATGTATTATACCTAACAGTTTGAATCTTTTAGGCCATTATATTTGTAACATATTTAAGTTATATATATATATATATATATATATTTTTTTTTTTTTTTTTTCTTTTTTTTTTAGAAGAACTTATATATTTGTTTTAAGGGTAGCATGTAGATGTTAGATATTTACTATTATTTTTTATATGGTGCATGCATGTATCTAGACCATTTGATTAAATTTGGGAAGAGCTCATGGTAAGGTGATTTTATATAATATTAGTAATTTTTCTACTATAAAGTATAAAGAGTAGTTTTTTTTTTTTTTTAGAAAGAGTTTCAACTTACGGCGTCCGCTCCTAATAATAGCTCTTTATCATCAGACCAAGACACCAATCAGTTTTTGGTGTAGACGGGGATTGAATCTCATATCTCTTATATGACCATCAGAGACTTTACCAGTTGAGCTAACTGGAACCCACAAAGTATAAAGAGTAGTTAATGTTATTTATGATTGTATTGGTTTACTTTTACATTATGTTAAGTTGAAATGTAATCTCATAAATAAATAAAAAAGTTGAGATGTAAAGTTCCTCGGCCAGCCCCCAACGGCCCAATAAAAAGTTTTGCCCCCATAAACAGGACAAAATTGCCTTTTGCCCTTTTCGGGAAAACTAATCAGCCTTTTGCCCTTCTTCCCAAACTAAATAGGGAAATGCCCCTCTTTTGAAAATCGAGTTTTTCAAAATCGAGTTAACCCCTATAGTGACGTTTTTAATGACCTATAGTGGCGTTTTAAAGGACCTATAGTGACGTTTTGTAACTTGATATCCATGAAATCAAGTTATAGGCAATTTTATTGCCTATAACTCGATTTCATGGATATCAAGTTTAAAAACATCATTATAGGTTCTTAAAATGCCACTATAGGTCATTAAAAACGTCACTATAGGTCCTTGAATTTTTTTTTTTTTTAACTCGATTTTGAGAAACTCGATTTTCAAAAGAGGGGCATTTCCCTATTTAGTTTGGAAAGAAGGGCAAAAGGCTGATTAGTTTGCCCAAAAAGGGCAAAAGGCAATTTTGTCCCCCATCAACATCTTCAATAAGACAATAACTATTTTAATAAATTTAATTTCTAACACTGGGAAATAGTGGATTAATTTAAAGAAAACAGAAAGATAAATATAAATACTCATGGCTATTCTTTCTTTTTGTTTAGTTTCTCTTGTATGTCGAATCACAACAATATTCTTCTTTAAAAAAAAAAATACCATAACAATATGTCAAAATTGAATTCCTCATAGTCTTATATATTTAATTAATATTTTTAAGCGATTATTCTTCCCTTTATTATTTCAATAGTCCTACTTGCACTATTAAATAAAATGTTGTATTTTGAAGGTTGTTAACCAATAAAATGAAGAACCTTAACAATTTGAGAGTAGTAGGGAAGCAATAGGGCATGTTAAATTATCAAAAAGATATTATCATTTAAATAATATATTCGAACGGATACAATTGGGTTGGAGGATTTGAATCCTATACGTCTACATTAGAAATATATTAAAAAAAAATGTGAGTTTAGTTACAAGACTCCAGAAAAATTAAAAAGAAGTTACAGGTGTGTATTTCTACTACGATTTAGCGAATTATGTTATATCATCAAGAAGTAAAACCATGCAAAGAAAATATTGGTGACTTTAATTTCTACTATGTTCTAACATACTTTTTTTACATTCGAACATTATTACAAGTAACTACTAAAAACGTAATTACTTTGGTACTAAAAAAAGGAATAAAATGCACAAATTATTTTTTATTGATAGGCCAAAAACATATTGACCCCTTGTGATAAATCAATTAATTAATTAGCCAAGTTTATTAATTAATCAATTTAAAATGCAAACGCATGATAGCACAAACAAATCACCAATTAAACTAAGTGCAGTGGAAAATAAATTGACACGGTGATTGTTTACGGATGGGAAAAACCAACATAGCAAAAATCCCACCGGGTGATTTTAAGGTCACCACTCCTGAAACTCCACTTTTATCACAATAAGCGGTTAAAGTAAAGGAATCCTAGTACCTTATACCAATCTACAATTGAACCCTTACACCAATACTCAATTGGACTTGTTCTGTAGTGACAATTTCTCTTTTTGATGCACGGCTCCCAAGTACGTGACTAACCAATTGCGCGGATCCTAGTACGTGATTTCAATCACCAACTAGAAAAGGTTGTTGGCTGCAAAGTTCTTCAGTTCATCCACACAATAAAGATCAAGAAGATGCTTGGTCACAAAACCCTACGGTGCACAAACACAGCAACTTCTTTAGAAGAGATGAATTAGGGCAAAACTTTGTCTCTAGTCACAATTTGCTTGAACAGACTTTTCTTAAAGTTTTTGCAACTTGTGATCACTTTGACGGCCCTTAGAATAATCATTTTATATGTCTAGGGTTAGGAGAAAAAAAGTCTCAAAGACACATTCACGGATTCCAAGGAAACAGATCAGAATTTCTGTTTCTTTCTTAAACCTCGACAGATAGGAGGTGTCGAGCAGGTGTTGAGCACACAAGCTGAACAGTTTCTTAAACCTCGACACATGCTATTTGTCAAGCTTTAATGAACTTGCACTTCTTAGCTTGTTTCTTGGATAAACTTGATGATTTCAACACTTGATCTTGAAACCCAGTTTCTTGAAGTATTAAAAACATCGAGATCTACCCAATTACAAGTAAAGTACGTTTTGTCAAAGGATTAGCCAATTACATAAAATAGTGACATATGTGATGATATATGTTCTTAACAAGTGAATCACATATGTCCTAACATTTATATTTGATTTTTATGATTGATCATCAATACATCGTGTGTTTAGAAGCTTGAAAAAAGGTTGTAAATGAAGTTAGTACCTTCTAACATTTTTTTTTTTGGGAGAAATAATACCTTCTAACATTTGAAGTAATTAAACTAGTAAAATATCTTATTACTGAATAAGAGATCTGGAATTCAAACCTCATTTACGCAAAAATTGATCAGTGTCTTAACCTAATGATAAAAAAAAAGAAAAAATAATAATGGAGTAGATGTCATAGGTTGAAATCTTATATATATATATATATATATATATATATATATATATATATATGAGATAGGTTCAAGTTACACCTGGTGTAACTCTTTAGAGTTACACATTTTTCAAACCATTGAATTTAAGTAGATCTAATGGTAAAAAAAAAACCCTCATTAATGCTAATATTCTAATTGATCTCATTTATTATCCCTTATTTAATACATTCTATACTTGAACCCATCTCTCTCTCTCTCTCTCTCTCTCTCTATATATATATATATATATATATTTATATATACACATTTTTGATGAGTGCTCTTTTTTTTTTTTTTTTATAATGGGAGAAGAGTACTCTTTTTGATATTATTGTTGAAGAAAAACGTAGTATATACCCGAAAGCTTTTGGTTTTCTTGGTAATGTCTAAATGATATAGAAGCCCATATTGATAGATGAAAAAGCGCAATGCTAACAATATCTTTACAATAACACCACTCTTCCCTGAATAACGGAGATATTCATGTTCATTTTCCCACCAAGATTCCCGACTTTTTTCTGGAGGTACACCTATCCCTCCTTGGTTGCTTATCCATTTATTCCGATCTGCCCAGTCATCAACAATTTTTTGCCACTCAAACCCTGATGGATTGAAGAGGAAAGGGGCAAAAAGCCATGTTCCCACCATGAACCATATTGATAAAATGATCAGGAAATGGGAAACTACACCTCTATGTGATTGGCCCAATATTTGGTACACAAGAGGCAGAATCGTCAATTCATTGCCCTTAATAAAATGGCTGCAAGAATAGAGCATGTAGTTCTCAGAAAATTTAACATGGACCAGTTCAAAACCTCGACCTATACCCCTGAACGGTTTTGCCCCGTGAAGCAATGTATTTCCATAATAGTGGATCTTTGTTGCCAAGGAAAATGTGACGAAGACAAGAGCCAACTGTAAGTGCATTAGTATGAAATCCATCAATGGCAATTGCATTAATATGAAATCAGTTAACACACTACGGAATCCACTTTCCAAACTAATTTGCATCATCGTTGGCAAGGACGGAAGAAATCCAATTTGCATAAAAGACTGAGAAGCAAGCGCTTCCTTAATAGGCTTATTTTGAAGATCTCACTCAGTACTCAGCTCCTTTTCAAGTCCACTGAGAATGAGATAAAGGCGGTCATAGAGAAACACATAGACTGTGAGCACAGTTAGCTGTCAAAATAAAGATAGCTTATATTTACAATTTAACCTTGAGCATTTTCTGAAACGGGGGAGACCTGAAAGTATAGTGCAAAAAGAAAGATGAGAGGAAGAAGACAATGATATGAAAGAAAAAACAAATATTTAATGCTGTGGTTTTTCTTTTCTTTTTTTTCCCCTCTTTAATAAGAAGAATTAATGCCAAATCATTAATTTCTAGGGAGTAATAATAACACTATTATGAGTGGTTTTTGACCCTTAGATCTAATAATAATCAATGGTTCACAAAATGTGTAACTCTTGTGAAGTTACACCAAGTGTAACTTGAACCCATCTCTCTCTCTCTCTCTCTCTATATATATATATATATGTATGTATATATAGTTGAGTTCAAGTTACATATTGTGTAACTCTAAGTAATATTACACCATCCAATAACTTGTTATTGAATTCATATTTTGAAAATTCCACAATTTGATTAAGTTTTCTATATGTTCTTAATATCCACGCTAATTTTTATACCAATCAGATGTTATTTACTATTCAATCAATAAATTCATATTTTATGAATTATTTTAAACTACAAAAATTTGAATTTAAATAATTGATTGATGGCATGGATATTGATCTTTGATCATCTTGAAAAATTGCAAGTATGAAAAATATACAAAAATAATGTAATCTAACGGTAGATTTGTCAAAATTCGCATCTGATTAAAAAAGGATTGAGTGGTTTAATATTACTTAAAGTTATATTACCTGTCCGAACAACATAAACAAAGATGCCCTATAACAGCACATAGCTCTGTTTTCTAGAGTTACATATAATTTTCCAGCACTTTGAACTCTATTTTTCACTTCCCATTCCAACAAAAAAGATTTTACCCTGATGAATTTACGCGTTACTTTGCTGCCAAATGTGATAAACTGCATACCATAAAGATAGTCTACATAGCAATGTTTTGAAGCTTCCACTTTTTAGTCTAGATTCACCCAATAACATGATTGTATCCCATTGGTGCTTTGGCATTCTAATCAGGTACCATGACATCAAACATCTCAAAATTCTTCTTGAATATATTGGGTTATATTCAAGTTAGTCAATATTGTAGCGAGAAATATACACTGTATCAACTATTGAACCGTTGGTACTCATAAGAAACGCACCAGATAAAATATGGAATTGTCCCAACTATAACAAGAATTATTTGGCTGTTTCAGCCAATATTGATGTTCCAACCGGTACAAAAATAAATAATTATAAAACATGTTATTTAAGTTAATACATTGAGTCAATATACTTAAGCTAATAATTTGTTAATTTTGTTCATAAATTGTATGGATTTTAAATTTAAATTTATATGTATGTGTGTATGTATGTATGTATGTACGGATTCAAGTTACACCTGGATCCTAGTGCAACTCTAAATAATGTTGCACCGCTTAATATTTTTTATTGGATGCAAATTTCGACAAATTCACCGTTAGATTACATTTTCTCCTTATACCCTCTATGTTTGAAAATTTTCAAGATAATCAAAGATCAATAACCATCTCATCTATATATTGTTTAAATTTCAAATTTTTGCATTATAAAATTATGCATAAAAAATGAGTTTATGGATCAAATAGTAAATAACATTATATTGATATAAAGTTTGGTGTGCATGTTAAGAATATAAAAAACATGTAATACAATGGTGAAATCTTCAAAATATTAATCTCACAAAAAGTACTCTAGTGTAATTTTGAAATAGTACACTAGTATTGAAATATATTATTCTTCTTGCCAAATCGAAATGGCTTTAATTGGGACGAAATGATTCCCTTGGTTATATATATACCCTCTATGCTTGAAAATTTTCAAGATAATAGGAGATCAATAATCATCTCATCTATAAAATGTTTAAATTTCAAATTTTTGCATTATAAAATTATGCATAAAAGATGAGTTAATGGATCAAATAGTAAATAATATTTTATTGATATAAAATTTGATATGCATGTTAAAAACATAAAAAACATAAATCCAATGGTGAAAATTTCAAAATATTAATCTCATAAAAAATTCTTAAGTACTATAATTTTAAAACAATACACCATTATTAACTAGTATTGAAATATGTTATTCTTCCTGCCAAATTGAAATGGCTTTGGGACGAAATGATTCCCTTGGTTATATCTTCTCTCCATATCCGTGGCTAATGTATTTGGGTTTGTGTTGTTGAGCCAAAGCCAATGTAGTATTGTTAGAAAAAGAAAAGCTAGTGTAGATCTTTGCATCGAGCTTCTGTTGGTGAGAACTGAGAAGTGAGATGTTATGATTCTGGATGAGACAAAGGATTTCCCTCTCTCTCTCTCTCTCTCTCTCTCTCTCTCATATTAGTACATGATCCACATGCGAAGTAATTATCTTATTTCATATTAGTGTTAGTTTGGATTGTGTTGAAAACGTTTTTCAGCACGTTTACGTTTTAAATAGTGGGTTCACAGGACCCACAAGTACAGAATTCAGCAAAATTTTCATTAAAACTGGGTCCCATGGCACTATTCACATATTTAAAAATTATTTTGCTATAGTGTTTTTAGTTTTCAGTAATAAGCGATATCCAAACAGACATTTAGTACATGATCCACATTCTAAGTTTTAAATGGAACTCATTGTGCCAGTTATGAGTCTTATGACGTTGATTTTAGAAGACTTAAGGAGTTTACTGATAAACAATTGATGGACCTATTCACAAATCAAGTTGATGCCGATGAGCAAATTAATATCCACCTGATTCGTTGATCATTACTTTAATTTTTTTTTTCCTTCTAAATATGTACCTTTTAAAAAAAAAAAATACTAACCTTCTATGCACTAAAATGTCTATTACTTCAAAATAATATGAAAGTCTTTCGATATAACCGACCAAAGATTGTCAATGGTACCTTCTTTTTATTTTTCAATTATTTTACTTTGTGTTTTTTGAAAGTTGTCGTTATCAAGTAATTATTAGATATTCTTGAAGTAGGATGATGTGATACTCACTTCTCTCACATTAATAGTAGGTCTTATTAATTAAATACATGGTAGTATCCACCATAAATGTAAAAGAAGAGAGCATTACGTCATTAATATTAGGTGCTTTTAATATAGCTTAATACATCAATTGGGTCATTCTCCTCTATTTGTAAAATGTCTATCATTATAAAAATAAAAAATAATAAAACGTCTATCTAAAATTGTGAAACACTTTTCACTTAAGGAGCTTAAGCAATTATCTAAGTGGCTCAGTGAAAAGAGTCAATCTTGTGCAAAAAAGTATCATGAACTTTGTTTTTTTATTTATATTTTTTTATCATCGAAAAAAGGAGCTCATAGGTGTGGTCATTATTCCCGACCTACTTAAATTGGACTCAAGAATAGTGTGAGACCATCTGTACAATAATGAGGTTTGTCATTATTCGAACTCACAACTCAGAGGCTCCTAGGTGTGATAGGTGTTGGCAATCCCAATAGTGGGGCCTTGATAGCATACCCGTGGGTTTAATGATGACTTTTAGGGTGAGATATAATGTTCGTGAGAGAAATGGGATGATAGTCCCTCCCCCATCTCATTAGTGCCTGCAATGCTTTTGTGTAGGGGTGACTGTATGGAGTTGTCACCAATTATTGGATCGAATTTCTTAAACTGTGATTAGTCACTTGAATTTTTTTTTTTTTTAATGTTTTCTTCCAAATTTAGTTACACTAAGCCTAAATTAGATAAAAACCATGTCTAGAACTAGAAAACAAATTTAAGGGTTGGGTTAAGTGCAGAGAAGGTGTTAGGCACCTCATGACTCCCAAAGAGCCGGTACCTAATTCTGCTTATTCCTTGAAAATGTGTGCAACGATATCAATGAAATACTTGTCTAATCTTGAAGGTATATATGTCCCATGATATCATGCATATACATCAAGCATAATACATGCATCTAAATATTAATTTAGAGGAAAATTAAGGCAAAATATATAGGGAACTGTGTAGTTTTGGTTGTGTGATATTCAAAACATGGGTTGCAATTTGTATAATTTGAATTGTTTGTGTATTTATTTATGTTAGAACCTTAGAATTTAAATAGGTGATGTATTTGTCAAGTGTGTTAGAAACTTGTATTTAGTGGCATTACAATTACTGAACATATACAAATTTGTTTGGGAAGAGATTATTTTCACTGGATTATTAAGCTTAAAATATAAGCTGGACAAAAGTTTAGATGTGCCTTTAAGGTTAAAAAATTTGTATAAAAAAGTTACACACACATATATATGTTCTTGCCTTTGTTGGTTTTATTCTAATTTGAAGGTCCCACATCAGTATATATGAAGCAAGAAGTAGAGAATGAGATGTACTATAAGACATAAAATCAAATTAGAAAATTTCAACCATGAATGTATATAGGAAAATATCCTCGTTCCAAAAATCTTTCAAGTGACCATATACATGCCTTTTACACTTGCTAAATGTAGCTGATAGTTCCATGATGCATGAGTGTTTTCAAGTGTTTGCACTGTATGTATACATTCCTAACATTACACATGGTCTTAAAAATGTTCCAAGCTTATTTGTGCGATTTTGGGTGGGCTCAAGTTGATGCAAAATATGGCCCTTTTGCACTCCAATCTACTGCTCCTATTTTTCCTTTCCTGACTCATTCTCAATTGTGTAGGCTTGATCCACATAATGAAGAATGAATATATTTAATCTTACTTTTTGTCCTAGTCAAACCTTAGGGAATTTTGTGAGCCCAATTCAACCCAATTTCCGGTGTTCTCATTCTCACAGGTAATTAGCTGTAGCTACGGGCATTAGACTGATGATCAAGTACCATGATGCTTGCTAGAAACTAGCTGATCAAGTACCATGATGCTTATTGACCATTTTTTGGGATGTAAAAAATCCTTGAGGGATATGCATTTTGTGATGTAAAAATCTTTTGTTGGGAACTTGTTTGGTTTTGGCAATGAAATTATCTGTTTATGTAAATTATTTGGGCAATGAAATCTTTTGGCAATGAACTTGTTTTGTTTTGTTTGCTAGCAATTGATTGGGAACTTATTGGGTTTTGGCAATTGTTGAGTGCTTGCAGAATTATTGGTTGGGAACATAGTGTAAATTATTTGGGTAGGAATTGTATTTAGCAGGAAAAAAAAAGAATAAAAAAAGCACCTATAGCCGCGTTTAAAACGCGGCTATAGACAAACCCAATGTAGGGGGCTTTAGCCATGTTTCTATACGCAAGCCAAAGCAGGTCTATAGTTGCGTTTCAAAAAACACAGCTACAGGTCTAAGCCTATAGTCGTGTTGTAAAAACGCAACTATAGGATTGAGCCTATAGCCACGTTTAAAAACGCATCTATAGGACTGAGCCTACAACCGTGTTTAAAAATGCAACTATAGGTCCAGGCTATAACCGCATTTTAAATGTAGCCCAAAGCAAGTCTATAGCCTTGTTTTGTAAAAACACAGCTATAGGTCTCAGCCTATAGCTGCAGTTAAAAAAATGCGGCTATAAACTTGCAGGGGCTATTGTCGTGTAGTATAAGCCACATTTGTAAATGCGGCTATAGCTTATAGCTACATTTTTAGGGTCTATAGCTGCATTTTTGAAATGCGGCTATAGCCCGTGTTTTTTGTAGTGATATAAAAAAGTTGAATAAACTTGAAAAAAAATACTGGTAAAAAAGATAATATATCTTTTTAGCAAGTTAGATTATTTTTAATTATTTTTTTTATACTTCAATAGTTAGGGGAGAGAGATTTGAATCCTAGATGTCTCATTTGGAAACACTATAAAATTGCCAACTAGTTGAGTGTCAAGATCTTGGTTTGGCAAGTGAGATTAATAACTTTTAGGGGGTAATTTACCAAGATAAATGCATGTATGGTATTGCATGTGTAAATAATTGGAATCCACCATAATGCCATGAGATGTAAAAGTTTAATTAAACTAGATAAACGAAAGCGAGCATACAGTTCATAAAAAAGAGTGCGTATATTTTATATTAAATTAAGAGTATAGAATATATTAAGAATAGGATTATGAACAAGTTATACTTTAATAACTCTACCTTAATATCGCACTCCACTTAGTAATTTTTATTTAATATTTTAGATTACACAAAATCCTAATAGACAAGTTAAATTTTGGCTCAATCAATTGTTATTTGCTATTTACTCAATAAACTCATATTTTGTATATAATTTTACAATTAAAAAAATTAAAATCTTAAATATTTTATAATTGAGATAGTTATTGTTATTTAACCATCTTGACATTTTGCAATAATATAAAAAATTATAATCTATCAGGGATTTGTCAAAACACAGGTCTAATAGAAGTTTATTGACTATTGACATAATTTGTAATTTATATGATTCTATATATATAAACTATAATGTACATAAACAATTATTTTTTTCATGAATAATGTACATAAACAAGTTGCTGGTTTTTTCTTTTGGGAAAGGAACCGGTTGCTATTAAGTCCCAGGTAATAAGATGTAAGGTTGAATTTTATCAACCATCTTGTTAGCTTTATTTCGTGCCAAATTTGCTTGTATTTTAGCAATTAGTAACCATGTATTTAGATGGGAATCATGTAAGGGTAGTGAATGAGAGAGTGTGAAGAAATGCTCAAGATTGTGCAAGGATGTAGAGACTCGTGGTTGGACTCGTGGGTGACTCGCGACTGGCAAGCCACCAAAGTTGGCACACGTGTGGAGCATGCGGGGGAGCTGAAGAGTCATGCCAGCTATTGCACTACAGGACAAAAGTCCCAGGCTGGCCAGGCCATTAGCTCGCGGCTTGAACTCGCGACTCAGCCCAGTTGCGAGGTCAAGTCGCTAGACCACCCTATTTGGGAAAAACTAACTTTTCACATTCCTTTTTCACCCTACTATATATAGACCCTTATACCCAAGAATTGTAGAGAGCTTCCAGAGAGAATTTTAAGAGAGAAACCTTAGAGAAAAACAAAATTGATTCATCCACAATCTTCACATAGAGACTCTTCAAATTCCTCTACTCTCTTCCTCTCCATTGTTAAATGCTTGAGAGGCACATTACCAAAACCTTTACTCACCATACCCATATCTGTGAGAAGGCTGTTTGGTGCTTTGGGAAGCAGTTAAGAAGGGACCAATTTCATATTGGTAGATGCTATGGTCAAGTAGCGGAATCTGGTAAGCTAAAGAAGAAATAGGTTCGGCGCAACCTCGTTGGAGTAGGAGCTTGGAGGGTCTTCTGCTATTCATGTATTCCAACTACATTCTTTAGTGGATTATTTACCGCTTGGAGGGCCGCGAAGAGATTTTACGCCGAGGGCTTCGGTTTCCTCTTCGATAATACATTGTGTGTTGTCTTTGTGTTTGCATCTCTCTTCCCTTAATCTTTTCCATTTAATTTCTGTTGTGGATGTGATTTTATTTGATTTAGATTGTTTATCAATTCTGTGTTAAGCTTATGTTCATATTCTGCACATTAATTGTTTGACATTAAGTTTGAATTGGTAATTTGTAAATTGGGGGTCTAAACGTTCAAGGGTATTTTGTACACATTTTGAACTTTCATAAGACAACAAAAAAAAGTTGATGTTAATACTTTAATATGACTCATTTGGCTTTATTATAAGTAGTCTGATGAATCTCCAAAGAGATATTCTCATAAACCTAAATAAACAAAAGTTCATACATTTGATTTGATGTTTACAAATGAACAGGGGAAAAAAAAAAAATTTTGTTAAAGTTTACATAGTCTGGGCTTTAATTTTGATTCTTTTTGTGGATGAAAGCAAAAAAGATTATCATGTTTTCTTGTACAATTATTGCCAATTTGCAAGTTAATAAGTTTTTGAGCATTTATTTTTATTGTTTTTAGGGAGTGAGGGAGGAACAAGTTCTTATTGATGTGGTAGCTTATGCACGTGTAGAAGAACAGCGACCTTATTCAGGGCCTGTGGAGCCTGTGCTTGTCACAAGCAGAGTGGTTCTATCATTGATTTTAAAAAGTGAAAATAATTTGATTTCATAATTGTATGAAAGAATGTTATCTAATTCTTTGATAGCTGTACAAAGGAAAATGATGAGTTGAAAAAAGAGAAGAGAGAGAATGAAGGTTTTATACATAATTATTTTGATATATTGGGTGGATAAAGTTTGGTTACAAACTTGATTGTAACTAATAATTACAAACCCCATTAAAAAAATTAATATGACTACATATTTTAAAAATCTAACTGTTTGATTGGATGTTTTTAATATTTTTAACATGTATGTCAAATTTCGTGTAAATTGGATGTTATTTACTATTCGATTCATAAATTTATTTTTTATGCATATATAATTTTAGACTATAAAAATTTGAAATTTAAATATTTGTTTGATGATATAACTATTCATATTTGATATCTTGGAAATTTTGTAAGTATGGAGGATATAGTAACAAAATGTAATCCAATTTTGAATTTGTTAAAATTTATATCCAATAAAAAGATATTAAGTGAAGTTATAGTCATTGGCTGCAATCAAGTTTATAACCAAACTTTGTCCATTCGACAATTAATGTAGGGGAGAGAGAGAGAGAGAGAGAGAGAGAGAGAGAGAGAGAGAGAGAGAGAGAGAGAGAGAGAGAGAGAGAATGTGCTTGTCACAAGAGCAGCGACCTTATTCAGCTTGTGCACATGTAGAAGAGCAACGACCTTATTCAGGGCCTATGGAGGCTGTGCTTGTCACAAGTAGAGTGGTTCTATCATTGATTTTAAAAAGTGAAAATAATTTGATTTCATAATTGTATGAAAGAATGTTATCTAATTCTTTGATAGCTGTACAAAGGAAAATGATGAGTTGAAAAAAGAAGAAGAGAGAGAATGAAGGTTTTATACATAATTATTTTGATATATTGGATGGATAAAGTTTGCTTACAAACTTGATTGTAACTAATAATTACAAATCCCATTAAAAAAATTAATATGACTACATATTTTAAAAATCTAACTGTTTGATTGGATGTTCTTAATATTTTTAACATGTATGTCAAATTTTGTGTCAATTGAATATTATTTATTGTTCGATTCATAAACTTATTTTTTGTGCATATATAATTTTAGACTATAAAAATTTGAAATTTAAATATTTGTTTGATGATATAACTATTCATATTTGATATCTTGGAAATTTTGTAAGTATGGAGGATATAGTAAGAAAATGTAATCCAATTTTGAATTTGTTAAAATTTATATCCAATAAAAAGATATTAAGTGAAGTTATAGTCATTTGCTGCAATCAAGTTTGTAACCAAACTTTGTCCATTCGACAATTAATGCAAGAGAGAGACAGAGAGAGAGAGACAGAGAGAGAGACAGAGAGAGAGAGAGAGAGAGAATGTCATTCATAAAGTAATTTCATGGAACTAGTCACTAGACTGTGTAAAACACAAAGAAAATTTAATATAATTTTTTCCACTTTTTTATATATTTATTTTCATCTAAATATAAAATTTAATAATTATGGTAGTTATTAAAAAACATTTATTATGATTGTTTTGTATATATAATTATATATTTTACCATTTAAAAAATATAATTATATAACGTATCAAAATTCTAATTAATTATTTAAATATATATATATATATATATAATTTAACACATACATGTCAAGTTTTGTGCCAATCAGATGTTATTGACTATTTGATTCATAAACTTAAAATTGATTGATAACATAGCTATTGATTTTTGAATTTCTGAAAATTTTACAAGTATGAAGAATATAAGAAGAATATGTTATCTAATAATGGATTTATCAAAATTCACATTTAATAAAAATTTATTGAGTGGAGTTGTAGGCATTGGTTACAACCAAGTTTGTATTCAAACTTTAACCTTAAAAATTATGTATAAAATAAAACAAATATTTTAATAAAATATTGAAAATTGAATAAAAAATTTATCATAAGGATGAAAGGATAAAATTAATTTTAAAATATTGTGAAACTAAATTTATAATAACTCATTTTAAAATTTAAATTTCTTGAAAGTTTTGGTAAAAAGAATTTAATTGGAGATGAATTTTTAAACTTATTGAAAGTTTGGCATTAAAATTTTATTTAAAGTCATGTTGCTAATTTTAATTTATTCATAGGTACACAAAGATTACTTTAAATTATGTGGTGAAAACATAGTGGAATTCCAAGGTTTTTATATAATAAAAAAAAGTTTTTATTTTTTTTTTAACATGCCCATAAAATTTCATTTAGAGAAAAGTGTGTTACAAAATTTTAATGTGTTCATTTAGTGCACAAGCAAAAATTACTGTAAGTAATTATGTGGTAAACTCACATTGTGGAAGACCGAATTTTTGTCAAAACCAAAACTTATTGTAGATTATAAAAATAATTTAAAATTTTTAGGACATATGTGGGAATTGTTAGAAACATATGTGATGTAAATTGGTTAATCCTTTGACAAAATACACTTTACTTGTAATTGGATAGATTTAGGATGGGTTTAGTACTTTAAGAAACAAGTGTTCAAGTTTAGTATTGAAATCATGCAAGTCTGACCAAGAAACAAGGGAAGAAGTGTTATTTATTAAAGCTCGACAGATGTCTCAACAGAATCCTTTCTATCAAGGATTAATGTTGAAGCTCGACAAAAACTCGACAGAAGCTATATCTATCGAGAATTATGAAATTAGAATTTCCAGATCTGATTTCACGCATAACCATAAGTATTTGTGTAGGGTTTCTTTTCTCACAACCTTAGACATATATAAGGATTATTTTAAGGGTCGTCACATGAGATGCAAAGTGATTATAAATGCATATTGTAACCGGAGACAATTTTCCCTAGTTCATCATATTCTCTCTAGAAGCTACTGCGTCTTTGCACCAAGAGTTTTGTAACTAAGGAGTTTCCTGATCTTCATTGTTGGATGAACTGAAGAACTTTGTAGCCAATATCTTCCTCAAGTTGGTATGTTAGTCATGTACTGGGATCTGTTGATCTTCATTGTTCAATGAACTAAAGAACTTTGCAGCCAATATCTTCCTCAAGTTGGTATGTTAGTCATATACTGGGATCTGTGCATCATTGATTAATCACGTACTGGGAGCCGTGCATTAAAATGAGAGATTACCGCTATAACACAAGTCCAATTGGGAAATAGGGTAAGGGTTCAATTGTAGGTTGGTATTAGGTATTGAGATTTCTTTTACTTGTAACTGCTTGTTTTAATAATAGTGGATTCTCGGGAGTGGTGATCTTAAATTCACCCAGTGGGGTTTTATCTCGGTGGTTTTCCTCATTTGTAAACAAATCACTTGTATCAAATTTATTTTTTGCTGCATTTAACTTAATTGGTGACTTGTTTATGCTATCACACTTATTGCATGTAATTGAATCTAATTAATTCACTTGGATAATTGATTTATTAATTTACCAAAAGGAGTCAATAAATTCTTGGCCTATCAAAAATAAAGAATTAAACTCCTTTTAAATCTATTATAACTTTTTGCAAAAGAGTTTTAATTAAATAGCATTTTAAATTTTTTTGAAACTTTGATAATCAGTGGTGAAGCTAGTGTTCGATTTAGGAAGCAAGATGAAGAGACCAATTGAAAGCAAAATTAATTCAAAAATATTACAAGACATTAATAAAAATAAATATGTTATCGAGTATATACTAAAGTAAAAGAAAAAAAAAATCAACTCAAAAGATTAAATTTAAACATGTAATTTGTTTACTCAAGTAAATTGACAAAATAAATCAATGTAATATAGATTATAAAAAGTATAATACTAATATACTTGAAATGTTATATACCTCCTCACTACCTTGATTACATTTAAATAATTATTTAAAATTTAACTTTCTTTCTATATATTGTATTTAAAATTTGAGTTTATAACAAAAACTCAGTTTGAAACTATGAAAGAGTCAAGAGATAAAGGAAAAAAGATTAATGGGGGATGGAGGCACTGGAATTTATTGTCACGAGGATTATAAGACATAATTATTTATTTTTTAAAAATTATTCATTAAAAAAATTATTTTAAGTTTACTCTTTGCTTTGAGTTGAAGTGTTGTGAGATATTTTAAATTAAGTTTGTTCGATTAATTTGTTTTGATAAGCTATAAAAAGTGTGATGGTTTTGGAAAATTGAACAATAATTATTTTTAAAGACTTAGTGCAGTGAGTCAATTTTAATAACATTTCTTTCTCTAATATTGCTTTGGCTTCAAAAAAAGAAAAAGAAAAAGAAAAAACGATTAGCGGTGGGATGGAGGCATTGGGAATTTAGTGCCATTGGGACATGAGGAATATAGATATAATTATTTATTTGTTATTATTTTAAGCTTGCGCTTTGTTCTCTTGAACAATAAGACAGTGTAGTGGTTTTGGAAAATTGAATTTCAATAATTGTTGTGAAAGAACTATTGCGGTGAGATAATAACATTTCTTTGTCTATCGCTTTGGCTTAAAAAAAATAAGGCTATAGTGTAAACTACACTCCTAATGAAGTCTTTGAAATGTATACCCTGATATTATAGAATTTAGATTTTACTCCATGAAGTTAAATTTTGTTTACATCAATAGCCCCTTCGTCCATATTTTTCATTAAATGTTACATAAGAGCAACTGCATCAGAGGGTGCAAAATTGTGCAAAATACAAAAAAGTGGTTAATTTTACACATTTTACTTTAAAAAAAACACCTAAAACACCTACATAAGTGTTTGCAAAATTGTGCATATATAAAAAGTGCTACAGTAACCGTGCATATATGCACGCACTATAACAAAATGTATTTTTAGCAACGAAATTTAGTGAGAAAATATTTTTCATCGCTAAAAGCTATATAGTGATGAAATTTAAATTTCGTCACTAATTTTTTTAAAATAAATAACTTTTAGTGACGAAAATACAATTTTGTCGCTAAAAAGTAAGGCGCTAAATAAAAACCTAGGGCGTGAAACTTTTTTGATCTACGGCAATGAAACTATTCATCGCTAAAAATATAATTTTTAGTGACGAAAGGTTTTCGTTGCCAAAAACTTGCTAGGAATATATTCAATGACAAAACTGGATTCATCGTCACTAAAAGCTTGCTGGAATATTTTTGGTAATGAAATCAAATTCGTCATAGAAAATAACCTTTAGTGAACAAAAGAAATAAATGTTATTTGCTTTCTGAAATTATTTTAATGACGAAGCCAGTTTCACCACTAAAATTTGAGTGCATTGTGTGGTGTAATTTTTGAGTGCACTGTGTGGTGTAATGTCCTAGCTAATAATAAAAACACATCTTCTTTGTTTCTATATTATTCTGTTCTATATACTAGTTTTAGTTTCTGCCGAATTTGAGAATATATTTTATTTACTTTTTTGTGGTTTGGATGAATGGGTTTTTGATATTTTGTGCTAAATTTGGTGGGTGGGTTTTCGATTTCTTAATTGCATAAAAAAAAAATTAAGCTTTATATATGAATAAATCTACAGTAAGTGTAGTAGCTTGAACACAAGTTTGGATAAAGCTTTAATGAAATTTTGTGATGAAGTTATGCTTTTTAGGCTGCAAATATTTGTCTCTATTTTTCATAGCTCAAATGTTGAGTAATATTTGTTTAATTATTTATTTTTTTTTTTCAATACTTGTAAGTATCCTTTATTTCTTCTATATATATTGTTATATAAGTCTCTCTCATTTTATTTTTATTTTTTATCTGTGTGATTATTGATTTGGTTTTGTTTATCATTTTTTGCAGCTAATGGTGCGGTGAAGAAGAGAGTTGAAGATGCAATGTCCATTGCCACGAGCGTGAGAAGCTTGAAGCTGAGCTTCAGGTTTAGCTTTCATTACTTTGAGTTTTTCTTTATATAATGCCTTGTTTCCTCATGATATTAATTATCATTTCGGTTTGTGAGAGAGTGAGATTTTCTAATTATTTGAATGGTTTTTGATTTGGTTTCTCATTACTTTGGTTAGTATTTTATCTTAGCAATTGAGCAGCATTACATGGTGTGACTAATGCATTATTTGAAACTAATTGTATTACATTACACTTGAAAATGTATATTTGCTTTCTACAACTTATATATTAGGAGTTATGATTTTAATTCATCAGTGTGACTACTCATAATGCGTTGTTAGAAATGTTTTTTATAACATAGTTGATTTTTTACTTTACGATTTTAATGTATTATTGTTTTTATATTTGTGCAGATTTCTTATTAGTGGCTTTTAGGGCATTTTCTTTTGGTACTACTTGAAGACATTTGAGGACATCTTCTTTTGGCCCTAATTATATTATGCTAAAGTTTTTGTATTGTCATAAAACATCTTGTGTTATTGTATGTGTTGCAAACAATTTGTATGGATGGATTGAATCGAATACTTGTTTTATTTTTACTTTTGGAATGTATGGATCATTTCCTTATAAATGTGTTGTTAAAATAAATGTGTTATTCAAATGTGAGGTTTTAATAATGTAATGATAGGTTACAGGTTAATATCAAAGAAGGTTAATATCAAAGACTGGAAAAAAATGAAAACAAAAAATTAGTTTTAGAGAAAAAAATTTATGTGACCAAATATAGCAAAAAAAAAATTGTTTTAGTGACGAAATATCTTGTCGCTAAATGTAGTCGAATTTTTTAAGAAATAGTTTTAGTGACGAAATTTTTCATCACTATATGTACCCAAATTTTCTTAAAAAATAGTTTAATGATGAAACTTTTTGTCGCTAAAAATGATTTAATAAAATAAAGTGTTTTTTGTGACGAAAATATTTCATCCCTGAATAGTGATTTTAGCGAGGAAAACATTTAGTGAAGAAATATTTTCATTGCCAAAAGTTTTTTTAAAAAAACTAATCGGACCTTTAGCGATAAAAAATACTTTTAGCATCAGGTTATTAGCGACAAAACAAATTTCATCGCTAAAAGTCCTAGGCGACGAAAAACTGAACATTTAGTGATGAAAATTTTCGTCACTGAAAATACATTTTGTTGTAGTGACAGTTACTGTAGCTTTTCCTTTAATATTTTAGTATTTTTTTTCCTCTCTCCTTGTCTTTGGTCCCTCTCATCACCTCACTCTCCCTTTTTCTCATTTGATCAAATCAGAACAGCAAAACCATCAACCCTCTCAGCTCTCTCTTTCTCTCATCTCATAATCTTTCTCTATCTTCCATTGATCGCCACCACCACTGATCTCTCACCGCCATTTAATATATCCACTATCATCGATCGCCGATCTCCGATCACTCCAATCTCTCGCTGAAACCTCTCCGATCATTGATCACTTTCCTTTGTTTCTCGTTGTTTGATCAGTGGGTTTCGGGTTGAATGGGGTTTATTTGGCTTTCCTTTGGATTGAATGGGGTTTTGGGTTGATCTGGCTGGATTGAATGGGTTTTCGAGTATTTGGCTTTCCTTGATGATGGTGGTTGGGTGGGTGATAATGGTGGCTGGGTGTGGATTGATTGTTGGGTAGTGTTGGGTCTGTGAGAGAGAGGGGTAGTGAGTGAGGAAATAATAAATAATTGTAAAAGAGTTAATATTTTATTGAATAAATGTGTAGAACAGATAAACTAAAGTGGGTATTTTGTAAAAATGGGTGTATAAAATAGAAAGAGTAGTTTTTTTTGTGTGCAAAATAGACAGAAATTTTGCATTGACTGATGCGGTTGCTCTAAGCTTGTTACACATGTTTTTTCATTTAATAAAATAGATAATATCATGGGCATAATGAAAATGACATGATATCATTTTATTGGATGAACTAAACATGCATAACAAGTTTATGTAACACTTAATAGAAAATATGAATAGAAGAGGTGTTGATGCAAACGGAATTTAACTTTGAGGGTTAAAATCCAAATTCTAAAACTTCATGGTGTAAAATTCAAAAATCCCAAACTTTGGAGTTTACGCTTTAACTAAAAAATAACATTTTTTAAAATACTTGTTTACATGTTATATAATTATCTTTTTGTAAGAAGGTGTTATACTTATCTTTTTGTAAGACGGGGTAGGCAAAATCTAGATATCCTATTACTAAATAGAGTATCACTCCCCTTGGCGCAGTATACGTTGACAATAAAATTTTCTTTACAAGAAAACCATGTTAATAATTTTAATGTACTCATGATGAGTCATGTAACATAACTAAAATACCGAAAAAATAGAAAAAAATAAATAGAGTATCCATTTTACGTAACCAGAGAATTTGAAACAAGTAATTTTTATTGTGTAAAATAGTAAATGATATATTGAAAGTCAATTCCTATCTTATTAGCATATCATATGTAGTATAAAAAAATAAAAAAAGATGTCAAAGTCTTTGAATTTTTTCCCCTCCATCTGGCCTCTACAAGTCAAAGTCTTCTCTTTATTTATGTTAAATATTAGCATTGATATACCATGTTGTGTATGCTAGAGTGAATGCGGAAGGGGAAGCACATAATAAGAACACTGAGAACACGAGAGTTACGTGGTTCAGCCTTGACGGCCTACATCCACGGAGGAATCCCTTAAGGACTACATCTTTATTGTGTGTAAGAGTATAGTACAATATCCTGTGTTACAATGAGCCATAATATGAGTATATATAGGCAACTAAACCCTAGACTACTAGTACAAACAGGATTGGGCTTGGGCTTGGGCCTATTACATTGGGCTAATATGTCTAATATATATCTCTAACAATTTATACATTTTAATGGTCATAGGATGCCACCTCTCTCTATCTCTCTCTTACATAGGCACACGACACACGACAAAAACAGCTATACATGCGCACCCATCTATTGTGATCGAACCGAGGAGCTGCGGAAATGTCATTTTCTTGGTGCAATTATAACCCTGTAGTGTAGTTTTATTACGTCAAACAAATATATACATATATTTGCTGAGCTTGTGCCTTGTGGTACATATATTTGCGGAAATGTCATTTTCATCCATTTGGATTGATGGCCAAGTCACCATTTTCCTATTAAGGATGTGCTGGTGGTCCTTATACTTATCAAAATATAAGCATTATGATGTGTTGGTGCTCCTTATATTTTATTAAAATGCAAGGTTTTAGCTCGGGAGTAGTTAAGGGCTACTATGATAACGTCTAGATGAGGAAGTCATTAGTCACCTCTCCTAATCATTTATATATATATATATATATATATGGAGGCTGTTTGTAAATTGTATATATACACTTCATGATCATCCAGTTTCCTAGAAGGTCACACCAGGCCCCAACTGCGTCAGACTAATTATCTCTATATGTTATCATCACCATCAACTTCATTTTCGACCATTGCGTGGCCATTAAAGAATCCCATGAGCCCTGAGCATAACAACTACGTTTATAGAGAGACCGAAGCTTCAAAGTCATTTGCTCAAGATTACCCTCCATCTCAGCCAAAACTCGAGCCCAATTGTTCCACCATCTCCACTTCAATTGGCAGTAGCCCCACGATGGTTAAGAAGCTTTATCACAATGCTAGCGAGCGTGATCGTCGCAAGAAGATTAATACTTTGTACTCCAGTCTTCGTACGCTACTTCCCCCAGCTGATCAAGCGGTATTGCTAGTAAATATTTGCTTTCATTTGAATTTCTTTTGAGAAACGAGGATGTTCAAAGCTCTTTGAACACTTCAATTTCTATTGCTTTCTTGAGAGTTTCCTATGGGAAACTAGTTGAAGAAAGAATAGCTCTTAGGCTCTTAGCAGCTACTAGATAGAGAAATTTCTATTGTTGGCCTGTTTTCACTCTCTTGGGTAAAAAAATGGTCAACGACTATTACTTTTTTGCGTTTCCAATTCTGTCCAAATTCAAATACCTCACTTTTATATATAAAATAAAACTTGCCAATTTGGCCCATAATTATCACATAAAGTAGGTGGGAATTGCTGCTTTTATATATGATAGATGTCTAAAGAGTAATTAGGATTATTGTTAATAATTTATCAGATGTTCTAGCGTATGCCTTTTTTTTTAAGCATCTTTAGTACCCATTTGGTATTGAGTCATTGACCTAAGAAATAGAAGATTTAACTGTAGCGCTTTTGTGAAATAGAGTTCATCCTCTTTAGTGTTTTATATATGTATTTGACAAATTACGGTGAATACTGAATAGCACTTCAAAATCTGAATTTATATAAGTCTATAAACTACAGTTCATATTTGGCATAAGAAATATAATAGAAGTTGAACATGATGTTAATCATCATAGTCATAGTAGCATTTGACGCATTTCCAATCACTATCCTTTCCCATAACAATTCACTTCATTTGCGTTTTTGTTACAGGAAAAATTAAGCATTCCAGCTACAGTTTCGCGCATGGTCAAATACATACCAGAACTACAACAACAAGTGGATGTATTGATTCAAAAGAAGGAAGAGCTTATATCAAGGATTTGTAGGCAAGGTGAACAAATTCATCAAGAAAATCAGAGACAAATTGCAAGTCGGAGCTCTTTATCTGCTGTTTCGGCAAGTTGGCTTAATGATAGAGAAATTATGATTCAGATATCCACATATAAGGTTCATAAGAGTCCATTGGCTGAGATCTTGCCTAATTTGGAGAAGGACGGGTTTCTAATATTAAATGCTTCATCTTTTGAGTCCTTTGGAGGAAGGGTGTTTTATAATTTGCATCTTCAGGTATATGTGTTTTATATTATTTGTTCATTAGTTTTGCTGTCTTGAAGTAAATTGATGATGATATGAGCATAAAAGGTCTGCAGAGAACCATAGACAAAGTACATATAAAAAATCTGATAACTCCATGATAAAATTGGTTTTTAATCATTCATTAATAAATAAGTACTTTAGATTTTACGTCTTTATCAAAATCTAAATACTATATATATATATATATATATATATACTAATGATATAATGAAATCTAAACCATTCATTTGTTAATTGCTCGTTTCGATTTAAAAATGTTGCAGTAGAGTTGCTTTAGAAATCAGTGGCGGAGCCAAGATTTAGTTTCAAGGGGTAAAAATTATTATTATCATTCATATGCTTTCATACACTTATGGACACACACACACACACATACATATATATATATATATATATATAAAATACTTAAGAGCAATCTAGATAATAAAATGTCACTCATGTGAATTCAAAATAGCATTATTAGAATGTAGAAAACCCATAAAAAATAGCATATTCATTATATTGTGTTTATTTGTAAGGGTTTTGTATATGAATAAGCCATTTTGTTATTTTTTTTTATAAACAAAATTTCACTTATGATTCTCATGGATTGGTTTTTAGTAATTAGATAAATCTCTAGCATATCTTAACTCTTAAGTCAGTTTTTGCTTAAATTATAACTATTTTAAATCATCTAGTAAGTACAATTTCTGCACTCAAACTTTACATAAAGAATTCGAAAAATACACTCATTCTTATGAAAAAAATAAATTATTATATTAAAATTTTGAAAACTATTTACATTTTTGAAAGGTAACTCTTTTTTCTCTCTTTAACCTTATTTTTCTGTTAAAACTTAATACTTTCTTTCTTTCTTTTCTTTTTTTTTTTTTCTTTTTTTTAAAATGAATTTTAATACGTATTTTTCATGGTCCATTGAGGATTCAACAGGCGGAACGGACTTATGCTTTGAAGCGTGAGGTTTTGAGTGAGAAGCTCCTATCATTTTCCGAAAGGGAGAAAGAGATCAACTACGAAAATCTTGGCTCTATATATTTTAATGATGGTTTATATTAGCGGAACTTTTTTTAATGAATATATTAATGGAACTAGGACAAGCTAGGTGTGTTGGTCTATATATTCAAAGGGACTTTGATAATAGCAAACACTTATATATGCACATGTGCATACTTATCACTGTGAAAGGTAATGGCACTGTGAAAAGGTAATGGAATCATATGTACATTTTGGAAACACGGACCAAAAGGAAACATGTAGTTAAAGTAAGATGGAACAATCGGAGGAGGGCTGTTAGAACCTAAATACAGATTGCATATCTTTGAGCAATCCTTGGCTAGAAAGTGGAGGAGTGATCCATGACCATAGAGACCTATGGATCAAAGGATTTACCCGACTTATATTCTAGCGTCAATGTAGAACTTTGCCCTCTAAGGGTCCGTTTGGATTGAGGAGAGGAAGGGGAAGTAGAGTAGAATTGACCTAAAATTAGCTTATTTTCAGTCAACTCTATTCTACTTCCTTTCACTCCCTCTCTCTTCCCCCTCAATCCAAACAGACCCTAAGAGATGATTTATTAATGTGTATTAATTTGAACTAATTGACAGTTGAGATGGAGAGTGGAGACTGATGCAAAAGTAATTTTTGATTGGGTTTTTAATAACTATAGTAGTAATTTACATTATGCAACTCTTTTGATGGATTGCATGAACCTCTTTGGCCAAATTCTTCAAGTGAAGATTAAGCTGACAAACTAGCCAAGAAATTGTGCAGCGGGGGGAAAAATTATCAAGATCTACTTTTATAAGGCAAGAACACACTCATTCAAATTAGGATTGAGAGAATCATACCTTTGGTAGATTTACATTAAAATACTAACCAAGAAACCTTGAATCTATGAAGCATATTAGAAAACACAACAACTTGATCTCCACTATAATTTATTCCAACATAAAATCATTGTTGCGCTCTAAATTTTTATATAATTTTCTTAAATCATCCAAAGACTATTGAATAGCATTTAACCCCTCCATGAAATTATCTATAATGAAACAAAGTAAATAGTTATTGTCACTTTGTATATCACTATATTTTAAGTCATTGAGTCCCTAATTTAATTTCTTGATTAATCTTATATTCTTGTGGAATATAATGCTATTGAATATAAATTTTAATAACTCCTTAATAAAATCGTTAGGCCTAACATTCTATATAATCAATTCTTATTAAACCTATCCCAATGGGATGTTTCATGTCTCTTATTAAGATTATGGATTCTATTTTAGGGAACAATGTTCCTAACACACTAAATGTGATTATTCAATGCACTGAGGTTTTGACCGTACAACATCTCACTCCAACATACATCAAAATACCAACATTTCACACTTGAGTTCACATCCCTTTCAAAATTGAGAGTTAATGCAAATAGTAGTCATAAGATTTATTTGTTTAAGTGATAGTAATTGGTAGAACAAAAAATCTCACAGTGATCAATTTAGTGTATCCCAAACATTTGAGACACACTAGCATATCAATCAGAAGTCTCCACCTCCATAATCAAAACATATTATCATAATTGACATATTATAGTCTTCACTGATGAAATACTCAATTTTATCATTGACTACGAACTAGGATTTATGAGTTTACAAGGAACTTGTGATTTAAATCTTCTGTATGCGAATCTCATTTTCATATCTAAATTCACATACAATGCATCTCATGGAATACATGTAGTGTCTAAAAAGGTCATGCACAAATAGTCTAAAAAAAATGCTTTTATTAATCAAAGAATGTCACACAAATGAGATTTTAGGGCACTACTTCTAACACGAACATCTCTATATTGTTGCTTTATGACAATTTGAGCATGTATTATGAGAGGCTGTCTTCCTAACTCTACTATTTATATTTAATCTATGAAGCTACCTCCAAAAAAGAATGTACATATTGGTTATGTTGTACAACTTACTATAGTTGACCTTTATCACCAAGTCGATGGATAATGGAAATGATAAAAAATAAAAAATAAAACACAAGATTTGTGTAAGTGTTCTATATTGTCACATATGATATCACTAACAAAATATTAACGAGACTTGCATGGTGATGCTTGTTACAAGAACAAAACACACAATATCCACGTCCTAAATGCACTAATAGAAATTGATGACAATTGAGAAAAATATATTCTTGTGTGTTGTTCTTTACAACACCAATCTAATTACCCGGATTCCCTGCTCTTGCAAGTTCGAGCCCAGTGAATAGGGTGCCACTATGATAATGCTCAGATGGAAAACGTCAACTTAGGTCGCACTATCTACCCATTTTTTCATTTACCCAAAAAAAAAAATGATTATCTAATTACAATGTGTATTGTTGTATTTATAGACATAAGCCCATCCCTTCATGAAAGGTCACAACCCTCCTAATAGTTTTTTTTGGTAAGAAAAAATGGGGGTTAGCTAAGCTACGCCAGCCCCTGGGTAGGGCACTCAAGTTAAGACCCGTAAGCCAACCCTTGTGAATGCCCATCAACGAAGGACTGCTGGTAGCGGGACTCGAACCTAGGTGGGTTAGACAAAGTACCCAAGCCTTACCAACTGAACCATCCCCCACTAGCCTCCTAATAGCTTTGATCTTTGCCAAATGTTATTACTAGTGGTAGCACTAGAATCTAGAATTTCACTTTAGGAGCGCAAAATTTAGATTTTACATGCATATGGATGCACATGTATGCGAACATATACATATCATATTTAAGATTAATTTGAAAAACAATAATTCATTCATGTGAATGCTAAGATATTTGAATACAAGAAAATCCACAATTTAAATGACATATTCATTATATTAGAAAATCAACAATATAAATTCACATGAATAATCCATATTTTTCAAGTCATAATTCTACTTGGAAAGGTTTTTAGCTGTTAGATTCATTGACAACTCAAGTAAATTTTTTGATAAAAAAAAAAATTTAAGTAAATTTTGGTAAAGCTATATTATTGGTTTGTTTACTTCAGTATAACATTCCAACTTATTTTTATCTTTAACTAATGATTTTTTATTTTTTATTTTTTTAAAAAAACTCACATTTTCTTTCTAGATACACTTGTACATTTACACAATTTATACATGGAAAGGTATTCAGTTGTTAGATATCAATTACCACTTATGGGAGTAAGTTATAGTTAGCTCAATTGATAAAATCTTTGATGGTTGAATAAAAGATCTGAGGTTCAATCTCTGCTTACACCAAAAACTAATTGGTGTCTTGCAAAAACTAATTAGTGTTATGTTCTAATGATAAAATGCTATTATCAGAAATAGACGTCATAGACTGAAACTCTCTAAAAAAAATTACAACTTACAGGAAATTTTGGTAAAGTTATAGTATTGGTTTGTTTATTTTAGATTGACATGCCAACTTATTTTTATCTCTAACTAATGTATAGATTTTTTATTTTTTATTTTTTATTTAAAAAAAAAAAAACTTAACTTTTCTAGATACACCTGTACATTTATCCAATTATTATTTTTTTAAATAAAATAGGCCAATGAAAATAATCTCATCCAAAATGAAATTGAAAAATTCATTCTATATGAGGAGGGTTTTAGTTTAAAACTCACCGAAAACCATTTATTCATATAATAGGGAATGGAGAATCATAGCCGCCCCTTGATACTAAACTAATACTAAACTTATACTAAACTAATACTAGCATAGCCGCCCCTTGATCCCTTGGCTCCGCCCATGGTTGTAACCCTTTACCATAAGTTACCCTCTTTTATCAACAGTTACACAATTCCACAAAGATTCAAAACTCCATATTTTGGATTGGTTCGAGTCAACTATGTGTATACTCATTGGGTTTAGCCAGGCTTAATATTACTAACATCTTTTACTTGCACGTAACGGGTGGGCAACTATGCTTCTCTCACGTCAATTTATACCATTAATTGTTCATACATGGCAAGTAGGCCGTTGTTTCGGATTTTCAACCTAGAGGGCTTTTTCACAAAATACTCCTTGAGTTAGTCCAATTGATGGGTTATAGTTATACCATAAACAAGTTTCCAAGACAAAATTGGCAAATGCC
This sequence comes from Quercus wislizeni, assembly GCA_023055345.1. NCBI lineage: Eukaryota > Viridiplantae > Streptophyta > Magnoliopsida > Fagales > Fagaceae > Quercus > Quercus wislizeni. The sequence continues at coordinate 1,840,943 of JALGQJ010000031.1, read as the reverse complement.
ATTTTCGGGCAAAAAAAGCAGCATTTTGCCCCATTTCCCAAACTAATTAGGGAAATGTCCCTCTTTTAAAACTCGATTTTTTCAAAATCGAGTTTAAAAAAAAAAAAAAATTGGAGCCTTATAGTGGCGTTTTAAGGAGTCTATAGTGACGTTTTAAAGACCTACAGTGGCGTTTTGGAACTCGATTTTTTACCTATAACTCAAGTTTATGGAGCTTGAGTTTCAAAACACCACTATAGGTCTTAAAAACATCACTATAGGCTTTTTAAAAACGCCACTATAGGGTTTAACTCGATTTTGAGAAAATCGAGTTTTAAAAGAAGGACATTTCCCTAATTAGTTTAGGAAATGAGGCATAATGCTGCTTTTTTGGCCCAAAAAGGGCATTTGCCAATTTTTTTCCCAAGTTTCCATTTATGTCCATTGGGCAAGTTGATAAGTAGAGTTCCTTGATCATGAAAGGTCCGACCTAGATTTAACCAATTGGGCTTCAATTTTCCTCTTGTATCATGTACTAGAGCAAGGATTGATCCACACACTCTTTCATGCTCAGCTCTTTATTGTAGGCTTTCATTTATCTTATGTGATAGCCTTGAGTGTGATACAAAGCACAGAGTCACTGCTCTTATAGGATGTGCAACTGATCATGGCGTTTTCATCAAATGCCAAACTACCTCTAACAAAAGTAAACGTTTGAAGGTGATTATTGTATTTTATATTTTCTTCAATAATTATGTTATTTTAAAAGTTTTTATTTATTTATTAGGAAATAGGAGTGAGACATACCTATATTACGTGTGGAGCCATTGTATCAAATTAGCTTTAGCAAAGTTAATGAGCATAAAATTGGACCTCAAATTTAACCATAAAAGCCTTCTTAGGGAGAGTAATGCTAAATATACAATAATTTTCACAATAGTTTTTTTTTTTTTTTTCCTTCTTCTAATGGAAATTTTTCACAATAGTTGAGTTGGTAAGTTTTTATAGTTTTTATTTAGACTTATCATTGACATTACTTTCTATTCTTTTTTATCTACTATTAAAAATGAGAAATATTACGTGCACAATATTTTTACAATACTTTTACAACAAATTCTAAGTGACAGGTTGTCGCTATTAATGATGCTTCGCTTATCGGTAGGCTGAATAATTTTCGGCGCTGTCGATCTACGGGTTGTCAGTAAATCCTGAAAAGACACAGTAAGTCAGAGGACTCCGATGGAGGTCGGCCAAGAATCCTCCGATGGCTAAGTTAGTATTTTTTGTGGTTTCAAATGTAAAGGAAGTGTTTCCATGTCTACCTTTTCGTAGATCGGTGCTTTTTATAGCACACCCACGGAATAGTCATTTCCCTTCATGTAAGTCAACGGTTTCGGAAGTAACCGTTATAACTGTTTTTGATACCGTATTGTTTGGCCTGATTGATCTAACCGTTGTTGGCAACGGTTCCCATCAATTTTGTTGATTCCGAAGCGAGGCGTGATGCCCTATGTCAAAACAGTAGTGTTGACTGTACAGTCTGCTTAGGACGAGATTCTGCTCAGGACGAGATTTCATCGTCCTAATTTTCACGGGCTGACGTCATTGATCAGGACGACCTATCTTGGACGAGTCTGGAGTTGGACTTTTTCTAGTATCATCAGTTGCCCCCTTGTCCATGGGTCGTCTAGAGAAATGTGACTTTATTTTGGACGCTTTGCCAATGAATTGGTGCCACGTGTCATGGCCTTATTGGCAGGAAATCACGTCGATTTACCTGACCAAGAAACATGCCACGTGTCTCTCATTCATTTTTTCGTGTCGTTTCCGATGTTAGGGCCCATTGCCTATAAATAGTTGATTTCCATCGTTACCCTCTTCATTTCTAAAATTTCCTCCTCCAATCACTCTCGTCTTAGATCCTCGTCTAGAAGTATACTGCGTCCATAGCTTTCCCTCGTCCTAGATCCAAGTATATTCCTATCTTCGTCCTTAGTTTTCTTTTAAGCTTTCCATAAAAATGTTAGAAATTGTTCTTTCCTTGTCTAGCGACAGTGTAGATAAGGCTATGGACGAGTATACTGACCGTAGTAGTTTTAGTAGTTCTAGTGATAGTAACAGTAGTAGCAGTGGTAGTAGTAGTGCAGGAAATACTACGGACGAGTATATGTCTGGTGTTCCTGGGGTTCCTTTAGAGGTTCTCCAGGAAGAGCTCAAGACGAGGTTTGAGTCCGGGTCCAAAGCCGGAACAAGTGCTCCCTCGTCCACAATTCAGGACGAGGAGGAGGAGGTTGTATATAGTTGCGCTATAGGTGTAGATTCGAAGACAGACGATAGGAAGATAGAATTGCTTAAAACATAGTATCAAATCCCAGACGAGCTTAACCCAAGGTTAGCCGTCCGTGGAGAGTGGTGTTATCAGCCTCGTTTTGGGATAGGTATTTACGAGGCTTATCTTTTGGGAGGACTTAGATTACCTCTAAACAGTTTTGTTAAGGAGTTGCTAACTAGGTTAGGTTTAGGAGTTTGTCAATTTAATCGCAATGCATGGAGATTAGTTGTCTCTATGCAAGTTTTGTGGAGGGAGGTGTTTGAGGGGAACCGTCCTCTTACTGTGGACGAGTTCCTCTATTATTACAAGCCCTCTGAGATTAACCAATCCCTTGGCTACTATCAATTTACAGCCAAGGGGAAAGATTATAGACTAATCAAAACTTTAGTCACCTCAAATAGGAACTGGAAGACAGAGTTCTTCTTCGTCTCAGGTTTCTGGGTTGGACGCCCCATTGAGGTTGACAGGGACCCATTTCCTCCATACACTGGGGAATTAGGGAACCTTCGTCCTAAAGGTATGCTCGTCCCAACATTGCTATTTAATCTTTATTTCTATTTGTAATTTAAAAATCCTAACTCTTGTTTCTTCATCCTTCTTTTTGTTTCAGGTGCTAAATGACCTTACTTGGATAGATTTTACGTCGAACGTATCCAAAAGGCTCATTTGTACACTGACAGGATGTTTCACTCTTTAATGAGTCTTCAGCATCTTGCTGCTTGGGGTTTAGGTCCTGAACCCTCTGCTGAAACTCTTGCCCACGAGATCACCACTCGTGAACGTGAGTTATTTTTATTTTTTATTATTATTTTTTGTATGTATATACATTATTTATATATCTTTTCTTTTCTTTTCTTTTTTTCTTTTTTTTTTTGAAATTGACATTTTCCCTTTTAGGAATGGCGACGATGAAGGAAAATAAATGCAAAGAGGTCATGGATGAGGGAGTAAAATCTCAGTCTCGTCCTTCCATAGGCGAAAAAAGAAAGAATATTTCGTCCAGAGTGGATTTGGGTGACCTCCCAAGCAGACGTGATAGGGAGAAGAAGCACAAGTCCAAGCCTCAAGACGTCAAATCTCCTCCTGTCCCTAATCAAGAGTCTCCACTGCAAATCCTTACTCTCCTTACTCTTGATTTTGAGCCTAAGGATCCTCCGTCTAAGAAGATCTCGTCCATAGTCCATGCACCCACATCGTCTACCCCTTCCAAGGAAGTTCCTCAACACCTCTTAGGAAATGAGGACTTGGCCTGGGACAGGTTCACAACGGTAGTGACGGACGTGGACGTGGGCGCCTGCTACAACATGTCTTTGAAAGACTTTGAGCACTCTGGTGTTCATGATATCTTCAAAGTAAGTTTTTTTTTTTTAATATATATATATATATATATATCTCATCCTTAACCAATGACGGAGACATGTACTTAATAAAATTTTGATGTGCAGGCAATGTCCAAGTTCATTGCTGCGTCCAGGCAGGCAACTGAACTAGACAAGACGAGGATCCTACTGGAGAAGAGGATAAAGGAGGTGAAGGAGGAGAGCAAGGTGTGGGCTGAAGTAGCTGCTAAGGCCAAAGAAGAGGCGAAGGAGCTAAGGAACCTCAATGAAGAGCTTAAGACGAACGTCCTTGAAAAGGATACTCATCTTGACCATCTTCAGAAGAGGAACAACGAGCTGAGTGCCCTTCTGGAAAAGGCTAAGGGGGACGCAGTTGCAGAGTTTCAAGCGTCCAAGCAGTTTACTGATCTGCTGGACAAGAACTATGCAGCTGGGTTTGAGGACTTCAGGTTGGACGTTGCTGAGAACTTCCCCAACCTTGACTTTAGCACTATAAAGCTCAACCTTGGTATTGCTACGAGCTCTCTCCTCCAAACAAGTTCAGAGGACGTGAACATTGAGGACGATGCTAGCACCCTTCCTCCTCCTGTAGATGCTAAGGACAATGCCCCTCCCGCATGAAGATAACATTTTGTATTTTAATGTTTTTTTTTTTTTTAAAGAAATGTAATTCAAGTACATTAGTCTCGTCCATGGTTTTAGGACGAGACTTTGAACAAATCATCAGGGTGTTTGAATGTTTAGTAGTCCGCCCTTAAATAATCTGATCTACTTTTCATGTTATTTGTATGAACGAGAGTTCTTTTATTAAATACTAAAGTTTATGCTCGTCCATAGGAGTAATTTTTCTTATTAGAAAACACGTTTTCATCACTTTAAAATTCCAACTCGTCTTTGTGAAATCGTGATGAAATGGTGATTCTTCATTACTCGTCCTTAAACTTGCTGGTTTTCACCATTAACACCTTTAACTCGTCCATAGGTTGGATCATTTTGGTCTTAATTAGCAAGTTCACTTTATGCACTTCCTCGTCCATAGGTTGGACTAGTCTTGTTTAGCAAGTTTAAACTTACGTAGGTATTTGCTCATCCATGGGTTGGACGTGTAGAATATTTATTCGTCCATGGGTTGGACGTGGACAAAACCTTATTTAGTTTTATCCAAGGTTTTTTACCTCGTCATCCTTTTGGACGAGTTTGCCTTGCTCTGAAGAGCATATTGACGTTACATCTCCGCGTCCAGAGAATTTTCTCATCCATGGACTTCTTAGCCCTTCTCTCTTTTTTTTTAACTAGTTGATTTGAACAAAAGTAGTATGAAAATTAGAGATTCACACAACATTATGTACATAACATAAATATTGTTCACAGATAGGGCACATGCTCATGAGTTAGTGCCTTGTAAAAAGTTAAGTACATACAAGCAAATCCATAACCTTGTCCATAATCACACCATAATAACAATAAGATAACACTGTAGAATACACTACAAATACATATATAAACAAACTTATATAGGCTCGTCCAGGAGAACTCATTTAGGCTGGCATTCTACTAATAATACTTTCTCAGGTGTTCCACATTCCAAGGATGCTCTAATTTCTTCCAGTCTAGGGCTTCCAAGTAGTAGGACCCTTGCCTCTTACAGTTGATAATTCTGTAAGGTCCTTCCCAATTAGGCCCTAACTTCCCATAAGCTGGGTTCTTGGTTGCCAAAGAAACTTTCTTTAAGACGAGGTCTCCAATGTTGAATCGCCTTGGCTTCACCATCGCATCATGTTGCCTAGCCATCAGATTTTTGTACCTTGCCGTTCTTTCCTCTGCATCCGTCCTTACCTCGTCTATGAGATCGAGGTTCAAACAGAGTTGTTCCTCATTATCCTTATCCTGATACATCGTCACCCTGTGGTTGGCCATGTGCACCTCTACAGGTATAACTGTCTCGCTTCCATAGGCTAGCTTGAAAGGGGTTTCCCCTGTAGGGGTTCTGACAGTCGTTATGTACGCCCATAACACACCCGGCAGCTCATCTGACCATACTCCCTTTGCCCCCTCAAGACGAGTCTTGATGATTTTTAACAATGATCGGTTTGCAACTTCAACTTGACCATTTGCTTGAGGATGAGCTGGTGAAGAATAATGATTTTGAATTCCAAAGTGTTCACAAAAATCTTTGAAAAGTGCATTGTCAAATTGTCGTCCATTGTCGGAAACTAACACTCGGGGCATCCCAAACCTGCACAAAATACTTTTCCAGATAAAGTTCTTCACATTCTATTGTGTGATGCTCACTAGGGGTTCTGCTTCTACCCACTTAGTGAAATAGTCTATCCTTATCACTAAGAACTTCATTTGCCTAGTTCCAACTGGAAAAAAGACCCAAGATATCTAGACCCCATTAAGCGAACGGCCATGGGGCCATCATGGGGGTGAGGTACTCCGACGGCTATCTGGGGATATTACTGAATCGCTGACACTGATCACAAACTTTGACATAAGCCTTAGCATCTGCCTGGATGGTTGGCCAATAATATCCTGCACAGACGACCTTGTGGATAAGTGATCTAGCTCCTGAGTGGTTTCCGCAAGCTCCTTCGTAGACTTCCCTCAACACATAGTTGGCTTCATCTGGTGACAAACACCTAAGATAAGGTTGTGAAAAACCTCTTTTATATAGTGCATCATTTAGAAGGACATATCTGGCTGACCGGACTCTAAGTTTCCTAGCCTCGTCTTTCCCTTCCGGGAGAGTTCCGTCTTTCAAATACGATATTATTGAGGCCATCCAATTTCCTTCATTCTGTACCTGCAGTACTTATGGGATGTCTATACTTGGAATATATTGGACTTCATCAAACTCGTCCATAGGCTGATTTGCTGAGGCTTCCTTTGCTAAGGCGTCTGCTTCCGTGTTCTCCTCCCTAGCTTCTTTGAATTTCTTTAGTAACTACAGTACTTTCTCAAGATATTTCTTCATTCGCTCTTCCTTGGCTTCACATGTCCCATTTACCTGACCCATGACTAACTGAGAATCTCCCAGAATGAGTATTGATTCAGCCTCTATGGACTAGGCTAGCTCTAGTCCTTTTAGAAGGGCTTCGTACTCAACTTCATTATTGGTTGCTTGATATTGCAGCACAACTCCTATTCCTCCTGCATGCTATGTAGATGAGCCATCCACGTGAATGATCTTTTATTGCATGCCTCGACAGGTACTTGATGTCAAACTCACTGAGCTCAACAGCCCACTGGATCAATCGTCCCGCAGCTTCTAAGTTGTTCGTTGCTTTCTTCAGCTGGTGGTCCGTCATGACGTTGATGACGTGAGCTTGGAAGTAGTGCCTCAGTTTCCTAGATGTTATGATCAATGCAAAAGCCAACTTCTCTATCTGTGGGTATCGTGCTTTTGCTCCTCTAACTGCTCGACTGGTGTAATAGACCGGTTTCTGCACTTTTCCTTCTTCTCTAATCAACGCTGAGCTTACAGCATGCGGGGTAACAGCTAAATACAGATATAAGTCTTCTCCCAAAACGGATGGACTCAACAGTGGGGCAGTTGTAAGGTATGCTTTCAGATCTTTGAAGGCTCTCTGACAGTCGTTCGTCCATTCATATGCCTTTCTAAGAACCTTGAAAAATGGTAAACATTTATCAGTGGGTTTGGAAACAAACCTGTTGAAGGCTGCTACTCGTCCGATGAGTGACTAGACTTCTTTAACATTTTGTGGAGGCTTCATATCCAGTATTGCTTGGATTTTATCAGGATTAGCTTCAATTCCCCTGTGTGAAACCATAAAGCCTAGGAATTTTCCCGATGATACTCCGAAAGCACACTTGCTGGGATTCAACTTCATGTTGTACTGCCGGAGTGTATCAAATGTTTCCTGTAAGTCGTCCAGATGAATTTCCTCATCCTGACTTTTCACCAGCATATCGTCTACATAGACTTCTACATTCCGCCCAATCTGTGGACGAAACATGTGGTTAACCAACCTTTAATACGTTGCCCCTGCATTCTTCAACCCAAAAAGCATCACCTTATAACAAAATAAGCCTTGACTGGTAACAAATGATGTTTTTTCTTGATCTGTCTCGTCCATCCTTATCTGATTGTATCCGGAAAAGGCGTCCATAAAGCTAAGTAGCCTATGACCCTCCGTAGAATCCACCAACTGGTCGATGCGAGGCAATGGGTAACTGTCTTTAGGGCAAGCCTTGTTTAAATCGGTGAAATCCACACTCATTCTCCATTTCCCGTTTGCCTTCTTGACAATTACTACATTGGCCAGCCAATCTGGATAATAAACTTCTCGAATGAACTTTGCCAATGTCAACTTCTGTACTTCTTCTTTAATAGCATTGTCTCTCTTCGGAGCAAACACCCTCTTTTTCTGTCGCACAGGCTTGGAGGAAGGATGTACATTCAGACGGTAGGTAATGACACTTTGGTCTATACCAGGCATGTCCTCATGACTCCAAGCAAACACATCAATATTTTCCCTTAGGAAATGAATGAGACCCTTCTTAATCTTTCCTTCCAAATCTGCCCCTATTCTGATACTTTTTCCGAGATCATCCTCGTCCAAGGGAATACCTTCCAATGCTTCGGTGGGCTCTGCCACGACTCTTCTTTCCTCTATGTTCATCGTCTGGGTTTGTTTGTCCATGGCCAGCATGGCTAAATAACACTCTCTAGCTGCTAGTTGATCTCCTTGCACTTCTCCTACCCCATACTCAGTAGGAAACTTAACTGACTGATGATAAGTAGATGTGACTGCCTTCCAACTATTCAAGATTGGCCTCCTGATTATAGCATTGTAGGATGATAAACAATCAACTACGAGGAAGTTCACATTTCTTGTAACCTGTTGCGGATATGCCCCCACCACCACAGGTAAGGAGATAGTACCAACAGACTACACTTTCATTCCACCAAAACCAACCAAGGGTGAATGCACTGGACGAAGTTGCTCTCGTTCGAGGTTCATTTGTTGAAAGGCAGGATAATACAAGATATCCGCTGAGCTCCCATTATCTACCAACACCTTTCCAGTTGAATAATCAGTAATAAGCAAGGTAATAATGATTGCATCGCCATGAGGATGATGTATCCTTGAGGCATCCTCGTCCGTGAAAGTGATGGCCTGCTCGTCTGGATTCCTCGTCTTGGGAGATCGTCCTAAAAGCTGGACGTTCTGTACTACTTTCAGGTACGTCTTTTTTAACCTGGACAACTGACCTGTTAAACTTCCCCCAACAATCATTCTGATTTCTCCAAGCGAAGGTCGTGACGACTCCTTTACCTTCGCCTTCAGCTTCTTGTCCTTGTAGTCTCGTCCAAGGAAATTCCTCAATTTCCCTTGTCTAATGAGGTTTTCAATTTGCTGCTTGAGGTCAAAACATTCGTCGATGTCATGCCCATGATCTCTATGGAAGCGACAATACTTATTCCGATTACGCTTATTAGGGTCCCCCTTCATTTTCTCTGGCCACTTTAAAAAAGGATCGTCCTTGATTTGCATGAGAACTTGCTCAAGTGGGACGTTTAATGACGTGTGCTGCTGATTTCGTGCTGAAGGGCCTACTTTCTTATTGTCTCGGTCTTTCTTTTCTTTCGCTCGTCCCTTTTTTGGACGAGGTCCTTGGTCAGTATGGCGTACAGGATTCGCCTCCGTTCTTTCAGCTCTCTTTCTCTTCTTGGCTATGATCGTGTCTTCTGCATTCATGAAGTTCTGAGCCGAATGGACGAGTTCTGCATGGACTGAGGCTCTTTTTTGTAAAGTTTGTGGATGAAGAGATCGAAATTAACCCCATTGTGGAATGCCGCTAATAGCAACTTATCATCCACTTCATCCATTGTCAGAGCTTCTTGGTTAAAACGAGTGATAAAGGACTGCAAACTTTCATTTTCTCCTTGTTCTATGGTCAACAGGCTGGACGAGGAACGCTTATGTCTCTGTCCCCCAATAAAGTTGTTAACAAACAATTTGCTCAACTCTTCAAAGGAACTTACTGAATTGGGGGGTATTTTACTAAACCACACTCGCGCGGGCCCCTTGAGGGTGGTTGGAAAGGCTCTGCACATTATCTCGTTCGGAACCCCTTGAAGGTGCATCGTAGTCTTGAAAGTAGCGATATGGTTTAAGGGGTCATGCGCTCCGTCATATGAATCTAAGGAAGGCATCTTGAACTTCGGAGGGAGAGGGTGACCGTTTATGAGTACAATAAAAGGGGAGTCAGTCCTATGAACTAAGTCCTCCACTAGATTTGCCCTTCTCATATTTTCTCTCATCTCATCCATGACCCTTTCATCTGGTCCATTTCCTTTTTCAGATGTGGGACCCTTCGTGAAGACTGGCTCTCAGGTTCAGCATTTCTTATGTCTTCTTAACTCTGGGTATGCCCTTCGGTATTTCCGTCACAATGCTGTTTCCTTGAATTAAGTTCTTTGGTCAGTTCCTGATTCTGACGGTTTAACTTCGCCATAGCGGCAGCCATGGACTGCACATGTTGGATAGAAGATGGCTGCATGGTGGGCGCCGATTGACGGTTGCGGCGAGGATTACTGGAAGCGTCCCTACTCTCTTAAGGGCCTGGACTAGTAACCCTTGATCTTGTCCAAACCATTTCAGCCCTTTGTCGGTGAAAGGAATTGCAGAACTCAAGAAAAATGAAATTCTAAAAATTCTAACTTACTTCCCACAGACGGCACCAACTGATGATGCTTCGCTTATCAGTAGGCTGAACAATTTTCGACGTTGTCGATCTACGGGTTATCAGTAAATCCTGAAAAGACACAGTAAGTCAGAGGACACCGGTGGAGGCCGGCCAAAAATCCTCTGATGGCTAAGTTAGTATTTTTTGTGGTTTCAAATGTAAAGGAAGTGTCTCCATGTCTACCTTTTCGTAGATCAGTGCTTTTTATAGTTCACCCACAGAACAGTCATTTCCCTTCACGTAAGTCAACGGTTTCGGAAGTAACCATTATAACTGTTTTTTATACCATATCGTTTAGCCTGATTGATCTAACTGTCGTTGGCAACAGTTCCCATCAATTTTGTTGATTCCGAAGCGAGGCGTGATACCCTATGTCAAAACAGTAGTGTTGACTGTACAGTCTGCTCAGGACGAGATTATCTCTAATCTCATCCTACCTGTTTCGCTCAGGACGAGATTTCCTCGTCCTGATTTTCACGGGCTAACGTCATTGATAAGGACGACCCATCATGGACGAGTCTGGAGTTGGACTTTTTCTAGTATCATCAGTTATTAGTAAATAAAAGAGTAATTTAAGTAGTAGATTTAAACTAGAATTATTAACAACTTACCACTTAAGACTTGTTATGTCATTCTCAAAAAAAAAAAAAAAAAAAAAACTTGTTATGCAAATATTGTGAACGTCACATTTTTCATTAAAAAATTGACACTTTAATAATTGTGAAATATTTTGTAAAAATTATTTGTATTTCTAGAGTTATTGTTAGATAAGCTTAAAGAATCTTAAATTTGATCCATAGATGGCAGTAGAATATGCCTTTTTTTGGTAATTAAACTTGCTCTTCTGAGCTACATCAGCTTTAAAAAAAAAAATACCACAAATGGTTTTAGATCGGCATTTGATGTTGAATATTATGATTAAGATATCGTGATATTTAGATCATCAATATATATATATATATATATATATATATATATATATATATATATATATTACATGATGAACCGGATGTAACGTACTATAAACGCCTGCGCAGGCATCTCCAGAGAGATGATATTCATATGATGCATCACGATTTTTAATGAACGAATTCTAGAGATAGATAAATAGTGGGTGGTCCATAATTTAATGCGTAACACAAAAGTCATATGATTCGTGTTCTTCCAAAAAAAAATTCAAATAAATTCAAATAAATTTTCATTCTCAAAAAAAAAAAAACGAAAAAAAAAAAGGCAAAAGTCAAATAATTTAAGGAAAGGGAGGAGGCAATGTCAACCCTAAGGGGGTTCGGGAAAATTATTAAATTCTTTAGGAATACCATAAATGCGTATTTCCTCTCTTACACATGAATTATAGGTCCCACTAATTAAATTTATAGTGAGATCCACAATTCATGTGAGAGGCGGGAGTACACATTTATGATATTTCAGGAGTACTTAATAATTTCCTTAACTTGTGACCAATGGCATTAAATTTTTTTTAACTCTCCATATCACTTTGCACTTTTGGCATGATAGTTACGTTCAAATTCTTGTAACGTGAAAGGTAAACGATCAAGTTTAATTATCAGAGCATCCATAATGATTCATGCCATCCTATCTTATTTTACAATCCTAAAAAGTTACTTTATCAATTATACAATATCATTTTACAATATACCTAGCATCCCAACTTTTATTTTACCATACTATACATTAAAATAATATAAAAATATTTCTCACTTCTCTCTCTGATCTCTATTTCTCTTACTCTGTCAACCCCACCCCCCCCCCCCCCCCACCACCACCACCACCACCACCACCACCATCAAGCTTCTCAGTCACACCACCCACCTCCGCTTAGCAAAATCCATAGCAAAATCTAGCCAAAATCAAAATCCAAAATCCATAGAAAATCACTCACCGATCTCCGATCCAAATCAAAATCCAAATTCAAATTCAAAAGCAAAACCAGAAACCCACCACCGTCCCACGCTGTTGCTGCTCCACCTAACCCACGCCCACATCAGTCACAAACCCCCACCGCCAAAAACCCACACAACTTGCCGATCTCCACTGCTAGAAACCACAAAAAATACCTAGAGGGGATGAGAGAGAAGAGAGAGGCTTGGTGTGAAAGAGTTTCAGCGATGGAGAGAGAGAGAGAGATGAGAGACCATGGAGAGAGAAAAGCGTGAGATTAAAGGGATTTGGAGATGGGTGGGTGAATTGGCAGTGATGGCGAGAGAGAGAGAGGATGAGAGAGAAGAGAGAGGCTTGGTGTGAGAAAGAGTTTCAGCGATGGAGAGAGAGAGAGATGAGAGACCGTGGAGAGAGAGAACTGATATTTACGCATAAAATACTAATATCTCTTTTCCAATTGAGTTACAGTGTGATTTCACATTAAGAATCACACTATAGCACAATTCCAAATTTTTTTGCAATAGTTAAACTTTACAAGTTCTGCTGAAGTGGGTCTTTTGGGCCTGAATGGTAAAATAGGCTTACATTTGGCATACAGCTTTTTTGTTGTGGATGCTCTCATTTCTTAATATTTCTAACGGAGAAATTTAAGATTCAAATCTCCTACTATCTTATAAGTTATAGCTATAAAAATTAAATTAACCACATGTGTTGTTATTTGGGGAACCCTTGTGCAGCAACTGCTTTTTTTTTTTTTTTTTCCAGTAAAAAATTAGGATTTTTCTTCAGCCCAAAGCTTCACGACGTGGTTTGAAAAGAAGAAGGCCCAATGCACAATGTAATGGAACGTTTGTCTTCTCCGAAAGGCTTCCAATTAAATCTGGGCCTGTATTCCTTCTTGGATCTGTTAGGTGTTGACATCAATTTCATTTCTGCAATGGAAAAGGCCCATGAAACATATGTGTCGACCTTCAGCTTGTGTTGGTAAAGATAGTTAGAGGCTTCATGATTTCATATGACTAGTCACTAACCCATGTAATATACAGAAAAACTACTGATTTTGAAAAAATAAATCCAACAATGAGTAAATAGACATTCTAAAAAAAATAATTAATTAAAATTAATCTAAATAAATAATTAATCAACCCAAAATATAGCTTTTAATAAGAAAACAAAAAATCACATGAACCTAAATAAAAAATATTTAATGTGAAGAATTAAGATCAACCTATTGATATGCAAATACCAAAAACCCCAAGACTTAAAACTTCAAAATTTATAGAATTCCCAAATTCTCATTCCCAAATTCTACTTTAGAACTAAACCAAATTCAACAAATTTATACATAACATACCAAATGAAAATTTATCGTTCCTTAGGCTGGAAGACATATGTTACATCTTTGATTTTTTTTCCAAAAAAATAGAGACGTTTTATTTGCCATGTACAATGTAAAAAAATAATTAGTAGAAATTTCAACCCAAAAATCAAATCCATGATTATCAACGTGAGTCTCTTTTTTTTTTAACATTAGTCTCTTTTGTTTTTCTTTATTTTTTGAGTCCTATCATAATTTTTGTTTTTATATAGATTATCAATGTTTGAGTTTGAGTTTAAGTTAGACTTGTTAGAGAGATAGAGTTTCACTCCTTATTTAGTTTTGATTAAATAAAAATAATTTTATTTTAAAAAAATGATAATGATGAGTTTGAGTTTAAGTTGGACTTATTAGAGAGATAAAGTTTTACTCCTAGTTAAATTTAAACTAAAAATAATAATTTTATTTAAATAAAATGATAATTTTATTTAAATATTGTGCTGAAGTGGAAAATTGTGAGAGTTTTAGAGATTTCGGTTATATATATATATATAAAAGGACTTCAAATGAGATAGTTTATTCTTGGCATTATGGGAATCTGTACATTTTTCATAGCAATTGGTTCTCTACTGCTTTCTGCTTCATCTTCTTGTTTGATGATGTTTCTTGGGATTGAGAGACTCATTCTTGTAAATTTTTCCCATTCATTTTCTTGATGAGGAAAATCTTTTTTCTATTTATGAACCCTATTATCTATAAATTAAATATTTTTTCTTAAGCTTACCCCACCGTCTCTCTCTCTCAAAATTAATTATTTAATAAATAAAAACTATTTTTTTTCCAACAATTAGCCAAAAAATAAAGAAAAATATGAGCAAAAAATTTTATCCCGGGACGAGCTTTAAATTAGTTCATAGAGGAGGAGGAGCAGAGCTTGTTGTCTTCATAATTCCTAAAATTTTTGAATATCTACGTAACACATTTTTTGTGTGTTATATTGGTCTAGCATAAATATTTTCATTTTTTTTTTGGTGCTAAATGCATAAACATCTTCATTTACCAATGGTAGCACAAGAAGGATACATGTGAATACAAGTCATTTATATCATTTTTTGTATTATATATACTTTATGTTTTACTAATCACAACTTGTTATGTATTTAATTTTTTTTCTATTTTAAAATTTTGGTTATTTTATAAGGAAAATAAAATAAATATAAGGTAAGTTGTGATTGGTGGAACATAAATTAGAACACAAAAAATTTGTATTTGATGCATTTAAAGTTGATTGACCTGAACCCAATTGGGTTGACAATGCTGTGATATAAGTTAAGTTGGTCAGCCCTAGACCCAATTTTCCCTAACTTCAGATCCACACTGTAACTAATAACTTATATATATATATATATATATATATAGACCCAATTTTCCCTAACTTCAGATCCACACTGTAACTAATAACTTATATATATATATATATATATATATATATATATATATATATATAAACAAGTTCATGCAGATACTAGAACTCTTTCGTAACACATAAACATCTTTCTATTTTGTTATTTTTATTAAAGGGCAAGATCATGATTAGAGTTACAATGATAAACCGTTTTATTAATGTTATTTTATTTAACAAATTTTATTGGACAAATATTTTTAAATTTTGACTGTTGAATTATACATTTGATTCGTTCTTAATATAAACACCAAAATTCATGTCAAATCATTGTTATTTGCTATATGATCAATCCATAAACTCATATCTTTTGTAAATTTTAGAATAGAAAAAATTGAAAATTCAACATTTTATAGAAATTAGATATTTTTTATTTTTTATAATCCTGAATCTTGTAAAGGCATATATGATATATGAAGACAATGTAATGGATTTTTAAAAAGATTAAAAAGAAAAGAAAAGCATCCATTACAAAGTATCAAATGCTAGGCTCTAAACAAAAAGGACTCGTCTTTTATCAGCCGCAACTATGTTATAGTTCTGTTCCTAGAAAACCATGCCCAATTATGCGTCTCCACGAGAAACAACCACACGAGTGAACAGATTATAGGCTGATATTGCCAGAATCAGCCCAATCCGACTTCCTATGCACCAATTGAGTAATGGAGAGGAGAGAAATAGTTGCAGTCGACTAAATTATCTTCTCTTTTTACGTGTTGTTTCTCCTTTTTTATTTTTTATTTTTTTTATTTGGCGTTTCCCTGGACTTGCTATTTGCCCTTTTTTTGTTTTTGTTTTTGGATTTAACTAGAAGTGATATATATATATATATATATATATATATATTTTTTTTTTTTCAGGGCATGATTTTCTTTTCTAATAAATTTGTGTGATTACTTTTTTTTTTCCTTTTTTTTTGTTTTAATTAGGCATTTTAATTTTAACAAGGGCATATTACTTCCGACCAAACACAAAAGAAGAAAATTAAAATATTTTCTATCATCTCACTTTTCCATTTTTTCAACCAAACAAACTCTTAAGGCTGCTGATTCATAGGCTCACGCAGTGAAGGAGCTATCCACACACCAACATGTGTCAAAAAATGTTGACACACACACACACTACCATGTGTCACGCCGACCCTAAGTACCATGATATCAAGCCACATCATAACTCAACCCTTTAGTGCCACGTTTAACGCCATGTAAGCAAGCCAATGTTGTGTCATCACTTTCTAAGTCAACATTTGGGCCCAATTTGACATCTCTCCAACCAAACAGACTCTTAAGACTGTTGGTTCATAGGCTCACGCAATGAAGGAGCTCTCTCCACACCAACATGTGTCAAAAACATGTCGACGCACAAACACTACCATGTGTCACACCGACCCTAAGTACCACGATATCAAGTCACATCATAACTTAGCCCTTTAATGCCATGTAAGCAAGCTAATGTTGTGTCATCACTTTCTAAGTCAACATTTGGGCCCAATTTGACCTTGTGGCCGGCTAAATTTTTAAGTGTTTTCTTGGTCAACATTTCAAGAAGATGGATTTGAGCCCTTTAGCTACTTTCTATGCCTTGAAGTTTTCTTGAGAATTCTAACATAAACATTTAAAATTAAAATTCTCTTCCACCCTTATTGTAACTATCGAATTATCCAAAAATTAAAATTAAAAATATATCAGTTTTTGAGACATTAATTTACTTGGTTTTAAAGGGATAATATTTAGTTGATTATAAAAGTTAAAGGTTAAATTAACACAACTAATATTAGTTAAGGGAACAAGATAAACTTAACAAAATATTTGGAGGGAAGTAAATCAGTCAATTACTCTAGTAAATTTTCTTTTATTATGGTTTGCACAAAGAGAAGATTATATAAAGAAGACATTAATTTTATTTTAAATATCAATAATTTTAATTGATAATAAATAAGAACAAAATGAATTTTCTCTTGCTATGATTTCAGTTTCGTACAAAGGACAGATTAAAAAAGTAGAATGGTTGGACCCGGAAAAATAGATTCTAAGTTGAATTTTATTATTATTAAAAGAGTCGGGTGTACGGAGCTATTTTGACAATTGTACTGAGCTACAAAACAAGTCATAAAAAATTCAGAATTTTCCCGGAAAATATTAATGTGAATACAGCCAAACACAATAACACGCAATCAGTAATCTACTTGGCTACATTATGAGAGAAACTCCAAACTGTCCTTTCGTGTGTGGTCCCGTAAATTTGTCCTCGTTCCCTTAGTCTAGATTCTAGGGGAATCATCAAGTGCTTTCGTTCCAGACATACAAGATGTCTAGAACGAAATATCAATTAAATGTTATTTATTTGATTTTGTACTGTATATACATGTTCTGTCTTATAGCCGTTTTTCTCTTAGAGATGTAAAATTGTTAATTAAATTTTGTTGTTGTATTTACATCTCTTTTACAAAT
This sequence comes from Quercus wislizeni, assembly GCA_023055345.1. Classification (NCBI taxonomy): domain Eukaryota; kingdom Viridiplantae; phylum Streptophyta; class Magnoliopsida; order Fagales; family Fagaceae; genus Quercus; species Quercus wislizeni. The sequence goes on along the minus strand of JALGQJ010000031.1, from coordinate 1,823,443 downwards.
TGCTAGGAAAATTTTATTAATACATACTCAGCACTCAATCATAATAATTTTTTTTGGGTGAAAATAATTTATAGTTTCAAATGAGTTAGATTTTTATTGGCACAATTTTTTTGGAGCCTTCATGGAGGTCGGGAAATATGCAAAACTTACCTATATTTTTTTCTATAAAAAAGAATTATTATTTTACAATTTTATATATATTTTTATACAATTTTGGGGGGTTTTTCGCTTATGCAACAGGGGCTTTTTAAAACCCTCTCAAAATTTTGAAAGACAAGTACGACCTTAGACCTAAACCTTGAGCCGGGCCTATTTGTAGCTCAGGCCAGCAGATTTAAAAAAAGAAAAAAAAAATTATGGGCACACACTCCAAAACAAGAATTTATTTATTTTATGAGAGAAAAATTTGAAGACTAAATAAAATAGAATAATTTATGTTACAACTGTTCATAGCAGATTATAAATGATAAAAAAAGAGAGGTAAATTTTTATAAAAATGATAAAAAATAAATTATAATCTAACACATAAGATAATTATAGTAAAAATTGTGATATTTTATATAGAATTAAAATTGCTATTTACGAGAGTAGCTCTCCTCTTAGAGTAGAGTGAGCCCTCAGTAGGACCCATGATATGTCTATATTTGTAAGAGTAAAGAGGACTCCATCCAGAAAAAAATAATTTCTAGCAGCCACTCGCAAGCCAAGGGGCCAACAATCATGAGATCCACAATCTTTGTTGATTTGGCTTTGAAGAATGAAGATTTTCTCTGCTTCACTTCATGCTCAAAACCATGATCATTATTCACCAAAAAGAAATGATGACTACCATTGGATTCCTTGGCCACACATTTGGAACTATATTGGGATATCATTATCAATTGACTAGAGCAGTTTTGTTGTGTGTGTGTGTGTGTCTGTTTTTAAGTTGAAAATTAAAAAATGAATAGCTGAGTTAATGAAATTCATTCTCTTTATGGTAATAACTAGATTTCATAAGCTAACAAAAATGAATTAATTAGTCACTTCAAGCTCACATATAGTCGCTTTTGCTGGTTATTACACTAGTGGTTTCTCAATCATTGTTCTTGGAGGACTCCATTTGGTCTATATATGGAAGTACGAGGTAAGGGAAACAATTACACTGTAGAATGGGGGGAACATTATAATTTTTTCCTAACATTTTCCTATTGATTTGGTTTTGGTGAAAAATGAAGGAAAGAATATTGGGGGGAGAAAGGTGAGGCAAGAGTGCCAACTTTACAAGGGCATGACATGACATAGAATGGTCCTATTAATCCCCAAAAGTGGGATAAGTACCCGTCTACATATTCACTAATATATATAGGATGCTTTCCATTTCCTTTTATGTTTTACAATAAATCATATATTAAATTAATCGTAATGCAAAAACTAGAGCTGACAAACAATAATGATAATGTTACAGCTCGAGTCTATCTATGACTGAGCATTCGTCTGAACATTTTGTGAATAGTCTCTAATTAAATTAATTAAATCATGTATGTGAATCGTATGCAACCTAAATTTCTATATGCCACAATAGCCATAGCAGCAAGAACGTAGATTATTTTATCTTGAAATTTTTTTTTGGGAACTTGAAGCTTTGGCCATCATGCATGGCGGTGTATAATTTTAGGATAAGGAAATTTGCTAAATTTTCCCCCTTCCCTTTGGTTTGAATCTAGCAGTAGTATGGTTCACAAAATTTCTCTTTAAAACCAATGATCAAAACGAAAGGAATATTAACAGCTAAAAAAGAAAAACGAAAGGAATATTCCTTTTTCTACTATTTCCATGACTTCTAGATCAACAAGACTGTAGTTTTTTTTTTTTTTTTTGTGGGGAGAATCATAAAAAATACTGTAGTAATAGAATAACTCGTCAGATACAGCTTTCTAGAGTATACAGACTAATTACATATGACAGTAAAATCTGTGTTGGAACATTTTAATATTAAAATGTAATTTAAAAAACTAATTATTAAGTAATAATAAGTTGGTAAATTAAATGAGAAGAAGTGAGAGTTTCATTTGGTTAATGATTCTTAAGTGATGAATCGCGTTTTTAGTAAAAATCTAAAAATCACATTGATAAAAGAGGGAGTTATTAATTAATAAATGTTTTAATTGTTATTGGAGTATAAATAATAAATTATAATGCAAGGAAATTGGATTTAGTCTATTTAGGCTGTGTTTGGATTCACTGAAGCTGCGTCTGCGTCTGCGTTTAGTTTTTTTTTTTTTTTTTTGGTTTTCACACGTTTTGAGGAATGCGGCTACTGTTTATTGAACAGTAACCACAAATGTTGACTTTTCAACCATGAACAGTACATTTGTGCACTGTTTACGGACCCACAAATTTCACTTTTCAGAAACTTTTTCATTAAAAATGGGTCCCACGATACTATTCACACATTTAAAAATTATTTTACTATAGTGTTTTCAGTTTTCAGTTTTCAGTTTAAACAAAATAAGTTTTATCCAAACAAACCCTTAGTTGAAATTGTAAACAATTTGTTAAAAGTGTTAAAAAAAAGGTTAAAAATTAGCTGAATAGTATAATAGAATTTAAAAATAGTATACAATAAGACTCATAAATAATATATAAAAAAAAATCTCAAATTTGTGTAATTTTTATTATATTTATTCATATATCCGCCAACACTACGTATATATGTATTGAACATATTTTAGCACAAACAGTCAAACAAACACCTTCGCTGGAAAAGAAAAAAGAAAAAAGAAAGGATATTGTCTCTTTCTCACCCTCTTCTTCACTTCACATGGGATTACAAGAGTAGTCTTGTGAGTCGTACGTGAACTTCCCGAGACATTGATCACATACGGCCACATCGAATAATGCACCAAACACTCAAGCCCCACTACGTGAATCACACTGCATCTGTGTGAAACAGTGTCATTTGGTGGCATGCAATATATGGCCTACAAGGGAACGTCCTATACTCCTATTCTGCGTTTTGGGCAACCTAGGTACCTACAATTTTAACCTACAATTTTCACTCCCCCTCTCTATCTCTCTCTCTCTCATATGTGTGCATATATTACAGCGGCCTAATTAATACCAACATTAGTTTATGAAATATTTTAAAAAATATTTTATAAAAAAATATAAAGAGATTTTTATATTTTTCATAAAAATGATGTTAAATTTTTTTTATATATAATTTATTAACTATTGTTTTAAGTATACTTATTAACATGACTCATAAGAATTTTGTAATTTAATTAATGTACTTATTGATATCTTTAATTAGTTGAGATATCAAAAATTCAAATTATTCGTGTCTCAACCATAGGAATTACATAAAAATAAAAATATTTACAGAGAACAAAGAAGTTACGATCCTAACTCTACCAGCTCATTGATGTGCCTATTAAATTAACAATAACATTCTTTCATTGTATTGATTCATGTCCCTCAAAACGTAACCATTCCTGTTAAATATTCTCACATAATGCAAGATTTTAAGTTTATATATGTTTATAATTGTTGTCGGCAATACAAAAAATTATATAATTTCAAATGGATACTATACCAAAGATGAGCAAAGAGTGCCATCACTACTATTTGTGGCTCTCCTTTCCATAATTACCCGCACAACTACAAAACCATGTTTTTTTTTTTTTTTTTGAGAATCAACTACAAAACCATGTATATGATGTTAACCAGCTGTCATAAATCCCTTGATGAGAATTGGCCTTGATGAATACTGGTTTGGCTCTTGCTGCCCCATTTATTGAGCTTCCTACATTATTTATTTCAGTTAGAACATCTCTCTCTCTCTCTTTCTCTCTCTCTCACAGAGACTTTATTTTAAGAACTTGAAAAAAGCTCAAGCTGTCACATGTTCCTTTAAAGATTATGGTCCCGTTTAGTATTCGAGTTCAAATATATTTTTTTTAGTTTTTAAACAATATTACATATATTTTCACGTATTTTTTTATCCACATGTATTTTTAAAAAATTAAAAGCTGTTGTTTAAACACATATATCAAATGGACCCTATATATTCACGTTCCTTTAACGTTAACACCCAACTACCTTTCATTACATAGGCTACTTTCTCAAACAATTCTAAAAACACATCTAATTTTGTACTAAAATTCACAACTTATTAACTTGTACAGTAACGAGTGAGGGAAACTTTTTGTCCATATAAATCCAGTACTTTTTGTCACACAAGTTATAATAAGCAAATTATGAAATTGGACAAAAAAAATTATTACATCCGTACCATTGGAGCTTTCTCACTTGTATTCTACCACATGCGTGCAGAAACTACCTGCTACGACTTGTGAGAATCACGCTATATATATTTCCAGTAAAAGATTAGAGATATCGGGTGTGTTTGGATTGAACTTATTGTTGCTGAAAATTGAAAACTGAAAACACTGTAGCAAAATAATTTTTAAATGTGTAAATAATATCGTGGGACCCATTTTTAATATTTTTTAATATGTGAACAGTATATGCACAGTATGTAAACAGTGCATACACTGTTTATAACAGTAAAATTTGTCTCCCAAAGTCAACAAATGCGGGCAAAAAAAAAAAAAAAAAAAAAAATGTGAAGGGAAAACGTAGACGCGGAGCCCAAACGCCTCCATCATCACCCCTCTAAATAATAATAGAGTTTTACTAACATATGTTCTTAAAATATATATTAGTAAACTATTTTAGAAAATTTTGATGAGAAAGTAAAAAAATGATTAATTTTTTTTGACAATTTTTAAATTTTTTTAAAAAAATAAATGATTAATATATGCATAACTGTGCCCTAAGAACCCATAATAATAATATGTTCATGTTTATTTTATTTTATTTTTGGAGAGAGAAAGAAAGAGAGGTTCCATATTGCAAACTAGACTAGAAGGTAGTGATGAGTATCAAGACTTGAAGTGAAAGGACCTCGACTGGTCACGTAGGCATCTTTTGGTAGGTCAAGCGAATGGATTTTGTTGATAATTGATGAACAAACAAACAAGAGAACGAAGCTGCATCGAACCTTGGTTTTCCGAACGTACATGACATGTGAATGAGATCATTCTTCTGCCTAGTCCTTTTCAACCTTTTTTTTATTTACTCTCTTTCTCCCAAGTTCCCGAAATACCCTTTTTGTATCTCATATGTTACCTATGTAATCATGACACCTTACAATCAGACAGGAGTGATTTCATTCACACGGGGCTACTTATACAGACAAAAGCTGATTCCAATCTCTTTTTTTATAAATCCTATTACACTTTTCACTTGTAAGGGACTTTTTGTAGCACGGATGTAATTAAATATATTTGATCTTTTTTTTTTTCCCCAAGTACTAATGGTATTTTGAGATAAACATAGTTTAAATTCTCCTCTTATTTGAAATGTAAATTTAAAAAAACATTTTTTTTTTGAAGACTTTATATATTGGGACGTATGTGTATGCAATTTATGTCTTATGTGAATTCTGTAACTATATTTAACTTCTTTTAATTATTGCCATCCACCACGAATTGGACATGATCCATTTGTCTTTCAAATCCTTATATATCTCACACACAACATTAAATTTTATTGATATATTTTTTTTTCTATAACAATGAACCATATTGAAGTGTCTTCTAAAAGAAAAAACTACATTGAAAGGTGCATATATATATAATATTCTTCCACACACATATACTTGTTATGATTTTAGTTTTAAATGATACTAGGAATATTATGAATTTTACCAAATAAGGTCTAGAATTGATCCTACAAAAGAGATTTTAAATATTTTTTATTAGGTTCTTGAAGTTTACTAACCATATATGTATATATTTTGTAATAAAATTTATAATAATTTTAGTATATATTTAATTTTTTAAGTAATTGGCTTCCATGATGATTTGAGAATTGGGTGTTTCAAACTTTCAATTCAAAAGGTGGTCTTCAATGTGTGGCACAATCGAGATAAATCACCTTTGAACGGGGGCCCTCTCAAGGAAAATGCGTGTTTCCATTCCCCAAATCGTGGCATATCTAGTTTACTTTTTATTTATGTCATTGTACGATTTCACAAGGAAGAACAAGAAAGATACAAATAATGATTCTCAATCTTTCGTATTGTGTCTTTTTATCTGTTGAGATATGTGCTATATTGCTATTTTTTTTTTTTAATCAGTCTTGCTCCTGTCATCTCATTCATATATATATATATATATATATATATATATATATGTATGTATATATAGCTCTCAGCTCATGCTCACTAGCATTTTTAATGGAGCGGGGTGCACAACTATGGTTCATCCGAATCTCTACTCTCGTAAGCTCAGGCTCAACGAGTATGGTGTCACTATAGTCACACCCAGATGAAAGATGCCAACTCAAGTTGCCCCATACCTATTTTTTTCATTAAAAAAAAATTACCTCCAAATGATAGAACAAACATACACATAAATAATAATAAATTGTAATCCCAGTCATGAGCAAATTGGTAGTCAATTACTCAATTTAATTTTAATCACTCTCATAAATGTAAAGAGATTTATAATATAGAAAGAAAAGAAAATAATTGAGATTGACATTTTAAAAGAGATTAAACTCTATAGGGATGGGGGTGTAAAACTCATGTTTTACCCCATTCAATAAGTGATTGCCACATCAATATTTTACATAAAATTCAATATATCTTACCACATTTAATAACATCTCGATAGATTCTCAATTTGGTTGGATTTATATATGGGTATTAGAATTGATTAAGTGTGATTGTATTTATTCTTAAATATGTGATAAGATGATGTGGCATATTGGGATTGGAAAGGTAAAACATGAGTTTTACACCAAGTTCTTATAGAATTTGTAAGGGCCAGATTTGACTTGAATCCAGTACAGGAATGGACCTAAGTCCAAAAAGCCCGAATAATAAATTTGTAGAGAGCAGGAGAAAAAGCTAGTCTGAATCTAGGATAAAGATATTGGCTTATAGTGTTAAAAAGAAAGAGTTATACGCGTACATATACAGAAAGTGTCCTCGGACATGCCCTAGTACTATGACGGAGAGTACTAAATTCTTCATTTTTGCTGTTGTATTTCTTCAACCTTTACGTTCTTTCTCTCTTTTTTTCTTTTCCAATCTCTTTTTTGCTGTCCCCTTTTTCTTCGTCTTTCTTCGTATTATATACTATGGCTTTTTTTACCATTTCCTCCATCCACATATGGATTAGGTGTTGAAAGTCCTTTTTTTTTCGCTTCTCTTGCATTTTCTTGAATCTTTCATTCTTAGCTGTAAGGCTGCGTGTTCACTGTTCAGGCATCACCTTCACATTAATGCGGCCAGAGGGTTAGCTGGGCAGCATTTAATGCGGAGGCAACAGTACCCCCAGATATTTGTTTTCTCTCACTCTTATCTTTTATTTGATATTTTCTCATTCACTTTGTTGCAAGGTTTGTCCGAGGCGTTATCCTAAGAGACCGACAAGTCTACTGGCCACCTCGGACAGACTTTCCGAGGTGATAATTGTCCTCGGACCCGGTCAAATCCTTTACAGGCATTCTTTACTTCTTTTCGGAGTGCAACTTTCATCTCTTCCTTTACTGGTCGTCCTCGAATACTCTCTTATCCTCGGACTGGATATTGGGCCCGGCCCTTTCTTATGCAGTCTGTACATATGGGATCAATTGGCCCCTACAGAATTTAATTTCTTTTTTTTAAAAAAATTTTAGAAGAGATTAAATTCTATAAAGATGTGGTGTAAAACCCAAGTTTTATCCCTCTAATCCCAATATGCCACATCATCATATTACATATTAAAAAATAGGCCCAACCACATTTAATCAATTCTAATACTTATTTAAAAATTCAATTTAACTATGAGTTTATTGTGAGATATTTTTATGTGTGGTATGAAAATCTCTTATTAGATGGTATAAAATATGGGTTTTACACCCTATCCTTGCCAAATTCAAACTCTTTTTGGAAAATTATCCAATTTTTCTATGTTTGGTGGCACTTTTAAAATATTTTAAAAAACTATCAATTGACTTCCCTTATTTAACTTCACATAAGTGATAAGACAAATGATTTTTTTTTTTCTTATTTAATTTCATGTGAGATATAATTGTTTTTTAAAGAATTTTTTTAATATTTTTTTTATTGAAGTTTTTCAAAGAATTTTAGGGTAAAACAATTCTATCTCATTCTCATGACAAGTCAAATAAGGAAAGTTAGTAAATAGTTTTCTTTTGATCAATTTTCTTTTGATACTACCAAACACAGTAAAATGCAAAAAATGATCTTCATACAAGGTTTTCTATTGAAACAAACATAAACTATACTAAAATCACACAATAAGGCAATTTCAACATTTATGAAATTGGTACTTAATTTTCCTCAAATTTATGGGTAATAATGATGGATTTTTGAGTTTACACAGTTTTATGTATTCAATTTGTTTATTTATAATAGGTTTTAGTTAGTTACATTGGTAAAATTTGTTCTCGTTGAACAAGATATTTGGAGTTCAAATTTGACTTAAAGCCAAAATCTTATTGATCTCTTGACTAGATAATAAGAAACAATTTTTATGAAGCAAATTCTTAAACTGAAATTATATTGTATCTATAATTTTTTTAAAGAAAAAAAAGTTGTTTTTTTTTAGAGAGAGAAATTGTTAGTTGGTATGATCAAGTGCTCTCTTACTTTTTTGGAGCATGCAGCGACTACATATTCAAAATAAATAAATAAATAAATAAATCAGTGACTAATTACCCCGTAGTATATATTCAGCTATTGCATGCCGGGTTTTCTCTAAAAAAAAAGAAAAAAAGCCACTGCATGCCAGTGGAAAAGTGTCAAAATCACAGTGATAACCATGTGAAAAACTTATATTGGTATTGGTGCTACTGCAAGTTATCAAAAACTCCATCTAAAAGGAATATGTTAAGAAAAGTTTGATAATAAGACTGGAGCGGCTGACTATAAATCTCTTACGTTTTATGGAGGATGAACTAAAAAAGTGCACAGGTGTTGAATAAGACTGGACTGCCTGCACTCACTTTTTTCCCGCAGTTCAACTTAGCTTGCCTTTCACCGCGACTCATATATATTGCGTCGAGTCATTTCACTGTCGGAAAAAGTTCCGGGAATTTTTTTGGACTAATTGGTTTAGTTTGTGAGATATTTAGATTTAACATAGATTATTATTATTATTATTATTATTATTATTATGTTTTTCATTTCAATTTTTTGTATTATTGCTTAATTAAATTGACCATATTAAGCTACGGGTAATTAGTGGACTTTTTTTTTTTTTTTGGGGAGAAACCAAACATTGTATTTTATTAAAAGAACTCAATTAATTAGAAACATCAAAAGAAACTAAAAGATCATCAATCACAAGACCAAACACCAACAGGCCACCCTCAAAGACAACCTCCCGAGGGTCAATCTCCATAGCAAACTGGACTGCTCTACAGCTTTGGACTTCCTACTTTCTTTAAAGTAAAGTATCTTGTCAAAAACGTGTGATAAATTAATACTTAACTCGAGATGAAATTGATAATATGTATATTTATGAAAATATAATTTAGGCTAAAATGTAAATTGTACCCTTTAAGTTTGACTGAAATTAATTCACTCATCTAACTTTACTTTCGTTTAATTGAGTTCTATAAGTTTCAAATTTATTTTGTTAGATTCTAAAACTTTAGGAACTAATGTATTAGAATTTCAATTTGTATAAATTGGCAAACTATGATAAAAACATTTAATCTAGGTTTAGACTTGTTCAAAGTTTGGTTTAATGTAAGTTTGAAATCGAGTAATTGCAAGAAATTACTGTTTAATTTCTGCAAGGCTCGATTGATCGAAGAATAGACTCGATTGATCAAAAATCGTGGATCAGAAATTTTTTGCAGAATTTCTAAACGCAGCCCAAGCCCATATGACTTGTAGGGTTAAGTGTTTCACTCTTAATATAAAAGAAAAAACTTTAGTTACGCTTGAGAAGTCTTTGTTGAGTTGTGTGTTGAGTTTTTTGTGAGATCTGAGAGGTTTGTACCTTCAAACACACATATAGAGCTATCAAGATCAAGATTCACATCAAGAACTTGATGGTTATTTCAGTTGCTGCATAAAGAACATTTAAGAAGATCTAAAACCTTTGAGTGGAGTCTTAGAATCACAAGTAGGAGAACTCGTGGTTGTTGCAAATTAAGGAAAGAAGTAGTCATTGGACTCGAAACTGTCACGTGGTCGTGGTAGTAAGTTTTCTACACGAAGTAGCAATAGGATGTTAGTGGTCTAAGTCTTATTGTACAAACTTCAATTCTTTCATAGTAGATCTATTTTTACATTGAGAATAGTTAGGTTAAATTCTCCATAGATTTTTTACCGGTTTGGTTTTCCTGGGTCATTAGATCTTTGTGTTCTTTACTTTTCGCATTATATTTGTTTTGCTCACAATAGTTTAACTTAGTCTTGAATAACAAACTTGTTAATTAACTTGGCTTAATATTAGGTTAAACATATTCATTTAGGTTTTTCTCCCATTTAAAAAAAAAAAATTCTGTTGAGTATGCAATTAAATAATGAAAAAAAATTTACAAAAAAATTTTCATATAAAAAATCTATGAAATATTTTTATTAAATTTATAGATTTTTTTCATGTGAGAAATTTTTTTTTTTTAATAGCAATTCTTTTACAAAATTAAAAAAAAAAATGTCTTAATTGAATAAATTTAAAACTTAAAGAACTCAATTGAATAAAAGTAAAGTTAAAGGATTGAAATGAATTTTAGTCAAAGTTAAAGGATGTCATTTGCATTTTGGCCTATAATTTATGTACACCTTGTATTGTTTCTATTAAAGCAAAAACAATAATAAAAAAAAATTAAAAAAAAAAAGATATAAAAGGAGAGAAAAAGAAGAAGAAGAAGAATTAAAGTGGTTGGACTCTACGGCTTACATATACAAATAACTGCATGTTTACTATTTTGAACCATGTATTACATTGAATGCAATGTATAGTGTGGGGGTAAAAGGCCAGGTAACTTGAATTTGTGCATATGTTGGGCCAAGGGCCCAATCTGAGAACTCGAGGTAAACCGAGGATAAGAAAAACACTTCCGAAAGGCTCTGTGTTAGTAAGTAAAGGAATGGAATCCAATCAGAATCATCCTAGGAGCGGTTTGGGAAAGAACCCCTCCTCAGCTAGGTAATGCCGAGGAGAAAATGTGTGGTCTGCCATTAAGAGCGATACTCCGGACCATTCCGTGAAACAAGATAAGTGTTAAGAAGGAACAAGACAAAGGAAGACCTAAAAATATCGAGGAGAAAGCTGCTACCGCATTAAATGCTATGCAACTAACTGAACCATACTCTCCAGCCTTATAATTACTCCAAAAGACTTCTAGAGGGGGTTGATGGGACAAGTATTAGTGTAAATCATTAACTGTCTACGTGTAGGGTAAAGATGAAGGAGAAGATGTAGTATAAATAAGGGTAGAGACCCTAGAGTAAAGGGGGGGGGGGGGAACAAGGAAAAGAACTCTATAGCAACCTAAATTGCACTTGTATTTAGTTTAGGCAATTTATATGAATAATCCCCTCCTCGGACATGAATGCTTGTGTCTTCAGATAGCGAATTCATTCAGCTCTATGCTCCCTGCTCTTGCTTAATCATCTTCCACATCCATATTAGCCGTTACTCGACTCATTAGGGCCCAGTTCTTTGACCCACTTTCTACAAATTCATTGTATTGGACTCATAGGACCAAGACCCCATATAACTTGAGCTTGGGTCACAAATTGTGACCCTACAATTGGCGCCGTCTGTGGGAAAGTACTTGTGCATCAGTGAGTGCAACGATTAAGGATGATAGAATCACAGTTCTAGGGGTTTTTGACATCAAGTACATGCCTCATACCTCTGTCATGGGCCAAATCCTTGCGAATTTGGTGGTCGAGTTCACTGAATCTCCATGAGAGGAAGTGGCAACAACATATTGCATGGATGAAGAATCGGTTGGCATAACCTCCGTGAAAGAACCTTCATTCTGAAGGTATATGTTGATGGTGTAGCAAGTCAGAGGGGCTCCATTGTGGGGCTAGTTCTGGAAGGTATCTATTGATACTTTCTAATCTTGCCCACCGTGGGGCTAGTTCTGGAAGGTATAAATTGATATCTTTCTAATCTTCCTAAGTGATTAAATAGAACCTTAACTATGTCGGGTTCTTTAGACCTCCTGCTTTAGGGAAATTAACACATACTAATATCTTTTTAAGTGCTTAAACAGAACCTAAGGCGTGCCTAAGTCCTCGGAACAGACGCTTGGGGGAAATTAACACTACGACGTCTTTCTAAGTGCTTAAACAGAACCTACAGCGTGCTTGGGTCCTCAGACTAGACGCTTAGGGGAAATTAACACTATGATATCTTTCTAAGTGCTTAAATAGAACTTAAGGCGTGCCTGAGTCCTCGGACCAGATGCTTGGGGGAAATTAACACTACGACGTCTTTCTAAGTGCTTAAATAGAACCTACAGCGTGCCTGGGTCCTCGGACCAGACGCTTAGGAGAGATTAACGCTACGACGTCTTTATGAATGTTGGACGTAACCTAAGTACACGATGGTCCCCTCGGATCACCTGTGTTAGATTCAACATTCCTTGATGATTGCACAATTCGCAGCATAAGCACATGGTCATTTTCCTTCTTAGTTCTATGTAGCCAGTTTGTTTAAGTTAGCAGCCGTATGCTATTGTCGGCTTTGATAAAATCAGGGTGACAACTTTTCATTGGCGTCAACTTTTTAAATCCCATCAGAGGGAAAAATAACAACATCCCCATTTATAAAATAATTATTGTAAAGAAAAGAAAGACACATGAATTAAAAAGAGCAGTCCTTTTTATTAAATAAAGGAAAGGTATATCAAATACAAAGCGGCCTAGGCAGACTTGTTTTACAGCTAATTACAAAAGAGAAAGTTCATCAGAATGGTAGATCCACAATCCATTTCTAGCAGCAGTCGAGCAGGTATGGATGGTACCAGCGACGAGGAAGAATAAGAAGTGGAATGGTAGATCCACAATTTTGTTCTAGCAGCAATCAAGCAAGCATGGATGGTACCGGCAATGAGAAAGAGGAAGAGGCAGAATCGCTTGATGGGCCCTCTTTTCTCCTAACTACCGGATGTTCTGCTATCAAGGTGAGTCCCAAACTTTGTCGCACCAAAAATCTAACATGATCTTCCTCCTTACTCAGTTGAAAGGTAGAAACATCTTTGGCCTCGGCCTCTGCCTCCTTTGCCTTAATTGCATCATCTTGGATCTTGACGACATCCTTGATTTCTAGGGAGGGCTTGGTTTCCTTGCCTTTGTCCTTATCCTTGGCGATCCCATTCCTAAGGCTTTGACTATCATCCTATCAAGGTCAATGAGAAGGTCTGTAGGAATGGAGAACTTGGGATTTCTTGAGAACTCAAGAATTTGCAAAAATGAGGAAGAACGATTCCCTTGGGTGCCTTATATAGAAGGCAAAGTCTAGTGGGAACTAGTTCTCACAAAATTCAAAAAAGGAGACGAAGAGTTATGGGCAGGATGAATCCAGCTCAAATTCCAATGAAGCCCTCAAATCGTTGGATCCGCATCGTGTCATTTAAAACAAGGAACATGGATCCATAAGAATTTAATGAAAGCGCACCTCGTATACCGAAACGTTAAGGACGCGGCTTGGATAGTTCAAAAGATGCTTTACATTCAGGAGTGGTAAAAAAGGGGCGAGAGGGGGCAACTATCACATCGAGATCCTCCTTTCCCCTCCATGGAGTAGGAAAAAAGGATCTCGAGGGGCTATTGTGGGGGTAAAAGGCTAGGCAACTTAAATCTGTGCATATGTTGGGCCAAAGGCCCAATCTGAGAACTCGAGCTAACCCGAGGACAAGAAAAACACTTTCGAAAGGCTTTGTGTTAGTTAGTGAAGGAATGGAATCCAATCGGAATCATCCTAGGAGCGGTTCGGGAAAGAACCCCTCCTCGGCTAGGTAATGCCGAGGAGAAAAGGTATGGTCTACCATTAAGAACGATACTTCGGACCGTTCCGTGGAATAGGACAAGTGTTAAGAAGGAACAGGACAAAGGAAGACCTAAAAATATTTAAGAGAAAGCTGCTACCGCATTAAATGTTTTGCAACTAACTGAATCGTGCTTTTCAGCCTTACAATTACTCCAGAAGACTTCTAGAGGGGGCTGATGGGACAAGTATTAGTATAAACCATTAATTGTCTACGTGTAGGGTGAAGATGAAAGAGGAGATGTAGTATAAATAAGGGTAGAGACCCTAGAGTAAGGGGGGGAACAAGGAAAAGAACTCTATAGCAACCTAAATAATTGTATTCAGTTTAGACAATTTATATGAACGATCCCCTCCTCGGACATGAATGCTTGTGTCCTCGGATAGTGAATTCATTCAGCTCTATGCTCTTTACTCTTGCTTAATCATCTTCCACATCCATATTAGCCGTTACCTGACTCATTAGGGTCTAGTTTTTTGATCCACTTTGTACAAATTCATTGTATTGGGCTCATAGGACCAAGACCCCATATAACTTGGGCTTGGGCCGCAAATCGTGACCCTACATATAGTATATAAGAATACATAGTTTGGAGTTACATTTAAGATGATAACTTTAAAATCAAGCTGGTATTAGGTATTACAAACCATTGTAGGCCAAAACCATGGTCTATATTATAGTATCCCTATATATATTTCAATAATATGTATTTGCAATATTGATTTTGAATTAACTTTAACATATTAATAAAATTTATTGTTACAAAATAGACTAAGGTACTTTTTTGTTTTCTGCAAAAATTGGAGTTATTTTCATTTAGGTCATTTAAGTTTCAAAATATTTATTTTTGTTTCTTAGGTTTGATTTCTTTTCATATTAGCTTTTTGTCCATTTTTATTAGTAATTTCGTGACACCTGCCATTATATGGGTGACATAGCTTAATGGATACCACTTATATGACACTTAACGGTCATATTACTAATGACCCATAATATTTTCTCACGTCAATGACCAAACTAAAAATAACCCCAATGTTTAATACCAAAAATGTACTTTAGTCTTTATAAGCATGAAAGTTTCTTAAGAAAATAAGATAGAAATTCTTGGTATTAGTAACAAATTTCATATCATATATTATACAGTAAAATGTTATGTCTTTACACAAAAGTAAATAATAAATTTTTTTTTTTGCTTTCTTTCTCATTTTTTTCTAAACAAATATCATATCATATACTATATAGTAAGAAGCTATGTCTTTACAAATTGTGGTTGCCCCAATGTGAACATCCTCCATTTTCTGCCTTTATATTTCTTATTTACATTAACAATTTCCATTCATAGGAATACACAGTGAATATGCATTTGTGTGCTTACAAGGTTTTCCCGTAGAAATTGATTACAAAATGTATGCACGTATAGTAGGTTGATGTTTAAAATATATGTCAATTTCGGATGAGAATCAATTAATTTAATTAGTTCTTAGCTTAAGAATCTACTTTATTCATTGTGATATAAGTGATCTAGATTTTACCATGTTATTAATATTTTAAACATATATGTACTAAAATAGTGTTAGTAAATGATTATTTAAATTATTGTTGAGGTAGAAAAACTTAATTTATTATTTTCACAATGATGAAATAGGGTTCTAAGGAAATTAAAAATTAATACTCCCTCCGTCTCACTTTTTTTGTCATGTTTGAAAAGTCAAACTTTTTAAGGGAACACCATTTATTGTCTTGTCTATCTTTTAAAAATGTATAAGTTTCCAAAACTATCCTTAAAAAAATTTATTAAAAAATTGAATTAGTAAATTAATAGGGGTATAATAGGAATATTAGTAAATTAATGACTTTTATTTTTAGAAATAGGACAATATTTTGGAATATCTCAAAATGGAATAGATGACAAAAAAAGTGGGACAGAGTGAGTAATAATTAAGAACTCCATGATCCAATTACCCTAAGAGCTCTAGTGATTTTGACAACATCCTGTATTAAGATCCTCTAACATTCTTAAGGTGACTCCACCATGACTTTTTTGAAATCCTATTCTTCCATTTTAGATAAGTGCATTAAATATTGCCATCTCATCAATAGTTTAAATAGTTATCAAAATAGTGATAGTCAACATTTTTTAAAATGCTATTGATGTGGCAAAATTTAATCCACTGATTTTAAAATGGATGGATAAGATCTAATAATTGTACGGTAGAGTTACATTTAAAAATTAAGTGAATCATAAATCCAACTAATTGTGGGCCTAGTTATTGTTATATTGCCACTCATCATGAGATAATTGATTTGATTTGTTTACCCATTAGATTAGAAGAAGATGAAAAGCATTAACCTTTAGTCCTCACATTTTGGATATGACAAACCGTACGCGTACGGACAAGCTTAATCAAATTTAATAATAATGAACAAAAAAATGTCCCCAACCCAATCACATAAGTCAGCAAATTGTAAATTACGTGTGCAGTTAGGCTGGTGTCCTAGAATTATTTTATGAAAAAAATCTGTAAATACCTTCTCAAATATAGAATGACATTGAAGTTCAACCCATAAATTTATCATAAAGTTAAGTAGGAAATTAAAATGCCAGATTGGATCAAAATTGGAGGGCAATCTGGTACATTCAGTAGAATTTGTCATTAACTGGTACTTCATATCTTCGCCAGGTTCCACCCCTCCGCTTCAATTATTGAGTCTTTTTGGTACTTAGTGAGTTAGTTCTATTCCACACTACTCTAAAAATCTCTGCTCAATTTTTCATTATTTCCCTTATAAAAAAAAACCACCTCCCCCTCTCTCTTTCTTTCTCACCAACCAAACACCCTCTCTCCATGGCTAGTGAGCAAGAAATCTCACATGCTTCACGCATGCACCACATGGCCGACGATGACAACAGCAATAGTGAAGAAGACGAAGAAGAAGAATTAGCATCAGAAGAAGAAGAAGAAGTGGATGATGAAGATGACGATGAAATTGAAAAACAAAGCTCTCGTGGTGCCTGTGAAAACATGTACTTCATGTTCGGGTCTCGCCGGAGGGGAAGGTGGTCATGGGGACAAGTCTTGGACCCAAGAGCCAAATGGGTCCAAGAATGGAACAGGGTGTTCCTCCTCGTGTGCGCCACTGGTCTCTTCGTAGACCCTCTCTTCTTCTACGCTCTCTCTATAAGCGACACGTGCATGTGCCTCTTCATAGATGGGTGGTTCGCCATCACAGTCACCGTGCTACGCTGCATGACTGACGCTTTGCACGTGTGGAACATGTGGTTGCATCTCAAGATGGCCAAGCGGTCCTTCGCTGTGGAAGGAACTACTGGGCTTAGAGACACCAATGCTCGCTCTGTAGCTCTCCACTACTTGAAAGGCAAGAAGGGATTTTTGTTCGATCTCTTTGTGATTCTTCCTCTACCACAGGTGAGAATTTCGTTAGGTACACCGTACACCCCTTGTCCAATAATAAAAATAATTGTTGTCGTTGTCGTTGTTTTCATTGTTACTGTCGTCGTCATTGTCTAAATAAGTAAATAAATTTCATTATAAGTAGGATTTTTAGTTGCCACCACATTTACCATTTTTTTTTTTTTTTTTTGTAAGCTAGTGGCTGTGTTTGTGTTTGAGGGAATGACAAGTGTGTGACATGAGTTATTTTAGCCATGCAGAACAACCCTCTTACAGTGCAGTCAGACATGTGATGTGTCTGTGTCTTTTCCTCAATCATTTTTAGCAAGGGTAAAATGGAAATATGAAAGTATTTATAGAAAAATAAAATGATAAAATTACAACTCTTATTATAAAAATTTATAAAATAACATTAATTAAAATAAATATTATTGTTGCCACCTCAAAATATAATAAATAATATAATTATTTAGTGTGTTTTTGAAAGTTAATACTTCATGTTTATATAATAAAATTTGTAATATTTTTAAAAGTACTTGGTTGGAAATGGTTTTGAGCACGAGTCTTTATAATAGGAATTTTTTTTTTTTTTTTAATAAATTTCACCAGTACATCTTCTCATTTTACATAAAATTGTTAGCAGAAAATGAAACACAATTTATAAAATTAAACATAAATGATTTATCTCTAGTTATTTATTATTTATTAATGTATTTTGTGATCTTGTGTGCATTGAAGAAAACAATGGACGAACTCTTAGAGAATTTGTTCTGAATATCAGGAAATTACTAGAAGATCTATATTTACAGATAAAATTTAATCCTGAATAAATAAGTCCTGTAAATTTTAAGTTTTTTTTTTTTTTTTTTTTTTTTTTGTTGGGAGAAGATTGTAAACTTCAAGTTAATTAAAATTATTCTCTTAAATACTAATTTGAATCTTAAATATCTCCTTCAAACATACTAAGAAGTATAGGTAAGACTTTTAGTCTAATTAATAACATGCTTAGTCCTTCATTATTTTGCTCTTCTGCAGATGTATGTGTTTACTTCTAGTAATTGTATATGTAGTGTTTGTTGATGCAGAAGTAGAAGAAATACGGAGAGATTTGATGATAAATTCCTTCAATGGTTTTGAGACACTGCCTTTCAACCCCATAATTCAAACATATTAATATGCTTTATACTTCTAACAAAATAATGAACAATATTGCAGTTTGTATTATGGGTGGCGATTCCCTCTCTGCTGGAAAAAGGAGACGTTACCACCGTGATGACAGTGTTCTTAATCATCTTTCTGTTCCAATATCTACCAAAGATCTACCACTCAGTTTGTCTCTTGCGTCGAATGCAAAACCTCTCTGGCTATATTTTTGGAACTGTTTGGTGGGGAATAGCCCTCAACTTGATTGCATATTTTGTAGCCTCGCATGTAAGTTGATATTTTCAGGTGCAGTATCTTACTTTAAATTAAAGTTATAATCTTTTTAATTTGGCGCTTAGATTTTACGGAATATCTACCATGTCTTTGATTAGATTTAGATTAGCCTTTTGCTTAAAGATTAAGGGGAATATTCTAATCCATTTAAATCCCCCCATTCCCTCTAATTTTTAACAAAATATATTAAATTTATTAGTTTCGTACTTTTATTATTATATAGAAAAAACTGTACTTTTACTAAACTTTATCAAATAAAAACATGAATATTGGACAAAAACTAATCAGGACACAAAAGGTAAGACTTGAATTTACTTTAATAAACTTAACATAATAATTTTTACATTTTTTTTACCATTGTGATAACAGGTTATGGTTGATATATAATAAAAATGATGTTAGTAAATGGATCTATATGAAAATGATAGTTTACAATCATAACTTTCTATCTTAACAAACTGTGAAAAAAAAAAAATTTGTGTCTTTAACATTGCTTTATTTTTATTTATTTTTTTAACTTACATTACATTGATATCTTTACCTTAAAATAAATAAATATAAATATATAATTGTGAAATTTGTTGTTCATAAGGCTTCAATTTTTCTTTATAGCTAGAAACAAGAAGACGCCAATTCAACCGACAAAAAGGTAAAAAAAAAGATAAACAAGACACTAAGAAAAGTGACAAAAAGGTAAAAATAAATGATTCTCAAGGGGTAATAGTACAATTGGGATGGACAATCGTGATGCATGTGAAGGGAAACAGTTTCCCCTTTGCTATGACTTGCCTAGAAAACAAATTGCGTTAATTAAACACAAAAGTCAAATAATATTGTGTGTCTTCTATCCTAAGCAACCGGGAGAGATTGTCTTGTATTGATTCGAAAAGGTTGATGGAAAGGCTAATAAATATTTATTTATAGAGGGGTTCATCAAACTGTTTAAAAGCTCATCCGTTATGTATCTTTTATATTGTCTTATGTCTATATAGTATGAATTTCACATCTTCCTTCTGTACTATTCACCTATATTTAAAAAAAATAAAAATAATCCGTTATGTATTTTTTGTAATGTTTTATGTTTATAGTATGAACCTCACATCTCCCTCCTCTATTGTCTACTTATCTTTAAAAGAAAAAGAAAAAGAAAATCACTAGAAAAGTTTAATATATGAAATTCAATTGTCATTTTGCAGTTATTCTCTGTTGAACTCTTGAAAATAGGAACTAGAGTCCAATGGCCTTAGCAAAAAAATTCAATGTCTTACTAAGAATCTGCATGTGTGTGTAACTGTATATGTTGAGAAATTTAGGATTTAGTCTTATCATTGTGGTCCATTACTATTAATTTAGGTAACAGTTCAACATAGGAATTATGATGTAGCACCTTTTTCTCTTTTTGATAATCTTGAACCATGTAGTACCGTACAACTATTATGGAATAAATTCATGGGTTCAAATCACAAAGTTTATCTCAATTTTTTTTTTTTTTAAAATTTGGTTTTTTTTTTACGAAAATATTATAATTTTGGAATATCCACTTCTTATATCAAACTCATTCCTAGAGAATTAATTTAGTTATTTTTAAATATTAGAAGTTGATCTCTCAAGCTCAAGTTCTTCAACCATATGTGTCAGGCTGCAGGAGCATGTTGGTACTTGTTAGGAATCCAAAGAGCTGCAAAGTGTCTGAAAGTGCAATGCAGAGAAACAAACAGTTGTGGTTTGAGAATACTATCTTGTAGAGAACCTATATATTATGGAACAACACGAATGGTGAGCGATAGAGCTACGGTGGCTTGGGCAGAGAACAAACAAGCAAGGTCTACATGCTTAGAAAACTCCCAGAATTATGGTTATGGAGCTTATCAATGGACAGTTCAACTCGTTACAAACGATAGCCGCTTGGAGAAGATACTTTTTCCTATCTTTTGGGGCCTAATGACTCTTAGGTACTGTACTTTTGCCCCCTTCTTTTACTACTCTATTTTGCTATATTATTTCAATAGCAAGTACTAGGTGATGATGGTGTCCTTTCTTTTTCTTTTTTAAATTTCTTTTCATTCACGATTTGCTTGTGAAGATGAAGCTTTTTTTTGAGAATCGTGTGAAGATGAAGCTTGTTCCCAATTTCATTTCTTTATGAATATAATAATTTCACGTTTTATGTACTTCATGACAAAAAATGGGGCATAATAAATTATTTCAAGCATTACTTGAAATAGTGGCATCATCATGACTTTATACCCATAGGTTTGGCTTATTCGCATTGCTTTTTAGCCTCTCAAATCATCTGTGTTTTTGGCTTATATGCTTGGCTTTTCATACGTGGACACAAATTTAGGATAGACATTAACTTGTTTCAAGAATCCTTACTTTTTCAAAGCATTTCTTTTTATTTATTTATTTATTTGTTGAAATTTTTTATTAGGGTGAACTAATGGTCCGTTTAGATTCAGTTGAAAACTGAAAACTGAAATTGAAAAATATTGTAGTAAAATAATTTTTAAATGTGTGAATAGTACTATGAGACCCATTTTTAATGAAAAAATTATTGAAAAATGAAATTTATAAGTCTATAAACATTATACGGTGTGCACTGATTGACTGAAAAAAAAGAAAAGTCAAATTTTACTATTACTGTTTATACACTGCGCATAAATAGTAGATTCAAGTCTTCCAAACGCGTGAAAAAAAAAAAAAAAAAACAAAAAAAGGCACACACAAACGCAAACGTGTTTGAATCGTAGCCTAAATCAACCTTTGAAATCATTAAAATACTTTTTTTCCTTATGAGCAGCACCTTTGGCAACTTGGAGAGCACTACAGAATGGTCAGAAGTTGTCTTCAATATCATCGTTCTAACTAGTGGACTCCTTTTGGTGACTATGTTGATTGGAAATATCAAGGTAATGTAAAAGTTTAACTACACAGTAAGTTTTATATAGTTTTTATATTGATGTTGCATCATCTAATTAAATTCTATTGCACGTGATATTTTAAAGATCAATTATTTTTACATGTCCTCTTTATTTGTAAAATACCATAATAATCACATCAATAACTGTCTCATCTACAAAATATTAAATATTAATTTTTTTAATATTAAAAATTAGCTTATAGATTGAGTAATAAATAACATTAATTAATACAAAATTTGATTTTTTTTTTTTTGATGAGATACAAAATTTGATGTTTGTGTTAGGAGTAAAGCAGACTTGTAATCCAGTGTGAAGATTTCCAAAATATTAAGAAGTTATTAATTGGATTAATAAAAAAGCTATACCAAATATAACTTAATTCAAAAAAATATATATAAAAAATAATTTATATAGAATTGTGAGCTTAGAACATCATTTAAATAACGTTTTTTTTTAAAAAAATTTTTTTTTTATGGATTTTACAACAATTGAAGATCCATTGAATCTATGGGTTATCAAGAAACCTCTTCTAAATTGAAATTATGTCATCATTTGTGAATAGGAAATATTGTTTAAATCCTATCGTATTCATTGAAAAGAAGGGCATCTTATCATAACATTATAAGACCTTTTTTTTTTTTTTTTTTTTTTAAAATTTAAAAATTATTATTATTATTATTATTTTATTATTATTTTTTAATCCTTATGATAAATAGGAGGTGGGGGATTCAAAGTTCAAACTTAAGTTTGTTTTTATGAAAAAATCGAATAATACCATTGATTCACCAGACTTTTTACAACTTAATAATTGAATTAGCTAATATATAAACATGGTGTAGGTAAAATCGATGACTTGTTGACTTTAAATTAATGTGTCAACGGGGAATAAAGATGATTATTTATGAGTAAAAAGGGGAAATGTTAGTTCAGTATTTACCCATTGAGTTGAAGCACACTGCAGCGATCAGTGCCTACTTATTAGGTTATGATGATTATGATGATAATTGATAACCATCGGCACAATCTTATACGTATGGCTATGAATGCAGGTGTTTCTGCACGCAACTACGTCAAAGAAGCAAGCAATGCAATTGAAAATGAGGAATGTAGAATGGTGGATGAAAAAGAGGCGCTTGCCTCAGGGATTCAGGCAACGAGTGCGTAACTATGAGCGGCAGCGATGGGCGGCAATGCGTGGTGTTGATGAATGTGAGATGATTCGGAACCTCCCTGAGGGCCTTAGGAGGGACATCAAGTACCATTTGTGCTTGGACTTGGTTAGACAGGTAGCTTCGTATCAATATCTCCAACACCAAAATATTTCAATTGAGTTTTCAGTCTACTTTTGTGTTGCTAATATTTCTTGAGAAAAATTCCAAAAATCATAATAATAATCGCATTCTTTATTAAACCAACACCTAGCCTAATATTAGCTTACACAAAAGTTAAACCAAAATTGAACTAAAACATTTTTGGAACACACAAAATCTAGCACATACATTAAATTTTGAAGTTCTTTAAGGAGTTCACTACACAAAAGCTAGCAATTATATTATATTAAAATGGGGAAAAACATTTTTCTCTCTCTATCTTTGACGTAGTTCACAATATCCCCATTTATCTTTGAAATCAACCAATTTTTCCTTTTATATTTGAGAAATGTGCAAATACCTCTAATGAGTTATTTTTTCAGTTAAATCCAATGAAATTACAAATGCAATAATAATAATAATAATAATAATAAAAACAGGGCAATCTTCAACTTTTTCTCTCCCTTATGGTGTTCAACTAATAATTTCTTCAAAAAATTTCGTTAGATTTAACTAATGAAGTAACAAATTGGAGGTATTTACTTATTTTCCAAATGTAGAAGGAAAAATTAGTTGATTTTAAAAATAAGATGAGAAATTGTGAACTATCCTAAACATAAAAAGGTGAAAGTTCTTTTCCCCTATTAAAATTTTAAAGTTCTTAAAGGAGTGTGATATTTTTAGAAGAAAAAGTGTAAAATAGTACTAAAACGAGTCTCACATGGTTGAAAATATAAAATAATTTTAAAATTTTCTTTATAGATAAATGAGCCACTTTTTCTTTTTCTTCAATTATTAGGAACAAATGTGTCACATTATCACTGTATTTGATTGCAAAGGGAGGAAGAGAAAATAAAGGATTAAGAGAAAAAGGAAAT
This sequence comes from Quercus wislizeni, assembly GCA_023055345.1. Classification (NCBI taxonomy): domain Eukaryota; kingdom Viridiplantae; phylum Streptophyta; class Magnoliopsida; order Fagales; family Fagaceae; genus Quercus; species Quercus wislizeni. Next base: position 1,799,402 of record JALGQJ010000031.1, on the reverse strand, counting down.
GATAAAGAAAGGAAAAAGAAAATGATTCCTTTGTATATGTTTGGAAGTAAGGAGGGTAATGGAAAAAAAAAAGAAAAAAAGAAAGAAAGAAGAAAATTCTTATCTTTAATTTGTTTAGTTTGCAAAAGAAGATAAATATGTGTTTTTTTATTATTTATTATTTTTACTTTTATACCCTTATTAAGTGGACAAGTGAGTAAAAGGCTCATAGGCAAAATTATAATTTTATAAAGCAATAAAAAGTAAAAAAATGCGGCTACTTTTCGAGAAATTATAAGGTTCACATGGTGGACAAGTGATATGGCCCACAATTTCATTAAAAAACTTCTACTTGTTTAAAATTGTTAGTTATAAATTTTTTTAAACAAAAATTAATTACTAACTCAGTAATTTTAAACAAATAAATATTTTTTAGTAAAATGATAGATAAGTGACGTGATCTACCAAAGTACTCTATCATTTATACTCATTTTCCCATTACACCTCTCTCAATTTCTGCCCAATTTGGGCGGATTAGAAAAGATGAGCCCGGTCTTCTCAAAAAAAGAAAAGAAAAGGTGGGCCCGGTGGATATTATTTGATTTGTTTTCTCTTTTCTCCAACCAGCTAAACAACGGAAAAATAATCCCTTCCCTCTTCTTCCTTTCGTTCCAAACACAACATAAAATTCTACATGATAATTAAGATGAGTTAAGTTTTTAATAAATCAGTCTTCTTTTGGATTTAAAATCAAGAAGTATCTCTGAAAAATATTTTGGGACATGGCAAGGATAACTATAAAATCATATACATTTATTCTATTTGTTTATATTATCAATTAATCTTTTATCATATTATTGAGAATTGAGAATTGAGAAGCACTCATCCATTTCAAATCTTAAATGAGTTCAATAAACTCATCACATATAATTTAAGCATATTGTATAAATTATAATAATTTTATTAAAAATGTTTTTAAAGAATTTATAAAGTCAAAATTGTTTATGAGCCATAAAATATGTATGTGCAACTCGCTGACCCAACTTGGTCCATGTGGGTTGGGCTGAAAATTTGTCAACACAACAAAACCAGATTGGATTGAAAAAACCCTTCTCGATCTCAAGGTTAGGTTGCGTCAAGCCCAGGTTTGCATTACATTTCTTGCCGATCTACTGTGCCAGTGGGGCGTGGCACAATGAGGCCCAACTAAAATGAGCCGTTAGCAAAACTAATAGAATCTTGGTCCTTACGCATTAAAAATAAAAAATAAAAGGAAGAAGAAGAAGAGTAAAGAAAATATAAAGGTAATGGTTTAAATGTGCTAAAGAGCATAGGTGATAAATTCCTTAATTGTGTTTCAGGTGCCATTGTTCCAGCACATGGATGATCTGGTCCTAGAGAACATTTGTGACCGCGTGAAGTCCCTCATATTCACCAAGGGAGAAACAGTAAGTTCCAAATTCATTTTAAAGTTATGCATATCAATATTAATATACTAAAATGTATAAAAATTAATTAAAACAAGAATTGGAAGGTTAAAGTTCAGTTCACTCGGAACATTGTTGTAGATAAGATAAGATAGCTAACTCTAAGTTTCTTGTAGATAACAAGAGAGGGTGACCCAGTTCAAAGAATGCTATTTGTAGTAAGGGGTCACTTACAAAGCAGTCAAGTGCTTAGAGATGGGCTTAAAAGTTGCTGTATGTTAGGCCCTGGAAACTTCAGTGGGGATGAGCTTCTTTCATGGTGCCTAAGAAGACCCTTTATTGAAAGACTACCACCATCTTCATCAACATTAGTCACTCTTGAAACTACTGAAGCATTTGGCCTCGAAGCCGATGATGTGAAATATGTTACGCAACATTTTCGGTACACATTTGTGAATGAGAAGGTTAAGAGGAGTGCTAGATATTATTCACCTGGATGGAGAACTTGGGCAGCCGTGGCAATTCAATTGGCTTGGAGGAGGTATAAGCACCGGTTAACGCTATCCTCTTTGTCATTCATAAGGCCTAGAAGGCCGGTGTCCCGGTGTTCTTCAATGGGAGAAGATAGACTCCGGCTCTATACGGCTTTGTTGACTTCACCAAAACCAAATCATGATGATTTTGATTTTTGATGTCAATATTCAAAAGCTGTATGGTTTGTGGATTCACTTTGCTTGGCAAAGTATAGATTTGGGTTGGGCTAAAAGTTTATATAAGCTATGTACTTCCTTTACTTGGGGAAAGTGTTATGTATTAGGTGTTGGAAATTACCCAAATACACTTTCTGAATCACAGCATATTAAGATGTTATTGTAAAGAAGTCACATACCTCCATGGTTTGATGATGAGCACCCCCATGTAAAATATTGAGAAAGATCCCCTGTTTTATCAATTGACATTGGCTGCAAGAAGAGAGACTGGCTTGTGTGTGTGTGTGGGAGGAGAACTGCTATCTACCCCAATAGAGGATGGATAGAGATAGAGAGAGAGTAATTTAATGGAGCAATTACTATTTTATTAAGGGCGAGACTTAGAACTTCCACTTGGGCCCAAAATATTCGTCCATCCTATCATGGGCCCAAAAACAAAGAGAGAAAATAGAGGCTCACATTCATATACTTAAAATGACCATATTAATCCATAAAAACAATAGAAGTGCAACGATAATGATATTTTCACAATAAATTATAGGTGATTAATTGTTAGTAATTTTAATTTGAACTTATACTGAAACTAATTTTTTGCCATACCAATAACAACCTTAACAACCTCTTACTTAGAATTTATTGTGAAAATATTATGAACATAATATTTTTTTATAAAACAATGAGTAAATAAAACATTAGATAGAACAAAGGAAAAAAACAAGGATAACCCCAAATCCGCCACAGCTTTTGTTGTACGGAGAGTAGGCTTGTTACATGAACCCAAATTCAAGAAAAAGCTTGAGGTCGGCTAAACCTACATGCATGCACCCAGCTTAGACAAAAAATGTGAAAAGAAGAAAGTTCATTTTGGTACTGTTATGGTTACTTGATTTATATGCAGCAAACATCTTGGACTTTCTCTTTAAAGAATTGTATCTGGCATTGTTCATACCGTCCATTGATATGGCTCTAATTCAAATTCTCCAATGTATACCTTTTATTTATTTTTAGTTCCCTGTTTGGTTTAGTAGTTGGTTGTCAGTAATTAAAAGAGCAATCCATGTATATTCTGTATGGCAGAGTATTGAGAAATTAAATAAATCCTTGTACAAGTGGTTTTATTTTATTATAATATTATTATAAGGTGGAATCCATTATTTTTGCCGAATAGAAAAAAAAAAAAAAAGAAAAAAAGAAAAAAAGAAACACTACTTTCGCGCACCAATCATTAGGGCCCGTTTGGTACATATGTTTAAAAACTAAAAATTGTTGTTTAAAAACTTTTGTGGAAATACGTGTAGGTGAAAAAGTGTGTGAAAATACGTGAAATGTTGTTTAAAAACTAAAAATTGTTGTTTGGAAACATTCACCATAAATTTTTTTACCATAACTGTTATGTGGCATAGTGCAATTGTTGAAGAAAAAATTGTGGGTTTAAGTGTTAGTATTGTTTAACCACTCACAGTTTACTATGTCAGGGTTTTAACAAAAAAATTGTGAAATAATTTGTGGTCTAGAACTATTTATAGCACCTCTGTTTTGTATAACATTTTTTTCTTTCCTTACCAACATTTTTAGTCTCAAACCCAAGTTTTTTTTTTTTTTTTTCATTTTTTTTTACAAACCCAAAGTTTTAATTGTGTATGACAATTGCATTTGCATAAGTTGTCTATTTATTTTGTTATTAATATCAATTAATTTTTCAAATTAGTTTTACTCTTAATCTTGTCTTTTAATCTTGGCCCCTAACCTAAATCCCTGGCTTTTGCTTGTGGCTTATTTTTTGCACTTTGAAGGAAAAATTCCCTTGAAGCAAGCTGATCCCTTTTCATCCGTTTAAAGTAGAATTTGCATCACTATAAATAGTCATGGGCTTTAAAGCAATTTTAGCTTCTATTGCCTGATGGCAACATGCTATCGGGTGGTGGCCCGATAATGGGTTAAATCACTGCAATCTAAAATGAAATATTTAAATATCAATCTCATTAATCCCATAAGTAGTATATACTATAAATCCTATTGGTTAAAAAAAAAACTATAAATCCCATCACTTGAGTTATTTTTTTGAGAAATATGAGACTATTAAATCATATAAATGTGTTGTGTATTTAAAAGTTGGACCGTTTTAGATATACAATACTGTTAGTTTATTTAAGACTTTCTTCTCTCTTCCTTTGTGTGTGTTAAAATACTTAGTATTTAAAAAAAAAAAAAAGTCATAAAAGTAAATAAGTAAAAGCAAATGAAAAGAGAGAGAGAGAGAGAGAGAGAGTCCAGAATTTAATGGTTAAACCAACATACAATAAATTAAATATGTGAATGAAAAGTAAGCAAAATTGGAATACAATTTAGCTGAGCTCATACACATGTACTACATGCATGTAATCACACGCACAGACATACAAAACATTATATTAATATTACAATGTGTTGTAAGATATAAAGAATCATTCCCATTTGCTCCGAATCTTGTCAATGTGGTTGAAATCATAAGTACTAGGCTTCCGTCCATTCGTTTTAGCACAAACCTTTCTACCAAAATATAACAACCAAATTTGCTCCATTGACCCGTCCCTTCAAATTCCTCTACTCTTTTCAAGCTCACTTGTCTATCATTCCCCCCAACCCATCCAACCCTTTCTTGCTCCCATTTCATTCTCTCAATGACTTACAAGTTTAGTCCCACTCTTATTTCTCGTCCTTCTCTATTAAAACTCTTAAACCACATCACTCCATTGGCTACATTTACATCCATAACTACTCTCCCAGCAATCGAAATCACTTCTCATGGAAGAACAACATCCACAACTACAACATTGCCTTGATTCTCATTATTTTCATATGCAAATATTTGTTCCCATTTTTGTTCAAGTTTCATCTCGTAATACATTGATGTACTCATTTGATTGTTCAATGTTCCATCCCTAATAAACATGAAAGGAGAATACCACTTTCCTACTACTATTGTTTGAGAGCTCGTATATGATAGTGGGAAGTTGAATTCTGGAAGGCGAGCACGATGGGCAATGTCTAGGCCTGGTGCACAACCTAACTGGAAATTACGGGGAGTTGAGGTGTGCACTTTCCACCCTTTTTTTCTGAGGAAATTTGGAGCTATCCCATCTGGTGTTATGTATTTGGCAACAAATGTTCCTCTTCCATGTGGTTGAATCTCAAATTGTTGGTGTACAGTGGCGTCTCCAGGAAATTTTGTCAGGGTATTCCTCAACAAGCATAAATTACACAATTTAATAAAAAGAAAATTTTATATATTGATAACAACAACAATCAAAAAATACACAAATACATAAAATTTACAATTGTCTTCTACGAGTTTTCATATTTTGAAATCTTTGCATGATAGTCTTATTATCAATACTACAAGCTACATCTTTTTCAATATACACCATTAAACAATCATTCATCCATCGATCTCCCATTCGATTGCGCAGTTCATTTTTTATATATTTCATTGCTGAAAAGCTTCTTTCTACTGTTGCAGTAGCAACTAGAAGGGTCAAAGCTAACTTCACAAGTAAATAGACTAAAGGATAAGTCTCATGCTTCCTTGTGCTCACTAACTTTTCAGCAAGTTCACTAACTCCTTGAAGCTCTAAAAAGAAGTCGTTGCTGTGCATATCAAAAATGTAATTCTACAGTTGAGAGTCAAGTGCCAAAATATCTGTCCCAAGAAAATCAGAGGGATAGAACCTAGCTAGACGAATCAACTTTTCCTTATTGAAAGCCACAAATGAATTACTTGGATTTAAGCAAGCCATACAAAGTAGCAAATTGGTATTCGCCTCAGAAAAACGATTGTTAAGCTCTTGAAGTTGCATATTTATGACTGTGTAGAATAGTTCAACACGATAATGATGTAAATTTATCTTTTGTTGAGTGTTGCGTCGTGACCTGCCACTAACTATAAATGTTTCATCCATGTTCAAGATAGAAATATTATGCGTGGTACAAAAAGAAGATACTTCAGTCAATAAAGATTCTCATTCATCTTCTCTCATTACTTGCAATCTTTACTTAGACACTTTAACAAGATCCATAGCATTTACTATATCCTAATTTTTTTTTTTTGCAATGCTATTGACAACTCATTTGTGATTCCTAAAATATTTTTCATCAAGTGTAGGGCAAAGACAAATTCAAAAGATAGAATTGACCTTATAATAAATCGAGCTTCAACTTTTTGGTCGGATAGGCCATCTTCTTCAATAATCTCAAGTACATCAACAACAGCAGAGAACATCAAAATCAAGTTCAGAATAGTCCCATAATATGATCCCCAATGTGTATCACCAGGACGTTTAAGATATGTCTCTTGATTCAAACCTTGCCCACTTCTACGTACACCATTCTCTAAATCTTCTTTAATTTTGGCAAATTGTGCATCTCGAAGAGCATCTCGCCTCTTACAAGAGCCTCCAACAACAGTTACTAAATTACTAACCACATAAAAAAATTCTGCAATGTTAATGTGATTTTTAGCAACAGCAACAAGTGTCAGTTGAAGTTGATGAGCAAAACAATGGACATAAAATACTGACTTATTCTCTTTCAAAATTAAAGTTTTGAGACCATTGATATCACCTTGCATATTACTAGCCTCATCATAACCTTGCCCACATAGCTTCGACAAACTCAAATTATGTTCACAAAGTAAACATTCAATAGCACATTTGAATGACAAAGCGGTGGTACTTGCAACATGTACAATACCAAGGAACTGCTCTATAATAGTTCATTTTTTGTTCACATAACGAAGAACGAGGGACATTTGTTCTTTCACTGAAATATCATGTGACTCATCAACTAATATTGAAAAGAACCCATTGTCAAGATCCTTGATGATGGCTTTGGATGTTTCAGTTGCAATTGCATTCACAATGTCTTTTTGAATCTCTAGGTAAGCTTGCAATTTTTTGGAGCTGTTTGCAACACTTCATTGATAGATTCATTGTGATCTCCCAAAAATTGCACAAGCTCAAGAAAATTTCCTTTATCACTTGAACCTTGAGATTCATCGTGACCACGAAAAGCTAATCCACGGCATAAAAGGAATCTTATGCAATCAACTATTGCATTTAATTGAACCCGATAATCATGTTTATCTTTATTTGATTGTTTAACCAAAACACTTTGAATGTGTTGCTTTTCCTTCAGTAGATCTTCACCCTTTTTGACAGCTTGACTATGAGCACTATTAACTCCTCCAACATGGGAATTTAACTTCGCAACTTGATTCCAAAGTTTGAATCCCTTCGTTACAAAAGTCTCACCTCCTTCTTGCTTACCAACATCTTGCCGCCCAAATAGTTAGCAATAAAAACAAAATGCCGCATCCTTGTCTATACTATATTCCAACCACTTTCTTCCTATATACCAATCAGATCTAAATCGACGGGGCTTTTCAGAAAAATATGATAGAGGGAAAACATTAAGAACAGGTTGACAAGGGCCTTTTGTTAAATAATGTCTTCTTATTTCATCATGATTATTAGGATGATAAGATGATATCTTTTGTCGTAGCCCAGGATCTGAAGGAAGATTTTCTAAGTTAAAGTCAACATGAATTCGCTTAGAAGATGAAGATGAATCTTGCACATGAGATGAATCTTGCACAGGAGATGAATCTTGGGTACGTGGTTTTCTTATCAAATATTTGTCCATAATTCTAGTAAAAGAATAAACAATAAACTATAAGTTCATTTGAAATATTAATAAAATTATTAATTATTGTTGTTTAATTGTTTCATTAATTTGTTTGTCTTTTATAAACTATAATTTGTTATATTGTTATTTCGTTAATTATAAAATTATTAATTATTATTTAGCCTAACATAATTTAATTTATTTGTCTTTTATAATGTATTGGTTAATTATACAGCTTTAATTATTGTTGTTTAGCGTAACAATAAACTATATTGTTTTAATTTGTTTGTCATTAATTATATTGCTTTAATTTGTTATATTGTTTAGCCCCTTGTATACATTACACTAAAAGAGCCTTAACATTACACATCCCATGTGCAGCACAATAATTAAAGCAGTGTAATGTGCAACACATTACATTACTTCAATTATTGTGCTCTTGACCCCATGTGTGATGTGCCCATCAGCCCATCTACCCCTACCCCACTCAATGGACATTGGATAAGCACAAGCCTCATGCTCATGCCTGATGCCCAATCACAATAACCTGCCAATCAGAAAATTTCACAAGATTCACAAATCACAATATACACAAAACGACAATTAACATCACACCAACACAGTGAACACACAGTGACCAACACAACACCAACGGATAAGATAAACACTATAGCCTAATTCAAAAAGACAAAAAAAACAGGGAAAAGCAAAATATAAATAAAGCATTGATTCCTTCGGCCAGTCAATCAGAGAGAGAGAGAGTTCATTCGGCCAGCCAAATAGCCAATCAGAGAGAGAGAGAGAGAGAGAGAGAGAGAGAGAGTTACTGAGTTAATTTAAATAAAGACCAAAGAGAGAGAGGGACATTCATTATTTTAGAATCACACTTTCAGACTTCAGTGAGATAAAGAGAGAGAGACTGAGAGAGAAAAAGAGAGAGAAATTAGAAATACCTTGAGTTGAGCACCGGAGATTGCGACTACGACTATGAGGGGCGAGGTGGCGAGCTTAGCACCAGAGGTTCGAATCTGAGCAAATCGATTTGCGATGAGGGGCGAGACTGTGACTGCGATCTGCGAGAGATCTGCCGCCTACGATCTGCGATCTGCGATGAGGGGCAAGCTACGACGACGACGACGACGGGCGAGTTACGGTGACTGAGGAGCGAGTATTGGGGTTTTGGTTTGGTTTTGCTGTTTTGGTACAGAGGCTCTATATTGGGGTTTTTTTTTTTTTTTTTGATAAACACAGTATATTGCTTTTGGTATGTTTTGCTTTGGCTCTGTAAATTGTAATCTGTATAGATTGTCTCAGTATATTAGGGATTGGTTTTCTCTGTATTCTTTGCAGCGATGTGACCATGGGTACGGTGGGTAAGTTTGATTTCTGATTCTGTGTTGGTTTTTTTTTTTTTTTTGAGAATCCGTGGGTGGGTTTGCTCTGTTGGGCTTGCTGTGGGCTTGGTTCTATTTCAAATTTTTTTTTTTTTTGGGTTTTTTGGGGTTTTTTTTTTTTTTTTTGCTTGAAAGTTGAACAGATAATTTTAGGCTTGGCTCTGTTACAAATTTTTTTTTTTTTTTCAAATTTTAGTTCAATATTTTTTTGTGTTTTTTTTTTTTTTTTGCTTGAAAGTTGAGCAGATAATTTTTTTTTTAATGTTAGGGTGTTCCTAATTTTGTGTTGAGGGTGTTCCTAATTTAGCTTAAATATAAATTTTTTTTTAAAAATTTTTTTTAGGTCAAGGTGTTCCTGGGAACACCTTGACCTGTACGTGGCACCGCCATTGGTGTATGTTGTTGGGATCCAAAGGTTCTAGTGCTAAATCATGAACATATGTAAAGCATAAGCAGCTTGGAATATTTATATGCTTCCCTGAAAAAAGGCAGTTTGAAGTTGATATATTAATATTAATATTTAATAGAAAAAAACTAACTTATTGCCACTAAGTTAACATTTCAACAATCTTCCTTCCAAGTACATATGTTTATGCTAGGGGTGTTCATCAAACTGCAAAAACCGTACTAAAACCGCCTGCAAATGGCATAACAGTGCACCACACCGCAAGTAACAGTGCACTGCACCGCATGGTGTAGTGCGGTTGGCGGTTTTATAATAAGAAAACCGCACAAACCGCATTGCACCGCACACTCTCTATATGTTAATATATTTTTTTATTTTTAATATTAAATATATTATTAATAGTTTATTAAACCCAGTTATCAAAAAAAAAATTTGATAACTCTAGCAAGTGTTGACTAGGAAAGTCAGCCCAATATAAAAGAAAAACTAACTCAATAGTTTAACACTTTGCCCAAAATAAAGGGAAAAATTAGTTTTGGGCTAAGTAGGAAAAGCCCAAATAAATTTGAAAAATATACAGGCTTCAAATCGTTCAAATTGTATTTTATACGCCATACTGCACATGTAACTGCAAAAATGAGGTGCGGTGTGGTTATGGTTTTGGCTAAACTCTAAATTGCATTACATTGCGCCGCACCGCACATGTGACCTCAAAAATAAAGTGTGGTGCAATTATGATTTTAGTTAAACCGCACCGCAAAGTGTGGTGTAAAAAATGGTCCAAAATTGCTCCGCACCGCGAACACCCCTAGTTTGTGCATTATATTTTGTGTGTGTGTGTATATCCAATGTCTTAAAATGCAATTTTCAAACTCAATTTTAGTTTGAAAATTTTGGGTTTGAATGTGAATGGTGGATTATACTTTTTCATTCTCTTTTAGTAAAGAGTGTTTTATTTTATTTTATTATTTTTTTTAACAATAAAGAGCGTTTTGGAATAATGAAAAGTGAACATGAAGAGCTCTATAATATATAGCAATATTCTGAATTTCGTTTTGTTCTGGCTGAAACGGACGAAATATTTCATACTAGTATGCAAATCGGAATGGTACACCCCTTGTTCCACCTTGGATATGATTTTAGCCTATTTTGGTGTGTTTCGTGCGTTCTGGGTCATTTTGTTAAATTTTGGCCAAAATTAAAGATTTGGCCTATACAAAACACAACATACTCTTCTCAAAAAAAAGGAAACGAAAATGCATAGCGAAGCTGGTGCTAATCAAATCGAAGAGAGAGAGAGAGAGAGAGAGAGAGAGAGAAACTTCAACGTTAGAGTATTAGGAAGAGAGGAGTTAGAGAACTAACGCTATTGTTGGTGTTGAAGCTATTGTTGGAGGCCTCTCCAATTTTGGTCAGCTCCAACTTGGAGCTGACCAAAATTGGAGCTGACCAAAATTGAAGAGAGAGAAATGAGATGAGAGAAGGTTTAGTCATCAAACTTTTGAACATAAGAGAAGAGAGATAGACAATTAAGAAAAAAAGATATTTTTGAATGAACAAAGTTTACAAACTCATTATATATATTTATACTGAGTGTGAATTTTGAAAATCTAACTGTTAGATTGTATATTCTTATTATATCCTTAATGCTTACAAAATTTTAAGAAAATCAAAGATCAATTGCTATGTCATCAAATAAATGTTAAAATTTCAAGTTTTTGTAATTTAAAGTTGTATATAAAAAATAAGTTAATTGATCAAATAATAAATAATATTTGATTTGAGTGAGATTTGATATGCATGTTAAGAATATAAGGTGGGGAAAAGACTTAGAGTGTTGAAATATTGGGATTTGGGGTGATGGGATAAGACTCAAAAATGCTAGTGCCATACAAAACTTTACAATTTTGTCACAGTGGTGAAGATGTGGACCTTCATAAATCTACTAATTTTTTTCCACTACTCAAGACTCACCATGTGATGAATTATGACAAAAATTGTGAAACTTTTTATGACACTAGCATTTCTCGATATGACTTAAAGAAATAATTGAACATAGGGAAAACACGTGACTATTTTTTTTTTTTTTTTTTGATTGGATTAGATTTCATACAGAAAAAGCCAGAGAAAGAAGGGCAACAAAGCCCAAAACACATCAGCAAACCTAAGAAACACAGAAACAGCAGCACGCAGATACAAAGAGAGCATTAAGTCTTGTCTAGCTGAAGGTGTTGCACCATAGGTGGAGAAACACCCTTCCAAACTTGGTTAGTGCCACTGCGCTTTGCGAACTGTGCAAGCTCATGAGCAACCTTGTTGCAGTCCCTTCTCAGGTGGTTTATCTGCCAAACTGAAAAAAAAAACTTAAGTTTTCACTGATCCCTTGAATAAAATGGCCAAGGCTTCCCCCCTTGTCACCTGCTGCTAGGCTTTGAACCACTGTGAGTGCGTCAGTCTCTAGCAAGATATGTTGTAGCCCCATTTCTTTGGCTAATAATACTCCTTTCTCAACGGCAATAGTTTCTGTTTCTAAACTCAAATATTGGTCAGGAAGGGACAAACACATGGCTGTGATGGTCTCACTTCTGCTGTCTCTAATGATCACGCCTATACTTGAGGGCCTGCCATCCTCTGATGTAGCACCATCCACATTAATTTTGTACATCCCCTCAGGTGGAGCTCTCCATTTTGGGATATCAGAAACTGTTCCACAGTTGCATAAGTTGGAAGCCACCTTATAGTCTTGAATAAATCTTCTAGCAAAGCTCTAAATTTGGTCAGGGGTTTGAACTTCTGCTTCAAACACTTTGAGGTTCTTGCTACACCAAAGGAACTAAGCAGTCACAAAGAAAAACTCAAGATCATGTAAAGAACCAGCTGCCATAAAACCCATTGCAATATCTGCAAAATCCAAATAATTGGATCTAAGGTTCACTGGACAATCTTTCCACTTGTCCCAGACCTGCCTAGCTGGATCACAGAAGACTAAAGAGTGTAAAATGGTATCAACCTCAAGATCACAGATTGGACAAAGAACACTTGTATTAATGCCCCTCTTGTACAGATTCAACTTTGTTGGAAGAGCATTCATACACGCTTTCCACGCAAAAATACGAATCTTTGCTGGAATTTTTAAGTGCCACAATTTCCTCCACAATGGTGTTCTTGGGTCCCCACTCGAGCACTCAGCAACCTTAACAGAATCAACCACCTTGAGAGCAATGTAGTACGCACTCTTCATAGTAAACTCACCCCTTTTATTGCCTATCCAAATAATTTTGTCTTCAGGCAAATTGTAACTCAAAGGAATATTCAGAATTGTGTTTGCTTCAAAGGGGAGAAAAAGGGACCTAACTAAATTAGCTTTCCACCTTCTGCTCTCCGAGTCTATAAGAGTTGAGACCATTGGGAAATCAGAAAAGATGCGAGGAGGGGAGATAACCTTGAAAGTTGAGGGAGTGGGCAGCCATTTGTCCTACCATATGTGGATTACTTTGCCATTACCAACCCTCCATCTAGTTCCCCTTTTAATAACCTCCAAACCATTGAAGATACTTCTCCAAGCATATGAAGGGTTACTTCCCAGCTGCGAATTTAGAACATCGCCATGGGGAAAATATTTTGCCTTATATATTCGAGCCACTAAAGAATGAGGATTGGAAATTAGCCTCCACCCTTGTTTAGCTAACATAGCTAAGTTAAAAGCTTGCAAGTTTCTGAACCCCATTCCACCTCTTAGCTTGGATTTGCACATAGTCTTCCAGTTAACCCAAGCTATTTTTGACTCCTTTTGCCTTTGTCCCCACCAAAATCTTCACATCAAACCTTCAATCTCGTCATAAAGTCCCATTGGAAGTTGGAAGCAGCCCATGGTGTATGTCGGGATGGCCTGGGCAACGACTTTTATTAGGACTTCCCTTCCCCCGCCCGAAAGGAGCTTCTCTTTCCAGCCAGACAATTTTTTCCCCACCTTCTCTTTTACTTCAGCAAAGATTTCCTTTTTTGACTTGCCAATGATTGATGGGAGACCCAAGTATTTGCTATGTCTCTGGTCTTGCATAGGCCCTAGGATATCTAGTACTTCATTTTTCAGCCCATTAGGAACATTGTGACTAAAGAAAACTGAGGACTTGTCAGCATTGATCTTTTGCCCCGATGCTGCCTCATAGATTTCAAGGATTTCAATGAGTTTTTGACATTCTTGCCTACTGGCTTTGCAAAATAGCAGGCTGTCGTTGGCAAAAAATAAGTGGGTAATCATAGGGCAACCTCTACATATTGATATTCCACTGAGCATTTTATTTCTAGCTGCATCACTTATAAGAGATGAGAAACCATCAGCACAAAAGAGAAAAAGATAAGGGGATAAAGGGTCGCCTTGGCGCAAACCCCTTGAAGGAATTATGCTTCCATAAGCCACTCCATTCACAAGCACAGAATATGATACAGTAGAAATACATTGCATAATGATATTGATCCATTTTTCATGAAAGCCCATACGTTCCATAATTTTTTTGATAAAGCTCCATTCAACCCTATCGTAGGCTTTGCTCATATCAAGCTTAACAGCCATGAAACCATCCTTCCCATCCCTTTTGTGATCAAGGAAATGCATACATTCAAAAGTAGCTAGAACATTGTCTGTAATGAGGCGCTTAGAAAGGAAAGCACTTTGGTTTTCAGAGATGATTTAAGGAAGAATAGCTTTGAGGCGATTAGCTAAAACTTTTGAAATTAGTTTGTAAATGACATTACACAAACTTATAGGCCTGAATTCTGTCATTTTCGTAGGGTTTTTTGTTTTTGGAACAAGTGCTATGTTGGTTCTATTTATTTCAACCATGGACATGCTTGAATTTAAAACATTAAGAACCATGCATGTGATATCATTTCCTACTATATCCCAATACTTCTGAAAGAAAATAGTGGACATACCATCCGGGCCTGGAACTTTTGTGGGGTGCATTTGTTGAAGAGCAGTCACCACTTCCTCCCTTGTGAACTCCTTAATCAGCCACTGGTTCATCTCGTTTGTAACTCTGGTGGGGATTGTATTTGTAACCTCTGAGGTGCGGCTAGGATAAGAAGTAGAAAACAGGTTCTCAAAATAAGATACTGCAACAGCTGCTATGCTTTCGGTATTGTCGCACCAATTCCCATTCACATCCATTAGCCCAGTAATTGTGTTTTTCTTCCTTCTCTCAGAAGCTTTGGAGTGAAAATGTTTTGTATTTCGATCTCCCAAGCCCAACCATTGAACTCTTGATCTTTGCTGCCACATAGCCTCCTCACTATCTAGTAAGTCATTTATCTCTTTTCGGAGAACATTGATTTATCTACCTAAACTCCCATTTCTATCTCTTTGAACCAAATTACTCAGGGACCTCCTTTTCTCTTGGATCTTTTTTGGGACCATTCCGAAAGCATACAGGTTCCACCTGGATAGCTCCATAACACATTGCTTGAGTCTTAAGGCCATATCACTTGGGGAGTTTAAACTCATATTCTTGCTCCACGTTTCCTCAATGACTTTCCTACAATCCCCCCTTTTAGTCCACATCGCTTCAAAGTGAAAGCGGCGTCTTCTTGGGGGTTAAGGATGATAAGATTCAGACACCAAAAGAGCACAATGGTCTGACGTGGAATCGACAATGTGGTATACACGGGCTTCCTTAAATTGCTCCATCCATTCCGAGGTAGCAAGAGCCCTATCCAACCTGATATACATTCTATTTTCTCCTTCTTGCATATTACACCATGTATAATTAGGACCATTATAACCCAAGTCCTTGAAGCCACAAGAATTAACTGCATCTCGGAACTCATCCATCTGTCTCTGAGATCTTTGCACACCTCCCATTTTTTCGTTCATAGACAAAATCTCATTGAAATCCCCAAAACATATCCACGGTAGTTGGAACTTCCTATTTAACGCTTTTAATTGGTTCCATGATTCTTTTCTCTTATGGGCTTCTGGATGTCCATAGAAGCCTGTGATTCTCCATTTGAGACCAGAATCAGCTTCTGTAACAATTGCATCGATGAAATTGCCCGCATACCCCATGATTTCCAGATTAATGTTTTCTTTCCATAGCAATGCTATACCTCCACTTTTATCTGATTTAGGGACAACCAAACCATAAACAAACCCCACTTTCCTTTTTGCACTTTCCATTGCTTTCTTTTTGAGTTTTGTTTCTGATAAAAAGACAAAATTGGGATCCCACCGCTGTATGATCTCGCGAAGGGCATTGACTGACCGGGGGGTCCCAAGCCCCCAGCAGTTCCATCCTAAAGCTCTCATAATGAAAAAACAGCTCAACACTTCTAATACAGCAAACCCAACACATCCAACCACTCGGAAAACTAAATGCCCACAAGCACGAAACACGAAGCCAAACACCCAAAGAAGATGATCCAGATAGCACCACCACCAAAAAAACGTCTAATACACCCACTTAGGGGTAGAAAATTCCTCGCGGCCAAAAGAGAAGCCCACTATTATAGCAATGCAAAGCGCAGCCAAACCATTTGAAAACTAAATACCCACAAGCATAAAACAAGGAAGCCCACAGACAGAGTTTTACCTTGCCAAGACTATGATCGCCCGACTGGAAACCAAGCACCCAAAGAAGATGACACAAAAAGCACCACCATCCGATCATCTAATACATCCACTTAGGGGTAGAAAAACCCATGCCAGCAAAGAGAAAAGCCCGCTATAGGGTAGAGAAAACCCATAATGGGGGAGGAAAACCCACAACTGGGCTGAGCACCTAGGCGGCGCGTGACCCACTGATAGGGAAGGTTCGACACCCCAAAGAGCTAGAGAAAAGCCACACACCGGTGCGTAGCTCTCGAATGCAGCAGGAAACACTCGAGTGTACGATAGCAAGGAGCTATCTATCGTGCGCCGAGAGAAAGGAACTCCTACGAGGTAGAGAGCTTTTTTTTGAAAACACGTGACTATTGAGATAGAAGAAGAGAAAGAAAAAATTGACATGGAGTGGTGGGACGGTGAGAGAAAAAAGAGAAATTAAAAATTAAATGAATAATAACTCTTTTCTTTTCTTTTTTTTTTAAGAATCTATACTATTAATAATAACATTTGCTGTTTGGATTTCATCATTTTACTACTAAAATATTCTCACACAAATTCTTAAACTCTAAAAAATAGCCCTATTATTTAGTTAAATAATTTTAAATTTAAAAACACAAATAGGTTAAAAGAGTCATTTGCTATTTTTTTAAAGGGTCATGCTAACGGGTGCTCATAGGGTAATGATTAACAATCTATTTTAGGAAAGTTTTAACACCACTTTTATGGGAAATAAAAAAGGCTATTAAAATATTTTTTTTATTTACCCATAAAAATTTTCTTTAAATGAATTATTAACCATTGTCCTAAGGGCATTCATTAGCATTTCTCTTTTTTAAAAGTTCCTAAATTTTAGACCTTCAAACTTTTATCAATTCTCACGTACAAAAATATTCTAAAAATTATGACATTATCTCTATCTCATTTTTAAACACTATTACACTAAATCCAAAATAAAAAATATAAAAAACAGTTTCAATGTACGCGCAAAGTGTATGTGATAAGTCTTGTAATAACTTATTAAGATAACTTTGGAGGCTACCTTTTATTGGAGTTTGAGTTGGACAAGTTTATAAATTTTATGGACTATTTAGATATAATCAATGTTATTAATTTCGTTTCAATTTTTTTTTTTTTTTGCTTTGTTTAGTGTAATGAAATATTTTGATAGTATTAGCCTATTTTGGTATATAATTTTAAAATTTTTTGGGGTTCCTTATACACACACACACTAGACTCATCACTTTGCACATGTGATAACTCTTTTTTATTTTGGGTTTAGTGAAATAATGTTTAAAAGTGAGATAAAGATAGTATCCTAATTTTTAGAATTTTTCTCTACGTGAGAGTTGAATAAAGCTTGAAATCTTAAAACTTAGGAACTTTTTTAAAAATAATAAATTACTCTTTTAACTAGTTTGTGTTTTTAAATTTAAAATTATCTAACTAAAAGATATAAGTATTTTAGAGAGTTTAAGAATTTTGTGATTATATTTTAGTAAGCAAATAATAAAACCCGAACAGAAAATCGTTTAATTAATGGTACATATATAAAAAATTGTAGTGAAATGGATAAAAAAGTTAAGTGAATGTTTTCACTTATTACTTGCGGCATTCTTGTAAATAAAGAAGAATCTAGGAATATTTTCTTAACTTGAAGCTTCCTAGAAGTTTCCTACTCTCTTCACTACTTGACACGTATTTTTCCATTCATTTATTCTTTCCTTATCATCAAAAAAGATCTCCTCCTTTTTCCTTCATATACTACTCCGGTTTTTTTATTTTTTATTATTTATCTATTTATTATTATTATTAATTTTTTTAGTGCATTCTCTCAATTTTTAGGTTTAAGAAGAATCAAAGTTGCATCTATCTTAATGCTTCCTCACACCAGGCAAGCATTGGCAAGAGCCCAACAAGCCTCTAGCAAAGGAAATTTCAACGACAGAGAGCCAGTGGTTCAAAGATGAAGCTGAAGGAGAAACAATGGCTTTAGTTTAGATCCAGTTGAAGGGGAAACAGTGTGGCTTGGTGTTTAGACCCAGCAAGAAGACAAAGTAGTTAGGTTCAAGAAGGGGGAAAGGAAAAGGGAAAGAAAAAAAAAGTAGCCAAAATTCATACCAGTTGAAATTACCGAAACAAACCGAAACACTTGAAACTAAGGGGCAGTTTGGTTTTTTGAAAACAATCACTCATCACTCCTCACTCAATTTTCGTCACTCATCACTCATCACTTAAAATACCATAATATCCTATACCTCACCCGTTTGGCACATGTTTTCAGCTTCTCATCACTCAATTTTTTCTACTTTTTGTGGGATTCATACTTGAGCAACATATCAGGCATTCCTGTTAGGCTACTCGCCTCACACCATTTCATTTCATTTTCTTCACTGCTCGTTTCATTTTGCCACCACCACAGTCACAGTGAAGTGCAACCAAAGAAGTACAAACAACAAAAACTCTCATCAATAAAAATTCCCCCAAACCCAAAAGCCATTTTCCATCCCTCAAAATATGCAGCAGCAAATCAAAACTCCATTCATACTTATTTACGATACACCACCAAATCAAAAAAAAAAAAAAAAAAAAAAAAACCTATGTAGAAAAATAGCTAGACCCATCTCTTACACAATCATTTTAATCAAAACACAAACCTAACAAAGCCGGATCGACGACAAACACAAACACAAACACAAACACGATCATTTCATAGATCCATTTTTTCCTCTTTTGGATTGACGACAAAGCACAAACCCAACAAAGCCGGATGACAAACACAAACATAGTCATTTCATAGATCCCTTTTTTCCTCTTTTAGATCGACGACAAAACCTGATCGAGTCATCAGATGGGTTGGTGTGGGTCTATAGAATGGGTCGGCGTGGGTTAGCGTGGGCAGGTAGATTGGAGAAGAGAGACTAAGGATGGGGAGGGCTGAGATTCTTTTGTCTTTGGGTGAGATTTTGCTCTGAAGAAGAACAAAAAGAAGAATAGATAAAGAAGAAGAGAGAAAGAAAGAAAAGTGAAAAAAAAAAAAAGGAAAAAAAAAAAAAGAGAGTGATCGGTGGGAGAGAAGGGAGTCTGACTTAACAAGACTACTGGGTCCCATGTATGAGTGTTTAATTACCAAAATGCCATCATAACTCTGTTTCCATAACTTGAAAATACCTAAAATGTGTTTTCAGTTTCCATATCTCATCATTTAAAAATCAGAGAATTGAGTGATGAAACAAAAATTAGAAACAATGCCAAACACACTTCTCAGCCATAGGTCCCACCATTTTTGAGTTATGGGTGATAGAAATAGAGTTATGAGTGATGGGAACACAAAAACCAAACAGCCCCTAAATTCTATTCCAGGCAAAACATAATGTAATACCAAAAGGAGAGAAATTCCTCCTATTTTAGCCAGAATAAATCAATAACATTAGATATAATTTATATATATATATATATATATATTTTATAGATATCCCAAATGATTTACATTGCTACACTATAATTGTCTAGCTTTAAAATATTCCGTTTTAATAGAAAAACCGAAACGGTCACCAAAATGAAATTCAAAACACTGATATATATATATATATATATATATATATATATATATATGGAGATATAAGCACATCCAATCTAAGGAAAGGAGCTAAGCTAGTACTATAATATTCTTGTACTTATTGTACACATCTCTTGTAATATTTGATATTAAATTATTAATACTAGTGTAGACACTTGATTTTGCACCTATAATTTAATATTGGAAGATGGCTAGAGTGACCATTCATATACCCCAAAATTTAGAATTGCATTACATGCATTAATTCATTCATTGCATATCATAAAAATGATTTTAAGATTCTAACGATCGTGACGGTATGTTCAATTTCCAAATTGGACCATTGGATGGAAAGATATCACATGACCAAGTTTTCACGGTTTGCATGCATTTTGTTTGCATGGAGCCGATCACGCATGATTAATTTAAATTAATTCTGATTGCTTAGACAATTAAAATTAATTAAATAATTTTGTGATTGGTTATTGTTTAGTGCCAAAAACAGGCCAGCTTGCATTAGAATAAAGTGGATAATCAGATAACAAAGAAGTTGTGGATAATCAAGTCTTTTTGGGATATTTATCTACAAGATAATTATCACTTTAAACACTTGAATATCAAGAAAAATGGATTAATTTTTAGAATACGGATTAAAAATGCGTTTAGGTACGATTCCCGACTAAAAAATCCTCAAAAAGGGAGTCCAAATTGGGCCTAGCATCCAAGAGGGCTATTCGTCACTTCACATGGCAAGTGCTGATCGGCACTTCCCAAGTGTTGTTTGGCCCAAATTTTCAGCCCAGCCTGGGGACTTCCTGATTGAGATAAAACCTATCTTTTTTTACTTTTTAGAAATAAGGATACGTTCCAATTCGTATCTAATCCCATTTAGCATTCCAACCTCTATAAATAGGGGAGACAAATCAAAAATAGGGGATCTTCTTTTCTGACTTTTCTACTCCCCTTATGTTAAAGACGTTTTGGAGGCTTTTGCTTTAGGAAATTCTTTTTTATAAGTAAAGTATTTTAGACCTCAAAGAAGTGAATAAACTTCTTCGATTTCTAAAATATTCTTTCATTAAAAGAGCACCCTCATGCAAGAAGTATTCTGTTTTTCTTTCTTTTCTTTTTCCGTTAATTAGCATGTTTTTGTGTTTAATGCATGAATATGATTACCATGTTTTATTATAACTTGTTCTTAATATATAATTGCTATGCTTAGGTTCTTTAGATGATTGTTTATTTTAATTCTCTCTTTAACTTCAAAATCTGTGATGACTATTAAAACTTAAAAAAAAAAAAAAAAAAAACAAACAAACTCAAAACTAATATGTATTTTCATTAAATATAGATTTGATATTTTTCTAAAACTCAAAACTGATCTGTATTTTCATTAAATACAGATCTGATTTTTCTAAACCCAAAACTGATCTGTATTTTCATTAAATACAAATCTGATTTTTCTAAACTCAAAAAACTGATATGTATTTTCATTAAATACATATTTGATTTTTCTAAACTCAAAAAACTTATCTGTATTTTCATTAAATACAGATTTGATTTTTTTTTTTCCTAAAAAGTTCTCTTTGTCATAGAATTGCAAATTTTGAAATTTTAAAGAAGGGATTGAAAGTTAGGTTGAAGTCATTTTTTTAATATGTGATGCATGCATAATAAATTTGTCTCATGAATGTAGATCATTTTTCAAAAGCCTTTTTTATTTGTTTCTAATAATAGATCTGATTTTTCTTTTACAAACCTAAAATCAATCATTTTTTTTTTCTTTTTTTACAAGAATAGATCTGATTCTTTTTACTAAAATCTTTTTTTTTTTTTTTTACAAAAACAAATCTAATTTCTACAAATCAAATCTTATTTTTTAAATTTTACAGAAAACAGATTTGATTTTTCTTGGTAATTTTTTTTTTAACCTTTCACAAAAACAAATATGATTTTTTACAAAACAAGTCTTATTTTTAATTTTCAAAATAGATCTAAATTTTTTTTTTTTTTTAAAAAGTGGACATCATTCATAAGGCAAATTTCTTTAAGTTAGTTTTTGTTAAGTGTCCATCATGTGTGTTCAAAATATCATTCAACATCATTCAAAAAGGGTATATTGGTCATTAAAGTCTAGAAGACTAGACTTTGTCTGGATGGAATGGGTGTCTAACACCTTCCTATTTCGTAACCTAGTCCTTGAGCTTAGGATTTTTGGATAGGTAGATTAGTGTTTTGTCTTTTAATTTTGGTAGATTGTAACTAGGACCAAATTAATCTTTGTATTCTTTTGCATAGATTGTAACTAGGACACAAAGCCTTGTAAGGTTAATTTACCAAAATTGTATTTTTCTATATTCAATCAATGACATTCGAAGTATTTTGAACATGTAATTTGTATTTGTTTTTTCTTATTTTTTTTGTATAAAAAATAAGTGGTGACTCCACACCACTTAT
The DNA here is from genome assembly GCA_023055345.1 of Quercus wislizeni. Classification (NCBI taxonomy): domain Eukaryota; kingdom Viridiplantae; phylum Streptophyta; class Magnoliopsida; order Fagales; family Fagaceae; genus Quercus; species Quercus wislizeni. Next base: position 1,777,211 of record JALGQJ010000031.1, on the reverse strand, counting down.
TCAAAAAGAGAGGTACCCTTAAAAGCACCCAAATTTCTTTTTTTAGAGCCCCCCAATTTTACAATCTCTCACAACTAGAAATTGATTCATCAAAAAATTAATACTAGAAATTGAATTCACTTGATAATATGAGTTCAAATTTAGTAAGGATGGGGTGTAAAACTCATATTTTACACCATTCAATAAAAGATTGTCACATCAGCATTTTACTTAAAATTCAATACATTCTACCACTCCTAATAACATCTCAATAAACTCCCAATTTGGTTAGATTTATATATGAGTATTAGAATTGATTGAGTATGGTTATGCTTATTCTTAAATATGTGCTAAGATTATATGACATATTAGGATTGGAGGGGTAAAATATGGATTTTACGCCAAGTCTTTACAGAATTTAATCTTTGATAATATATATGCATACATACCCTTTATGACTTCCGTGTCTCTTTATGGCATAGTAGTGATTGGAAAACAATGGCTGATTAAGAACTAGGATGAAGTTTGCGTAAAAGGAATCGTCATGGTATGTTAGCTTTAGATTCTTGTTTTGAGGGAAAGGCAAGTCCTTGATCTCATCACTCTTTCTGCAACAAATATATTGTAAAATTGTAATTTACAACTATGTGTTTTATTGGCTTTAATTCCATGCCAAATTTGATTATAATTATGTTCAATCTTTTGTACCCTGTATTTCATGTGGGTTTTATTTGTAAGGGCTGTGTGTGAGAGAGAAATAGTGTGAAGACTCAAGGCAAATTGAAGATTGAAGTGTTTTTGCGGGTAGCTCGCGAGTAAGCATCCCGCGAAGTGATGCATGTGCTTTGCACATGACTGGAATGTGAAGAGTCAGGACAGGATGAAGACAATTGTGTTTTGCGGGTGTCTCGCGGGTAAGGCCTTCTCGCGAGATACCCGCGAAACATTCTGTTTTGCCAGACTGTCATTTATGATACATACTTTATGTGCCTACACTATATATACCCCTATTACCCACAACTGTTGAAGAGTGCTTCTAAGAGAAAATCCTAGCCACAAACTTTGAGAGTTAGAGATTGTTATACCCACAATTCTCTACACAAATTGCTTGTGGATTTTCCTCAACTCCTACCTCTTCATTTCCATACCATTGAGAGGTTGATAGCCCAAACACTTACCACACCCTTTCAGAGTATTCAGTGAGGTTTTGGTGTTGCTGGGAAGCATTGGAAGAAGCCAGGCTTTGGTGGATGCAATCGGGCGTATTGCGGGATTCAGAGAGCAAGACTAGACATGGTTCCGAGAAGTCTTGTTGGAGTAGGAGCTTGGAGGGCTTAGGTACATCGAGTAGATTAGGCTTTGAGAGTCTCTTGCTAACCCATGTATCCTAACTGATTGTCTAGTAGATTGATTACCGTTTGGAGGGCTATGGAGAGGTTTTTTGCTAAGTTCTTCGGCTTCCTCTTTGATAACACATTGGCATGTTATCTTGTGTTTGCATTCTTCTTCCCTACTCTTTTAGCTATCATATTACTGCAGTGTTATATTGATAATGACTTAAAGTAGTTTATTTGTTTATCCTCTCGCATTTACTCTATTCCATACTTAGTATAAGTTAGAGTAAAATTTATCGAGCCGTAATTCTAATTTGGGGGTCTCAACAATTCTTGTGTTTTAACACATTTTCAAGCATTCATATACTTCTCGGCTTCTTCATCTTGGATCACCAAAATACCACAGTTTGGACCTTCAGGGGGCGGCAATGAGAGTACCGAAGGGGACTTTTTGTACATACATTTCTCCTAAGCTTTTTTGGCTCCACACAATAGATATCTTTTATTTTCTCCTAATATTTCTTGCCTCCACACAATATTATATATCTTTTCTCCCTTTTAACTTGTGCACCAAGTGCTCTATGAACTTTTATATATTTATACAAGGAAAAGGGAAACAACGTGTAAGACAAGTCATTGATTTCTTTGGATCAGACTATTCAACCAATTGCGACCAAATTGCCAATGTATTAAAAACAGTACATGCATGGCGATTCTTATTTTACAATTTACACGTTATAAAACCATTTTCTAAACAATTCTGAACTGATTTAAAATAATATCATGCTGGGTAAATTTCAAGTATAATACCTAGTAAGTAGTAATTGTGTTATACTTGAAATTAGGGGCATTTGGTTTACTTAATGCTATATTACCTTGTAACATTACATTATTCTAATTTTTGATCCATGAAAACACACAATAATATAAAGTAGCACATTACAATAATATAAAGTAGCGTTTCATTCATTAATTACACTAGTATGTAATCCGTGTTTACACACGGGAATGTTGAATTGTAGTCAGGGATGGAGTCAGGACTTAGAGTTAGAGAAGGCAAAAGTAAAAAAAAAAAAAAACAAAAAAAAAAAAAAATTGAAACTCCAAACAAACATTCATTTAATAAACAATTAACAAAGAAAAATACATAAAATTATTGTTTTTAAGATATTACAATACAATCATTATACGCAATATACAAACACCATGCATTCAAGCACTCAACAATTAAACAATAAATTTTAAAGTTACAAATAATCTCTTTAAATATTTATCATAAAAAACAAATCTTTAATTTTTTAAAAGATACTAATATACAATTACAAAAACACTATCGGGCAAAAGAAAAGTACTACATAAAATGAACAAAACATCACATCACATGGGCCGTTGGGCATTAGGATTATGTGTTGACGTGTGAAGTTGAATTGTTGGGCATTAGGTGAATAGGTGTTGACGTGTTGAATTGCTGGGCATTAGATGTTGCGTGTTTAGCTTTTTGATTATCAAAAGAAAGGACGGGAGTCACTAGACAACTTTTTATTCATAACAAATATAAATTTTGTTATTTAAGAGGGGAAGAGAAAGCCAAGACAGAGACTTAGAAGTTTAGGGGGGTATTTGGATTGGGTGAAAACTGAGTTATATAACTCACTTTTCATCACCCATAACCCAAAATATGTGGGACCCATTGAAGAACCTTTGTTTGGGAAGATTTTTTAGTGTTGTTTTCATCACTCAAAACTCAAAAGATTTAAGATTGAGCTATGAGAAACAAAAACAAAAATTGAGAGTTTCCAAATCATGAAAACTGAGTTTAGTGGCAAAAATGTAGTTATGGTGCATTGGTGGTGTTGGGACGCAAATAATGTTATCAACAATATTAGCAATCCAAAATAGCAATCATACACAAGAACACAAATATTTACATGGAAAACCCTTTCTCTTAAAGGGAAAAAACCACGTGACAAACTCCGAATAATTTCACTATTATCAAATCAATTACAATAATTCTTGTGTATGTCTCACGGCTAAAGAAAAATCTCTTTTGTTTTTCTTTGCTTTCACACACACACGCACGCACGCACGCATGCACACACGCACGCACGCACGCACGCACGCACACACGCACGCACGCACGCACGCACGCACGGACGCACGCACGCACGCACTAATTATCTCTTTCAAAGGTAGCAACACTTTACTCTCTCCTTCTTGGCTATCTTCTCGAAGGCGGCGACCCTTTGCTCTGTCCTCCTTGGCTATCTTCTTGAAGGCGGCAATACCTTGTTGTCTCCTTCCTCTTGCATTCCTCCTAAGTGAAAATCCATTTTCTCTCTCTTCGTTTCACACTCTATTTTCCCTCTCCCCATAGGGAGAACCCTTGGGCCAAAGTCAAAGCTAAAGCCATCAAATTCTTTGTAGCATTGTCTATTTATAAGACTCTTTTGCTATTCTTTCTTGGACGAGGAATACATTACCTCTTTAACAAGAATCTTTTTCCTCCTAGACTAGGAATACATTATCTCTTTAATAGGGAATAGACTTCCTTCCACACCAAGGAATAGTCTTTCCTTCTATAACAAGGAAATCCAATTGACTTTCCAAGTCACATTTGGAATTTGATGCACATTTCCCAATAGGTGGCCCCCAATTGTAGTGTATTGTCACATCTACTTCCTATTACCGTTGGCTTTTTTCCTTTCTTTTTCTTTGTTTCTCTTCTTTTTCATTTTCAGACCTCTTCTCCTCTGCTTTAGTTCTTCTTTTTTTCCTTTACTCTTCCATAAGCTTCTCTCTTCCTCCTGTCACTTCTTTTTCTCTCAAAAATCTGCTACATCTGAAGCATTTGGCCAGCCAAAGAGAGCCCATCCAGCTGAGGAAGTTGTTGACCAAAAAGAGGCTTGATAGAAGGGAGGCTTGATCTATGACCAGCGGGGCTCTCTCCCTCAAACTTTGTGATTTCTTTTTCTTCTTTATTTTTTCTCTAAGTTAAAAAAGGTTGAAGCTTGAAAGCTTTGGTTTTTTTTGGCTTATGGGTTTAAAATGAGGTCAAGATTCGATCAAAGAAGATCTTAATGGTCAAGGATTTTTTTGAATTTTTGTATTGAATTTTCTTAAAAATTTTATTTTGGCTATTCATCATTTTGTCAAGCCTTGTTGAAGTTTAATTGCCTTTTGCTTTTCCAAAAGATGCTTAGCATAATAAAATTGAGCCAACTAATTTTTCAAACTAACACAAATGTCCCCTGCAGCTAGATTGTGGTATCCATTTCATACGGTATACACCCTATAGGTCCAATACTTGAAACAATCTTCCTAGCTCCCCAATTGTAAAGCCTCTATTAACAGAATCAATAACAGAGAAGCGTGAATTGGGTTTTGTGGGAAGAGAAATAAAATGAAAGAGAAGGGATTGGGTGGGCTCCATCATTTTGCCAAAAATTGGAGTTAAAGAGTGTGAGATATAATTCAGTTTTGGAACCAAACACAAATTTTGGAGAGATTTGAGTTATTTTGAGAATGGAGATATGAGTCATGAGTTATGTGTTTTGAGATATGAGTTTTGATATGTGAGTTATGAGCTATCCAAACAAGCCCTTATCTTTCTCTTTCACAATTTTACTCTTTCTCTCTAGTGTCTTCTAGTCTCTTCTAGTCTCTTGAGTCTCTTCTGTCTCTCATCTATGCCTTTCTTTAAATTTTCTTCAAAATCACAATCTAAGTTAATCAAACAAGCATTAGAGATTCAGATATGAGAGGGATACAATGTTCTCATCCAAAAAAATTACCAAGTTTGGGTGATGCTGCGGTGGACTAGTGGTGGCCGATGGCGTCAGGCGTGCTGCTTCTGCTTGCCGCTGTCCAACTCCTCAGAACAAACAATTGAATAGAAGATATTGAAAATCGTGTGATATGACTAGCATGCGGACATCCCCACTATCCAAGGAAGAGGAAGCAGATCTCGAAAGGAGCAATAAGAAAGTGAAGGACGCCTGCCATGTGAGCTTCAGCAAGAGGCTCAATGAAGGTGAAGCATCCGGTTTAGGGAGAAGCTATCTCCACCCAAGTTGTCATTCAAAGATAAGCTCGTGGGTGCAATCCCCTGTGCTTTTTCCCAAGCCTTCCTCTATTCAGATCACATGGAAGTAGAGTTTGACTCAGATGACGAAATCTCGAAACTCTGGGAAGGGATCGCAGCGGTTAAGATTTCTAGGAAGGACAAACAACGTATTAAAGCTCCATAGGCAAAAGCTCTCATTGTGAAAGTTGATGGAAGATCGGTGAGCTACAACTTTATTCAGGCCTATCTCCAATCACTATGGAAGCCTGTGGGATCTTTAGATTGTGTAGACCTGGGTAAGGAATTTTATTTGGTCCGTTTCTCCCTAGAGGAAGATCACGCTGTTGTCTTGGGAAAAGGCCCATGGTTTATAAGAGAGAACTTCTTGTCTATTAGACCATGGGAACCAAATTTCAAGCCTTCCTCTACAAGTGTAACTTCCATTGCAGTATGGATTAGATTGAATGAACTTCCAATCGAGTATTATGAGGCTCAAAATCTTAAGCAAATTGGTTTAACCATTGGCATTGTCCTAAGAATTGACACTCACACAACAGTAGAGGCACGGGGAAGATATGCAAGATTGTGAGTTCAACTCGATATGAACAACCTCTCATAACTTCTATTCTGATCGGTGAGCTAGAACAAGCCATCAGTTGTGAAGGTATCCAAAGACTTTGTTTTTCCTATGGCCGCTTAGGTCATTGGAAAGACTCTTGTCCGTACTCCATACGGCCAACCTCCGCGCAGTCGAAAGCCTCACTTGCCAAGAACAATGGGATGGTGAAGAAACCACACGAATCGCATGAGATTGACACTTAAGCAAATCTCCAAACTGGCATTGAACCAGGTTAAGAGGACACTTACAGACCCTATATGGTAGTGGCACGTAGGAAGAGTGGGAGTAAGTCTGCCAAAAGAAGGACCCTACGAAATATTTTGTCATTTCCAAGCAACAATCAAAGCAGTGTTATCATGCCTATCCTGCCACTAAGCTGGACCAGTCTCGAGCTAGAAAAAGGGAAGATTCCTTGGGCCAGAAAGTGAAAGATGGGCCGGTTGTCATGACAGTAGGGCTTCTTAAGAGAGCTCACACCGATTTTAATATTTTGACTGACCAAGAAAAGGCCCCGCGAAGCCCATTTGCTCCAAGCCCATTTATTTTTTACCAGGGTCAATGCTTTTACATTAGGGGTAAAAAAGGAATGGCCTGAGCTAGGGATTTCTTAACTTTAGTTGCTAGTGCCACCTCCTTAGTGCGGACGAAATGGGTATTTACCCATAAAATCCGAAGTATTTAGTTAGTAGGGCCAGTTTATAAACTATATCCCTTTTTAACAAATCGAGCCTTTGAGGCTCGATTTTCAGGCTATAAATCGAGCCTCTAAGGCTCAGTTTCAATGTTTCTGTCAGATCTGATGTGGCTTATTTGCCACTTCGCATTCACATGGAAATCGAGTCTTAGAGACTCGATTTTCACGTTTTGCCAACGTGGATGATTGACGTGGAAGCCCCTGGAAATCGAGTCTTTGAGACTCGGTTTCTAATAGGGCTTTTTCAAATTTTCCGTCTCAATTCTGTCACTCTCACTCACTCACTATCACACAAACCAGAGCACTTTCACTCCGTTTCAAATTTTCCCACTTACATTTTCAGTTCTCAACTACTCACAAAACTCTCTCATTTTCTCTCTATCTCTCACATTCACACACGCGCACACACACACACACACAACCACGCCGGCGTCGAAGAGCAGAGCCCAGCCCAGTCCAGCCCAGCGACGACGCCGACGACGCTGAGCCCAGCCATCGACTCCTCTCCTCGAGCCCAGCGACGGCGCCGACTCCTCTTTCTCCCTCTCTCTCATTACCACCCCCATACCCATTCCGATTTTGCTTGGTAAGTTTTTTTATTTGATTTTTTGTTTTGATTATTGTGAAATTTTGGGTTTGGATTTGGATACTTAACATTTAGGTTATTTATTTAATTTTTAGTTTTGATTTTTTGTGAAATTTGGGTTTGGATTTTGTGGTGTAATATGTAGATACTTTATTTAGTTTTTATTTTATGATTTTATGAAATTTGGGTTTGGATTTGGTGAAGTAATTTAATTTCTCTTCCTTTCTGCAATAATTTGAAATTACATGTGGTAATGAAAAAGTAAATTAGGAATTTCCCTTAATCTATATAAGTAGGAATGTGAATCTCTGTGGAAGGAGGTTTTTCTATTCTTTAATTTTTTAATTCTGTTGAAGAATGAAAGAATAGGATGATAAAGTCAAATAATGGGTATAGGTCATATTCAGTGAAATTTCTTTTAGAATCATTTGGGCATTATTAATGATTTAGATTCAGGTATTTTGGTTGATTGGTTATGATTTAGGTTTTTCGATTAGGAATGGTTTTGTTTAATTAGTTTAAATAGATGGATTAGATTTAGTTTTGATTAAGGGATTTTGGTTAGAAGTTTTGTTTAGGTTAGCTGGCTTGGCATAAATTGGTTTTAGGTATCTAGAATCGATTTTGCATATTTGGGTTGTTTTAGGTCTCAGACTTACCAGGCGTGGTTGAAACAGCTACCACATCAATCCCATTCCCATTGTTGTTCAGCCCCACAAACTGCTTATTGAAGACTCCGAAATAGAAAGTTGTCTCATTGAGCCTCCACAACTACACAAAACAAAGAACACCATGTATATTATATGTATACATATCAATGAAGTCAAAGGACATAATTTACTTGAAATTCCAAGTCATAACCATATAATTTACGTAGGTAATTTAAACTTACACTAAAAGTCTCCCACACTGAAGCAGCTGTTCTGTTAGCAAGTATAATGGTTCCTCCTCCAATCTCAGCACAAAGATACTTCCCAGTTGTTACTGATTTGAACTGAAGCCCTGTTCCATCCTAGTAAAAATAACAAAAAGACAAAAAGCTTGAAACTTCCAAGAAAGATGTGGACAAATAATGAGAACTAATAAGAGTGAAAAATGGACAATCATTAAGTGTTAATTAATACAGCCATATGTACAAACCAAAAAGTCATTGTTGGGGATGCTATCAAAGAGAAAAGGTGTAACCCCTCCTCCTGTGACCAGCCAACCTCCTAGATTAACTGCTTTAATTTTCAAGCTAGAAACAGAACAAATAGGCAAGAGAACAACTATGCTTAGTAGCAATATTCTTGAATTGATCGCCATTTGTACGTAGTTATATTGTTTTCTTTTTTCGTTTATCTTATTCATATATCAGTTATATATACTTATCAAATTATACTAAATAGACATTACTACCTTAAACAGAAATTTGAATATACCAATACTTATCATATATCAGTTTCTATGTGAGTCATTGCCAAGTATCTATCTATTTATCTATACTACTAATAAGAGGATTCTCTTGTTTCGTGTTAAAAACAATGATATCTAGAAAGTCAGTGCAGAATTTTCCCTCTCTTTTGTTTGGCATTGCCCATGTTTTAGTGAGCTTGAGAACGTTGTCTTCTCTGCCAGACAGCAAAGAATTCTGATTTCAAGTGATTCAAAGTCTCATACATGTTAGCCTTCATTTGTATATATATTGATTAATCAAACTGATCATTGTCAAAGAAGAAACAATGAGATTAGGAAATTGGTAGTTTGCACTGATAATTAATTCCTAGATTTGAAAATCCAAATTAAGTCTCTCATCTATGACGTGAATATAAGGACATGGTCAAGCATAAAATAAAGGGTAAGGTTTCTCTCACACAACTTATTTCATATTTTCTATACACATCCACTTTTCACGTTTTAATTGCGGACATCACCGTATTTTAAAATGTGTACATCAACGCATGCAATTATATACATTGTATGCATACCTGTTTAAAAAAAGAGTATGAGAGAATATTTACTCTAAAATAAAACAGAACTAAAATTGGTTGGTTTGGGGGTACAAAAGATGGTTGCATCCCCAGTTAGACATGATTCCATTTGTTGGATCATAATTTAAAAGGAATTGATTCAAACAAACTCTAGTCTTAGTTATGCATAGGTAAATGAAGTCTCACATATAATAATTGTGACAAGAGTAGTTAGATATAAACTCATAGACTTAAAGGCCTCCAAATACTCCCAGCAGTAAATTAAACTTAGTCATAAAAATATAAAATAAATATATAAATTCCACTCTTTCATATGTATAAGTATATATAAATAAGTAAAAAGTGTAAACTGATAAGTAAATTGATTGTCAAAGTAAATTCCACTCTTTCATATGTGAGTGTAAACTGATTTTTTACTTATTTGGCAGCTGTGAATGTAAACTGATTTTTTTTCTTCAAACCATTATATATAAAATCATGTGATAATTAATCATACATGCTAATGTTCAATAATATTGTGCATAAAAATGAAAGGAAAAAAGGGTAAACTCTAAATACTTATCGATAATGTAGACATCATGTTCAAGCCAATTCCTAGGCTTATATGCTAAGAATAGCATGTGGCTGCCTATTTGGCTGTGAAACATCACTTCCCTTTGATATGATAATCAAAATATAAACTTTTTAGTGGTCATAGAATCTAAGAACTGCCTATATGTCTTCATTATCATTCCCCTAGAATCATTTATTTTGTTCACATCCTGTTCTCTTGATTGATAGTATTTGTTCACCATCATTCGCAGCATGATCTTCGTCTTCGAGAGGATCTTCCCCTTCCTCCTCTAAATGTGTCTCTTGAGAATAGAGAGTTTCACCAGTATTCGCAACATAATCTTGAGATGGGAGCGTATAACCTCCCATTGCATACCCTCCCATTGTAGTGCATCCATCATCTAGGGCTGTAAATTGTAAAGCCGTAGTTGTTTGTTGCACAGCCGTAGTTGTTTGTTGCACCACCTCAATAGTGTTGTCTACACTCGCCTCCAAACTTACATACAACTCAGCAGCATTTACTTGGGGCATTTTTTGGATCCTATTAAACATCATCTTTACATGTTTATCTTCTTTAATCGCCATATATCTGTAATTTATCCGTTCATGAAGGACTTCGTGTGGGTAACGATAAATAATCTTGATGTCATACCAAGCAGGGTTCAATTTCAATTCGTCCATTATTTTTCTCTTCAAATCAGTCAACGTCTTCAACTTACGATGTAACATCATGTAGTAGCATTCGATACCCTCCCCTGTAAATGGGAATCCGTCAATCCCTTCAGGATTGTCAAGGGGTCCACCGAAGTATACATTGATATCAATATTCTTCAAAAATTGTGAACCTATTAGAGAGCCATGTAAATTCCTGTTAGTGACATATTTGATCAATTTCATTTAACATCAATTTCAAAGAGAATTCTATCTACTTATAATACAAAAATCACAACTTCTAAAAGTGTAACAATTGCATATACTCACCCCACATCACATTCAAACACACTCAGTCATTATAATTTCGTACAAAAACAATAAAAAAACTACAGACAAAACTCACCCCCATTACAAAATTTAAACTTAGCTCTAACAAAAATATAAATAAAAAAATCAAACCAAACAACAAAAGTCATGAGGATGTGCAACGGAATGAGTATATTTATATAAGTATATTTACATAAACCATTATATAACTATATAACTATTATATAAGTATATTTATATTTAGCCTATTTATACAACTATATAATTAAATAATTAAATATTTATATAAATATATTTATATAAGTATTTATATATATAGTTGTATAAATATATAAATATAAATATATTTATATAAATATTTAATTATTTAATTATATAGTTGTATAAATATATAAATAAAAATATGTATATATAAATATTTAATTATATAGTTGTATAAATATAAATATAAATATATATACATATTTTTTATAAGGAAACAAATATACATATTTTAATACAAACAAATATCTTATCAGGAAACAAATATATTTGCCTAATACAAACAAATATTTTATTAGGAAATGGCATGACAAGTTCAATGCAACCAACACTTTTTAAAGCAGTTATATACACTAAACAACTAATTAGAGAGTGAGGAGACCCTTACCTGACATGATGATGTGCAAATGTACTGCTGATATTGTATGAGAGTGAGAGGAGCAATGTTTTGTTGCTAAATACGTATGAGAGTTTATGAGTTTTTGTGAGAGTTGTTTAGTGATTGAAGTTGCTGAAGGTGTGAGAGTTGTTGAGGTTCTGTGATTGAAGTTGCTAAAGGTGTGGGTGTGAGAGTTGTTGAGGTTTTTTTTCTGCAACTGAGAGTAGTGTGAGAGTTTTTTTTTTTGTTAGTCAAATATTCATTGACTACGTCCCTAAACAGACAAAATAGGTTCACAAGGTCTGAGACAAGTTTTTGTTGCTTGTGCTATTAGAATATATTCTCTGAATTAGTTCACAAGGTCTGATAGAAGTAATCGTTGCCAGCACAAGGTCATATATTCTCTCTGACATGCCTACACAGCCACAACCTTCTCTGACATGACCACACAACTTGTGCCACACATGACCAACCAGACATGACTGGTAGCAAGCCTTTGAAACTCGAGTCTCTAAGACTCGGTTTCACTTTTAGTAAACCGAGTCTCAGAGACTCGAGATCTACGTGGCCAAATTCCACGTGGCGTGTCCACGTGGAAATCGAGTTTTTAAAACTCGAGTTCCACGTGGACATGCCACGTGGAATTTGGCCACTAGAGACGCAAAAACCGAGCCTCAGAGGCTTGATTTAGAGGCCTAAAATCGAGCCTCTGAGGCTCGAGTTGCTAGTTATGCATATACTTTCAGAACCGGGTCTACCAACTAAATAGTTTCATTTTTATGGGTATTTACCCATTTCCACCCCTTAGTGCAAGTTGTATCCACACACCCTGACCTTTGTCCTTCTAATCGATCCAATAAGAATCCATCAGCTTTCCATGGATCATTCCAGTTCTCAAGCCCAGGCTTCCCCGTAGTGGGAAATCAACATAAAAGGGGAGATTGTGGTGATTCCAGAGGTCATGATCTTGGAGATTAGAGGGCTGGTTTAGTACAAAGCTTCGAAAGGCTTATGAGCTGATTTTTCCATTGACGGCAACAAGCAAAAGTTTGGGTTATCTCCCTCTAATGAACCTTACTTGGGAAAGGATGCTGTACCCATGGTTGTCTTTTCTGATAGACGAGCCAAACCCGGAGGTGGGGCGAAAGGTAGTGGAGATCCGTTCCACAAGTCTCCTCGACCCCGATGTTGTGCAAGGAGGATTCGAAAGAGTCAATATCGAAAAGAAGGATGTTGGAGATCAAGCCAATCACAACCTTTGTCATGGGGAATCAGAATACTAAGAAGATCATTCAAGTGTTCCAACCCATAATGTTAACAGGCGTTGCCCTGATACTTTGTTTGTTGCTTAGTGTTTGAATGAATTTCCCTTTCTACCCCAAAAAAAAAAAAATTTAAAATTGAATGGCTTAGAAATCCCCTTCTCTTTCCCTTTTATATGTGTCTTGCCATGGGGGGTTCTCCTCCCAGTTATAATCAGCTTTGATTTTTCTGCTTGTATGTTTTGGGGTGTTGTTTGGGCTAAGTTAATTTTTTTTATAACTTTTAAAAATATAAATAATATTGTTAAGGGGGGAAAAGAGTAATTTTATTAAAACAAATTGTTAAAAATATTATATATATACTAAATTAAAAAAAAAAAAAGATCTAGGGGCCATTCCCCCCCCCCCCCCCAAAAGTCCAACAATAGTTTCGTCTCTAATTGTAATGGTGCTATTGATGTTAGCTGGGTTATTAAATATATAGAACATTAGTTCGACTAGGACATTTAGAGGTACTAAAATAATTTTTCCTCATAATTTTCATGAAATTTGTTACGCCAAGTTTCTCATTACATTGCTATTATGCATATAATTTTAAAAATCATTATTAGATATTACATACATAATATTAATTCACAATTATTGTCCGTGAAATTTTACTAAATACAACACAAAATAGAAGAATAAATTGGTCCAATATCTCCTAAATTGAATGGGGATAGGTGTATGGGATCATTAAGCTCAATTACAATTTGTTATGTCCAAGATCTTTGCATACAGAATATTTAAATAGAAACAGTATAAAAAATATGCTCATGTGTGTGTATATTATTCATAGCATAGAAATAAATTTGCAAAGTATGAAAGTGAAGTGTCAAGTATACTATAGTCCAAATTTTGTAGGAGAAAAAGAAAGAGAACAATAAAACTAATGGATATGTTATTTTATTGGACTCAATTAAGTAGACCAATAATTTTTTGTTAAAAAACAACTCTAACAACTTGTTTATCTTAAATAAAACTATAATTTTTAACCAAAAGAAAATTTTATTTTAAACCTACATATTTATATATCATACAATACATACTTATGTATCTTACGATTCATGAATCCGCATAATAACTCTTGTTGTGATTAACTTATTTCGTATATGAAATGAAATTTCATAGTCTAAATTAGGTCAACAATATATAAGCACTTTAGGAACAACCCATAAAAGGCCTAGAAAAATGAACTACAACTCATAGGTCTATCCCACATGATAACTATTGTTGTGATTAACTTATTTTGTAAATGATATGAAATTTCATAATCTAAATTAGGTCAACAATATAAAATCACTTTAGGAACAACCCACAAGAGGCCTAGAAAAATAAACTACAACTCATAGGAAAGAAAAGCCGTTAATACTATATTTTTAAAGCCATTTTCAGATTGATTTGGCCTACTGTCTAAAAGAAGAGAAAGAAAAGTGAAAAGAAAAAAGTGGTATAGATTATAAAGCGCAAGATATTGATGAGTGGATTTATTTGCTGAATTCGTGGCCACGTATTTTAATTACATGTGCGGTGTATGGAATAGGTCATTGCACAAGGGTGATCCTTTGCCAGACATTGGAGATAAACCCCTTCTACCTTCTGCATTTTCGCCCAAGCACCGTTTGATTGATGGAGAAAGAGGGAAGGAGAATAGAGTTGAGTAAATTTGATTCAAAATTAACCTATTTTCAATTAAATCTACTCTCCTTCTCTTCACTCTCTCTCCTTCTCCCTCAATCCAAACAGTTTTAAATCTCTGATTGTGAAGCTACTCATACAGTATAAGTGATATATTCAATACATTTTTTAAATTCTTGTGTTATGTCGGCAAATCAAAGATTAATTGGTTTTCCATTTTTTATCCTCTTTGTTGGAATTTCACTTTTATGTGCGTCGTTTATTAACCAGAATTTGTGAACAATGCTTTACATTATCATTGAGTATATTATCACCATTAATTAGGCTTTAGCTATTCGTCATGTTCTATGTCCATCATATACCAAAGAGAGCTTGGTGCAAGGCATCAACATGTTCCAATACTAAAATAAATGTTTGAAATATGAAAATAAAGATAATTGACTTCAGAACTTTTGATATATGTATATATATATATATATATATATTTTTTTTTTTTGGCTGTGAAAGATCTTACAAGACTACACAACTTAGATATGGTAACAAGAAGAGCAGTAATAGAAAAGAAAACTATCACGCTTTCACTGCCTCCAAGGCTGCAAACTGGTTCGTCTCAGCTTCTGGAGCCGCAGAGCCCTTGAAGAGCAATATTGCAAGGCTGCCTACGCAAAAATAGATGAAACAGCCAGAGCAATGGGTCACAAACGAACCAAAATCTGTCCCTACAATGCATTGCCACCCAGGTCCGTATGTCGTATCAAATTCCTGCAATGATGATACAAGCCAAATCAGTCGACCAGAATATAGCCAAGCCAAAGTTTGCACTACACCTTTTGGGAAGTTGCACTAGTCTTGGTTCAGCTAGATATTAGTTGATATATAGCATGAATATGTCAGTTTGAAGGTAAATATAAAGCCTTTTTGGAAATACTATGGGCACTTGGGTGATTAGTCTCAAGCATGATATAAACCAGAAGATCCTAAATTCAATTAATCATATGATGATTAGTGAGGTTTTTTTGGGGGGTCTCATGAGTAGGAAGTGTGTGTGTATATATATAAAGGAAAAAAGAAAGCCTTTTGTGCACTTCATTTAACTTTTGACTAGGATTTTGTCATACAAGCTAGCAAGTTCCCAGTCCATGTCATGAAATATGAACATTTTGATGACCTAAAATTGATACTCTACCTTTTTAATGAAGCGGGCAATCTCAGTAGCCTCAGTGACATCGAAAATGTCAAGCGCTTTTGCTGCTAGGTTAAGGGCATCTTGCTGCATGGTTTGAAGCATATCAGTCTCTCCAATCACTGCTTTTCCTTCTAACATGGCTAACAAATGAGAGATCTACTTGGTTTTCTAGAAAACACTCGAGCTGCTGTTGGTATCGGGAGAAAAGTAAAGCAAAAAAGCGAAATTTTTTAGACTAGTTTGTGGATGAGGGTAAGATGAGAGTGGTGGAGATTTTATATAAAACTTGGAATTTTAGGCCTGGTGCTAGTGGGTCAGCCACGTGTTTTGATCCCTTCTTTGTGGTTAGTGGTTACCAACAGAGGCTGTAGAATTATGCCAGTGAGCCGACTTGACCATTTTGATAAGAGAAATGTAGAGGAGACAATTTTTTCCCCACTTGTTAAGAGTAAGAGTTGGTGAGTTGTGACAAAAATACCACATCTCATCCTTTAAAAAAAAAAAAAAAAAAACCACTTTCACACGTGTCTATCATATGTATTTATTGTTAATACTAACATTTTTTTTATTGGGCATCAAATACATCAAAGCATGAGTCCGAGTTCCCTCACTAAACATGCTGCTCTTTGTATCTTACTTGCAAGTTGTTCACTTAGCCTATTAGTGATTGTGCTGTGAGATTTTGGTCGAAGAGCGATTGTGGTATTTCTATGATCATGCTCAAGTAAACTATAGTAGTTGACCCTCTAACAATTTTTTCTTTTACTCGATTTTTTTTGTTTTTTGAAAAATTGTGTCCATAAATTTATTATTTTGATGATCTGGCTTGCTCATGAAGGTGTGAGCAGCACGTGGAGTAGTGCTAAAGGTGCAGGAAGGGCTTGCTGGAGGCCAAGGCATTAATGATTACCAGGATTGTTTTTGGTCCTACTTATCTTGGACACGTGGTTCATTCTTTGTGGCTTGTCAGCAAGATTTTGACATGTGTAAACCAGCAAGATAAAATTATATGATTGTCTGCTGATATTTTTTGTCGAGTTCTACTGTCGTTTATTTTCCTCGAGACCAATCTGGAAGTTTTGAGGCTCATGAGTCATGACCTTCTTGGCCGAAAATTCAAGATAGCACCCGCTATGAGTCCATCATGTGACTAATAATCATAAACTAACAAAGATAAATCTGGGTAAGCAAGAACCAATAAGCTCAAAGGGGCAAAACTAATTTGTACAGATAAACAGTCGGAATGGAAGCTGGGCCGCTTACAATGAAATGTATGCTTGCCCTCGCCATGCATATTTAGGCTAAGAAGCAACATGACTCCTTCAGAGTAGACATCCAGATGAGGCCTTCGGGGGAGTGTTTAAACCTCAATTAGGATCGAGAATCCTGGAACTAATTTAGTCAAAAGAGAAGGATTCCTTGTAATTTAAATTTCAAACCCTTAATGACAACTGAAAAATCTTGTTTAGACCCCCTAGTTACTAAATTATGCAGTAGATTAATCTATTGATTTCCGATTAGGCCTATTTAGTTATTTGAATTATGATGATTTAACCATAATTACAAGTACCAAATTTGTAAATTACGTAATAAACAGTAATTGACACACAAATATGGTAACGAATTAAAAAAAAACCAATGAAGAACATCCCTAGAGTGACATCTCAAACAAGGCAATCTACTATATGAAGAAAAATTATAGTATAGTTCAAAACACTTGACCCTAGACTATACAACTAATCAGTCAGCTTATTGCTACAATCCAAACCTGATTCGGAACATCTGAATCCTCGTACAAGGACCCTTCACAAAATGACCCATTCTTATTCATGACGAGAACCTCTAATAAACTCCAAGGACCCTCCTTGAAGGTTTGATAACTACAAATCCACATTAGGGTTGATGGCTCTATGGTTTCAAACATTACCGTGCGTATGACAACAACGTCCATATAAAAAAAATGCTGTTTCTGAACTCATAACTTCAACAACTGAAGGCTTAGATTTTCTTTCAGTGCACGAATTCAGCCTATTTTAGCCTTTAGAAGTCTTGTAATAACATAGCTTTTATATGTAATGAAAACTAGGGTATGAATTCCAAGGCAATTGACTTCAATCAAAACATGTTACCTACATAAGTTTGCAATTTTCAATCAATCAAGCGACCAAATGTCTGTCGAATGGTTCACAGAATGTTATTTATGGAAGCATCGTAAGATAAAATCAGGAAATAGAAAATGACTAAGATAGATAAATATGGGTAAGCATGTAATTTCATGTGGAAGAACATAATTAAGCATGCATGGATATAATCAAGTATCGCATAAAATCAACTTGTTAATCACAGAATCAAATAATGGATCTAATAACATGTTAATATCTATTGAGCCTAGGTTTTAGGCTGGCAAATTGAAAACAACAGTGTGTCTTGTAACTCTTGTTAGTGTATTTCAAATGAATTTTTAAGACAAGATTGCTGCCTAGGTTTGGTATTTTCAATTCAGGTTTTTGTCTTTTCGACAGCTATTCAATCAATCGAACAGAGAAGTTTTTGATCAATTGAGCTTAAATTGGATTGATTGAATTGCCGCAAAACAGATTCATAATTTCAACCCATTGAGCCCATTAAGAGCCTAAGATTTTGTGCATTCAAGCTTAACCTTTGGAGAGATTCTGGCTGTAGATCCTAAGGTTTTTTGCCTCCTGCTCTTAAAAGTCACTACCAACGTTCAACACTGAAGGTCCGGTGTGTTGAAATTATTGCAACTGCTGGGCCCGAATTTTCAAGTGGGTAGCTGACAATGAGCTCAACTCATTGGCAAGCATAATATCGTAATACAGTTGGTTATATAATCACAGAAATGTTGTATCAACACCAAAAATAATCTAATCTCAAGCATCAAACATTATATAATCTTGAAGGCATTATTACTAGATATTCAAAAGTAATTTTAACTTTTATCAAGAACATCGTCATTTTTCTTTGTGCTTCACTTTAATTTCTAAAAGCATGATGCAACAAGTTTTGCCTTGAGGATATAGCTAGGATTTTTTCTTGATACAACTAGGAAAAGAAGATAATACGAAACATAATAAATATCAAAATTTGAAGTTTCCAAAATCCTATTTCTTGCAGGACCAATTAAAAATATAAATATACTTGAAATTCACCAACTTTACTTTTTCCAAAATTGGATGTAAAGATTTTTTTATTTATTTTTATTGTCTTTTAGAATGGCTGGAAAGAAATTGAGTATTCTATTTATCATATATATTATATTAAAGTTGAACTTGAAGCACAATTATTGTATCCAAATTATTTCTAATTAGTGTCTAATTTTAAACCTCATGTCCAATTTATTTTTCTTAATTTTAGTACCAAGTGACCCATTTATAATACCTGGTGTGAAAATCAAGATGACTACCACACTCTCCAATATAAAACTACTTCAAAAGCACTACCATTGAGTATTTCGGCATGTATGCATGAATTACAACCTTTTTTGAGAATAAGTTACAAACTAGTTTAGGAATGAAAGGAATAAACTTTTGCCTTGAGTTATTGAATCATCATGCAAAATCATGGTTTAAGAAGACTGAGATAAGTTTCTCAAAAAAAAAAAAAAAAAGAAGACTGAGATATAAATTAAGACCATGTATTTTGCAATTTAAACAAAAATTACCACTAATAAAGCCACATTTATATCTAAAACAACAGTAAGTAGAATTTATAGTAACCTATGATTATAAAGGGAAGGCGAGCTTTAAAAAAGACTTTACAGTTTTTTTAAGGGAAAAAAGGCTTTACTTGGCAAACTTAGTGTTCGTTTATAAATAACTTATTTATAAAAGTATGTTGAGGTGTATTTTTATTTTAAAAAAGTAAGAAAAAATGAGATTTTAAAATATTGTACATAAAAGTTAAAAGTAAAAAAATTAACTTATGATGCAATGTAAAATGGGCAGTTACTCTCCTTTGTAACAGGAGAGAATCTTGATCCATATTAAAGTATGGGCAAAATTGTAAATTACCATTTTCTAACATAGAAAGTAAATCTATATCAAATTATCAATGGATCTTTTTAGATATTTTTGTTAAATGAACTTTGGACATTAATTACTCCATAGAACTTTTAATGCAAGCCCTATAAATACCTAATTAAGAGAGTGTCATTTATTCAACTAATAGTCTAAACCAAAAGAGTTGTCTTGTGACTCTTGTCTACTTAACAATTCATAACACCATTTGACATGGCTTGCCTTCGTACAAAAGTTTTCTTCGCAATTATGATATTAATGTTCATTGCAGCCACTTCAAAAGCTAGAAAGCCATTCATGTTGGAGAAAGAGAATGAACTATCCATGGATAAAAGTCACAAAACATTGCCTCACCTGGCATTTAATTTAAAGGACGTTGGAGTCTTGCATTCTGTTCTATCTGGTGGCGGAATAGGCCATGGTAAACATGACATCTTTCTTTTCCATAAGTGAGAGTATTAGGTGCCTTGCATACATGTAGTGTGTCTATTATAAGAATAAAGAAAATATTTGTTTCTATGTTATCATCAAATTTAACCAAAACTAAGGAATTAAAATTAAATGTTAAATTGCACTGATTTGGGTTAAAAAAAAACACTAACAGAGACTAATTTTCTGCATAAACTAATTTCAATTAAGAAAACTTTTCAATTTTCTGCATAAACTAATTTCAATTAAGAAAACTTTTCAATTTTCTGAATAAACTAATTTCAATATAGAATTGCAAGAGTCAAATTCAATGAATTGGATAATATGATTATTTATCTCCACATTTGTCCAATATAAATCTCAATTTCCTTTGGACTTTAAAATTAAACTTTCATAATTTTTCTCATAATATCTTTGGTTCCCTTTCTGAAAGTTGTGTTAATATCGTAATACAGTGGGTTATATAATCATAGAAATGTTGTAGCAACACCAAAAATAATCTAATCTCAAGCATCAAACAATATAATCTTGAAGGCAATATTACTAGATATTAACAAGTAATTTTAACTTTTATCAAGAACATCGTCATTTTTCTATGTGCTTCACTTTAATTTCTAAAAGCATGATGCAACAAGTTTTTCCTTGAGAATGTAGCTAGGAATTTTTCTTGATATTACTAGGAAAAGGAGATAATAAGAAACATAATATATATATATATATATATCAAATTTTGAAGTTTTTCTAAATCCGTTTTCTTGCAAGACCAATTAAAAATATAAATATACTTGAAATTTACCAACTTTACTTTTTCCAAAATTGGATGTAAATATTTTTTGTTTTTGTTTTTTGTTTTTAATTGTGTTTAGAAAGGCTGGAAAGAAATTGATTATTCTACTTTCCTTTATCATATATATTATATTAAAGTTGAACTTGAAGCACAATCATAATCTAAATTGGATACAAATTATTTCTAATTAGTGTAAAATATTTTACACCTTGTGTCCAATTTATTTTTCTTAATTTTAGTACCAAGTGGCCCATTTATAATACTCAGTATAAAAGTTGAGATGACCACCTCACTCTCACTCCCTTATATAAAACTACTTCAAAATCACTACTGTAGGGTCGCAAATTGTAGCCCACACCTAGATGGAAACAGGAGATGGGCCCAATAAGCCCAATACAATGAATTTGTAAGAGAGTGGGTCAAAGAATTGAGCTAATAGCGAACCTTACAACAGTTACTGAAGATTAGGTACTTGGCCGAGGAGACTAAAACACATAAACAAGTTAAGATCTCATGTCCGAGGATTAGGTTTTGGACTAATTAATGGATTCGAGTTAGGTCCGAGGGATATGCTCTTAGATAAAAGGCTTTTCTTTGGGTTGTATTTTTCCAGGTGCTACAGTAGTTATTTCTTGAGGTTTCTTCTATTTTTTCTCGTCCCCCTTTCTTCTGGAGGTCTTATTCCATTATATAGTCCTTCATTGTTCGATCCTATCGTCCACTTGTCTGCCATCTAGCCTGGTACTTGAGTTTCCCACTTCCTCTCCCACAGCTTTTTGATTTCCTGGGGGTAAAGATGATTTAGAACACTGTTCAGGGGTCTTCTCCACATAAATGCGGCCAGGAAAGCTGCTGTAATGCATTTAATGCGGTGGCAGCAGCCTTTTCTCAAGATATTTCTGCATCCTTATCCCTTTCATGTGCATTGGTAATCTATCTTCACCTCCGGAATTTCCTGGAAGGTGGACTAAGAGGAAGCCGAGGCCCCTCTCACCGACATATGCCAGACCCGAGGAGGGTATCCTTCTCGGATAAATCTCCCTGGACACTTACGCGTTCTACTTGTTAGTTATAAGGGTTCCCTATAATTTCTTCTCCTCGGACGTATTGTTAATGAGAAGTTGTACCTGAGCCCACCTCATGGGCCCAGGTTTTACTCCCCCACAACTACCATTGAATATTTCCGCATAAATGCATGAGTTACAACCTAGTTTAGGAATGGAAGGAATAAACTTTTGCCTTGAGTTATTGAATCATCAAGCAAAAGCATGGATTAAGAAGACTAAGATATAAATTAAGACCATATATTTTGCAATTTAAACGAAAATTACCACCAATAAAGATACAATTATATCTAAAACAACGGTGAGTAAAATTGATAGTAATCTTTGATTATAAAGTAAAGGCGAGCTTTGAAAAAATTTTACAAGTTTTTTTAGGGTAAAAAAAGGCTTTACTTGTTAGACTTATTCTTTGTTTGAGAACAACTTATTTAGCTTTTTGTTGATCGTGTGCTAAAGTATATTTCTACTTTGAAAAAGTGAGATTTTAAAAAGTATATAAATATGAGCAAAGACCTCATACGAGAGGGTAAGAGATTCTGTCATGTGGCACATTTTATGACACTCTTTTTCATTTAGGTGTCCACCCCATCCAAATTTAGCATTTATGTCAAACTATTTAATAATGATAGATGCATTTATTTCAATGTATTAATAAATAAAATTCAAAGAATTTGTATACATTTATAACTTTAAATGCTTTGGATAGGTACAGATGAGAAAAGGTAATGTTTTAAAAACTCTCTCTCTCTCTCTCTCTCTCTCTCTCTCTCTCTCTCTCTCTCTCTCTCTCTCTATATATATATATATATATATATATATATATATATATATATATATAAGCAAAGACGTCATGCGAAAGAGTAAGATGTTCTACTAAGTGACGCGTTGTATGACACTCTTTTTCATTTAGGTTTCCACCTCATCCATATTTAGCATTTATGTCAAACTATTTAATAATGGTAGATGCATTTATTTCAATGTATTAATAAATAAAATTCAAAGAATTTGTATACATTTATAATTTTAAATGCTTTGAATAGATACGGATGGATCTAAAAAGTCATGGAAAATGTACGAATTAAGAAAACTTTTCAATTTTCTGCGTAAACTAACTTCAATGCAAAATTGCAAAAGTCGGATTCAATAAATTGAGTAATAAGATTATTTGTCTCCACATTTGTCCAATATACATCTCAATTTCCTTTAGATTTAAAAATTAAACTTCCATAAAATCTCTCACAATTTTTTTGGTTCCCTTTTTGTAAGGTATGTTAATTTCCAAAATATTATGTTCGTCTTAAATATTTTGTTTAGATTTTATGTATACACTTTTACTGATGTATCATTGTAATGTGTTTAAGCTGATTTTTTTTCATATTATGTGCCAATTGAGATTTTTGGTTTTTTGTATGATGCATATACTTGGTAAGGATTTGTAGCATTTTTGGTATTTTGGTTGCTTTTAGTTCAATTAAAATTTGGAGGTTAAATTGTGATATTATTGCATCATTATGACATTATTTTTTCTATTGTTGTATCATGAAATTCTAGTAGTTTTATAGCTAATTGATTGAGAAATCCTTCTTTCAATTTTCACCCTATTATAATTACGATCTTAGAAAATCAAACTTTTCTTCAATTAAAATGTTAATGTGCCTTAATTTTATCTCATATCAATTTTGAAATTAAAGAAAAACTACTTTCATTAATATAAAAATTGTAGGTGTTGATATAGTGGAGATAAACTTTAGTAGCATAAGAAATGTAGAAATTAACGCAATAGATTCTAAATATAAAGTATAAATCATACAAGAAACTTATAAGTTTCTTAGAATAAAAGTTTTCTCCTATTAGAAGTTTCCCACATTAGAAGTTTTAGAAAGACTTTGTAATAGCCTTCCCTCTCCCTCAGAAAGACTTCTGCTTTTGTAATCATGTAACCTTTCCTCTTCAAATAGATAATCTTATAACCTTTAAGACAGTTTTTATTTTCAAGCTTGTATCAAAGACAGTTGTTTTCAAGTTTATCAAAGATAGAAGTTTTATTTCAAGTAAGATTTTGCTTGTTTTAGTTTTAGTTTTCATATTTCATATTCCGTTTTAACTTATTTTGAATAAATCTATTTTGCAATTTTCTTCTTTATCATCTATTTTATCATTGTTTATGCTTCCATATTATTGTTGTGCTCTCTCCTATATAGTCATAGTGTAGTTTGTCATGAAGGATAATTTAGAAAATGTAGTCTGTCTATATATTTTATCAGTTCTTTCTGTCGGTATATTCCATTCTAACAAATTCCTATCTATATCTTTTATGCTATATTCCTCAGAATTAACTATTCCATCATTTTCCATGTTGTCTAGATTAGTGTGTGCTTGACCTAAATGTGTCCTAGCAACAGATGATGAGCGACTAAACATATGCATTTTACTTCTAAGCAATTAATAAATACTAGCAGAAGTATTACTAACCACTGGTATCCTTGTTATCGGGACCACCTCCTTGGGAAACTCCATTGCAGGACCACCCAAACACACGCCTGTCCATCGGCTAACGAAAAACAAGTTGACTAACGAGAAACTATGGCTTGCCAACGAGTCTTGAGGTTGACCAACGCTAACAAGGAGCAAGTAGTGGCTATGCAGTAATAAAATTCCTAGTAACTTCTTAATTGCAAAGAAATAAAACTCATACATCTACCATCCATGGTTCTAATACCATAGAGAAAAATATGCCTTTTTACATGTTGGTTTAGTTCAAGTAGCTATGAAACCATTAACAAGAGAAGCTTTAAATACAAGTGTTTTACTTTGTTTAAGAGATGACAGACATTTAAGATTTAATGACTCACTTTTAGGGATGATGGAAACAAGTTTACATAATGGACTAGTATATTTTAATTGCTATCCTAATTTTGCTTTAAGTTTATGTGACAGAAATATTATGGATGCTTTAATTTTGAATGTAAAGACAAATGGTTACTATATGAAATAAGGATCAGAACCTTTAACTATTATATATAGGATTTATTATAAACTTATGAAAACTACTCTTGACCCTTAATCCGTGGTTGAACCATCCCCTAAAGGACATACTCTCCTTCTCCAAGCATCAACTGCAAATAGTAGACTTCGTGTACCCCAACAGATACAATGGAAAGACATAAACCTTCCTGAACAATGGAAATTACAGGCCATTGCCCCTACACCAAAGATAGAAAACACTAAACCAGACTTCATAGCTCAACAGACAGACGGTACAATTATTATTGCTTTCAATAATAATGACAGACATACTGATAGCCTTATTAGACCTAGTAGTTCTTCAGGTAAAAGGACCCCTATGATGTTTACCCCTAGAAGCTCCTTCTCCTCTAGGACACCTTTCTCTAACTCTAGATCTTTACCTCCCCAAAATCTCCCTCTAGTTATACACCTTCCTCCCATAAATACCCAAAAACCCCCTGTTCAGATAGAGATAGCTTACTATCCGACAGATACAACCCAACAGATACAATGGAAAGACATAAACCTTCCTGAACAATGGAAATTACAAGCCATTGCCCCTACACCAAAGATAGAAAACACTAAACCAGACTTCATAGCACAACAGATAGACGATACAATTATCATTGCTTTCAATAATAATGACAGACATACTGATAGCCTTATTAGACCTAGCAGTTCTTCAGGTAAAAGGACCCCTATGATGTTTACCCCTAGAAGCTCCTTCTCCTCTAGGACACCTTCCTCAAACTCTAGATCTTTACCTCCCCAAAATCTCCCTCCAATTATACACCTTCCTCCCATAAATACCCAAAAACCCCCTGTTCAAACAGAGACAGCTTACTATCCGACAGATACCACACAGCCTACCCCTAATGTTCACCAACCCTTTTATCAGCCCCAACCTCAACCTGATTCTCCTACCCACATAGATATATTAGGATTTACAGAACAAGATAGAAAAATTAATGTTTTATCTAAAGAATTTGTTTTAGATAAAGATTATTAAAACATGATTATTTAAAACCTGAAAATACTGATAGAAAAAACCAATTTTTTGAACAATATAATGAACAAGAAAGGAATGATTTAAGAACTAAATATTATGAAATGGTGACAGATTTGCAGACACACTTAGTTTCTTTGATTTTTTGGATTATCATAACAAAAAGATAAGTGTGATAGAAAAAACATTGTCATGGACAAAGACAGAAAATCATGAAAAGGTATACCAAACTTATCCACCTTTTGAATCAATTACATTAAATCAAAATAGTGGAGTCCAAGTGTTGGTTACTCCTATTAAAAGACTTAGTCTAAGTGATGATAAAAAGAACCTAGACAGCATAATTCAACAAAATAGTTATACTAATTCATATTTAAAATCAATTGGTCAAAAGTTACAAGACATAGAAGATAGATTAACACTCCTTTCTACTTCCATAAAAAAAAAGAAAATGCGTCTAATACCCCTTTATTTATCCCTCATGAGATACCTCCTCATCTTAGAGCACCTTTAAAGAGACCCATGACGGAGAAAACAGATAATCTGCTTGATGAAATAAATAAAAATTTAGATTTAATGAAATTGGAATCCCAAAAAGACATGGACCCACTAAAGAACAAAAATAGGACATTAAATACAATAGGAAGAACTGAATCTTCAGAGGATGAAGATTCAGAAGATAATCAATTGATAGATTTGATAGATTCATCAGATATAGATAATTTAGAATCACAATTTACTGATAAATTACAGATTAATAAATTAACTTTATCATCTTCATCACAAGATCGTAGAAAAGGAAGAATTGAGGAACCATACCCCAAAAAGAATTGGTACCCTAAACCCACTCCTCCTGATTTACAGTTTGAAGAAAGACATACTTTTTTTAATTCATCTTATTCACTAGATTTAATTTATGAATGAAATATTGATGGAATGTCAAAATATGAAATAATAAATCTTTTACATGAAATGACTTTGCTCACTAACGTTTATAAGAATCATGGAAAACTAGATCACCAAATAGCCCATTTAATTGTCACTGGTTTTACTGGCCAATTGAAAAGTTGGTGGGATCACTATTTAAATAATGATGACAGAAATGAAATATTAACAGCTGTTACAAGAGAAATAGATGGAAGTGTCATTATGACTGACAAACAACCTTCACAAGATGTATTTAATACTTTAATTTTTACTATAACTAAACATTTTGTTGGAGATCCCAATCAATATAAAGAAAGAGTTTCAGATTTTTTGATTAATCTAAGATGTCCACAACTTTCAGATTTTAGATGGTATAAAGATGTTTTTATTTCAAAAGTTTTAAGTAGGAATGATTGTCAACAATCATACTGGAAAGAAAAATTTATTGCTGGTTTACCTTACTTTTTTGCTCAAAAAGTAAGACTTGAATTTAGCCAATAATGATGATGGGACTATAGACTATCCTAAATTAACATATGGTGACATAATATCTTCAATCAACAAAATAGGTTTATGGCTATGTAATGATTTAAGACTGAAGAATTAGATAGAGAAAGAAAAAAGATATGCTAAAAAGGAGCTAGGAACATTTTGTGAGCAATATGGCTTTGAACCATTGATTGCTCCCTCTAGGAAAAGGACAAAAGAGAAGAAAGATGTAGATAGATACAAGAATAATAATAGAAGATATCATAAAAGTAGGACTAAAGAAAAGAAAGAAGAGTCCAAAAGAAAGAAACGTGATAGATATAAAGAAAGAGACATTATTTGCTTCAAATGTGGCAAAAAGGGACACACTAGTAGATACTATAACTTTCAAAGAAAGATAAATAAACTTGACATATCAGGAAAGTTAAAAGATAAATTAATGAGTATATTAGAACAGGTAGATATTGATGAAACAAATAATGAAATCCACTAGATAGATAATTGTGATACCACCTCATCATCGACAGATATTTCTTCAGATAATGGAAAAGTTAAATTATGCAATTGGAATAATCCTAATAATTGTTATTGTAAAAGAAAACTAAAAATAAGTTAACAAAACAAGAAGATATAATAACGGATTTAATAGACAGACTTCCGAATTTACAATCCAAAAAAGATTATTTATCTAAATTAAAAGAATCTTTAACTCAAATTGACAGATTTGAAATAGATTTGAAAGATTATAAATCAACTTATAATTTTGCAGAAATTACTGATAGATTTAAACCCAGTAAACCTGTAACAATAATAGATTTACAAATAAATGTTAATAATCTAAGAAAAGAATTAAAAGAATTAAAATAAAAAAAAATTTCATTTTAAAGGACATGATTGATCAGATAGCCACACAACTAATTAGTGTAAAAGATAGAATTAGATATGGTAATGAATCCTTGACAAACTCCTCTATTCTTGACAGAAATAATACAGATAAAAGTTTTCATAAAGATGAATATAAAGATGAATTTTTAAATATAATTGACAGAATGGTATTTCAAAAATGGTATACTGAATAAACGTTGGTTGTTCATAAAGAATTCTCGTTAACAGTTGTTGCACTTGTTGATTCTGGAGCTAATATGATTTGCATTCAAGAATGATTAATACCTTCCAAACATTATAAATCAACAATAGACAGATTAACCCAGGCCAGTGGTGATAGACTTGAAATAAGTAATAAATTAACTAAGGCATATATACATAACAATAGAATCAATCTCAGAACACCTTTCTTTTTAATAGACAAGTTTTCCTCTAAAGTTATTCTAGGGAATCCTTTTTTGGCTTTACTTTATCCTTTTTCCATGATAGAAAATGGAATATGTACTAATATTTTGGAAACAGAAGTAAATTTTAAGTTCATCCTACCTCCAATCCCTAAGGATATACATTTGCTGAAAGAAATCTCAATATTTAAGGACATAAATACTGATGAGCCAATAACAGACAGTGATGGGACTACTACAAATAAGATTACTACTAATCCAAAGGCAGATGATATTACTCTACCCAGTAGCACTTAAGTTTATGTATATATATATATTATTTTCAAAAACAATTATCTCTTTTCAAAAAAGTTTATTTAAAGTTTGTTTTCAGAAAAATTTTCTGCAATTTATGTCCTTCCTAGATCTTCTCAAAATCTTATGTACCTCTAAAAAATAAGACAAACTTTTGAAAAGCCCCTTAAACTCCCTTTGTAGAATTTGAAACTATGCTACCTAAATTTGTTCGACAGATGCATGAAGGCCTTCAACTAAGGCATACTTGCACAATTTGTTAATTTTAAAATTAAGAGTCAATTGCTAGGCAAACAAGATAGCCATCCTAAGGCTAATAACAAACCACATTTTGCCAAAATTGAAATCCTCAATGAAGATTTCAAACAAAGTATGAAGGCATCTCAATTGAGACAATATCCCTTCAAAGAATGATTTTCAGAATGTCCAAAAAATCCAGACAGATTACTATGGCAGATCACTATTCATCAGTACAGATCACTATTCATCAACATACGTGAATAGCTTCTAGAAAGATCCAAGACAGATATAGATAGATGTTCACAAGTCACTACTATTCCAGATAGATCCAGAAATAACAGACAGATATTCATGACAGAACACTGTTCACTTGCATGCGATAGAAAGTATCTTGACAAATTCCGATTCTAAGAACACTGTTCACTTGCATACGATAGAACGTATCCTGATAGATTTCAATTCTCAGAATATATGGTTCCTACCGACAGTTTAACTTTACCTACTCAGGTTAATTTACCATGGTTCACTACATCTATAAAGACTACAAAGACAGAAGACAAGTTTCTCCTATTAGAAGTTCCTCATATTAGAAGTTTGAGAAAGACTTTGTAATAGCCTTCCCTCTCCCTCTCCGAAAGACTTTTGTACTCTATTCCCCTTTTGTAATCTTGTAACATTCCCTTCAGACAGAATCTTGTAATCTTTAAGATAGTTTTTATCTTGTAATCTTCAGACAATTTTATTTTTAAGCTTGTATCAAAGATAGTTGTTTTCAAGGTTTATCAAAGACAGAAGTTTTTATCCAAGATTTTACTTGTTTCAGTTTCAGTTTTCATATTCCATACTCCATTTTAACTCATTTTGAATATATCTCTTTTGCTATTTTCTTCTTTATCATCTATTTTATCATTGTTTATGCTTCCATATTACTGCTGTGCTCTCTCCTGGGTTGTCATTGGTGATATATATATATATATATATATATATATATATATATATATATATATATATATATCAAACTTTGAAGTTTTCCTAAATCCGATTTCTTGCAAGACCAATTAAAAATATAAATATACTTGAAATTTATCAACTTTACTTTTTCCAAAATTGGATGTAAAGATTTTTTGTTTTTGTTTTATTGTGTTTAGAATTGCCGGAAAGAAAATTAGTATTCTACTTTCCTTTATCATTTATATTATATTAAAGTTGAACTTGAAGCACAATCATAATCTAAATTGTATCCAAATTATTTCTAATTAGTGTCAGATATTTTACACCTTGTGTTCAATTTATTTTTCTTAATTTTGGTACCAAGTGGCACATTTATAATACTCAATGTGAAATTCAAGATGACCACCTCATTCTTACTCCCCTATATAAAACTACTTCAAAATCACTACTATTGAATATTTCCACATGAATACATGAGTTACAACCTAGTTTAGGAATGACAGGAATAAACTTTTGCCTTAAGTTATTGAATCATCATGCAAAAGCATGGATTAAGAAGACTAAGATATAAATTAAGACCATATATTTTGCAATTTAAACAAAAATTACCACCAATAAAGACACAATTATATCTAAAACAACAATGAGTAAAATTGGTAGTAATCTTTGATTATAAAGTAAAGATGAGCTTTGAAAAAGTTTTACAATTTTTTTTAGGGAAAAAAAAGGCTTTACTTGTTAGATTTAGTCTCCGTTTGAGAATAACTTATTTAGCATTTTGTTGAACACGTGCTAAATTATATTTCTACTTTGAAAAAGTAAGAAAATGTGAGGTTTTAAAAACTATATATATATATATTATATAAAAGCAGAGACCTCGTGCGAGAGAGTAAGAGATTTTGCCAAGTGGCACATTGTATGACACTCCTTTTTATTTAGGTTTCCATTTCATCCAAATTTAGCATTTATGTCAAACTATTCAATAATGGTAGATGCATTTATTTCAATGTATTAATTAATAAAATTCAAAGAATTTGTATACATTTATGACTTTAAATGCTTTGGATAGATACAGATGGATCTAAAAAGTTATGGAAAAAATCACCACGCACCCTTAATGCGATGGTCACTTCACAAGCATAAGTGCTTATAGGGTGTTAGGGGTAAAGGTTGAGGTTCAAGTCTCTAGGAGGGAACTTCACACACATATACACTTAGATTAGGTTAGAGTAGAATTTCTATCTTGTATAAAAAAATAAAATAAAATAAAAACATGGGAAATGTACGAATTAAGAAAACTTTTCAATTTTCTGTATAAACTAACTTCAATGCAGAATTGTAAGAGTTAGATTCAATGAATTGAGTAATATAATTATTTGTCTCCACATTTAAATCGCAATTTCCTTTAGAATTAAAAATTAAACTTCCGTAATTTCTCTCATAATATCTTTAGTTCCCTTTTTGAAAGATATGTTTACTTCCAAAATATTATGTTAATCTTAAATATTTCATTTGGATGTTATGCGTACATTTTTATTGATGTAGCATTGTAATGTGTTTAGGTTGATTTTTTCATATTATGTGCCAATTAAGATTTTTGGTTTTCCGTATGATGCATATACTTGTTAAGGATTTGAAGTATTTTTGGTATTTTGGTTGCTTTTCGTTTAATTAAAATTTGGAGGTTAAATTGTGATATTATTGCGTCGCTACTGCATTTTTTTGTTGTTGTTGTTGTTGTTGTTGTTGTATCATGAAACTCTAGCAGTTTTTATAGCTAACTGATTAAGATATCATTTTTTCAATTTTCAACCTATTATAATTACGATCTTAGAAAATCAAAATTTTCTTCAATTAAAATGTTAATGTGCCCTAAATTTACCTCTCATATCAATTTTGAAATTAAAGAAAAACTACTTTCACTGACATAAAAATTGTAGGTGTTGATATAGCGGAGATAGAGACTTTAGTGGCATAAGAAATGTAGAAATTAACACTATAGAATCAATATATAAATCATAAATCATACAAGAAAGACACCTAGGAACCAATAGGTGTGTAAGTGACAATGTGAACTGTGATCTGGTGACAGTTGTTGGTTGCACGAAATAGAGGAATCCCCCCTAATGTATTTAGTTTGACTAGAAAATTTCAAAGATTAACTGTGCTTAACAATAATAGTATTCATGAATGGATCATAAATAATTATTTACAAACAAAATTAATAAGATTATATATATAAAAGTAGAGACCGCATGTGAGAAAGCATGAGATTCTGCCAAGTGACACATTGTATGGCATTCTTTTCATTTAAACTTCCACCTCATCCAAATTTAGGAATTATGTCAAACTATTTAATAATGGTAGATGCATTTATTTCAATGTATTAATTAATAAAATTCAAAGAATTTGTATACTCCCTCCGTCCCAATTTATTTGTCCTGTTTGAAAAGTCAAATTTTTTAAGGGAACATCATTTATTATCTTGTCAGCCTTATAAAAATATATAAGTTTACAAAACTACCCGTAAATAAATTTATCAGTTTTTTTTAAAAAAAATGTTATTCTTAATGAGGCAACTAAAAAGTTTCCCCAATTAGATTGATTTTTTAAATATTTGTTAGTTTTCTTTTCAAATAGTTTTGAAAATAAAATAAGGGTATACTAGGAACATTAGTAAATTAATAACTTTTATTTTTAGAAACGTGACAATATTTTGGGACATTCTAAAATGGAATAGAGGACAAACAAACTGGGACAAAGGGAGTACATTTACAACTTTAAATGCTTTTGATAGATACTGATGGATCTAAAAAGTCATGGGAAATGTACGGGTTAAGAAAAATTGTCAATTTTTTGCGTAAATTAACTTCAATGCAAAATTGCAAGAGTCAAATTCAATGAATTTGATAATATGATTATTTGTCTCCACATTTATCCAATATAAATCCTAATTTCCTTTAGACTTAAAAATTAAACTACCATAATTTCTTTCACAATATCTTTGATTCCCTTTTTGAAAGGTATGTTAATTTTCACAATATTATGTTCATCTTAAATATTATGTTTAGATTTTATGTATACATTTTTACTGATGTATCATTGTAATGTGTTTAGGCTGATTTTTTTTTTTTTTTAATATTATGTGCCAATTGAGATTTTTTGTTTTTTATATGATTCATATACTTGGTAAAAATTTGTAGTATTTTTGGTATTTTGGTTGTTTTTAGTTCAATAAAAATTTGGAGGTTAAATTGTAATATTATTGCGTAACTATGGCATTATTTTTTCTATTGTTGTATCATGAAATTCTAGCAGTTTTATAGCTAATTGATTGAGAAATCCTTCTTTCAATTTTCACCTTATTATAATTACGATCTTAGAAAATCAAACTTTTCTTCAATTAAAACGTTAGTGTGCCTTAATTTTATCTATCATATCAATTTTGAAATTAAAGAAAAACTACTTTCATTAACATAAAAATTGTAGGTGTTGATATAGTGGAGATAGAGATATTTATGGCATAAGAAATGTAGAAATTAACACTAAAGATTCTATATATAAATTATAATTCATACAAGAAAGACACATAGGAACCAACAAGTTTGTAGGTGACAATGTGAACTGTGATTTAGTGACATTTTTTTATTGGTTGCATGAATTAGAGGAACTCCCCCCCCCCCCCCCCCCCCAATGTATTTAGTTTTACTAGAAAACTTCAAAGATTATCTATGACTAACAATAATAGTTTTTGTGAATGGGTCATAAATAATTTCTTACAAACAAAATTTATCAAAATGCACTGTACAATATGCAGGATATGGGCTAATTGTACATCTAAAAGCAAAAAAAAAAAAAAAAAAAAAAAAAACTTAGCTTATAAAGCAACTTCAAATGGGCAGTTACTCTCCTTTGTAACCGTAGAGAATCTTGATCCATATCAAAGTATGGGCAAAATTGTAAATTAGAATTTTCTAATATTGAAAGTAAATCTATATCAAATAATCAATGAATCTTGCTAGATATTTTTGTTAAATGAACTTTGGACATTACTCCATAGAACATTTAATGCGAGCCCTATAAATGAGATCGTCATTTATTCAACTGCCCATCAGTCTATCGGGAAATTATTGTGTACTCTCGGAGTACCATAAATGTATACTCATTCCTCTCACATGAATGGTAGGTTCCATTAATTAAATTCATGGTGAGACTTACCATTCATGTGAGATGGGGGAATATGTATTTATAGTACTCTGGGAGTACATAATAATTTTCCCAGTCTATCACCAAAAAGAGAGTGTCATTTATTCAACTATCTCTATAAATACCTAATTGAGAGAGTGTCATTTATTCAACTATCAGTCTATCACCAAAAGAGTTGTCTCCTATGTACATCGTAATAAGTTACTGATCTCTCATTCAATTACTAACATATTTCCTATATAGTTACTAATATAAAAAAATATAAAAAAATGGATTATCTTTTTGGAAAAATATATCACATAAATCCAACAAATTCAGCTAAAGACTAAAGCAAGTACTAACAAACTAGCTATTTAAAAAGTGTACATTTTTATGTATTAAAAAAAAATTGTGATTTTTAAATATGCCATTTGAAAGCACAATTTAAAAAATCACAATTAATCGTTTGATTTGAGCTTTTAGGCTAATTTGTTTATTTGGCCAATTTTTGAGAAGTATTATGTTCACAACAGTTTTGTAACATTTTCACAACAAAACATAGGTAGTAAATTTTTATTGGTTCTAATTTGAATTTACCTTTGAAATTATTTTTTTGTTTACAGTAACAACTTACTATTTAGGAATTGTTACAAAAATATTGTGAACATTGCATTTCTTGCAATTTTTTTGTTCAACATTCAACGGACCAAAATTTTGGAGAGGTTGAATTTTATTTTTAATGGGCTCAATTTTTATTAAGGGTGTTTAGGTTTTTTTTTTTTAGAGATGCTACGTCTACAACTTTTTTATAACAAATCACAGGTGTTTAGTTGTTATTGGTTCAAATTTAAAACTAACACTAAGATTACTTTTTTGCCCCAACAATAATAACTAGTAACAACCTGCCACTTAGGATTTGTTGTAAAAATGTTGTAGAAATGTTGTAGACATATCATTTATTTATTTATTTATTTATTTTTAGGGTAGTCAAGTTATTTTTTTAGGGTGGTCAAGTTATTTTTTTTCTAGGGTGATAAAAAAACCCATATTAATTTAAAACTCAAAAAATTTTAAGGTATATTAAAAAAAAAAAAATCAGGGTGGTCCTGTGACCACTAGTATGATATATAATTACTGGGTCCATACTCCATATAGATGCATATTAATTGCTGCACTAGTCAAAATCAGACATCAATCAACCATATTAAAGAACAAAGCTGGGAAAATGAAAAATTAGATTACATGACTCGAGTCCCTAAATATGAATAATTTGATGTGTTAAATTGTCACCATATTATGAAAGTTGCAAATACAAAGGTAGCTAAAAAGCAACCATCCTAACTGGGAAGTAGGAAGGAATGGAAATAGAAGCATCAAATAGAGAAAACGGTGCATTACAAAAGTTAAACAGTTGCATAGAATATACATAATACACCATAAATTAGTAAGGCCACAAATAGACAAGCTTCCCTCATGGCAAGATTTGACTTCTAAAGAGGTCTAGATGATAATAAAAGTACAACATGAAACCAAGAGGCTTCAATATTTACTTTTAGCAATATTGGAAAAACTGATTTTAATGTCTTTATGTATTTAAATTAATCTCTTGCTTTGGTTGTTATTTGTTAGTACAATTTTTTATGAAAATGAAATACAGTTGCTCACAATGGTTTATACTTTATATTGATTTTTTAAAAAAGAATTTTAAAAATACATTTACTTTAAATCTTGCCCCAGTCAACTAAAATTCTGGCTCCGATTGTATATAGGTAATTGCTATTTGGGATGCGTTATGCAATGTTTTTTGAAATATTATAAAGACAATTTTGTGTGTTTGGTGGTTCATGGCTTAACCAAAACTATATATAAAACTCTTTTTTCCTGATTATATATGTAAGAGAACTTAATTGTTCATGTAATGGATGTTTTTTACAATTCTACAATCATCCCTATCTTTTTTTTTTTTTTTTTTTAATAGAGAATTTCAACTTATGGTATCTACTCTTAATAATAACTCTTAATAATAACTCTTTATTATCAAAACAAGATACCAATCAATTTTTGATGTAGGCATGGATTACAATCATCACTATCAATGTGAGATATACGGGCCAAAAATAGTTGTAAATTGTAATTATTAAGAACCATGCACTAAACTATAATAGATGTTGTAATAAGTTTGTAACGTATACGTACCAACCTGACAACCTCTTTGGTAACTATAATAGAGCCCGGAACTTTCTTTTGTTTTGTTTTGTTTTAGGTAACCTTTTTTAATTTTTTTTAATTGATTAAAAATATTACTACATAAATATTCCACTTCTTAATTCCTCAAATCTAGGCTCCACATTTCCATATGCTTATGGCATAGGAAAATATCATTAGGCTCAATTCACCTGATATTAAGCCTACTGGTATCTTGATACAAGAAGAGCTTGATCAAATGATGATTTGTTTTCACGTTGTGGATTCCAGTTACCTCAATTAGTAAAATTTTTAATAGTTGAATAAGATATTTGGATTTAATTCCCGCCTACACCAAAAACCGATTAGTGTCTTAGTGTGATAATAAATGGCTATTATTAAGAACAAACATCATATGTTAAAACTCTCTCCAAAAAAAAAAAAAAAAGTTA
Source organism: Quercus wislizeni (assembly GCA_023055345.1). Classification (NCBI taxonomy): domain Eukaryota; kingdom Viridiplantae; phylum Streptophyta; class Magnoliopsida; order Fagales; family Fagaceae; genus Quercus; species Quercus wislizeni. Next base: position 1,740,328 of record JALGQJ010000031.1, on the reverse strand, counting down.
CCACTTACCACACTTTCCAAAAATCTTAAACATAAAACGTGGCCAGACAGTTGTGTCTAACTACCCCTTTGTTAAATCCAGATTCAAAATTCAGTTTTTTCTACCATTTTGTTACTGCAAATTTTGTTATAATTTATTTAATCATAATGCTAGAACCACAATAAAATTCATAACTTTTATCATAATTTGCTCACATGCCTTCTTTCTTTTTTTTTTTTTTTTTTGCTGAATTACTTTTATGTCAAGTTATAAGCAATGGAGTAAAAATAATGAGTCCACAACTTATTACATGAACAATTTATGAGTTTTATTGTGATGTAGCATTATTTTTATTGAATTGATCTCTTGAAATAATGGACAATCAATTTCAGAAGAACTTTCCAATTTATTTTTATATTTTTTGTTCCATTAATTAGAATATAGATCACGTTAAAATTATGATACCAATGTTGTCCCTAAACATTTCTTCAAATTTGTATTATTATTTTATAACTTCAAAGTCCTTGTCAAGTCATCCTGATGAGTCCACCGCCTCTTCCAGGTAAAATGTGGTGGTGGTGCTTGATTTTCCCTCTCACTGTCATCCAACCCACCACTGACAAACAACGTGGTACCGACACATCCGTGTCGACAACGCAACACACCAACTTTCCAACCAAACCACAACACCTGTCCTCAACACACAAAAAAACAAATAACCAAAAACAGTAAACAAAAATTAAAAAAAAACAAACAGAAACATAACAAATAGAAATATTCAAAGCCTTAAACTTTAAACCTACCATTGCAATAGCTTATTCTTTGCCACCTTTCTCTCCCAACCTCTGATCCCATCTTTTTCTGATCATAGTCCCATTATCACAATACAAAAAAACCTCTCTGCTTTACACACACACTCTCTCTAACATTCCATTTCCATTTGTCAAAATAAGGCTCGACGAAACGGCGACGTAGTACACAAAATGTCACGTCGTTTCCTCGCCTGTTTTGGCAAAACCGGGAGCAGTAAAACGAAGCCGGCGTCGTCGTCGTCTTCGGAGGAGCGTAACAACGTGACTGTCGACGTGTCGGCGGAGGAGCAACGACGGGGTGGGGCGGTGCTGGTGGAGCTGTTCTCGTCTCAGGGCTGTGCCACTTCACCTGAAGCTGAGCTTTTGGTGTCGAGGTTAGGGAGAGGGGACTTTGATGGGCTGGACTTACCGCCCATTGTGTTGTTGGGCTTTCACGTGGATTATTGGGACTACATGGGTTGGAAAGACCCATATGGGTCGAGCCAATCGACTGTGAGGCAAAAGGCTTATGTTGAGAGTCTCAAGCTTGACACCATGTTTACACCTCAGGTTGTGGTGCAGGGTAGGGCTCAATGTGTTGGCAATGATGAGAATGCTTTGTTAGCTGCGATTAAAGAGGCACCAAGATTCCCTGCTCCTACATTCCAGGTTAGTATATATTCATTCCTCTCTTCCTATTTTGTTGATTCAGATTAGATTACTATTATGTTGTGTATATAAATGTGGCAAGAATTTTAGCAATTGCAAGATTTTTTTTTTTTTTTTTGGTTACATAAAAAAGAATAATATGAATAATTGCATGTATTATTTATTATGTGATTTTTTTTTAAAAAAAATTTACTGCATGCGAATGAGTTGTTATAGCCTATAGGTGGTCTAAAAATGGCTAATACCAAAACAAGAACTTGCATTATTCATCACAATCATTTCTGCTTGTACAATTGGTTATTTTCCTTTTTTCTTTTTTTTTTCTTTTTTTTTAATGTGATAAGTAAGTATATTTGTTTCTCCATATGTTACTAATTTTTTAGTTTGACATGCATCAAGTGTCCTTGTGCAACGCAACACACATCTAAAAATGGTCACATATTTGACCGTCGAATACACAAAATATTGAATAGAAGTCTTAACCTTTATTTTATTTTTATTTGTTTTGGATTTGTGCCTATATACTCATATATGCCCTTACTTCTTATTCCTCATTATTGATTTCTAAAATAGTTAGTTGACGAGTAGAACATGAATGATTAGTGAGTCATAAATAATGGGTAGTACTTAAAATATAGATTAAAAAAATGTAAATCAGAAGTTTGATCAAATTGGGTTCTATGACAAAGACAACATATTAGATGCTAAGGTCAATTCCAATAAGCATTATGTAAAGTTTATTGCTAAGGAACAAGAAATTCGGAATTTGGAATCAAATCCCTTCTGCACCAAAAATAAATATATGTTAGCCTTGTAATAAAGAAAAATTATCATAGAGAGTTTAGATAGGTTCAAATTCTAGGGTACTATTAAAAAAGAAAAAAACAAAAGTAGCTGAAGACTTGGCCGAACAAATGAATTTTACAGCTGTGGCCTACGCGTTTGTGTGGTGTGCAATTTTAGGTAGGCCGGTGGGGTTTGTGGGTCAAAAGCATCTATATACCTGTACCTGTACACCGTCAATTTTCAACTTGAAGCAGTATATCACTTTTGTTGTAGATCTTGAAAGAAATGCGGACACTCGACCATCATGGTGGTAACACAACACCAAAGTTGGAAAGTGACTTTCTTACCTAATGAGAGTTGGGGAAAGCCACCTGTTAACAAATTATCTATAATTGAAACTAAGAGCAAAATTTAGTACAAATTTTCATCTACTTAATCTACTTGAGCACAATTACAGAATTCAATGTCAAATATAGTAAATCTATTGGCAAATATGTCATATCATTATCAACATGAAGATTTAACATCAGGAGCATATGGTAAAATGTCTAGCTTTTCATGCTAATCTTTACTGCCAAGAGTTGAATATTGTATTCACAAAATGAAGCTTAGGATAGAAAATTGATTTATTATCACTATGCAGATATTTTTCAATTTGAAACTTTGATCACTATGAAAAATTTTATTTGAACAGGCAACATTCCAAAGATCTGGATCAGACTCCTTGCAAGTCTCCCTAACAGGAGCTCTAAGGACTAAGGTGGACAATCGTGGTGCCAATGTCATGGTGGCATTGTATGAAAGCGGATTGGTGACTGACTGTCCAAAGGGTGAGAACAAAGGGAGAGTTCTATCCAATGACTTTGTCGTTAGAAAACTCGAAAAGCTTTGCACTGTTAAAGACATCTCTGCCAAGAAGACAGTAACAGGATCTGTTAATTTCCCCCTATGGCAAGGATTCCATGGCAGCAAATGTGGCGTTACCGTCTTTGTTCAAGATAGCTCTCATCTAATTTTTGGTTCACAGAACTTTCAGTTGCCAGATGACATTTGAGATAGCTCGTCTCGTCTGTTGTTTACTATAAATCATGTTACGGCGGGCACGATTTAGTCTATTATGTACAGGATGGATCTATGTTAGGGTATTGATTTCTTTTCTTTTTTATAAGTTTGCGTTTTTTCTTCTTGTTGCTGGCTGGATTTTTAGGAGATGGAGAGAGATAGTTCCATTAATATATAAAAATCCTTTTTTTTAGGTTTAGAATTGAATTTCGACGTGTTGCATTATGTGGGTGAGAGATGTGAGTGAGCAACTTTGATTTCTATGTTAATTTGTATTGATTGGCTTTTTATTGCTTTTAGATCAGTTGTGAACTCTTTCTATATTCATTATTGGCCTTTATATGAATTGGGAAGGCCTAATTGCTATGGCCTTTATAGACATCAAGAAATGAGGCAAGTATGTTGTTGTCCATGTTTCTGTGTATGTCATTATTGTAAGCCTCAGATGGTAGTTTAATCTTGGTTCTATTCGAAGTTAATCAGTCATTTAAAACTATGCCATATAGTTAATTATATGCTGTCCGAGCTGAGTTCACAATCACTAATAGATTCAACAGAAGTGAGATAGGTGCAAGTTTATTTTATACGAAAGCTGAATGAACATTTTCCAGGAGCTAATTGTTGTAGCAGTTTTTGTTTTATGTCAGGGTGATACCAAATACTTTCTCATGTTGATGTTGTAGAGAGAGGTAAACCAATTCTCATAGTTCATCCCTTGCCCCTCATCAGGTTTCTCAGCAAATGCTATTAGCCCTGTCATAATCAGCCCAAAAAGCCTGTAGAGTCTCAAAGGGCACACTACACTTAATTAGATCCCCAGCAAGTAGCAACTCAATTGGATCATTACCCTCAAGGATTATTCTATCTCCATGTTAGTCCAGTTTTTAAAATCTAAATATTTTTCTCATGCTAACTTTCTCCAAACAAAAGGCCTCAACCTCTTCCTCCAAATCCATCATTCAAGGCAGAAATCTTTTTTTTTTTTTTTTTCATTGTAGTGCGTTCACAACCGTATTCCAACTAGAACTATTATCTTTTCTCTCTCCTCTTCCCTTCCCCACAATTGTCCCAAATGTCCTCTAGAAAACCACTTTTCATCTCCTGAGGGAATGTTATTGGTCCCAATTAGTTTGGCATCAATCCCACCTCCGCAACTCCCCAATTCCTATCTTTTCTTTTCTCTATCTAATATATTTTCTTGGTGTCACTCAAATATAGATAAGGATTAGATCCAATGTCCAATTGCACTGAACCCAATGGTCCCAATCCAAGTCCCTCGAATATTGCTTGTCATGATTTTCAGTTAAGCCCTCCTTGGTCTTTGATTTTCATTTATACCATTTGGCTTTTATACCTATCCGGTAACAAACTTATTTTCCACCAAGAGATCCCCTTAATTAATTATGAACTCATTCAATTTATCATTTTTTCAATCTACTAAATTCTAATAATTCTATTATCATGGCAAAAAAAAGTCTTATAACCCTATTGGTTGACATTTTTTAGTATTTCTAATAGAGATATTCATAATTCAAATCCCTCTTTTTCCCATTGTAATTATTAAATAATAATAATAGATCCTTTAGAAAACCCCTAAAATCATCAAATGGATTTCTTGCTCTCCTCCTCGAGGGGAAATTTACATTTAATACGGATGGAAGTTTCAAAGGCAATTGAATTTTGGGTAATTAGTAATTACAGATGGTCTATCTCTTCTATTTGCATGGTATTTAGGGTACCATAATCTCATTCTTGAGATTGATGCTACACAAGTATTTACCATTCTTACTACCTAAATCTATCCCCCTCTCTTCACTAATTCTTTGGTTTTGGAACTTCTTTTTAGAAGCTAACAAATGTACCTTCTAAAAAAAATCAATAGTATTTAAAACCTATGTTGTTTGTTTTATGATGATTACTCTTTATCATCAAGCCAAAATGCCAATTAGTTTTTAGTGTAAGAGGAATTGAACTACATATCTCTTATTCAACGACAAAAGATTTTATCAATTGAATTAACTAAAACCTATAATGATTTAGCTATTTAGGAAATATCTATAAATGATGCTTCTTATTTAAATTGGATTTGCCCATTATCTTTGTATTGTGTTTGTATGGGAAGTCCAATAATTATCTACTCCAAGACCGGTTATGGGTTCGGTTCAATCAAGAACCAAATCCAAAACCAATCTAGTCAAAACTGGCAAAAAATAGTATTAAAAAAAAAAAAAAAAAGTTGATCAAGAACTGGTAAAAATAGAGAACTGCCTATTTTCCGATTATTTAACCCACTACCAATTAGATAAATTATTTCTTCTATAACCACAAAACTTGCCAAAACTTTTGTCACAACTTAACTACTTTATCATGTGATCAACTATGAACTGTGAACAATTATTTTCACATAAACTTACTATTTTTTTCCATCAATCATAATAAATTGTTCCAAAGTCATGGCAAGAATTATGAAACAAAAGTAGCTTCCTTACACTTAGGTTCTGGTTTAAGATTTGCTTATTTTGCTGAGACTGAAATTTTTTTACTAAAAGTACTGTTGATAAAGGTAAAAATTAACTAAAATAGTACCGTAAAACCCATAAATAATACTAAAAAGTACAATAAAATTTATAAATAATAACAAAAATAAACTAAATAGTAAAATAAATTGATATTTTAAACCAATGCCAATCGCAACGCAACTTGAATTGAGGAGAAACAAAAGCTGCCCTCACACTCAGGTAACAAGTGTGGCAGGTTTTTGCTCAGCTACACCCCAAATAGGAAAAAGTACACTATCTCCTACAAGGTATAATTATCCCCTTAATGGAGGAAATAGAATTATTGATCTCCGTTGTCTTATCAGTTGAGTGAGGCTCACCTACTCTGAGAGGGAGGCTACATGCGTGCCCTACATGGTATAATTTTCCCCTTAATGGAGGGAATGGAGTTTGATATTTGTTGTCATATTAGTTGGCACTAAATGCAGTTGCACAGAGGGCAATAAATAATGACCTAAGCACAAGGGCAAAGATCCATGTAAGAAATTAAAGTACATCCAAGGAAACCGATGAACTTATACTTATGAATGGAGTAAAACACTACTTAAAACAAAGACTAAAAGCCTGACATAAATCAGGCACTCTAGACACAAAAATTTACATGCATTTATTTTCATACAAGCAAAATCCACTATCTACAAGAACAATGGCTCAGTCCAAAATCTGGTATCTTGATCCTCATATTCCTCCACATGGACTTTCCGACTGAGGTCCGTCCATCTTCCCACAACAGATACTTGATGAGTTGTGGTGAAACATACAACATAACCACATTTTTGTCCCGACAAAAGCACTTGCAGCTGGAGCAAATCACACATTATGCTGAGTCTACCACTTCAACCTGCTGTCGAGCCAGGTATTTCTCCCTTCGCTCTTTCTGAAAGAGACAAGTGTAAAAGAGATAAAACAAGTTAAATAAGATGAGAATTTAAATTAGCATTTATGCAACAATAGACATGACAATAGATACGAAATTTGTACCCATTCATCTATTACAAGCCCTTCCCCAACAACCCGAGGTCCTGTGTCTACAGGAGGTTTCTTGCGTGATTGTGATTCAAGTGCAGCCTCAGCTTCAGCTAATTGACGCTTCAGTTTTTCCAATGCCTAGGATGAGATTGAAAATACATACACACACAAACAATGTCATTATGTAACACTTTTTCACCACATACAGTAGTTAACAAAACAACCTTCAACTTACAGGACTATGACGCTCCACGTCTAAAAATACAACCCGCAATATTCGTTCAACAGTTACTTCATCCTTTTGTTCCTCAAACTGCGCAAAAAAATTGTCAAATCAAATGACAGATCTTAGGTTAGCACCAGAAAATCTCCTGAAAGCATAAAAAAAATAAAAAAAGTAAAACTACTGCAATCATGTTTAGCTCAGTTGCACAGTTTTAAAATGCTAATAGAGGCTAAATCCCACTATGTAAATTGACCAAACCGTCATTTGATCCTTTGTTCAAGAAACTATATGAAAAAAAAGTCCAAAAACAATATTTAGCTTTGCATTGCCTACAGTAATAAAAGAAAACCAGTACCACTACTACATTTATATCTAAATCTGAAGAATTTAAACATGCCATGAGGTAGAATTCCAAAGACAGAAAAGCAATAAACATTGTGCACAAAGGAGAATCCAAAAAGGGGCATTAAAACATAGACAAATTATAGGAAACTTGTTAGCAGTTGCATCCATGTAGAACATATGGCACAGCAGAAATAATCTTTGATACTAATTTTTTTTTATTAGCTATATTTCTTATATATGGATTTCTTTTTTATATTATTAGCACAATTAACATTAAAAAAATAAAAAATAAATAAATAAATTAAGTATCACTTCTGACTTGGTTCCTTTGGCAATGTCTGAAAACTCTCTTGCACTACATATTTCCTGTCCATAAGTATTTGGAGAAATAATTCCGGGACTCCACAATCCAATTCTGTAATCGATGATCTTTTTATTAATGATATGTGTTAATATGCAAAGATTTTGCAACAATGAATATTTAAATATAAATATCTCGCTTAAGCAACATAAATAAGCATATTATCTCCCCAATTCTTGAAAGAGAAATTTATGGCTAAATCAAGTTGCCTATATCAAATAAGTTGTTTGTTTGGAATAGGAAACTCTCTTAAATAGTAATCTCTCCCAAAATTAGTAATCTCTCTTAATTTTGAAAGAGAAATTTAGATAAGCTAACAATTTAGCAAACCTATTATGATGCTCCAACATAAGTTCTACTGAGACCATAAAGATTACTCTGTTTTTCAACAATAACACATAATTTACATTTTATTTCCTTATTTTATTTTCTTTCTCATCTGTCAATACCAAAGAGTATGTTTTTCCCACAAAATAATAGACACATCAGCGTTATTGCAACCAGAAGCCATTTAACATACCAGCTCAGGTACATAATCTATTCCTCCTTTGACCTTCAGACTCATGATCTTGAACTTAATCTTGCTCTTCAAGTCCAATTGCTTTTCATTGTTCTCAGCATGCTCCACAAATTTGAACACTGCCCAATCAAATTCACAAGAAAGAGTGGAAGTGGAAGTCAGATAATATATGGGCAAGTGCAATACAAACATAAAACAAGAACATATATAGAATATAATCATAATCCCTATCCAACCCCAGTTTCTCTACCAATACAAAAGTGAAATTCCAAACTCCAGAGCTCAAGAATAATACCTGTTGCAATAATGCTCTCTCCAGGAGCAAGGATACCACCAGGAGGACGCATATAACAGCTCTTCGGCGCCGTAGTTTGAAACTAAAGCAAGACAAACAAAACCATTAATTAGATGGCTCACTTAAAGTTATTTTAAGTGCCAAGTATTGAAAATTATTTCAAACCTCATAGAACTAAAACTACGGGTCTAAAATGCCCGATTCATAACACCATGGACATCTTGGGATGCCGCACCACATCATAATACATTATATGACTGTAAAACAATAACAACAACAACAACAACAACCAACCAAGCCTTAAAAGACGAATCAGGTCGGCCAACACATTATATGATTATAATACCTCTCCAAAATTCGGTCAATCAGTATTTAAAGTAGATAAAATCTAAAATGCTACAAACTATCAAGACCAATGTAGTGAATCACACGAAACAACATTAAAAAATAGATGAGCCAAAATAAAAAGAAACCAATACCTTAAAAGCCACATGGGACCTACTAGTGTTCTTCAATCTGATCGCGCTCTTAACCTGTTTACCAGGCTCATCTTCACAAAAATACAATACCAAACACAATCAGACAACGAGATATTCATCGAGATTCACAACTTTGAAAACTAAAAAAATTCAAAACCCAATTTTGGAAGTAAAACTTTTTTTTTTTTTTTTTTTTTGCGAAAAAAAGTCAAAATGGACAAAACAAAAAAAAGTCAAGAAGGTGGAGTAAAACGACGACGTACTTGGGAAGTAGAGGTTGCTGGAAGGGTCAAGGCGGAGCCTTCGGCGAGGTGGGAGTAGCGATCGAGCAACGGACGACACCGTTTTGAGTGGCGGCTTTGGATTGGACGGCCCCTCCACGTGTCGGCCGCTCAGATTCCCGATGTTACTATGAGTAAGATTCTGTGTAGAAGATGAAGACGACGACGTATTGCCCGACTGCCAAAACGGACAGAGCCTGAACAGCTTCGTATCCGACTGTGATTTGTGGTGGTGGTGACGGTGATCCGCTATAGCCATGGTGTCTCGCCGGAACCTTACACGTGGCGAATCACAATTGGCGGCGCTGGTTTTTTTTTTTTTTAATAACTTTTTGTTAGTTCTTATCTCTCATGAAGTTTATTAAATTCCTGGAAGTTTAGCTTCTGTTTGGGAGCGAAATATATATATTTTTTGTGTAAACTCTAAAGTCTAAAGGACAAGTGGGAATGAGTGAATATCTTTGTTTCGGTGAGTGTGGTGTGGTGTAGACTCGAGGTTGAAAATGAAGATGAGGAATTGGAAATTGGAAACTAGCTGTGGGCTAAATATAAAGGCGGATTTAAGAGGTGTCATTCTACTGGAATTTATTTTGATTTGACATCCGCGCTTTCCTACTGCAATTAACTTTTTTTTTTTTTCTCTGATTTTATTTTATTTTTTCTGTACTAAATATACTTATACTTAAATAAAAAAATAAGTGAGAAACAGGAGATGTTTTAAAATTTTGTACATAAAAGCTATAAGATAAAAAATAAGTTATGCCAAACTGACACTTCAATTCATTTTTTATAACTCTTTTGGTTTTTATATTAATCAAATTGACTCCTAAAATATATTTTAGTTACCTCTTATGAATGGAAAAATAATGTGATCATCACGTGACCATATTAAGAAAATTCACCAATTGATTTGTTTTATTGATCGCATGATAGTTACGTAATTTTTTCACAAAAAAAAAAACTAATAAAATATTATCTTATGGGTCAATTTGATATCTAAAGTTTAAGAGTTATAAATAATAATTGAGCAATTCCAGTTAATTCAACTGATAAAGTATTTTGAATTTAATTTTTACTTAAAGTAAGACTTAGGTACAGTACTTAGATGTTGTTCTTTAAATTCTCATTTTAAGATTCTATCATTTGAGTTTTTGCACATGGGGTAGAAGTATATTTTTTAATTAAATAATCACATGACTAAATCTTAATAGGATAACCTAAAAAACAGCACATAAGATACCGTATTTAAGTCTTATCATGCTACTTATACCATTCATTTCTCATTTATACCAAAATATCATTTGATGTCCAGATATGATAATAAAAATGGATGAAATTTGAAACTATTTTTAAAAGGAAAAAAAAAAAGTTAAAATCTAAGGACTTTTTTTTTTTTTTTCCAACTAACTCAAAAGCCAATGTTATTATTACATTAATATAAGCCTAATATGCGGTTTAAGATTGTACTTTGGGACTCGGAAGTCATTAACTCAGGTTTTAAGGGCGAATAGATGTCATTGGTACAAGTAGTTGCGAACATGATTACAGAGGCTGCATGAGACACGATTCTGTGAAATATAGCGACTCTCATCTACGGAGCGTATAAGACACTTCCAATCAGTGTGCGGCAGAATAGGATATGTTCAATGGAATTTCCCTTTTGGTTGGAAAGTGGTGTCACGCGCAACAGTGATAGAGAGAAAGAAGCAGTAACGGCATATTTTGTTTCATTTAATTTAGTAGATGTATTTGGTTTGATGATGTATCGGCAATCTTTTCTTGAGTTGAAGGGCACGGTGTTTAATGATGGGCTTATGGATTAGGTAAGATGTTCGTACGGCATTTACAATGGTCGGTTTGGTTTGTTGGTAAGGTTTGGTAAGGGGGGGTTAGGAATTAATTAGGTGAATAATGACCTTCAATGTGTGAATTCAGTGGATTTGAAACCAATTTTTGATGAGTGGGGCTTAATAAAATAATACTTAACAAAAACAAGGATTAATAAAATTTAAAAAAATAATTTTGGTAGTAAATTACTAGTTTTTTTTTTTTTTTTTTTTAAGAACGAAGTAAATTACTAGTTGGTTAATTATTATTACACATTTACACATAGCTAGTTTACTGTTTACATTGATAGTGTTTTTTGAAAATTCGATTTTAGCTATAATTGTAAAGGGTTATTTTTATTAGTGTCTTTAGGCATTTCTTAAAAAACTATTTTAAGAAATTTTTATTACTATTTGCATCATGTATAAAATTAAAAAATGTGTCAAAAAGTCAATTGCCTTTTTCTTATCTTATAAAAAGTTTTTAAAAATATTTTTTGAACCAACATTCTTAAAGCATTATTAACTTTCCCATTATAAAATAGTGGAGTCATATTTTTGAAACATGATTTTAGCAAGTGTGTATGACCACACTACTCTTACTTGTTAAACCCTTTTTTTTTCTTGAAAAAGGAAGCACTATTAACTTAGAAAGGCAAATGTCTTTTCTAAAGATGCTTTGGAAATCCATTTCCGCCTACTCATTTAAGATTGAGTTTTTTTTTTCTTTCTTTTTTTTACATTGAAAAAATCTAAGACCACGTCAAAACAATATAATTTATATCACAATTGTCTATGTGATAGACTGTGAATGATAAAAAAAAAATTGTAGGTATATATAAAAGTGACAAACAATTAATTACAATCTGACATATAAGATAGTTATGGCAACTTATGTGGTATTACAAGTTATAACTATCTTTGACATTAGTGGTGAAAGTAAAATTGTTCATATTTGGAACAAGCCTTTTGCCATTTATGGGGAGACTTAGGGAGTGTTTGGTACATGTGTTCGAAAACATGTGTTTTGTTATTTGAAAATATGTGTGAAAATACATATAAGTGAAAAAGTGCATAAAAATACTTGTAATGCTATTTAAAAACTAAAAATGTGTGTTTGAAAGAGTGTACCAAACACCCCCAGACATTTTTGGAGTATGTTTGTTACTTTGTTTCGTCTAGCTTTGTTGTCTTGTCTTCCAATCTAGTGGTAGGTTCTCGTGTAAATATGCATGGGGTGCTTAAAGTCCAAACACTAGGAAAGACATTGTTCAAAATTTAAATTAAATTATAGTTAGTTGGTTGGATTTTAGGAGTATTAAAAAAAAATAGTAATGTTAATGAGTAAACTTAGAATAATTATTAATAAACTATTTTTAAAAAGTTCGACACTATTTTCTTAAAATATATATAATCATTAAAAAATTAATTAATTTTTTATTATCTCATAAAAAAATTTATAAAATATTTCCTAAATCAATATCAATAATCATTAACTTATCCCCTACCAAAAACAAATTAATTATACAGAGACATTGATTCACTTTCAATATCAAAGTTAACGTGGTTAGATTCCTTGCAACGTGGTAGCTTGTGGCAGTGGTACTAATGTACTACAAATAATAATACTAATAATAATAACAATAATAATAATAAATACTGAGTGCAGACGTGGATGCCAATTGCCACCAATCCAATTGACCAAAATTCCTTACTCAGAAAATGAAACAGAAAGCAAGGTCTTAATCATAACATCTTTATTTCTACATGCATTGATAAATGATAACATTGATAACTAAATAACTTAATGCCAATTATATCTTGTGTTTTGATAATCGGTGTGGTTGAAAACTTTGTAGCCCTTTATATACAGGGCGTAACTTTTAACAAACTGATTTCTAATATCTAATCCATTATCCCTTGTTACCCCCAAAAAAAAAAAAAAACACAAACCTTTGAGACAACAATTGATGTTTTTCTTAAATAGCCTAGTAGTAGTGGTGACATTTTGATTAAGATAAATGTTGGTGGATAACGACAACTGATGTTCTTATTTCAATTAAGTTGGGAAAATAAGGACCTATTTGATATGTGTGTTTAAACAACAGTTTTTAGTTTTTTTTTTAAATACGTGTAGGTGAAAAATATGTGAAAATGTGTGTAATGTTGTTTAAAAACTGAAAATATGTATTTAAACATATGTATCAAACAGGTCCTAAGTTTTTTATAGTAGAGAGTTTAACTTAGAAGAGATTATTTAAATTGGAATATTGTGCCTATGGTGGATCAAATTATAATTTTTAGTTATAAATATGGTGAGATTTAAGATTAATTATAACATCCCTTTATGATAATTATTCATGGGTATTCAGCCAAGAAACCAATCGTATTTTTTAAAAATCATTAGTCATTTTATTTCATGATAAAAGACTTTAAAAATTGAATTGAAAAAACTACTCAATTAAATTATAAATTTTGTTTTGGGGGGGGGGGGGGTGTGGAACATAATACAAGGGCAAAAGTGGGATTTGAGATCAGCCAAGTCAAACCCTTACACCGATCTCACTATCTCACCGATGAGCTGATTCGAAGGATATTTCCTAAAGGCGGATTGGAAATTTAGAATAGTCACAATCGCTTTTATTCCATTTACAACCACTCACTCAGTATTTTATGTGATATGACATATCCCAAAAAGAGGTGTCCCAATCACCATTTAGAGCCAACGAGGGCTTGGCTCAGCTGGTAAGGTTCGTTCACTTCGCCTAACCAGCCTAGGTTCGATTTCCGCTGCCAGCGGGCTCTTGTTGGTGGGCCACGGTGTGAGGGATTTAAGGGGAACACAGGCTCGAGCCTTGGCGGGTACCTCGGTGGTTCTTGTGGGTCCTGTCCCTCACATTGTAATTAACAACCCGGGTGGCATAATACAACCATAAAGGCCCCCATTTTTGTTTAGCAAAAAAAAAAAAAAAAATCACCATTTAGAAAATGTGTCCCAACCTAGCAAGATTGGGAAAACAATATTACGTCATCTAAAAGCATGATGGGCAGTTAATAATGCCATAAGAGATCTAAAAGCGTGCCAATTGTGGCTATAGTATCTTTTTCAACATCAGAGGGGTGTATGAAATTCTAACCATGAAAAATATTATCTGAAATCTTATCTCATCCACCACCATTACATACTTAACCATCGGAGTGCTCATTTACTACCCATTGAAATGTTTTCGTGCTCTTTGTGTGCAAGTGTTTGTTGTAGTAATATGCACTTGTGAGAGCTTCCATCAACAACCTTTCCTAATTTTGTCCCACCTGCAAACCTTTATATGAAATGAAATATTAATCATAATTATTAGATTTTACTAAGTCTCTTAGCTCAAGTGATCCATTTTTCTTTCCTGCGTGTGTTATGGGCTTAAATTTCACTCCATAATTTACCCCTCTCTCTCTCTCTCTCTCTCATCCTTGTAAAAATTTAACTACTGTTCAGTATAAAGAAAATAACAATCCTAAAATTAAGTGACTTGCTTGGTGAGCTCTGGACCCATGAAGAGTAGGTTGGTACCAATGGCGAGAAAGTAGAGAGCTAATGACATGGGAGTACTATAACTCTAGTATCTTGTTATCATTAAATTTGATAAAAATCAATGGTTTTAAAAAATTATTACTTCACATAAATTACACCATGTTTAACTCTTTTTTTGAGAAGGTACACCATGTCTAACTTGAATAATTGAACCTCTCTCTCTCATATATATATATATATATAATATAATATGTGCGTGTGTGGTAATACTATTGGTTAGTATAAATAAAGCTAAATATATAAAACCTAGCTATGACATTTGCTGAGATAGGATAATTGTACAAACGAATACCCAAGATAAAAATGACAATTTCAATCTGATTGTAAGACAAGTATTTAATTTCTTACTACTAAAAAGCATAGTGTTAGTTTGGAAATTATAATTGCAACGATCATATCTTGTTCGTTGTTATAAAACATTCGAATAAGCGTGAGTTCTAATTAGTTTAACTAATAAAATCTTTAATAATCGAATAAAAGATGTGAAGTTGAATCTTATTGACACCAAAAATTAACCCATTAGTATCTTGAAACAAATATAAAAATTAATAAGCATGGAGTAGAAGTTATATATTCTTATTAAAAAAAAAACCCTAATCATCTCTCTTATAGAAGAAAGCTTTAACGTAAATTCGTGTTTTAGTGTGTGTTTAGCAATTGGCTTTTTAAGCTATGCTTATTTTACTATTCAGTTTATTTTTGCTACTATTTATGGGTTTTATTGCATTTTTTTGGTACTATTCATGGGTCTCATTATACTATTTCAGTTACTTTTACTTTTATTTACAGTACTTTCAGCAAAAAGTTTTCAATTTCAGTTAAATATTCTGTTTCCAAATAGATCTTTAGTCTGGCCAAACACAATTGAAATTCGAAATACATAATAATGTGAAATCTCATTCAAAGTTTATTGACTTTTCATGGTTCTCTTTTGATTGACTTTTTACCTAATTAATTGTTTCATGGAATTGCAATCATCCTTTTGTATTGTTTATCATTCTTAATTTGACAATCATCTATTGGGATTGTTTATTAATGATACCGGAAAAAGATACCACCAACTCTTGAACATTTTTTTTTAATAAAACAAATCTGAATTCATGAATCTTTAATTTGACCATCATTTTTTGGATTGTTTAATTCTTATTGTACTAATACCAACTCTTGAATTCTAATTTGACTTGAAGCAATCAATAAACTCAACCAACAAGTAAAGGGGAGCAGACTCCTTTGGTATTGATTTGAAATTGAGAAGAAATTTATGCAAACCCATATAACCAAATTCATGATGGTCTTATCCCCTTACGCTACGCTCTGGCCCTCACATAATAGTAGCAATTTTTTTGATATATTTATAAATTAAAAAAAAAATTGTTTTCTTGAGAAGATTTTTTTTTTCATAACTGAATGGAAATGCTCTAATGCCTGTGTGTTGTGACTGCTCCCCACAAGTATATAATAGTTTATTTGTGATTTTGTCTTCCAAGTCCAAAAAAAAAAAAAAAAAAAACTACAAAGTTCTGATAGATTCCGATTAGCTTAACTTATAAAAAATTTTGTTGTTGAATAAGAGATATGAGTTTGATCTCCGCCTACATTAATTAAAAAAAAAATTTACTGTTTTAATTTGATGAAAAAAAGTAATTATTAAGAATAGACTCTATAATTTGAAACTATCTCTAATAAAAACTACACGTTTCCAAAAACAAGAAAAATAACTTATTAATTGTGTTCATTCATAAATAAGGAAATGGGGAAAAAAGAAATTTAAAAAATTTAAAAAAGAAAAAAGAAAAAAGAAAAAAGGAAGATGAAAAAATGGAGCAAAATAACTCTAATTTAGATTAGTCATTAGACTCATCTATATATATAATAATAGGTGAAGTTGAGAGAAACTCAAATTAGAATTTCAATTTTGCGTCATGTGTTCGAAATTATTTATTCTTAAAGAGTTTTATTTCTTAATTTTAGAATCAAATGTGGAGTACATCATAAATATTCATCCAAATGAGTTATTAAGTATAAAAACCAAGGAGTTTAGAATAAATGAATCTTTAAAAAAAAGTACTTCACAATTACTCCCTCCGTCCCAATTTGTTTGTCTTGTTTGAAAAGTCAAATTTTTTAAGGGAACATCATTTATTGTTTTGTTTACCTTATAAAAATGTATAAGTTTACAAAACTATCTTTAAATAAATTTATCAGTTTTTTTTAAAAAAGAGTTATTCTTAATGAGACAACTAAAAAGGTATCCCAATTAAATTGATTTTTTTAAATATTAGTTAGTTTTCTTTTCAAATAGTTTTGAAAATAAAGTAGAGGTATAATAGGAACATTAGTAAACTAATAATTTTTATTTTTAGAAACAGGACAATATTTTGGAACATTCCAAAATGGAATAGAGGACAAACAAACTAGGATGGAGGTATAATTTTTTTTCAAAAAAAATATGGATAATTTACAATTTATTCCTAATAATATCCTTACAAAATTTTTTAAAAAGTTAACAAAATATAAAATGGCTATCAATAGAATTTAAATTATATATATAGAAATTATATTATGCATTTTATTATATATCTTTAAGTATTTCCATGCATATGCATGGGTTACAAGCTAATTATTTTATAATTGTTGTATAAAAAATAATTTGTTTTCTAAATTTTGTTGAAGATAATTTTGTTCTCCCTAAAAATTAAACAATTTCTAAAATTATTTCATCTTTCTAACTTTACCAATATATCATTATATTTTTTTGGGTTGCATTTGATTGATATTATTCCTTTATGAGATGGTTCATATTATTCAAAATTATGTTATAATACAATATGTTTTTCTAATTTTTTTTGTGCAATTAAAATTTTTAAGTTTTGAATAAATCATTCAAATTCCTCATTCTCTTAAAGAATATTATTATGATAATAAAAAATCATAACAAAATTGCACTTAATGTTACTCAAATAATTGATAGACACATTCAAATGCATAGCCAAGACTTTTATATATATATATATATATATATATATAAATTCAAATTCTCACTTACAAAATAACTAAGTAACTCAAACAAAAATTAAACCAAAACTATAAGAGGGAGAGAGATACCTTATAATATAGAAAACTCAAAATTATAACACTAAAACCTATTAACACAAAATAAAGTTTTAAAAAATACACTGATTTGTCAACCTAAAGTAGAGTCGAGAGAGAGAGAGAGAGAGAGAGAGAGAGAGAGAGAGAGAGAGAGAGAGATTTATAAAAATAAGATAGGAACAAAAAGAGTAAACATATAAGATATAGTAATAAACATAAAATTATTCTTATATACTATCTTTATAATGTAATAAAATGACATCTATTAAATCAAAGAAAAAAAAATACCATCATAAAAATACAAAACTAAATCACATCAATCTAAAGTGAAGTTCTAAAAAATATAAAAATTCATCAACTTAAAGTAAGCTTTGAAAACAACTTACGTTGATAATATGAGATTGATTAATTCAATAACCTACAACCGACCGTTAATTATTCAATAACTGAAAATATACTAGCATTTCTTTATAGTGTAATATGAGGCTAGCTATTGCACATCAACCACATTATAGGATGTAAAAAATTTAAATTATATATATATATATATATATATATATATATATATATATATAAAAGAAGGAAAATAATTATGAAACTTTTCAATTCACAATTATCAATAATATGGAAAGGAACTCATAATCTCAATCAAAGAAAAAAAAAAAGAAAACTTAGAAACTCCTTTGGTCTAGGCATATTTCATAACTCAAAAGGATATGCATTTCAAAATTTGGCATGGTCATGTTCAATTTAGGCCAAGTATATAAGTTCATTACTTCAGTTCAACACATAACAATGATAACATAAACAATGGTATACTTAGGCTTCCCAAGTATTAGTGGTATACTTATTTCATACTCCCATATCTACATTAGATTGGCTAAAATCACAAACATGAATTCTATGATGTGGCTTGATGCAAATGAACTGCAAACAAATATTAATGATAAATACGAAAGAAAAAACTTTTGATACAATGAACCATGATCACAAAGGATTGGGAGTGGACCATGATTTCTCTAGTTATATGTAAAGTTTAATACAAGCCTAGAATTACACTCATCGCATACTACTTCTATGACAAAAATATCTTCTTCTTCCCTTTTTTTTTTTTTTTTAAATTTTTTTATTTTTTTTAACATATCTCCATATTTCACAAAAAGGTACATAAAAAACTAGAAAATAAAAATTAATCGGGTCCCCAGCAAATCAAGTGCAAGAGATTCTCATCCTTCTCTTTCCTCCTCTTCTCAGCAAGTTTCATCCTCTGTGCCTGAGTCAAACCCCCAGCTACTTGCCATAATTTGTTTCCCTTATTATTGTTTGCAGATTCTGCCACAACATTTGTCTTCAGCTGAAAAGCCTTGAATGCCAACTCATACTTGCACACCTTCCTATTACGACTCATCTCGCTTTCACTTTCTCAATTACTTCACTGAAATGACAGAGGAGTAGAAGAAAGATATAAAGTTGGTTTAAGGTGGTAGTTCTTGAAATTTGTTGATCGCTCAGCAAATGTTGTTTTGCCTAGTAAACACTGACAGCTTGGTTCATATATATATAGGGCCACAGGGGAATGAATAAAGTGGGCTGGAAGCCTGGAATTAAATTTGCTAGAGTATTCTGGGCTGGTGGTTTTGTGAGAAACTGGGGTTGATTTCTTTGGATTTTTCACAGCTCCCAGATTTCTGGCAGTGGTTTTCCAAATTCCAGGCGGTTTACTTTTGTTTGGTTTCTTAATTCTTAATTAGTGGAAGCACGTGATTACGAGTGCTCTTATTTTAATTTATTTGGTGCTTTAGCTTAAGCATTCATTCCAAAAATCAAAAGTTTAAGAATAAAAATTCAGAAAACCTTTTCTTTTTTTTACTGGTATTTGGGATATTACAATTTTACCACATAAAGTTAGAAACACTCTTTTTTCTCAAACATCACTTTTCAATTTTCCACTTGATAATCTTAGGAAACAAACGCGCACTCATGGGCCCATATAAAATCAGGAAACAAATCTCAGCAAACCAACACACAAGTCTAGAAAATCATGATCAAGAAATTGAGTTCATCCAAGAATTTACTCATTTTTCCTGCCACACCATGACATCACCATCCATATCACCATTTGAGAAACTCATCTACAAAATCAATGAAACCCCCCCAGAGCACAAACCTCGGCCTCCACAGCCTTGGAAGCATTATTCACAAGTCAAGTTTCACGCTGATATAATCCATATTATTTTATGTAATTTTTGGATTCTTAAAAAAAAATATTTTAAAAGTTTTTTTAGGCTATATAATTGATGCGGCACAATTAAATGACATGCCATATTTTTTATTGGATCAACTATCGCATGTGAAACCCTTGGGGGTAATGTCTGGGAATTTTACACGCTCGTTCAAACCCTAAACCTCTCCCTATGCTATAGTATGGGGATCTTGATGCGGGGCTTTATCCGGTAACACTTTCCCGTGCATTTTTTTAAAAAAACCATCGCATGTGGAGTATTTAGGGTATATTTGGTTGAAGATGAAATAGGAAGAACCAAAAATAATGGAAAGAAAATATGAGAGAAAATAGGTTTTGTTGTTGTTTGATAAGGAGAGAAAGAAAGAAAATTTTTTAGTGGGACCCAAGCATTTTCTTCCTTGGCCCACTAAAAACTCATCTCTCCAAATTGGAGAGAAAACAAGAGTGGAAACTCCAATTCCCAAGCAATGACTAAACCTACCCCACACAACATGTCCATTTTACTAAATTTGTGTTAGGGGAATGGATCATAGGTAATGTTAGGGGAAGGGATCATAAATTTGAAATTTTAGGAACAACATCAAGATTACGTCAAATTTTAAAGGTGTAATTTACAATTTAATTTAATTTTTAATTGATATGACATTTTTTGCTAACTAAGCAAGTTAAACATTTGCTTCTAATTACGCCCTTTAATGTGACACAAGAATTTTGTCAACCACATTAGTAAATTCTGCAAGTGAGATGATAGTAAAATGTGAACGAACATGTTTTAAAGGATTAAGGATTAAATTTTTTTAGGATCAAAGTGGAAACACCCAAAAAATGGAGGATGAAAAACATAAAGCCTAAAAGAAGTGGATTGGAATTAAATTTCCTTTAAAAAAAATGTGCAATGAAATAAGAGCACATATTTGGGATTACACACACTCTACTGATATTACAAAGAAATTTAAAATTTGATTGTGCTCGGACCCCAACAGCTTAAGTCCATGACTTTTCTCATTGACTCCTCCTTTGATCGTTTCTTCTTATCAGAAACTGCAGAGGAAGATGTGGCAGAGACTTCCTTGGCTTGATAATATGATTTCAAATCGTTCTTGGTACATTGATGCGGTGATCCAATTGGATAATTCCAACTACAAACACCTTGCTCATTCAAAGTTGAACTCATGCTTGTTGTGCTCTCTAGTGATTTAGAAAAAAAAATGAGATGTAGTTTGATGGGTTAAAGACTTAAAAGTGAGTCATGAGAAGTTGGGATTTCGATTTACTGGTGTTAGGGAGTTGAGTTGGTTTTTCTTATATAGCAGTGTGGAATTTGAATGTGCTACAAAACCACAGGCGTTCTTTTTTACCTCCATGTAAAACCACAGGCAATTGAGTCCTGCTTTGGAGTCTCTGTAGAATACTACTGGAATAGTTGAATAGGGATACCAAAACCAAAGTACTCAGGGGCTGTTTCGTTTTTTTTTTTTTTTTTGTTGTTGTTTTTTTTTCATAATTCATCACTCTTCACTCAATTTTCGTTACTCATCACTCATCACTTAAAATGCCCAAATTTCTCAAACCCCACCCGTTTGGCAGCTAAACTCAGTTTTGACCGTGGCTTTGTTTAAAAAAAAAAAAAAAATATATATATATATATATATATATTAAAAGTCAAAAGTTGCAGTTAAAATTTTTTTAAATAAAACTTGAAAACAAATCCAAACAAACTTTCTCTCGGTAGGTCTCACTATTTTTGAGTTATGGATGATGGAAACACAAAAACCAAACAACCCCTTAGCTTGTTGTTGTTTAATGTTATTGTTTATAGACTATAAATTTAGTAGTAATTGTAATAATAACACATGCCGAATGGTTGCGTCAATTCGTCTTCGGTTTTTTATAGTTAGCTCATTTGTCGTGAATTACCACTACCAAGCTAACCAAGAGATGGGTTTGTGGCTGATGAACAAAAGTTAGACTGCTTTGTTCTCTTCTTGCGTGCTACGGGTGCAACTCCAAAGAAACCGACATTTGTCACTGCCTGAAGAAAGAGGAAATGGAAATGAGGTACAACTTGGGTCAAGTCTAGTTGCACTGACCCATCACGTTGGTGATACATGTTCATTTTTGGTTGTGTGTTCATCCATTGTATTTATTTTTGGCCACATGTTATTATTTCAATAGATTTAATGCACTAGATACACTGTACCTAAGCCAAACTCGTAGGAAGGAGAGATAACCATGTTACAAGCTTATTATAAAGTCTATATAAATTTTGTATGATCAATAATAATAAAAACATATGAGAAAATTTATTGACCCAACATTTGTGTCACAATTTTTTTTTTTTAATTTTTTAATTTTGATGTGGTAATGTTTGATTGATGAAAAAAAAAGGGTGAAAATAGTGGATACATGTGAAAGTGATTAATTATCACTCACAGCCGATCACCTCAAACAAATTGTGGTAAAGTTATAGAAAAGGGAAAATTGCACTTTATCCACATGTGGTTTGGCCCGTTTTAACAGTGTCCACCCGTTGTTTAAAAGTTATCACTTAACCCACCTAAGGTGATCTCCGTTAGACCCCCGTTACCCACCTCTCCCTTTCACCATTAAAAATAGAGGTAAACGTGTCTTTTTCATTATATTTTGTCTCTCTCCTCTTTTCTCTCCTTCTTTTTCTTCACATAAAACATAAAAGAAAACCAATACACCTACAGTCACAAACAAAGCCACAAATCCATGTGAACATACACCCATAGATTCGCTAGCCTTCCGCTGCTAAATCCAAATATTGACTACATAATTCTTCATAGAACGATCACAAAATAAAACTCTAACCCTCTTTCTTTTGCTGGGTTCTCTAAAAAAAGCCTAGATTTGCAAGTAAAAAAAAAAAAAAAAAAAACCCAGTAATCTGTTCAAATTTTTTGGGTTTAATGGATTTGTGGGTTAATGGGTTAATATTGCTATAGCCATAGATCCAGTAGCGAACCCAACTCTGTTCAAAACGGCGCCACTTTGAGCCAATCTAGGAGCTTCAACAGGTGGAGTACCGTTGTGTTGGCGACAGCGCTGAAGAAACAAATAGAGAATGAAGAAACATAGAAAGAAGAAACAAACAAAATTTTCTTTTTCTTCAATTTCTCAGCAAACAAACAGAGAATGAATAAACAAAATTTCAATAATCTCTTCAAAATCAATTGAAGCAAGTAAACTAATCACATTTAAATTTCACTGACACAGTAACCTTTTATTCCTTTTCCTTCATTTTCTCAGGAAACAAACAAAAAATAAGGAAATAAAATTTCCAAATTCTCCCCAGAAGCTTTGAAGAAAGCGACTGAAATTAGCAAACTAATCAAACTCAAATTCTCACTGACACACACTAACTTTTTATTTTCCTTTCCTTCAGTTTCTCAGCAACCAATCAGAGAAAAAGACACCAAATTTCTGCAATCTCCCTAAAAGCTTTTGTTATTATTATTTTTTATCCTTCTGTTCAGTAAATTGTTTCCAATTCCATTAACACAAAAGAAAATTATATTTTCCTTTTGGTTTTCTCGGAAACCAAACAGAGGATTAAAAAACGAGAGATAATTTCTAGGGTTTTAGGAAGTTTCATATATATATATATATATATATATATTGGGTGGTTTATTCAGCATTACCTGTAAAGCGACTTTGGTGAAGTTGTGGGAGTAGATGAAATCGGAAGTGGGGGCAATTTCATAATTAGATTCCAAGTCCATGGTTGAAGATCAAGTTGATATAGAGGAAATGGGTTTGGGGTTCTAAGGTAGAGAGAGGGAGAGAGCACGTTCCTTTTTTTAGGGTTCTATTTGGGTTCTAATTTTGGTTTATATAGTAAAGAGGATTTTTTTAACAAAAATGGCCGAGGTAGGTAATGGGGGTTTAACGGAGGCCACCTCAAGTGGGTTAAGTGACAACTTTTAAACCACGAGTGGGCACTGTTAAAACGGGCCAAACCACAGGTGGGTAAAGTGCAATTTCCCCTATAGAAAATGATGTGATTCTAGAAGAATTGAAAATGTAATTCAAATATTCATTTGTGGAAAAAGTTTGGCTCCAAACTAGTCTAGAGTTATCTTCTTTCAACCCACTATGTGACAATTGAAAAAAATCATTAATATGTAATTTTAGTCATAAAACTTATTAAATAAATTATGTAACTTGTTTAAATAATATACATTGATAGTTTTATAAATCACCACATGTTGAGTTGGATAAGATAGCCCAAACCAGTTTGAAGCTATCTTCATTTTTTATGTTGTGAAATATAATGATCACATTCATTGTCACACCAAGTTGTAAATATTATATAATAAATTTATAAAGTCCCTCTGTCCCATATTGTTGGTTTGCCTATAAAATCCAAAATTTTAAGGAAACAATGTAATACAAGTTTTCAAAATGATATTCCTTAATTTAAACTTTACTGAAATAGCGGTATCGACTTTTTAAATACGGTAAAAGTTTTGTTACAATTTTTCTCAAAAGAAAAAAAAAGGTATGTTACAAAATTTCTAGTTCGTCCAGCAAATAAAATAATAGTTGTCACCAATTGTCCAAAATATTTATAGTTAATCCAATGGACAATGATTCACCATCTCCAAAATAGCATATTTTTACAACCCATTTTTCAACAAAATTTTACCTTTTTCCCATCTTGACTCAACTAAGGTACCTACGGGTCCTTAACACTTTTTTTTTTTTAAAAGAAAAGTTAACAAATACCTTAATAAGAGCATTGGTTTAGAAATTATAATTATTGTATCAATACTATAACTCAATCCCAATGAAAATTCTTGCTACACCCCTGCAAATAGAGATGTGAGAAATTAAGGGTGTTGATCTTGGTAGTTCCCATTATAATTTTATCTGTTGTAAGATATTAAGATGCACGTACTTTTTTTTATCAGCCCAAAATACAAAATTGAAACAAAACATCAAAATAAAATAGCAATAAAGTTTTAATCTCAAAATTTTTGAGTCAGCTATGGATCTTCAATAGATTAGTTAGAATTGACTACATTTATTCTTTTTCTTCATTCAATTCTATTTAAAGCTATATTCTTTGTTACTTTATTAATTGACATGTCTTTTTATTCATGTAATTTTTTGTCATCTTGTACCTTTTTTTGTTTTCTCAACTTGGATCAACCTACTCTTTATTACCATTGTATTAGTCACTTTCCTCTAAACATGATCAAACTATGTCAAGTAATTCTCCTTCATCTTTTCATCACTAGGGGCTATCCCTATCTTTATGCAAATTTCCTTATTTTGAATTATATCTTTCCATTTATTTTTACTTACTCATCTTAACATTCTCATTTCCTACACTCATTTTATGAAATTTTTTTTTAACAGTCCAACATTTGGTATCATAGAATATAACTAGACTAATAGCTGTCTTATAATTTTTTTTTTAATTTAATCTAATAGGGATTTTTCAATTGCACAATTCTCCTAAGAGCATTCTTATTAAGGATTTTAAAATTTTTAGGATTTAACACTTCAAAAATCTACTTTATTTATTATACCATCCTACTTTAAAATACATCAAACATCAAAATTTTTATATTTTTTACCATTTCATTTAAATAATATAAACTACTCATTAAAATAATAATAAAACAACTTAACACAAACAACCGGCCAATCACCTCACCACATGAGAATAAAAAACTATTTTTTTTACAATTCAAGCTACAGTGAGTTTGTATTAATACAAGCTCACTGTGCAAGTATGCCAAAATTTTTACAACTTAAAAGCTTTGATGGAGTTACTTTTTTGGTGTTTTGATGCAGTAAAATTTAGCATATAACCCCTTTAGCATCCTTGATAAGAATGCCCTAATGATGTGTTTTTGCACCTCATCCATCACATCGGAATCCAGACCATAAATACTTCACTTAAAAAAAAAAAAAATTATTTTTATGGCATGAATAGTTCACATTTGATAAATATTCAAAAACATAACTATGCTAAAACAAAGGGCCTATACCCAAAGTAGGCCCCAACTGAGGTTTCTTTAGTGGAAAAGTAGGAATGTAGGATGCTGCCACATTAGCAGATTAGCTTTATCAGCCGACTGCTGTCTTCCGTAGGATCTCCTTGTGCAGAACATCAATAGACCAAAAAAAAAAGAAAAGAGAAGAAAAGAAAACCATGGACAGATTAGCCAATTGCTTAGGAAAGAGGCCCTGGTATTTGGAAAGTGGAAATTAACCGCGTGATTGGCCATTGTGCTTTGTGCTGTTTTTGACAAAGGGACGAAGGTTTTGAATAAAAAGACATCACAAAGCACAACTTAAAAAAAAAAAAAAAAAATATATATATATATATATATATATATATAATTAGGATTGGGTTAGAGATATACTCAGAGTAACTTTAAATAATATTATATTATTTAATATTTTTCAATTAGATGAAAAATTTAACAAATTCATCATTTGATTATATTATTTTTGTATATTTTTAATGTTTGTAAAATTTTAAGATAATAAAAAACTAATAATCATTTCATTAATCAATTATTTAATTCTATAGCTCATAACATTATTAGACATGCTAAGTATATTAGCGAGTTCTCAATATGAATAGAGGATGTTCCTCCACATGTCTCACTGTTGCAAGAAAATTCAACTATAGCCGCTAAGGTTACAAGTTACAACTTGTAACCTTAGCTGATATAGCTAAATTTTCTCAATAAAATTACAGTCTCCTTCTATATAAAATATTTTGGTATAGGGTATGAACCCTACTTTCTATTAATGTACTATTGATTTTTTTTTTCAACAAATACATCACATTTTAATTTTTAGTTTCAACTAATGCAACCTAACCTAACGTTTGTTGGGTAATAATTATTTTAATTTTTAGTTTTAACTCATGCAAACCTCACACGTGGCAGATAAATAATAATTAGACATTATAACACAGTGGATTAAAAAAATGTGCTACATTGAATTGAAATTTTTTTAGTCTTACCGATTCGTATCAAACTTGAATGATGTATAACTTAGAAAATAAGCTAGATCTCACTTTTTATTCTAGTTATCAAATTAGCCCTTAACATTTAGCTTTTGTCAATTTAGTCCTTCCCTTTATCAAAAAGAAAAATTAAAAAATAAAAAATAATTAAGTCTTTCTATCAAAATCTGTTACCTTCCTTTTGCTGCTCGTTAGTCTCTCAAACGTACCGATTTAAGCCTAAAATAAAAAATAAAACCTTTTTTTTTTTTTTTTTTCCTCTCGCAATAAAACAACCAGGCTTTCTATGTTGCCAAATCAAATGATATTTTCCCAAAAAGAAAAATCTGATCACTTCCCCCTCTCCTCCGAAGTGGAAAAATTATAAGGTTCTCATGGTAGATAAGTAATGTGATCCACCATTCCAGTAAAAAACTCCCACTTGTTTAAAATTGTGAAGTTTTAAATAAAAACTAAATATTAACTCAATAATTTTAAATACGTGAAAGTCTTTTACTGGAATGGTGGACAAATGACGTGATCCACCATAAGGACAATATAATTTCTCAACGAAGTGAGTATCACTGTTGCAGCACAGGTCCCATCTTTATTTTTTTTTTTCTTTTTTTGGAAATGCACATTAATTTTGCACGTCCAAATATCAATGTGTTTTTCTGATTGCTTATTTGTTGAAAATATGGAAAAAGTTTTCATTTTAGGGAGTGGGGTGCACAAAAATAATTATTAAAAAAAAATTGTTGAGTTCACTTTAAACCGAAAATCATTAATGTTTCTTTTTCTTTTTTTTTGGTAATTCTAAATTATTATATGAATCAACACTTTCATTCACAACATGCAATTTTTTGGTTTAAGATTTTTTTTTTCTTGGTTTTACACTCAGGCAGCTTCAGTTGAGGGTGGAAAATGTTTTCTGCCCAAAATAGCGGACAACATTTTCTACCCGAAAGGGCCAAAACTCATTGTTTTTTATTGACCAGGCTACAAATTTTCCATTGACCAGAATTTTCAATCATGCCGAATAGTAATACTGAAAATTTTAAACCAAAATAGATTGAGCCATATATGTTCCTTTGGTTCTTTCTTTGTGTGTGTGTGTTCTTTTTCAACTGTATGGTTTTTTCATGGAAGAATCTTTTTTTTTTTGGTAATTGCATATAAAATAAGGGAACTTCTCTTGATTCTACTGCTGAAGATAATAAAAAATCCAACTTGAAAAATTAAAATAAAATGAGGACTGGAGTAATGTGAATAAGTTTTATTTTATTTTAAATTTTTTTTTTTGATGGGGAAATATATAAGTTTTCATTCAACAAGCTGAAATTGGATTACAACGGAGAGACAAAACTACAAAAGTTGAAACAGTCATATATCCTCCCGAAGGAGATGTTCTACATAGTTGGGATTAACTCCCTTCCAAATTTGAGAAGTACTTGAGAGTCTTGCAGCTTTTGCGAGTTCATGAGCAACTCTGTTGCCATCCCTTTTCAGATGCTGGAAGAAGCACCATTTGAATGAGGCCGAGAAGATTCTAATGTCTTGAAGGATGAGCCCAATCTCACCACCAACCATGCCTTGGTTTAGAGCTTGGACAATGGAGAGGGTGTCAGACTCGAAGATAGCATGAGAGATTTTCATTTCCAAGGCAAGCAACACTCCATGAAGAAGGGCAGTGGCTTCAGTTATTTTTGCAGTGTAGGGTGACGGAAGGATCTTGCTAGAAGTTGCAATGGGGTTGCTTTGGTTATCTCAAATAATCACCCCAATGCTAGAGTTGGTACCATCATCAGAGGTGGCACCAGGGACGAACCCAGGTAAGGGGGCCTGAGCCCCCTTGGGCCCAAAAAAAAAAATTTTAGTAGGTAAAATTTTCAAAAAAAAAGCTTGGGTCCCCTTAGTTTTTAGCTTGGGCCCCCCTCACCTCAACCATCCCTATCCCAGCCGGCCAGCCTAGGAGTTTTCAAAGCCCATGAAAACCTTAATATATATATATATATATATATATATATATATATATATATATATATATATATATATATATAAAGAAAAGAAGAAGAAGAAGAAGAAAACCCAGCAGTTAGTAAGACCCTAAAACCAAACAGAAAAGCCAGAAACGAAGGAAAAAAAGAAAAGAAAAGAAAAGAAAAGAAAGGGAGAGGCAAGACAGAGACAGAGAAAGTGAGAGACCCTTCACGCCGTGACGCCACCGCCACCCATGCCATGACGCTGCTGCCCATGCCCACGCAAGAGAAACCCATCTTGCTACCCAATACCCATGCCGCCATCAGCTGTCGCATACCCAAATCAGAGACCCATCTTGCCACCGCCGTCAGTTGCTCAATCTGCACTACCCAGCCCAGCTTCGTTGCTCCATTGCTCCAGCCTTCATAGTTCACAAGTATTTAATCTATCATTTCCTTCAAAACCTAATACAATGTTTGTGAATCTCAGAATCTAAAAGTCTATGCTTGTGGACTTGTGGTGTTTGTGTTTTTACTGATGAATGATGAACTGATGTTGGTGATTCCATGATTGTGAATCTAAAAATTTATTTTGCCTGTGGTGTTTTTTTTTTTTTGGCCTTTTGGCTTTGTGACTCTCTGTGACTCTGTGTTTGTGACTCTCTCTCTCTTATATTATATAGAAAAGAGAGATAGAGAGAGAAAGAGAGTAGAGTTTGTAAAGATTAGAGAATATATTAGTGTAGTTTTTGTCTGTTTGTTCTTTGTTGATTGGTAGTTGGGCAACAATAAAGACAAGTGACAGAAAAAGAAGAAGAAGAAGGTAAAGTTAAGAAAAGAAAAAGAAGGTAAAGTTAAGAAAAGTTTTTTTTAGTAGTGCAAAATAAATTTATAGCGTTTGCAGTGGGATTGGGTCAATGTCTGAAATATGGAGAGTACAAGACAAAGACAAAGACAAAGAGAAGACAAAGACAAAGATAAATAAAGGCAAAGACCAAAGACAAAAGAAAAAAACAAATCATATAATATAAAAAATTATCACACATCACAAATTTAAGAAAATAACAGTGATTCACTTGCACCTATTGTTAACTCATAATGCTAAATTAAATAAATTTATAAATTGAAAAGAAGTGAGAAATACTAAATTTATAATTAAATGCATCATGCATATTACCTAGATTCTAGTATTTGTCTTTAGTTAGTAACAACAACCATTTGTGAGATAATATATATGATTCTTATTTTATTTGTAGATCATGAAAAAATCAACTACAATGTTTGATTTTTTCAAAAAAAAAATTCAAATTTTTCGGAAGTCAACATGGGATTGCCAACAACTAATGTTGCTATTCCAATTCCAAAAAATGTGGATGTTCCAATTCTAGAAAATATTCATTCCCCAATTCCGGAAAATGTCAATGTTCCAATCCCAAGAAATTTTCATTCCCCAATTCCAGAAAATGTTGATATCCCAATTCCAGAAAATAACCATATCTCTCAAACACAATTTCAAAAAGTTGATCTTGATATATTAAGAAACAATGATTTTTGGGTATTTGTCTTGGTTGATAGTTTATTAATACCATATGGATGCGTATTTGGAAATTTTTTTTTGCTTATCTCCCCCCCCCCCCCAGCTTGAAATCTTGGGTCCGTCCCTGGGCGACGCCATCAACGTTTATTTTGAAGAAACTTGAGGGAAGGGCTTGCCAAAGGGGCAGTTAGGCTAGTGTGCCCATGTTACCTTGGCATGATCACAGTGAAAAAGAGTATAGACAGTTGTTTCAATCGTCTTGTCACAAATGGGATAGAAGTTGGAACAGTTAATGCCTCTGTGACTTAAGTTTTGCATGGTGGGGAGGCCGTTTACGCATAGTCTCCAAGCAAAGACTTTAAGTTTTGGAGGGACATTTTGCTGCCAAATCCTCTTCTAAAGCTGTGAACTTGAGTTGCTAGATGAGCATTCCCCCTTATCAGATGGCTTCATAATGCTTGAGGTAATATGGTAGGCATTTTTAACCATAAAAGTCCCACTTTTATTTCTAATCCAATTCAAGCTGTCTTCAAGCATGTTATAGCTCAATGGGATTGATAGGACTATGCTGGCTTCGAAGGGTAAGAAAAGAGAGTTGACTACATTAGCTTTCCACCATTTAGTGTCCTTCTCAATAAGGGACGATACCATTGGGAAGTCACCAAAATCATATGGCAGGGAGATCACTTTGAACGTTGATAGCGTTGGCAGCCACTTATCTTCCTAGATATGGATTTTATGAGCATTCCCAACCCTCCATCTTGTCCCCTTCCGGATCACTTCAAGGCTATTATGAATGCTTCACCAAGCGTAAGACGGGCTGTAACCTATTTTAGAGCTAAGTATATCGTCATAAGGAAAATACATGGCTTTGAATACTCAGGCCACAATAGAGTTGGGGTTGGTGAGGATTTGCCAACCTTGTTTGGCCAACATGGCTAAATTGAAGGCTTGAAGGTCTTGGAAGCCCATTCCACCATGGAATTTTGACTTACACATTTTCTTCCAACGAACCCAAGCGATTTTAAGCTCTTTGTCTTTTTGACCCCACCAGAAGTTACGCATCATATTTTCCAAATTAGTACACAATGTCTTAGGGAGCTAGAAGTAGCTCATTATGTAAGCTGGGATTGCTTGTGCGACTACCTTGATAAGAACCTCCCTCCCTTGATTGAAAGAAGCTTCCCCTTCCATCTAGCAAGTTTCTTTGCTACCCATTCCTTGATTTTTGCAAATACTTGGGATTTTGATTTCCTGATGATGGAAGGAAGCCCTAGGTGCTTGTTGTGCCTCGAGTCCTACATTGGGCCAAGTAAGCTCAAGATGTAGTCTTTTGTTTCTTATGGGGTATTTGGGCTGAAAAACACTGAAGACTTGTCAGTATTAATTTTTTGCCCTGAAGCCACTTCATAATTTTTGAGAATGCTGACAAGTTTCTGACATTCATGGGCCTTAGTTTTGCAACAAGACGGCTGTCATCAGCGAAGAAGAGGTGGGTGATTATAGGGCAACCCCGACAAATGGAGATTCTAGAGATTGGCTGATTTCGGGCTGCTTCATGGATAAGAGCCGACAAACCTTCTACACAGAGCAAGAATAGGTACAGAGAGAGGGGATCGCCCTGCCTAATGCCCTTGGTTGGAGTGATGTTTCCAAAAGTCTCACCATTTATGATTACTAAGTAAGATACATAAGAGACACAATGCATGATAAGATCAATCAACTTGTTATTAAATCCCCAAATTCACCATAACCCCTTTGATAAAATCTCATTCAACCCAGTCAAAAGCCTTACTCATGTCAAGTTTAATTGACATAAAGTTTTTTTTCCCCATATTTTTATGTTTTAGATAATGCATGAACTCAAAGGCCATTAAGACATTGTCAGTAATTAGGTGCTCGGAGGTGAAGGCACTTTGGTTCTCAGAAATGATGCTTGGCATGAAAAAATTGAGTTTGTTGTCCAAGACTTTTGAGATGAGCTTATAGGTAACATTGCATAGGCTGATAGGACGGAATTCTGTCATTCTAGTGGGGTGGTTGGTTTTTGGGATGAGGGAGATATTAGTTTTATTGATCTCTGTCATAGGCATATTAGAATTTAGCACATTCAAAACCATGTTTGAAATATTAGGGCCTACAATGTTCTAGTATTTATGGAAAAAGACAACAGATATATCGTCCGGTCCAGGGGATTTTGTTGGGTGGATCTATTGCAACACTTTGATTACCTCATCTCTAGTGAAAGTCTTAGTGAGCTTTGTGTTTATATCTTCCGTAACACGTCTCCGGATAGAGCTAATGACCTCATTAATTCTGGTGTAGATTTTCTCAAAGTAATCCACAGCAGTGGCTGCAATGTTTTCTTTTCCTTCACACCACTGGCCATCATCATTCTAGATCCCCAGAATAGTGTTCTTTTTCCTCCTTTCAGACGCTTGAATATGGAAGAATTTGGTGTTTTGGTCCCCGTCTTTGTACCGGTGAACCTTGTTGCGTTGGTGCCACATGGTTTCTTCACTGTTTAGGAGATTGTTGATCTCCCTTCTGAGCTAGTTAATCTCTACCCTAAAGTTTCCTTGGTAGTCTTGGGCAATAAGAGAGTTAAGTGTTTTTCTTTTCTCTTGGATTTTCTTTGGAATGTTGCCCACCACGCTTTGATTCCAATTGGTTAAAGCTATGGCACATCTCTGAGGTTGGATGCAATATTGTCGGGAGTGGTAAAGAGGGTGCCTGAGCTCCAATCTGATTCAACAATTTCTAGGTAATCAATTCTTTTGGCCCACATTGCCTCAAAATGGAATCTACGTTTACCTTTATAGATTTGGGGGGGAAAGTCAGTGATTGTGAGGATGTAGTGGTCAGAGGTTGATTCGGCCAAATGGTGAACTTTTGGATCTCTAAAATGCCCTAGCCACTTAGAGGTGGCAAAGGCTTTGTCGAGGTGGAGCAATATTCTATGGCTTCCTTCCTTCATGTTACTCCAATTGAAGTCTAGGCCACAGTATCCCAGATCCTGGAAGCAGCAACTATTTACCACTTGACGGAAGCCTTCCATTTGGCTTTGGGGTGATGGGTTCCTCCTACTTTTTCATTCATGGAAAGGATTTCGTTAAAGTCACCATAGCAAAACCAAGGCAAACAATATTGATTATTGAGAAAAGAGATGAGTTTCCATGATTCTTCCCTAAGATGGGTTTCTGGGTACCCATAAAAACCGGTGTATCTCCAAGTGAAACCATCCTCTGGTTCAGTGATTATGGCATCAATGTGATGATTTGAGTAGCTCCTGATTTCTAGGTTTGTATCACTCAACCACAGTAGTGCAAGGCCTCCACTTCAGCCTATGCTAGGAACTATAAGGCCATTTGAGTAACCCAATATGTATTTCACTCTCTCCATTCGTTTATTTTTTTAGTTTTGTCTCTGATAGGAAGACAATTTTGGGATTCCAGTGCCTCACGTAATTGCGAAGTGCAAAAACTGTCCGGGGGTTCCCAATTCCCTAGTAGTTCCAGCATAATGAATTCATTGCTCCCAGTAGTGTTGCTTTGCGACCACCGCCGATCTATCAAGAATGTTGTTTGTGATAGGCCACAAACTAAATAATCCCTTGTGATAGAAATTAATTAATTAATTAATTAGTCAAGTTATTAATTAATCAATTTATCATGCAAATGCGTGGTAGCACAAACAAATCACCAATAAACTAATTATGCAGCGGAAAATAAATAACACGGTGATTTGTTTACGAATGGGGAAAACTTAACAGCAAAAACCCCACCGAGTGATTTTCAGGTCACCATTTCTAAAACTCCACTATTATCATAACAAGCGGTTACAAGTAAAGGAATCCCAAGTACCTTACCAACCTACAGTTGAACTCTTACCCCCAATACCCAATTGGACTTGTTCTGTAGTGATAGTTCCCCTTTTTAATGCACGTTTCCCAAGTATGTGACTAACCAATTGCGCAGATCCCAGTATGCGACTTCAAACACCAACTAAGAAGGTTGTTGGCTGCAAAGTTCTTCAGTTCATCCACATGATGAAGATCAAGAAGATGCTTGTTCACAAAACCCGACGGTGCAAATACACAGCAACTTCTTCAAGAGAAAGAGATGAACTAGGGCAAGAACTTCATCTTCGGTCACAATTTGCTTGAACAGAGTTTGCTTAATACTTGTGCAACTTGTAAACTCTTTGACGGCCCTTAAAACAATCCTTTTATATGTTTAGGTTTAGGAGAAAAGAAAGCCTAAACACATAATCATGGATCCCAAGAAAATAAGATCAAAATTTTGAAATTCATAAACCTTGATAGATAGAAGGTATCGAGCAGCTGTCGAGCAAGTATTGAGCACACGGGCATGAGACAGCTTCTAAACCTCAACACATGCTAGTTGTCAAGCTTTAATGAATTTGCACTTTTTCAGCTTGTTTCTTGGACAGACTTGATGACTTCAACACTTGATCTTGAAACCTTGTTTCTTGAAGTATTAAAAATACCTAGAACTACCCAATTACAAGTAAAGTGTGTTTTGTCAAAGGATTATCCAATTATAATAAAGAATGACATATGTTCTTAACATGTGAACCACATATGTCCTAACAACAAACAAATGAACATATGAGAGAAGTCATAAATCACTTAACTCATACTCACTTGTTGAATACAATAAAATCTATTCTAACACAAACTCTTGAAAAACTTTGTAAAAAGAGAGTTTATGGTAAGTAGACTTTGACAACTTGTATTTCTGAAACACTTTAAACAAAACTCATCAAGGTATCTTAGAGTGAACCAAAAATAGTAGATTACATACAATTAATAAGAAACATGTGTATAAAGGGAAAAAAGAAACAACACATGTAGAGGTAGGTAAAAGAAACATACATCCACATATAGAGAAAAATAAGTATAATGTATGTGTAAAAATGATCACAAGACCCAATGTATAAGAACAATGTATCTATAAAAGAAGAAAAGAAAAGATACAATAATATCTTCACTACATCCCTCATATCAACAACACTCCCCCTAACAAAATGGTCCTATACTAACTCTTCTCCTATCAATGACTACTCTCATATCCAAAACTACTTCCCCTTTTTGTCACGAATGACAAAGGGTAAAAGTGTCAAGTAGACATCTCATCGGTAGAGCTAGCATCTCCATCATCATCATCCGAAGCATCATCGTCATCACCATCATCATCATCCTCGTCCTCAGAATCAGAAGCCATGGGAGGAGGTGGTGAAGTAGTAGCCTTCAGAGCAAAACCGCCCATGGTTGCTTGCCGCCTAGCAATACGGCTAACACGAACGTTCACCTGATACAACTCTGTGGAGTGTATCAAGTCGAGCATCCATACGCTGTAGCTGCGCCATAACGTCACCAAGCGTCACATCGCCCATAGCAGAGGAGGGAGCGGATATGGATGGAGCTAAATAGGATGAAGCTGAATGAGATGGAATTGAACGGGAGGGAGGAGCTGCTAAATCCGATTGCCTTGATCGAAACTGCGCCTCACTACGTTTTACGGTAGTGGCGTTTATGGCACACGTGAAAGTGAAATGGTCGAATAAGAGAAAAAGAACAAAAAAGTGGTGTAAAATCCTCGTGATAGCGGAAGGAAAGATGAGCTTATCGTAGGACGCCAAATTTAGATGAACATCTATAATAGACATAATGAAATGAGAACGGAAGTCTATAGTAAGATTCTCAAGGCTCTGTGATGGAGTTATAGTGAGAGAGTGGATGCAAAACAAAGGTCATCACCATGTTTATGAATCTAGGACCTTTAGCAAAAGGCCTACATGGTGTAAACTGGCGCTCACCTCAATCAGAAGGGTGCTCACAGAAAGCAACCATGAGCTCATCTTTGAACATAGTTCACAGACGCTCACAACTAGGATAGTCAGGAAACTCTATCCTAGGGACCCAAAACACATCCGCAACAAGTTGCGGTGTGACAGGAATATGCGTACCTTGAACGCGAGTGAAGAAAAGAGGTACTGAACGATGAATCCCGTGCATGTTGGAGTAAAAATCCTGAATAAGCACGAGAGGACAAGTGATCGGGACGTTACACAGTGACTCCCATTTCCGACTATGAATGATAGTGGGAAGGTCAATGTTGGCGAAGTCCGCCAGTATGACTTGGCGTTCTGAATGAATACCTCGTCTAGAAAAGTTCATCGAGAATGCCTTGTGAGCATCATCATTATGGAACCGAAGAGAAAGAGGGGCAGAAACAAAAGACGAAGAGGCATCGAAATGAAGAGGGTTTCAAGTCGGAGTGGATTTATGCTTAGGTGCTATAGACATGACTAACATACAGAAAGAGAGGGAGAGAAAGAAAAGACAATCAGAAAAGTCCCAAGCAATTCAAATATAACAAGTATATTGAAAAGAGAGTACGTATGCATGAGAAATGCATGAACATGTGACATGCAAAACAAATTGCATCATGGGCTCAGTCCAATCCAAACCTATCAGCACACAAACAGATTGCACACATCTAAATGCATGAGAATACTATTATAATGCTAATGTGATGCAATGCATGAGATTTTAAATTTATTTAAGTGAAAACCCATCCCAAAATTTCAACAACAACTCATCAATTTTGAAAAACCCTAAAATTTTTCAAAAACCCCAAAACCTAGGTTTCAAAACATGAAATGCATGAATACTGAGAGATAAGAAGCTTACCAAGTGAGGAAAATCTTGAAAAAGCTTGAAGAAACCTTGAGGATTAAGATTGGAGTGAGATGAGAGTGTTTGGGAGAGAAAATGAGAGAGCTATCAAGAGAAAGATCGAAGGAAATAAGCCGCGGATCGTATGAGGAGATTATATAGGCCCTCAGTAAATCTTGATAGATGCAGGTATCGAGAGGTATCGAGGCAGCTATCGAGGAAATGGTCGGCGACAAATACAGGTATCGAGGAGGTGTCGAGGGACAATCCATCAAATGTAAGAGTAGAAGCTCGATCTATCCACCAACTATCGAGAAGTTATCGAGGAGGCAGGAGCTTTCTCTATCGATCCACTAGGTATCAAGAAGCTGTCGAGATTGCGATATGAAAAAGCTTAAGGAGCTTGACAGACAGCTAGCTATCGAGGAGGTGTCGAGGAGGTGTCGAGCCAGCTTTTCAGAATAGTTTTTCAAGAAGTGAAAAACACAGACATGAATGTAATCCAACATGTAACTCAACTAATGATCCAATCAACATATTAGGCTCTAAAAAAATCTCTCAACAATAATTTTTAAGCACATGGATCTCAAAAACACACACATATACTAAACAAGTCTAACCAATTTTATATTTTAAAAATCAAGTCAAGACAGTTTAGTGAGCATACATTAACACATGTAAACCTTGTGATGGCTAAATCACATTGTACCTGCACATATATCAAGAGTAGCAAAAAATTTTGCGTGTTATGTGTGAAAAACATCGCAAGATTGCAAATGTGTCAACATGTTATGATGATTTGGGATATGAGAAAATCACTTTAACTCATACACAATCATAATTGTTTGATGGGGACTATCACCTTCGATGTACATCTTATAACTCCCACATCTCCTAGAATACAAGCTTGCAATCATATTTAAAAGCATTTTTGATCTTTTTGCTTTTTATTTTCTTTGCATATTTTTATTTAAGCAAAACATGCATGGCCATATAAGAGATAGAAAAGAAATACCCATTTAAGTTAAAATTTTGACATTGCACTTTTGCTATGCTGAAGCATACAGATGTCATTAACATTGCACTTTTGTTATGCCAAAGCATACACGTGTCATATTATGATTGGCGGGCAACAGTGATGAGATGGTTATTGATGCCTTTCTCTTATGATTTTTTTAGTTTTTCCCGTCAAAAAGAGTGATATGAGTGTTAAGTACAAGAGATAACTTAATCTTACTCATCACAAACAAGAACCACAAAGCTCACTTGCTTAGTTGTGCATAGAGATACTCATCTAAGTTACAAGAGATACAAAGTTTAGAAAAATTTATTTCAATGGCCATCCACGGTACACAGGTACCAATGTACACAAAACACACACTGTTTTTGTATTTTTTTTTATATCAAAAACAAAATAAATAAAAAAACTGAAAAAACAAACAAACAAAACATGTTAAACAAAGCAAAGCATAAAACTAGACTGACTCAAAAAAAAAAAAAAAAAGCGAAACACACAAGAAATGCAAACAAAAACAAAAAGATAGAGAGGAAAGTGATAGAATCACTTGGAGCCCTTTTCCTTCCATACCTTGGAGGAACCTTTCCTTTGATTAAACCTTTGAATCGGTGGTAAGGGGGAAGAGTTGAAACCGTTCAAGTTTGAAAGAAACATGAGGGCTTTAAGAAGATCTCCAAGAGGAGCAAAAGAGGATTGAAGCTGATTCTGACTTCCAGATGCTATTATGTCGTTGCTCTGTTGAGTAGCTAATCACTTATAGCAATTTGGTCGAGTATGATCGACAGCTCCACAATGATGACAGAGATGCTGCTTCTTCTGTTTAGGCTTTTGAGAGTTAGCCTTTTTAGCCTTAAGGTTTTTAACATCTTTCATCTCAAGTTTAGAGGGTGCTTTTAAGATAGATTTACCCTTATCTAAGTTCTCACTAGCTAATTCAGTTTTAATCTCATTGTTCTCAATTTTAACATTATTAGTAGGAGGAACAAAAGCAGTAGTACTAGTAGAAGCAATATTAGAGGAAGAGAGATCATACGATCAAAAGCAGATTTCTGAATGCTTAGCATCTCATCAAGCTTTGCACTTGAAGCCTTCTCCAGTTGAGCTCTGACTTAAAATAGCTCCGCTTTAAGCTTCTTGGTCTTTTCAGCCAAGAAGTTGTTCTCAAACCTCAGTGCTCCAATAGTTTGATTAGATTAGCATCATCAAACTTTGTGGACAACTTTTCACGGTCAAGTTCCACATCACTGAGTTTCTTGGTGGCCAGCCTATAGAGTTTCTCATGTTTCTCAGAAAGCTTGTATAATTTCTCATAGGCTGTATGGATGTCATCCTGATCATCCATCTTCTCAAACTTGGACTCCACCAATTCCTCTTCTTCAACCACATCTTCAACAATCCCATCAGTAGGATTAATAGTGGTAGTGAAGGCATTCAAGATTCTGTCATCCTCATTATCAGAATCATCCTCAGGCTCGGTGTCGCTCAAGGTAGCAGCAAGTGCCTTGCTCTTCCTAATGCTCTTGAGATATGTAGGACACTCATGTTTCATGTGATCGAATCATTGACACCTAAAGCACTTGGGTCCTACGGGAACAATGTACTGATCGCCATCCCTAGCATCATTCTTCCCTTTGTCTTGATTCTTGAACTAAGAAGAACTAGATTGCCTATGGTCCTTGTCAAAATCCTTTCCATTGGCATTCTTCATAAACTTCTTGAACTGCCTGGTGATGTAGGACTTCATCTTGGAATTTTCATCATCTAAAGACTCATTTGTGTCACTGCTCTTGGCCTTCAAAGCCATGCTCTTGCCTTTACCCGTCTTGCCAATCCTTGTCAATCCTAGCTCGTAGGTTTGTAAGTTTCCAACCAGCTCAGTCAGAGGAATCTTGTTAATATCCTTTGATTCCTTTATCGTCGTGATCTTGGCATGGAATCTCTCAGGTAGAGATCTGAGCACCTTTCTTACAATCTTAGGTTCAGGAATGGTTTCT
The DNA here is from genome assembly GCA_023055345.1 of Quercus wislizeni. Lineage (NCBI taxonomy): Eukaryota > Viridiplantae > Streptophyta > Magnoliopsida > Fagales > Fagaceae > Quercus > Quercus wislizeni. The sequence continues at coordinate 1,700,029 of JALGQJ010000031.1, read as the reverse complement.
CCAAGATTGAAGGCTAAGTTTACTATATCCTTTAGCATGGCATAGAACTCATCGAACGACTCATCCTCCTCCATCTTTATATCTTCAAAGCTTGTAGTTAGCCTCTGAAGTTTTGAGTTTTTGACAGCCTTAGTTCCTTCGTAGGTTGTCTGAAGGATGGTCCAAGCCTTCTTGGCAGTTGAGGATATCTTCTTGAACTCTTCATTGATGACTGCACTGAACAACGCATTCAATGCTCTGCTGTTGAAATTCACCGCCTTGATCTTGGCATCATCACAGTCTGCGGCGCTTCCTTTGGGTTAGTCCAGCCTATCTCAGCAGCATGTTACACTTTCTCATCTAGAGATTGCAAGAAAGCTTTCATGCGTACTTTCAAGTATGCATACTTAGTACCATCAAATAAAGGAGGTATAATTAAAGACTGTCCTCTATCCAAAACAAACAGGGGTTAATGGATCAAACACAGCAAAGATTAAAACCTAATCAGAGTGTGCCCGCTCTGATACCACTTGATAGGCCACAAACTGAATGACCCCTTGTGATAGAAATTAATTAGCCAAGTTATTAATTAATCAATTTATCATGCAAATGCATGATAGCACAAAAAAATCACTAATAAACTAATTATGTAGTGGAAAATAAATAACACGATGATTTGTTTACGAATGGGAAAAACCTAACGGCAAAAACCCCATTGGGTGATTTTCAGGTCACTACTCCCGAAACTCCACTATTATCACAACAAGCAGTTACAAGTAAAGGAATCCCAAGTACCTTACCAACCTATAGTTGAACCCTTACCCCAATATCCAATTCGACTTATTCTGTAGTGACAGTTTCCCTTTTTGATGCACGACTCCCAAGTACATGACTAACTAATTGTGCGGATCTTAGTACACGACTTCAAACACCAACTAAGAAGGTTGTTGGCTGCAAAGTTCTTCAGTTCATCCATATAATGAAGATCAAGAAGATGCTTGTTCATAAAACCCTACAGTACAAATACCATCAACTTCTTCAAGAGAAAAAGATGAATTAGGGCAAGAACTTCGTCTCCGGTCATAATGTGCTTGAACTAGGGTTTGCTCAATGCTTGTGCAACTTCTGAACTCTTTGACGGTCCTTAAAAAAATCATTTTATATGTTTACGGTTAGGAGAAAAGAAAGCTCAAACACATAATCACGGATCCCAAGAAAATTAGATCAAAATTCTGAAATTCATAAACCTCGACAGATAGAAGGTGTCAAGCAGCTATCGAGCAGGTGTCGAGCACACGGGCATAAGACAGCTTCTAAACCTTGACACATGCTAGCTGTCGAGCTTTAATGAATGTGCACTTCTTCAGCTTGTTTCTTGGACAAACTTGATGACTTCAATACTTGATCTTGAAACCTTGTTTCTTGAAGTATTAAAAACACATAGAACTACTCAATTACAAGTAAAGTACGTTTTGTCAAAGGATTAGCCAATTACAATAAAGAATGACATATATTCTTAACATGTGAACCACATATGTCCTAACAGTTTGCATTTGTGTGGGGTGTGTTACAGAGCTTTTTGTGGGGTCTTTTTTCATCTTCATCTGAGAAATTAAGCTTGCTTGTTCTTTTGGTTCTTGAGAGCCCACTAACGTTTTGGGTATGTGTTTTACGATTTTGGGCTTGTTGCCTTTGGGCTCTGGCAATTTTTTTTCCAATTTTCTTTGCTTGGGCCTCGCGGGGTGTAGGAAGTCTCACCAGTGGGGGGAGCTCCTTTAGGGGGTTTTAATGGGCTTGTGACTTCTTGGGCTTTGGGTAGGGGTTGTTTTGGGAGGCCCACAGTGGAGGATTCATCTCTTGTTTCTTTTCCGGTCTCTAGGCTTTTTTGAAATTCAAAAGAGTGTTTTCTAGGCTGAGGCACAGGGTTCAAGGAACTTACTTTTTTACCTTTCATATGATTTTTCGCAGTGTGATGGGTTGACATGTCTGTCATCCCTAGCATTATATTGTTAGGATGTGTGTGGCTTCTCAAAGTTGTTAGGAACCCAGCTTGCTCCACCTCTATGTCCGTTGAGTTAAAGGCTGCCTGAGCTAAAGCTTGTCTGTCTTCAGAGCCATCCTTTTTTCTTTCATCAAAACCATAGCTACTGGAGGCTTTTGGATTTTCCCCACTAAGTTTTGGAGAACCGTTTGCCTGTAGCCAGACTCCATATTGTTTAGTGGTATTAGGGCTTCACTGCGACTCTAAGCAGTGCTTCTCATCGTGCCCAAGGAAACCACAACAGAAGCAAAAATTGGGTAATCTTTCGTATTTGAACATAACCCAAAACTTTTCCCCCTCCATATTGACGATGTTACCACCCCTTCGTAGTGGTTTGTTGATGGGCAAATCCACACGTATTCTCATAAACTTTGCTTGCTCTGAAAGCCAGGAGCGTTTGTCTGACTCGATGTACCGGCCTAGTTTGCTACCCAGTTCCCTTCCCATTTCATCTGACATGCTTTCAAAGGGGAGACCCTAGACTTGGATTCAGAACGGATAGTGGGTGAAGGTAATGTTGGCCATAGACAGCCCCCTTCTCCATCTAGTTAAGAGTAGGAGGTTGTTGTTGAAGTTCCATGGGTCATTCCTTTCAACCCACTCCATTTGATACTTTGAGTTGAATTTGAACTGGAGGATATTTTGTCTGACTTCCATAATCCGTAGATCTAAGCCCATTTTCCAAGATGACCTTAAAGTACTTTTAGGGCTCATAGGTTCTGATGTCGATCTGCTAAGAGTCGGCCAAATAAGCTTAAAGCGCATTCCTCAAGGAGGTCTGATTGTTGGTGGTTGAGATGGTGATGTCTTCTTCTTCTTCCTTGGTGAGTCAGAGGTGTTGTATGCCATCTAGTACTATTTGATCCATAGCAAGGAGGAGGTTTGCAAGCCTCCGGGGTTACCAAAGACCTAGCTGGAACTTGTGTGTGGGAGGGAGGACTAGTGTTGTAACGGCGGAGAGAGGAACTCCTACAAAGGAGAGTTTGTTAACAAATGAATAAGTTTTAATTTTGTATTATGTACTAAAAGGTTGCATCATTTGTGCATCATTTATGAAGCCTACAGCTTCTAAGAATTTGGAACAAGTACCTACAATTTTCACAATACTACATGGTATGATTGATTGCTACCTTTAAAGCCTACTTTTACATGCTGATAATTGGTCAAGTAAATGGGTGGTTTTATTGATTTCATAGACCTAATATGACTTAAGACTAACGTGATATTTACTACCGAGTTAAGTAGCTTAAGGGCCCGTTTGATAAGAGATTTTTAGTAACGTTATTTATATTTTTTGAAAATACGTGTGGGTGAAAAAGTGTGTGAAAATACACGTAATGTTGTTTAAATACTAATATTTTTTTTTAAACAACTGTAACAAACGGGCCCTAAACTCCAAGAATTGAATGGTTACCGTAGTAATGTGTTCTAAAAGCATTCACATCAAGAATGCTATAAATGCTATTAATAACAACCAATACATAAAAAACACACTACATCAAACATGTCAAAACCAAATATTGTTTTTTAATCCTCATACACATGTGGCCTTTCCTTGTTTCTCTCTTTCTCACATGTGATGCTGCCTCCTTCCCTTTTCTTTTCTACTTCTCCCTTAACCCACGCCTTAAGCCATGCTAGCATGCCTCCTTTCCTTTTCTTTTCTGGTTCTCACTTAACCCATACCTCAACCCACGCTGCCAACTCTCTTCCCTTCTCCCATGCCTATTCCCCTTAACCTGTGCCCCTCTTTCTCTCAATCTTCTCAAGAGGTAATGTGCAAAATAGCTGTGCAAAAGAATTATATATAGTTAGTTAGACAACGTTTGAAACAATAAAGGAAACTAGCATCTCGAGTTTTAGAAACTCGAGATCCATATTAGAACTCGAGTCCAAAAGACTCGTAGCGTGAGTGTAAAAATGCCACATAGATCTCGAGTCTTTAAGACTCGAGTTTTATGCAAAAAAAATTTCACCTATAGTGGCGTTTTTAAGCCTTACAGTGACGTTTTAAAGCCCTATAGCGGCGTTTTTCTGCCAAAAAATTTATTAGTACAGGTTTAGGAAGTCCTATAGTGGCGTTTTTAAGCCCTATAGTGACGTTTTATATCCCTATAGCGGCGTTTTTATTCAATTTATGGAAATCGAGTCTTTAAAACTCGATTTTTAGCTTGATTTTTTCCGATATTAAACTAATCAATTTACAAATCGAGACTTAAAAACTCGGTTTTTATCTTGGAACTCGAGTTTTAGACACTCGAGATGCTAGTTTTCAAAATTTTTTTGAAACATGACAAGTAACTAAATTTTTTAATATTTATTGTTATTTAGAAAAAAAATTCATCTTCTCAAAGCTCTGGTCCTCCCAAATCAGCTAGACTCCAAATCAGAACCTGGCAGAGACGCCAAATCCCAATGCCACCACTTGGTTTCACTGCCTATTGTCGACCAATCGATTTTGTTCTTCGTGGGTCTGAGTTTGTGAAATTTTTGATTCGTGGGTTTGAGTTTGTGAAAATTTTTCTTTGTGGGTTTGACTTTGTGAAAATTTTCTACTCTTCGTGGGTCTAGGTTTGTGAAATTTGTTCTTGGTGGTTTAGTGGTTGTGGGTTAGAGTTTGTGACTTGGTTGTGATTTGATTTTGGGTTTGTGATTTGTTTGTGGTTTGATTTTGGGTTTGTGACTTATTTGTGGTTTTGGTGGTTGGGGTTTGAGGTTGTGGGTGGTGGTGGCTATGGCAGTGGGTGTGGGTGTGGGTTATGGTGGCTGGCGGTAGTGGTAGTGGTAGTGGGTTTCGATTTTGCAATTCTGGGTTTCGGTTTTGCAGTGGCTTAGGTTTTCTGATGGTAGGTGGTGGTTGGTGGTGGCCGTGAGTGTTGGGTTGGGTGTTTTTTGTTTGGGAGAAAAGATATACATAGAGAAAGAGAGAGGAAGAAAAAAAGAGAAAGAGATGCATTGACAATAAATAATAATAATAATAATAATAAAGAAATAATATTTTAATGAAGTGTTAAAAAATATTAGATATTTGATGTTGGGAATAATATAAAGTGGAGTGTTAAAAAAAAAAAAAAAATAGTGTTTTAAGATGTTAAATGCTATATTTTTTTGCATTCTTGATGAGAATGCTCTAATGCTTTACTCTGGTCTCTCACAATATAAGAATTTCTCCATGTTGGTTTAACTAAATTCTCTATTTCTTGGAGCTTCTTGTATTAACCGTTGAACAATTACTACTATGGCAAGCTTCATCCAATTCTCATAACTGTACAAACTTTTGCCTCAACTGGCTTGTACTTGTATGCATAAAAAAGAATGGTGTGGCTAGACATATTGTCATATATATATTCTTGTGAGCATACCAAAGCTAAGCAATTTGTACCAATCGTCTTTGGCAAATGGCATCTCTTCCCTTAAATGGCAAATGGCAAAGGCGTTTGCATGGACACCTTACCGAAGTAGGAATTGGGCAGGCCACACATTAATTTTTTGAAAGCTCATGACCACAACTTTGTTAAAGAAGACAAACCAAACGCTGCCGTTTCAAGAGTATCTAAGGTCAAAGTTAAACACAAGTAGCCAAATGACGCTGTGTCAGTTAAAGAGTTATGTTAAGCAGAACAAAACGTCATCATTTTGTAACACTTGTAAATTTGGTATTAAGCAGGGAAAAGTTAATTAAGTTTCTGTTAGGAACTTTCCATAATTCTAGGAGTTTAAAGAAGATATTTTTCATTATGCAAGAAAACAGAATTTCTCTAATTTCTTCTTCCTTGATTTTCTCTCTTCCTCTTGTTCTTTCTCATTCTTTCACTGTGTTCATAATTATGTTTTCATTATCTTGCTAAAAGCAATCTCTAATAATCATATAGCTTCAAGTGTCGATTTTGTTCAAACTTTTTGTTTATTCTTCAATTTAGAAGGGTCGTACACTGTTTTGGGAAGTTATGGGCCTCTAAAAATGTGTTAGTTTGTTTAAGGTTTCATTGTGTACAATATTTTGTGTGAGTATTTTTGGAATTTGGCTGGCCACAATGACTCAAAATGAATGTGAGTTTTCTAAAGAGATCAATATACTGACTAGCATGATTTCATGATTGTTTAACTAATTTTCTATCAAACCAAAGGCTTTTGCTCTCAGTTTTGGAAAGTTTTCTTGTTTTGCTATATCTAGTTCCAGGGACAGACCCAGGATTTCAAGCTGGGGGGGGCCAGAGATGAGCGAAATTTTTTTTTTCAAATACGCATCCATATAGTATTAATAAACTATCAACCAAGACAAATACCCAAAAATCATTGTTTCATAATATATCAAGATCAACTTTTTGAAATTGTGTTTGAGAGATATGGTTATTTTCCGGAATTGGGATATTGGCATTTTCTGGAATTGGGGAATGAATATTTCTTAGGATTGGAACATCGACATTTTATGGAATTTGGGAATGAATATTTCTAGAATTGGAACATCCACATTTTTTGGAATTGGAATAGCAACATTAGTTGTTGGCAATCCCATGTTGACTTCGAAAGAATTTGAATATTTTCTTTTGAAAAAATCAAACATTGTAGTTGATTTTTTCATGATTTACAAATAAAATAAGAATCATATATATTATCTCACAAACGGTTGTTGTTACTAACTAAAGACAAATACTAGAATCTAGGTAATATGCACGATGCATTTAATTATAAATTTTCTAATCTTTACAAACTCTACTCTCTCACTTTCTCTGTCACGGCATCACGGCGTGATGGGTCTCTCACTTTCTTTGTCTCGCTCTCGCCTCTCCCTTTCTTTTCTTTTCTTTTTTTCCTTCATTTCTGGCTTTTCTATTTGGTTTTGGGGTTTTACTGACTGCTAGGTTTTCTTCTTCTTTTTTTTTTCATTTTTCTTTTTTACATATATATATATATATTAAGGTTTTCATGTGCTTTTGAAAACTCCTGGGCTGGTCGGCTGGGATAGAGATGAGTGAGGTGAGGGGGGCCCAAGCTAAAAACCAAGGGGCCCAAGCTTTTTTTATAAAAATTTTATATACTAAAAAAAAAAATTTTTGGACCCAGGGGGGGCCTGGGCCCCCTTTGCCCTCTGCCTGGGTCCGTCCCTGTCTAGTTCATTTTACATTTGATCATGGCATTCCACCTCTTGTTTTGAAGGTAATTGAAATATCTTTGTGTTAGCTAGAATCGTTTCAATCGAACTATCATATTTTCTAGTTAAAGTTAGTTCAAAGTTGGTCAGACCTCATATTTTGATTTGGAATTCCCGGGTTTCACCTATTTTGACTAAATTTAGTCAAGTTGAGGTGTTTAAGGGGCATTGTGATTTTGGTTCATGTCTTGATTGAAGTTAGGGTTTGAATACAAGTGGTAATTTGCTTGGGGTGGGTGGGACAAAATGGGACAACAACAACAATAAATAGGAGTAATTATCAAACGATCAATGTGTTCTGCAATAAGTAGTGTCAATGATCTAATTGTTAATGTCTCTTAATAATTTTACAATAGGTCATGTTAATGAATGTTCCTTAGAACAACTGTTAATAAACTATGTTAGAAAATTTTTAACATCACTTTCATTGGAAATATAAAAAACTATCAAAAAGATTAATTGTTCTATCATTTTTCCATATATTATTTCTAAAAATAGTTCCTAAACCAATGCTCTTAAGTTATTTGTTAACATTTCCCTTTTACAATTTATAATTCATGCACAATAAATAGTATTAATTATTAAAGTATTAATGTGTCTTACAATGAGTAGTATTAAAGATCCAACTGTTGATGTCTCTTGCAATAAATAGTAGTACTAATCCCTGAACTTGTTCTTAAGATAGGATAATAATCTCCCTCCATTGTCATCCATATTATTGATAGGTCTATTTCCAAATACATCCAAATCATAGGGGGAGACATTATGTCAGGCCTCATTCTGTTGTGAATTGGTTGGTGAGAAACTTTTTTTACTACTTGTTTAGCAAGGGCATTGGCAAGCTTGTTACCCTCCCTCCTTACATGCTGAAAACTAAAACTCTGTAACGTGGATTGTAGACATCTTATCTCCTCAATAACATGGCCAAACCTCATGTGCGACACACGTTTATCAGAGGGTTCAGGTTTAGATTCTAACGATGATGTTAATGGCTCACCTGAATTTATTTCAACTCAGGAAATTCACCCTAGTGAATTAGATCAATCCACTTCTAGGACAACTAAGACTGCTATTGTCCGTTTAGCATCTATTCCTGCACCTCATGTTGATTCCTAAGTCACCCCTTTTGCCAATCCATCTATTATTTCACCTGATGTCCAATCTATCACCCATGTTCCACTCGATGTGCAATTTGTTGCACAGCCTGATGCACCTCAGGTTCTTAGAAGGTCTACTAGGGTGTCACACAAACCGTCTTACCTATAGTCTTATCATTGCAACCAAGTCACTGCTTCATCTGCACTAGCTATTCCATTAATTCCTAAGAAAGGTACTGCTTATCCTCTCCATAATTTTCTCTCTTATTCTTACCTTTCCCCAAATCATAAACACTTTTGTAACTCCATTTCTTCTATTTTGGAACTTACTTCTTATGCCCAAGCTGTTAAAGACCCGAAGTGGAGAAATGCTATGGCGGCCGAGGTTGTCGCTTTGGAAGCAAACAATACCTGGTCCTTTACTTCCTTGCTTACTCACAAAAAAGCCTATAGCCTGCAAGTGGGTCTAGAAAATTAACCATAGGACTAATGGCTCTATCGAAAGGTATAAAGTCAAGTTGGCTGCCAAGGGTTTCGCACAAAGAGAGGGATTAGACTATACAGAAACTTTTTCATTAGTTGCAAAGATGGTTTCTATTAAAACTTTGCTTGCAGTGGCTATTGTGGAAGGTTGGCATTTATCTCAACTTGATGTGAACAATGCCTTTTTGCATGGAGATCTTGAAGAAGAGGTTTGCATGGTTCTACCACCAAGCTTTCACAGTAAGGGGGAGGTTGTCTGTAAGCTTAACAAGTCATTGTATGGTCTAAAATAGGCTTCTAGATAGTGGTTTTCAAAGTTTTCTCAAGCCTTGATTCAGTTGGGTTTTCATCAATCCAAGGCAAATTACTCACTATTTGTAAGGAATAATTCTGAAGCTTTTGTTGCACTACTTTTTTATGTGGATGATGTTCTTATAACCAGTGACAATATGCAAGTTGGGGCAGATCTCAAAGTGTTGCTAGATAGGCAATTCAAGCTTAAGGATTTAGGGGATTTGAAGTTCTTCCTAGGCTTGGAAGTATCAAGGTCTAAGGAAGGGATAAATCTGTGTCAAAGGAAGTATGCTCTTGAGCTTTTGGATGATGTAGGTATGTTGGGTTGCAAGCCAGCAAAAACGCCTATGGATCAGAATCTAAAGTTGAGCAAATATGAACGAAAGGAATTGAATAATCCTGGCACATATAGAAGATTGATTGGCAAACTACTCTATTTGACCATTACAAGACCAGATATCACATTTGCTATTAATAGGTTAAGTCAATTCATGGCTAAGACTAGGTTACCCATTTACAAGCTGCCAATAGAATTTTGCAACACATCAAGGGCACTCTTGGTCAGGGTTTGCTGTTTTCAAGTCAGTCAGAGCTTCACATCAAAGCCTTTGCTGATGCAGACCGGGTTGCATGCCCTGATACTCGAAGATCAACCATAGGATATTGTGTCTTTATTGGGAATTCCTTAGTTTCCTGGAAGTCTAAGAAGCAACAAATTGTGTCCAGGTCATCTGCAGAGTCAGAATATAGGGCAATGGCCATGGTAGTGTGTGAGATTGTGTGGTTGTTAAGCTTCCTTGAAGATATTCAAGTGCCTCATTCTAAAGCTGCCTTGCTTTTTAGTGACAGTTAAGTAGCATTGCATATTAGGGCTAATCCTGCGTTCCATGAGAGGACAAAACACATTGAAATAGATTGCCACATTGTCAGGGATAAAGTTCAGGCCAAAGTGATAAGGTTATTGCATGTTAGAACCAAGTCTCAAGTGGGAGATCTTTTAACAAAGGCTTTAGTGTCATAGTAATTGTTTTCTCTACTGGGTAAGATGAATATGGTGAACATACATTCCCCTTTTCCTCTTAAAGGGGAGTATCAGAAAGTTTAGGTTGATGGAAGCAAGTCTGATAAGTTGATGTCAAGTTAGCAAGGAAGCTAAGATAAGACCCGGACTAAAGTTGCAAAAATAGAGCATTGGAAGGAAAAGTTGTTACCAACTTTTGCATAAATGATAGTAGTTTAGTCTTTCTATTTGCTATGCTAGTTGTAGTTTAGGATGTGCTATAGTTAGTTTTTATATTAATTATGGACACATGTTGCTTAGTGATTGGTGTATTTTCCATAACCAACTTTTGGAGGGAAGATCCAGATAGATTGAGAAATTAGTTAGGCTCAGTTAGTAGGTTATTTCCTTGTATATATATGGATTAGTTTTGTACAATGAAAGTTAATGCAATTTTTCATTGATCACAATTCTTATAACCCTTGGTTGTTAATTTCCTGGATAACTTGAAAGATAGTCACCCTCACAAACAACTTAAGAGATACTCAACTCTTGAGGCTATAGGAAATTGCCCGGCTTGCTGTCATGGCTTAAGCGAGCTTTATTGAGTGTGGCATCATAATCTTTTTGTTAGGGCAGCAATACTAAGCCCATCTGAATCACGAAAGACAACTCCTAAACCAGTCAAAGCATAATCCAAAAAGAAAGCAACAATAAAGTTGGATTTATACATACCAGATAGAGGAGACCATTGAACTAGGTCTGATCTTATAATCGACCTAGGAACCTGCTTATGTATAATAATAAAAACTCCATCACCAACTCTTTTGCTCTCACACTAACATCTCCTATATTCCAAGTCGATTGTTGCTCTCTAATCTTATTCCTTCTTTGCCATAAACACTAGGAAATAGTCGAGAAAAAAGCCATATTGAAAATAGTACTTATAACCTAGGAAGCATAGATACTTCATTTAGGCTATGCTTAGTTGGGTGGATTTTAAAGATGATGGAAAATAATGAGTGAAAAATAGGAGAGAAAATGAGTAGGACAAATGTTTGGTTGGGAAAGAGGGGGGGGGGGGGGGAGAAGTGGTGGGGTCAGATATTTTCTCTTTGGGTCTACCAAAACTCAATCTCCCAAAAATGGAGAGAAATGAGAGAATGTGTTTGTTGGACAAAATTGCCCTTCCCCACCCATAGACAACTTTATGTCTTTTTCTTCTTTTAGTTTTTCGTTTCTTCCTTTTTTTTTTTTACTTATTCATATTATTTGCTACTTTTGGTTTTGGGTTTTTTTTTTTTTTTTTTTTTTTGGGTGCTCAACTCACTGTTTTGTCTTCTTCTTTTTTCTTTTTTATTATCTATTTCTTTCTCTTTTTTTTCTCATTTGTTTTGGATCCTTTTAGCATTTGGTTTTTTATAAATTAAAAAAAAAAAATTTTGAAGTGTTCATACAAATTTTTTAATAAAAAAATGTGTTACCTTTTGTTTTATTTAATAAGGATATAATTGTAAATTTATACCAATTTTTTTTTTCCATCCTTCTATTTTTCTTCCCAACCAAATAAAAAAGTTTTCCATCCCTCCACTTTTCCATATGTCTAACTAAGCACAAATGAGGAAAAACTAATTCTTTTCTATCCTCCCACTTTTCCATCTTCCTAACTAAACAGACATTTAGGGTGCCATGTACCCGTGTCATATATGTGTCATACCGATGTCATACTGACCATTTGATTTTATAATTTTTTTGAAATTACTTGTGTCACTATGTCCGTACTCGTGTTCGTGTTTGTGCTTCCTAGCCTCTAACAAGTACAGCTTTAAAAAGATTTGCAAAGGTCCTATGATGCTTTTTAGATTTCCAAACCAATTGAGCCTATTCACACAACCACAGGGTATGTCAACAAGTTTCCCAGTGATCAACACAAAGCGAGCAGACCTCACGAGGGGGACATTGCGTTTAAGCAAGTTCTGTCTTGTGGGAAGAGAATCCTTCACAGCTTATCACATAAAATGAAGAATTTTATTTTGGACCTAAATCTTCCATACACCTTTCCATAACTTCAAAGAGATATCCAAATTTGAGGAATATCGATTAACATCGAAGGATTCTAAAGCTAGCATGCGATATGCACTCCTAACAAAACAATTACCATTTGGAGATAAAGGCCAAATTAATACATCCTTATTAGAAAGAGCACAAACATGGATTCTCTTTATAGTCTCTGCTTCCTACAGGAAGAAACTGCGAACAAGAAATTCATCATCCCAAAACTTAGAGTTGGTCCAAAACAAGTCACACTTTTAAGCAACTCTTCGATTAAAGATAACCTTGCTCTGAGAAGGTTTTTTTTTTTTTTTACCTAAAGGAATTTTGCCTTGCTCGAGCAATGAATAGTTGCATTTACATTCGTCTTAAGTCAAATATTTCAACATCCTCAAGTTTTTTATTTTTATATTTTATAGTGGCTTCTAATTTAAATGTCATCATAGTTTTCAAGAAATCATATTTTTTCAATAAGCACATATTCACATAGCAACAATTGAACCAGATAAGGAATATTTCTACAAGGCCAAAAAGAAATCAACTCAAGTTAGTTTTCTAACTAAACCTCAGTCATCTAATAGGGTCTAGTCATCCAAGACCAAGAACTTAACTGACAGGGTCAATCAAATGACCAATTGATAGACATCTTAGTCATCTGACAACCCAAGTAAATAGACAATCATGGACATAGTCCCGCAAATGTACAATATGTCTTCCACTCCATGCCTGTGTGTATGTGGAAAGTGTAACACATAAGAGTCGTCATGTCTCCAAAGAGTTGTCACGTACCTATGGGTTGTCAGGTACCTTGCTTGACACCATGTGATACAATCAACCTTGACAGTCATCATGTACCAAGGTGTTGTCAGGTACCTTTATTGACACAATGCGATACAATCCACCTTGACAGTCGTCATGTACCAAGAGGTTGTCAGGTACTTTGCTTGACACCATACAATACAATCCACCTTGACAGTCATCATGTACCCAGGGGTTGTCAGGTACCCTCCTAACACCTAACATGTGACATAAGAGTCACCATGTACCCCCCCCAATCGCCAAGTAGCATTCTTGGCGATTTGCAATGCAACCTACCCAACGTCTACACTTCCGACATGCCATGGTAAAGAGTGAGTAGGACTTGACAAATGATCCTTTACACTTGGCTCCCAAACTCTTGTGTGGTTTCCACTCAAGTAACTCCATATGGAAAAAACTTGCACATCATACCCAAAGAGCCTTCTACATATTCGTATCCTCCAAACATAGGAAGTTAAGCTTGAAGATCTAGGAGCATTAACTCCGTATTCTCCCAATAAGGGAAGAGCCTGTATTCACGGGATCTTAGTCAACTCTATGTCACTATATAAGCATCAATCCTCCTCTTCTCTAAGGTACGTAAAATTCCTAAATATCATACTTTTGGAGTTATTGGGAATCATTCAGTCACAAACTTAACCTTTATAGGGTTTTTGGCCGGCACTTCACCGGTATTGTCTGTAGGTTCTTCACCTTTTATTCTTTAGGTACCCCATTGTCATTACACGTCTAAACAATCGACTTACTGATAATTTTGTGCATCATCAGAACCCATACAATACTAACTCTTTTGGTACCTCATAAGCAAACAAAAGGAAATTACTCCAAAAAGAGAAAAAATAAACTTAACTTATATAATATATTGTATTCTATTTCTATATTAAAAAAATCATTATTTAAAATAAGATTGCGATCAAAGATAACTTTGCTTAGAGAAATGTTTTACTACGTGGCATTTTGCCTTGCTTAAGCAATAAGTCGTTGCATTTACATTCATCTTAAGTCATTTAATTCAACATCATTGGGTTGGTTTATTCTAGTAATTTCTAATTCAAAGTGTTATCGTAATTATCAAGTACACATTTTTTTTTCTATAAGCAATTCTTCACATAGTAACAATTGAACCCATACAAGTTTTAATAAAATTTTATAAGATTTACTTTTTAATTTAGTACTAACTCTTTTTTAACACACACACACAGAGGTTTAAAGTCTGTACTGTGTATTCAATAGTTAGACTTTTTTGGATATACACCACTGTCAGTTTTGTTAAGACATTTTTCCCTTTCCATGTGTGTGTTAAAAATACTTAGTATTCTTAAAAAAAAAAAAAAAAAAGGAACTCTTTTGGAAGGTCAAAAGCAAACAAAGAGACATTAATTAAAAAAAAAGCAACTTAACTTATAATATATTGTACCTTCTCAAAAAAAAAAAAAAAACTTATAATATATTGTACCCTATCAAAAGTCACCATTTAAAGCAACTTTTCGATTAAGATAACTTTGCTTAAAAAAATATTTTACCAATAATAATTTTTCCTTGCTTGAGTGGTGAATCTTTGCATTCACTTTCATCCGAAGTCATATATTTCAATATATTTCAACATCAATGAGTTGATTTATTCTAGTGGCTTCCAATTAAAGGTATCATAATAATTTTCAAGAACACATATTTTTTCTATGAGATTAACTTTCATAAGGATTTGGGGTAAATAATTTGATTTGCACCCTCCAATAAGGATATGCCATATCATCATATTATGAAAACATAAAAATATCTGATCACACATGATAACATCTCAATAAAATACCAAATTTAAGGTTTTAAATAAAAGGCTGATGTGGTGTTATTAGGTGTGGTAAGATATATTGAGTTTTAAGTAAAAAGCTAATGTGACAATTTCTTATTGGATTATGTAAAATATCGGTTTTACACTCATTTCTTACCAAATTCAGACTCTTTTTCTATATGCAAATCTTTTGCACAGCAACAATTGAACCCATACAAGTTGTAACAAAATTTATAAAAATTACTTAATAATTACCTACTAACTCTTTTGGTAGCTCATAAGCAAATAAAAGGAAATCACTATTTTAAAAAAAAAAAATTTATAATCGAATGCACTCTATCAAAAACCACCATTTAGAACAACCTTTGGATTAAAGATAACTTTGCTTAGAGAAATGTTTTACCAATAAGCATTTTGCCTTGCTTGAGTAATGAATTGTTGCATTCACTTTCATCCTAAGTTGTATATTTCAACATTATTGTGATGATTTATTTTAGTGACTTCCAATAAAAAATGTCATCATAATTTCAAGAACACGTGTTTTCTATAAGCAAATCTTCACACAGTAACTATTGAATCCATACTGCAGGTTCTAAAACAATTTTAGAAAAATGACTTATAATTTACCAGCTCTTCTGATAGCCATAAGCAATCCAAGGAACATTAATGAAAAAAAAAAAAAAAAACCTAAATTGTAATCTATTGTACTCTATCCAAGGGGCATTTTTGCCTTGCTTGAGCACTAAATTGTTGCAGAAAAAGAAAACATCATCGAGTTGATATATTCTAGTGGTTTTCAATTAGGTGTCGTCATAAATTTCAAGTAAATATATTTTTCCTACAAGTTATCTTATGATAAATGAATTGAACCCCATGGACTTCAATATGGCTTTTTGATAACATTTTTCTGCCAGCAATATTGGGTGAAATTGTGCATGTTAAACCTTATAACCCTTGCGAAAAGGCATTATTTATGAGTCCAGTTAATATATGCCTTTAGAACACACATTAATCATTCATTTTTGAAAACATTAATGGAGAATTGAAAAAGCTATAAAAAAAAGTTGGTAACTTTTTCATTTTTTCATAAAAAATTTCCTAAAATAGTTTACAAATATGCACTCTAAAAGTACACATTAGTAAAATCCTTACTTAAATTGAAAATATCTTAACTTAAAAATGTCCATATTTCAAAAAGTCAAAATATTTGAACAAATATACTTTTGACCAAATCAGTTCACTTTTTTAATAAGAGCAATTTTAAGGTTTTGTATTCATTTAATTTTCTTAGGTGTAAAGAAAAATTGAGGAATGCATACCTTATCCCCTAAAATATGAGAATGCATACCTTATCCCCCTCCTCCCCCCTTCCCAAAATCTATCACATTTTACAGTCACCTCCTAAATTATGAGAATACACATTTAATTAAGAAGATGGTGGAAGCAACAGTGGGTATATGAAACGCTACAACTAAAAAGGAGAGAATAACGGTTTACATCTGAAAGGTCAAATTCAATTACATACAAAGAATAACAAGATAAAAGAATAACGTGATTGAGAAGAGAATTTGAGTTTGTATACGTGTCAATAGGTTATGCTTTGAGAAACTTACATGTGTCATTATTGTATGCGTCTATCAGTCTAGAGGATCCAACTTTTATATATAATATATAGTATAATAGATAAATTGATTGATAGATGGGCAAGCTAATCCAACCTAGCCTGCATACACAGAGATACGATGTCTTTAATATATTCTCTTATTGAATATGTGGAAATTTTGTCAGTTACGTGGTATTTTGAAAACTTCTTGATACAGTTGATTAATTGATGATTATGGATGTTCAATTGGCATTCTTAACGAAACTACAAACAAATTAAGCTTTGGAATTTTCATGCTTGTACTTTGTACATTAAGCATCATTTCCTTTAAAATAAAACTAACCACCAACTTGTCTTACAACAAATATTTTTTCAACATGCTTTTTGTCAACTTTATTTTTTGAATTTATGTTTCTTATATTTTTCTTTTTTGTGGTTTCAACTTTCAGATTCAACCAAAACAATCTCAAAGTTGGTGCAAGAGCTAAAATTATGGAATTTTTCAATAAGTGTTTTTTATTTTAGATTTTGTTGTATCCATTGTATAATAATTTTATTTAGGGATGCTTAGAGGTTGTTTGATACATAATTTTAAATACATATTTTCAGTTTTTAAACAATATTACATATATTTTCACACACTTTTTTACTTGTATGTATTTCAAAAAAACTGAAAATAAACGGGCTCTTAATTTCTAAATTTCAAACCATGGTATTTTTTATTTTAAGTTTAGTTTGATACAGGCATTCTTGGCCCAAAACTATTTATTTATTTATTTTTGGTTAAGTGCCCAAAACTATTGTCATATCAATCTGAGTGACCGCAACCTTGGAAGTGCCCTTCATTTAAATTTAAATTTAAAATTTTATTTTATTATTTATTTTCTAAAAAAAAGTTGATTAAAAAAAAAAAAAAAAAAACCGGTGACACCCTCCCCGTAAAATCAAAAAAGAAGAGAAAACTCACCCCAAAATCCCGACTGAGAGAGCTATCTTCGGCCACTCCCTAAACCCAGAAAGAAATCGTTTTCGGGCGGCGGCTCCAAAGAGGTTTTCTCGGCGTCTCCGGCCACTACTCGGCCTGCTCCGGGCAATTCTCGGTTGGGTAAGTTCACAAATCTTTGGATTTTTCAGTTTCAGTGTTCTTTTGGGTATTAACTTAGTTTTGGAAACCAATTCTCTTGTGATTGTGAACCAAAAATATAACAGAACCCTGTATTTAGTTTAACCAAAATTATTGATCTATTTGTTCATCGTAGTAGCTTATCATATTTTTCTTGATTGAATGTTCAATATTTTTATGTGTGTGTTTACATTCACTCTACAGCATTTAGGGTGCCGTACCCATGTCATATCAATGTCATACCGGTGTCATATCGGCGTTTTATGTTATAATTGTCAAATGCACTATGTTAGCTTTCAATATTTGTGTAGAGAGTTTATTTAGATGCTCTATTATACTAGTGATCACAAATTCAAGTAGGTTCGAAAAACTTTTTTGTCTCTACACCTTGTGGGCAAGATCATGTTTGTGGTATTTTATTTTTAATTAAATTTCTGGTACAGTATTGCTTATGGTTTAACCACTTATAAATTAAATAATCTTCTTAATTTTACTAATATGGGAGCCTTGGGCCAGACTATCATTTAGTTGAGACTGGCTTGCAGTAGGAGCTGAAGCTAGATGAATGAGTCACTGGAGGATTTTAATTGCAAAATCAATTTGGGGTGCAGATTGAATCGTTCACTGTATCAAGTTGAATAAGATTAGACATGCACAATTGACCTGAATATATTCATTCGCTGAGCACGGAATATATTCAATAAAAAAACATCATTTGTATGGGTCTTCTTCCTGTTTTTCTGACTCCTGAATTCTTTATTTTAACTTTTACACTTGCCCCATAACATATCATTAGTTGGATTGTCATGTAAGCAGCTATCTAAATATTTTTATTTTTTAAATGAAAGGAAATAAGATAAAGATTTTCAGATTATAATTCTCTGACAATGAGATTTTCATCAAGAGTACTCTCATTTATAAGATTTGGGAAGACAAAGACCGCCAGAATTGTTACCGGCCACTAGAATCCCTAAGTGAGTGGAAAACACGGTGAGAGTAAAATGGGTAGAGCTTTGTGAATCTTTTGGCCTTTTAAGGATGGAGGTTGATGAAGTAGTGGAATATGAGAGAGAGATGGAGAGTTTTTGAGATTTTTTGTATTTTGTTGATAAGAAGAGTTTTTGAGATTTGATTTGAGGGAGAAAGATGGAGAGTTTCTGAAATTTGATTCAGAATGAAAGAGGAGGAGGCAGGCTATTGAAATTTTCTTGGGTAAAATGGTATTTTGGAAATGTGAGATGTGTCCCATTTTAATTGGTTGGTCTCACCAAATGTTGTGCTGATGTGGAGAGAGTGTCTCATAAGATACTTTCTCTCTGAGTTGTGAGACAACATTTGATTTACTGCATATGTGCTTCAGTCTAACTGACAGCTGATATGTTGTCTCCTTTTCAGATTCAGAGACTTGATGACACTGAATTTAGAAATCATTGGGCAAGAGCTTATATAAGGTAATCTTTTCTTTATGCCATTTTATAATTTAGTTGGATTGTTATTAGCCTAAACTACATTTTGCATCTCAAGATTTTTACATTTCTGATTTTGTCTACTAAATTTGTACTTTTATTTATATATAGAAATTTAGAGGGCTAATCCTTTAAAAACTTTATTGAGGTATTTTTTTTCCTCGTTTGTAGTTGTTAGTGAGCATTCCACAAATAATTTTCTTTAACAAGAAAGATGCATTTTTGGATGTTTATTTAGTCATTGTTGATATACGAGTTTCAAACCCCCCAAAGTGGTTATCTGATTCAATTATAAAAAAAAATGCAAAATCATATTATTTCCTCCATTCCCAAAGTGGGTATTGGCATTGCTTCGTCCCTCAGACTCAGCGTCTGCAGCTTCAGCTTCATCCATCCCTGACGAACAACAACAATCTTGTTCCTATTTCGCAATTTGGGATTATGATTTGATCATTTGAGGTTTTGTTTTGGGGGATAGGTCTCAACGGTAATAAACAATAACAACCATCAGCATAAATTAAATGTTTACCAATGATCGGAGACAAGAAGAGCGAACTGGAAAATATGGAAGTCCTAGGCTGCAATACCTTCAAGTACACTTCCTTTTATTTTAAGAATTCACTTTCTTATGCTGTCTTTTTATACCAGTTCTGTTACATATGGTTTACCAAAGTTATCTGAATATGATGATTCTTAAACTATTCTCCCCATTTTGTTGCAGGAATTGGTGAGTCAGTTTCAGAACTCTACTGATGAAGGTATTATACATCATAATCATATTCTAGATTACTGCTCCGTTTGTTTGTGATGACTTCTTGCAACCTTGGAAAACAGTTTGTGCTGTTTGGTTTGTGTTCAGATGTGCTTTTCTGATTTGCTTATTTGTTGAAACTAGGGAAAAAAAAAGTTTTCTCTTTTTGTTGTGGGGTGGGTCAAAATAAGCTCAAAAATCTATTTCTTTTTACTTGTTGAATGCACTTTGCACTTGAGTGGGGGGAGTCAGTGGACCTTTTTCTTCTTCAATGTTGCATAGTGTATGAGTTATGGACAATAGTGTGGAGTTTGTTTGGTCTTATTTGGGTTATGCCACAAGGTCCTTGATTTGTTAGCAGCCTGGCAAGGTACCTTTGGTAGAAACGGAATATAGCTTTTTGGAGGGCTGTGTCACATTGCATTATGTGGTGTCTTAGGCGGGAACAAAATGCGAGATGCTTTGAGGAATGTGAACGGTCTGTTATTGAGATTTAGTCTCTCTTTTTTCGTACTTTACTAGACTAGATTGTTGCTTTTAAACGTTTTCCCTGTCCTAATATTCTAGATATGCTTGAGCATTGTAATTTGAAAGATTGATTGTACTCTTCCCTGAGTACACCCCTAATGTACGCAGGTGTTTCCTTTTTTATCAATAAAATTTTCGTTACTTATCAGGAAAAAAAAAAAATATATATATATATATATATATACAATTTTCAAGGTACTGCCTACAATGATTGACTGCTACCTTCTAAAGCCTAGTTCTACATGCAGATAACCGTTCTAGTAAATGGGCTTTATGGATTCCATAGACCTGATATGACTGGAGCTACTGATGTAATATTTACTGCTGAGTTAAGTTGATGACTGTTGATTGTTTATATCCTTTATCACCAACTTGAATTGAATGGTTATTGAAACAATGAGTTCTAATGATCAGTCTTGTCTCTCACAATATGAGGATTTCTCCTTGTTGGTTCTAACTAAATTTCTATTTCATGGAGTATCTTGTTTTAACCGTTGAACAATTACTACTATGGCAAGTTTCGTGCTACTCATTATTGTACAAACTTTTGCCTCGTCTAACTTGTGCTTATGAGTATACCAAACTTGCTGAGCAATTTTTAGCAATGGTCTTTGGCAAATGGCATCTCTTGCTTCAATAAGAGAGGATGGAAAGTGAAGTTGTGTTCAATCCTGCATAGGTGTTTGAATTATTTTGTTTATTAAAAAAAAATTCTGAACAATTATGTTTTGCTTTTCTAGTTATTGGTCTTTTTCTTCAGTCATTGTATACATAGGTTACCTCATAGGTTGGAAGCCATGATACAAGAGCCTATTTCTCTTGAGAACACATACAGTAAGAAATTCTCTGAGTGTAGTTTTGAAGCAACTCAGGGAACAAGCAAGTGATTCAAAGTTTATGCTAAAACTAAGTCTTTTCCTTAATTTTTAGCAATATTTTAAAAATAATTATTGTCTGATTTTGTCAGTTTCAGGCACAGGCTGTACTTAGCTAAGATTTTTTCAAATGACAATTAATTCATTCATGGGCATATCCTCAACTCTGAAACTTTTAATTAACCAATTGTTATATTATTTACAGAAACAAAAGAGAAAATTGCAGCTAATTTGGCAAACTTTGCATATGATCCGTACAATTATAAATTCCTGCGCCAGGTACAGAAGCTTTTCTTATTTTTGGAGTTTTGTATAAATGGATATAAAGGAACTAGAATAGTTTCATTGCCATTTTCACCTCTTAAAAATTTACTTACAATTCTTAAACAGCTCAATGTTTTGGAACTTTTCCTTGACTGCATGACAGAACCCAATGAGAGGCTTGTGGAATTTGGGGTCGGAGGGATCTGCAATTCTTGTGTTGGTAAGTATAGCAATTTAACCCTCTTTGTAGATCCTAAGAAATCCTAAAAACACTTTGTTTCTATTACAAGATATAATTATGGCTAGGCACCGGCATGTGCGTTATGGAGTTTTTTTTTTTTTTTTTTTTTTTCTTCCTGCAGATTTAGCAAATGCTGCAATTGTCACTCAGAGTGGTGGGATTCCTCTTACAATTCAATGTTTATCAAGCCCAGTTAGAAACACTGTAAGTACCAAGACTTGTAAAGTCATCGATGTTATTCACTCCTTTGATTCAACTATTTTGATTCTTGGCCATCAAACTTCTTAACACTAGCATCAGAGTGAAGGAAGAACATACTACAGATAACCATCATTCACAAAATTTATATTCTTTTTCTTTCAAAAAGAAGTGACAGTATTATTTCTGTATTTTACTTATTTATGCCTAACATATGCATTCTGATTATCTTTTAGGATGTCTTTCAATTTGCAGCCACTTAATGAAGTGTGTTTTTTTTCTTTTTCTTTTTCTTGTATCCTTTAAAAAACAGTAATTATAAGACATTTTTGTATTTCCATAGCATAATGTTAACAATACCAGGGAATCGTTACAGTTGGTAAACTTATAACAAAACCTGTCATGATTGTTGGGAGTTCAAAACTAGCATAGTCAATGGGATGTGTCCAATGTTTGTAGTTGGAATTCTTAAATGTTTTTCATATGGTAAAATGGCCTGAGATCTTGTGACCCCAAAGATGTCCTTGTATGTTTAGTAGCTTTAGATTGTCCTTTGGGAATTTTTGTCATTTCATTCCTGATACACTATTTTTATAGTGGCCTTGGGTTATAGCACTGCAGTCTTGTTTCTGTGGGACATTGCTGTCCTTGTTTAAAATTAACTAACATCTCAAAAAGAACCAGTAATGATTTTGGAATGCTTTATCAGGGTTATTTGTAACCTGCAATTTATGTATCAAAGTACGTATTTATATCGTGGTTGATGTTTGTGTGTATTTATGTATATAATTTACATTGAATTTTAGGTGAATTATGCACTTGGGGCTCTTTATTATCTCTGTAACGCGTCTAATAAGGAAGAGATTTTAAAGCCAGAAGTGGTTGATATCATCGATAGGTATGCTGCAGCTGAAGCTGTTAGTGTCAGCTTCAGTAATCTGGCCAAGGCATTTTTGGACAAACATGTCAGAGCAAGTGGGGCCTAAAGCCTGCTTCTCAAGGTGGCTCATTTACAATTCGTTCCCTTTCTTGGTTATAGCTTGTGTTGGTTCCTTGTTTGTTTTAATCATTACTCAAATCCTTGTATTGGAATTCTGTCGTATGGTTTTATGATGGAATTATGTAATATTTTGGGTTACACCAATTTGTAAGTCTGGGACAAAGGCTCAGGTTGTTATTGAACAGGGATAGCAGTATAAAATTTAAATGGAGACGAGGAACAAGATCCCAGTGTATTTATATTAAAGATATGTAAACATATATGGACAAATCCACCTATATGATTACCTAGCACATGGATTTGAGTAGTGAGAATGAGAATGGCCACTTCATGCAAAGTATACCGAAGACTTCATCCAAGACATCCCCACATGGAACTAGCACTAGCTAATGACCCTAACATCACAATTATAACATGTAAAAATGAGCGAAATCAATTGAAGAAAAAAAAAACACGAAAAAAAAAGATGTTTATGCACAAAGTTCTCACATGCTTTTACAAGATGAAGACAATGAATTACATAGAGATTAGCATATTCAATCACGGAATATATTGGGGAAAAGCTGTTTGAACTTAGAAGGCTAAAATCCAATCTGTATTACTTAAAACTGATATTGCTTTTATTCCAACCATAATGGCTACCTCATGTGATATTTGAACATTACACGGTGCACTTGTGCGATAGAAGCAGCAGCTATTGGTTTTTCATCAAGCGACAAAAATCTGAAGTTGTAAATTTCAAAGTCAAGAAAAAATCCCAGCTTTTCAATCTATTTTTGCGAAAGATGAGGTAGGGGATATTGATATATAGCTTTAAAGAAGATCAAGTTTTTACTTTTGCAAAAAGACGAAGACAAATTTACAATGTTGCAGGAGACCTTAATACATTTATTTGAAAATATATAAATATGAAGAAGAAACTAAGGCTATGTTTGGTTGGAGGTGAAATAGGGTGGATGAAAAATAAATGAGAGAAAATAGAAGAGAAAATAAAAGTGGGTGTTATTTGGTAAGGAGAGAAGATGAGGAAATTTTTTGGTAGGGCTTGGGCATTTTGCACCCAGGCCCACAAAAAATCCATTTCTCCGAATTGGAGAGAAAACAAGCATGAAAAGTTTGTTGCTTGTCCAATTACCATATTGCCACAATTTAATGAGTCTATCTCTCTCCTTGGCCTTGCTTCTCTTTTGTTTCGTTTGCACAGCCACAAGCAACCACGTGAAACAATCAAACAACATGTCTAAGGACATAATAGTAAATTTATATAAATTTCGTTTTTTATACTCTCACTTTTCTCCACAACAAAACAAAAAAGATTTCTATCTCTCAACTTTTCCATCTCTCCAACCAAACACACTTCGAAGGGAAACTATATCTTTTAAATCTTTCACTTTTTTATCCTCTCGCTATTTCCTATTCTCCCACATTTCCATAATTCCAACTAAATAGACTCTAAGCAACCATGCCTTCAATAAAAGAAGCACCACCCTAGTTTTAACTAATCAAGCTCAAGTTCAAACTTATAACGCTCCCCACCCCCATTGGAAAGAATACTCTAATTCCAAGAAGTTCTTCTATATAAAGTGAGTATTTTTAAGACTTAAATTCAACCCTCTATATAAAATTGTGTTAAAATTTTGAATTGGAAAATTTCAGTTGACAACATAATCTAAAATATGTGTGTACCCTTGGTCCTTTGTGAGGAAATGACCAAGGACACGTTTGGTAGACTGTAATAGATATTGTAATGTAATAGATATTCCTATGGCATAACTATTCAGTTGTTTGGTTATGTTTTTATTATAATGAATAGTTATTCCTTATAAATAATTATTTTTCAAAATGAGGAATAACTATTTCTTATCAAAAGTACTAAATATCTATTTATTCACCTTATGTAATAACTTTTTTAAAATTTTTTTCTAAAAAGCCATTAGTTGCCATATCTTCAAAAAGAAAGAAAATAATTTTTTCTTATTGTTAATTATTAGCTCTATTTTGAACACCCTAAAATAAGTGTATTTTAGGAAATTTGACTTAAAAATGATTTAATTACACATTCTTTTTATACTCTACTAAATTGTAGATGTATATTTAGAATTTTATTCCTAAATGATCACCAAATTAATGAATAATAATACTTATTACATTCCAACTTAATGTATTCATTATAATACTTATTTCTATTCCTATGTAATAATAATTATAGTGTACCAAACATGTCCTAAGTTCTAAAGCTGCTTGAAGATGTATGTTATAGGAAGCTCACTCAAGGAAACCACAATTCTCGCTCAAGTAAAACATTAGGGCCGCTTGCTTCATACTGTCAAGATTGATGAATTAGTTGGCTCTCTTCAAACCTACAAACTCTACTGGCCTTAGCCTAAAAAAAACAAGTCATTTAGCTTGAAAATAGTCAACAAAGAAGGAAGTGATACCTCAAATGAATACTGGTTGAATGATGAGGACTTAGCCATGTTTACTAAGAAGTTTTGACAGTTTTCCAAACCTAGGAAGAAAGATAACTTTGGAGAACTACTGCTAAGCCCAAAATGATCCAGTACCAATGCTCATAACAAAAAGGTTTATAAGGGCAAGGAGAAAAATACATAGGCAATCAAATGTCATGGTGTTCTGGATTTGGACATAATTGAATTGGTAATATGTCCAAAATTTTTAAGGACCAAAGGAAAGGCAATGAATCTGACATTGAGTGATGAGCCTAATAGTGAGAAATCAAATGATTTTCTTGACAACTAACCTTTATTGCCTCCGTTAAAGAGTAGTAGTGAAGAGTCTAGACATGGCAAAACGGGTCAGACCCGTTTGACCCACAACCCGTTTGACCCGTAACCCGATTGACCCGTTTAAAAATGACCCGTTTTGACCCGTGACCCTTTTTTGACCCGCGACCCGACCCGAACCCGACACGACCCGACCCGCCCATTTTGTCATGTCTACCAATGTTGAGTAGATTGAGATTAAGGTATAATTTTTATAAAATATTTACTTATTCTTCTTTACTTAATATGTTATGTACTCCATTATAGGTTGTCATTCTTTGCTTGCCACCTTCATTTTCTCTTCCTACTTTAAATAGATCGATACCAAGATTAGTTTCTAGAAAGCTGGAACAAGAGCTGCACCAAATTTGGGTATCAAGTCAAGTGTTTAGTGGTAATTGGTAATAATATCACCAGTGAGAATCTAATTATAGTTAAGGAACTCATAAACAATTGACAGATTGCATCTACTTAAAAAAAAAAAAAAATTTTTTGAAAAATACGGGTCAACTCGACTTGACTCGCAACCCGACTCAACCCGCGACCCGTTTGACCCGCAACCCGATTGACCCGTTTAAAAATGACCAGTTTTGACCCGTGACCCGATTGACCCGACCCGAACCCGACCCGACCCGCCCGTTTTACCATGTCTAGAAGAGTCTAGCAAGCAGGAGACTAATAATGACGATGGACTTTAGGTAGCCTATAAATAAACTTTTTAAGGAAAATACTATACAATAGAAAATCTCAAATTTGTCTGTTAAGAAGTTGAATAACATGGAGAATGATAAAAGCATTCTCATCAAAGGTGTTAAAAATGTTAAATGTTATTTTTTAGCATTTTTAACACCTCAAATCATAAAAACATACCTGCAATAAAGAAGTTAAATGCTAAAATATTTAGCACTCAGCTACAATGAGCTGTTATCACTATAGCTAAATTGTATTATTTTTTTTTAAATTCGCACCGGCTCTCTCTTTTCTCCTTTCTCTCTTCTCTTTGCTCTCTCTCTTCTCTCTTCTCTCTCCCATGCCTTTGTTTGTTCTTGGTGGTCTGCCGATGATTGTGGTCCGGCGGGGTGATTTGATTTTGTTGGTCTGGGTTTTATGGTTTGATTTCATGGGTTTGGGTTATGTGTTTTGATTTTAGTAGGGTGATTTGATTTTGTAACTTGGTGGGTTCATGGGTCTCTGATCGGCATGGGCATCGGCGTTCAGGAGAGATCAGCATGGGTCATTGGCTAGGAGTTTGGCGTGGATCATTGAGTTGATCGGCATGGGTCTTTGATCGTTGTGGTGGTTGTTGGAATTGTGGTGGCTGGTGGCTGGTGGCTAACAGTGGGTAGGATTCCTGGGTTGAGAAAGAGAGAGAAATAGAGAGGGAGAGAGAGATAGTGAGACCAAGAGGGAGAGAGCATGAAAAAAATAAAAACAAAAAAGGAATAAAAAATAATAAAGAATGTCGATTATCCTGGAGGCTGCTTTATCCGCTTTCTTTGATGTGCTGTTTGACAAGTTAAGCTCCCCTGATTTGTTGAAGATCTTTCGGCAAGAGAACGTTGCTGCTGGCCTCAGGAAGTGGGCTATAACGTTGCCGAGCATCCGTGCAGTTCTGACCGATGCCGAAGAGAAGCAGATGACAGACGGGTTTGTGAAGAGCTGGCTGGCTCAGCTGGAAGGCTTGGCTTATGATGCGGATGACATCTTGGACGAGTTTGCTACTGAAGCTTTGCGACGTAAGGTGAGGGCAGAAGAACCCAGCACAAGTAATATACGGAAGTTCATCCCTGCTTGTTGTGTGGGTTTCAATCCAAGTTCTATAAAGTTCGATGTCAGTATGCGATCCAAGATTGAACGGATATTTAAATGAAGTTGTAAAAAAAATAGAAGTTTTGATGTTTAGTGTATTATAAAGTGAGATGTTAAATGTTATAAAATGGCATTGTGAGATGTTAAATGCTAAAATTTTTAGAACCCTTGATGTGAATGCTCTTGGCTAAAGCTGATGTAGCAAAAAGGTTGACTAAAAAATATAAGGAAGAAAATGCCTCCCTACTTGAGAAAACTAAAAGAGGAACTTGAAAACTTCAAATCTCAGCCGAAGAAAATTATATTGAAAAACTTAATCAATTGCTTGGTTATCAGAAGACTAGCTGTGAATAAAATTGGGTTAAGACTTAAGATACCTAGTGACTCAGGGATCCTTTATCCTTTCTAAAAATAATGGGAGAATCAAGAATGGGTCCGAACATATTGTAATTATTTGTAATGCCCAAATATGCATTGTTATGGCAAACTCCTCCACCATCCTTTGGTGCATGGGTGATATATGGCGCACACTCCTTCATTCACGAGTTTCGTAGAGTTGATTTTTCTCATCTTGATAGATAATGGCGCTGTTTTTTTTTTGGTCTCGCAAGCTCATTTGTTAGCAAAACATACACATTAAGTTTTGACGATTTCATGACTTGGATATAAGAGAATTCTTATTTTTTTAGAACAAATTAACTCTTTTTCAAAATGTAATTTATGCTTTTACGTCATAATAAAGTTAACAACTTCCTTTTAAAAAAAATCCAATTCCTAACTATTATAGTGTTGTAATATTTGATAAAAAAAGAAAAAGAAAAAGATAACCTTTGTAAAAAAAAAAAAAAAACCCTAAGAGCATTCGCATTAGTTTGTACTAAAATTCTTATCTTTTACTTTTCCTATTTTTACATATTCAATTTTCAAAATTCCTTATAGACTATATATTTTACATAATATTTCATTAAAATATAAATTTTTCTTAATTGTTTATCTTTCTTCAGATACAACAATCATCACCATTGTAAGTTCTAATTAGCTCAACTGGTAAAGTTTTTGATGGTTAAATAAGAGATCTAACATTCAATCCTTACCTACACCAAAAACCAATTGGTGTCTTGTTATGATGATAAAAAATATTATTAAAAGCGGACGCAATAGGTTGAAACTTTCAAAAGAAAAAACAATCATCATCTATTCTTTTTTTTTCATCCTTGAGATATGTAAAGAAATAATAAAAAACTAAATGCAAAATAATGAATTTAGTTAACATGATTACTGTAACAAACTTGTAAATTTACACAATCATACAATGTGGGTTATTTTTAAACAAAATTGTGTAAACATTCATTTTTCTATTATACACTCAAGTGGTCTAAGATATAGCTTTAGAGGACGAGCAGCTAATGACTCTCTTTCCCCTATAGGAGTCTTCTTTCTCTCTCAATACGGTGAGAGTCTTCTCTCTCTCTTAACAAGGTAAGAGCTTATTCCCTCCCTTGAGAACCTCTCTAAGGGTTCTCTCTTGGACTACACCATCTGTCAATATTGGTTGTAGCCCATTTTTTAGTTTGTGGCTGAACGGATCAAGTAGTAGTGAATAGTTTGGAAAAGTTAAAGCTCACAAAAGAAGAAGAGGAGGATATTGTCATTGCAAATATCAGTGGCTATGAAATTTTTGAAGAATGCTCTTTGAGCTTATTTGGGCATCTACTTTCAGATCGTCATCAAAATCAAAGAGCTTTGAAGAGCACTTTAAAGGCAGCATGGAAGATGGGTTCTGACTTGAGGATTGTAGAGGTGGGGAATAATATCTTGCAGTTTAAGTTCAACTCAAGATGTCAGTTAGAGTGGGTTGAAAAAAGTGGTCCTTGGAATTTTGATAACAACCTACTCCTTCTTTGTCGATGGAGGAAAGGTTTAACATAAAAAAATATCAATTTTTCCCATTCTCCTTTCTGGGTGCAGATTTGAGGTTTAGCTATGCAAATGGATCAAGCCAAGTTTTTAAGAATACGAGTTGAGGTTCCGATTGATAAACCTCTCCATAGAGGGGGATATGTTAAGAAAGAAGAGGGTGGAAGATATTGTGTTGATTTTAGGTATGAGAGACTCCCTACATTTTGTTACATATGTGGAATACTTGGGCATGATGAAAAGCATTGCCAAGCAAGTCCAATGGAGCAATTGTCAGGGAGGCAATATGGTGAATGGCTGAAGGCTGGAGGAGTTATAAAAAATGGAGGTGAAAAGGAAAAGGTGAAGGTGCAGTCGGAGGCTGAAAAAGGGAGCTTGCCATCTATGGTGGTGGATGGTGGAGCTGGTGAAGAGGACAGGGCTATTAGGGGGAGCTCACTTGCTATGGTGGTAGGTGGAGGAGCTGGTGAAGAGGGTGGTACGGTTGTTATGATGGATGTAGCTCCCTTGGACACGGTGAATAGTTCTGTCACATGTAATGTCACGTCTTCTCATAGGGAGCAGGGAGAGCAGATCGGATGGGATAATAGGGTACTAGAAGCTTTGAAAATGGGGCTAGAATGGAATGCACGTGATGAGCAAAAAGGTGTTAGAGCTGGTTTGGTTAGAAACGAAGTGCATGGAAATGAAGTTGGTCAAGTAGTAGTTGACAAGAAGTGTGGGCCAATTATAAGAGAGGTTGAAGTGTTAAGCCCAATAAAGCCAAAAGAGAAAGAAGGCCTAAGTGAGGAAAGGAATAGGCAGCTACAAAGCCCAGGCCGTATGGTTACAAAAGTTGCTAGTGGTAGAATAAAAAAGAAAATAGCAAGGGAAAAAGGAAAAACCCAAGGTGTTGAGAAGTCTGAACAAGCCCAAGAGGTAAGTAAAAAAAGAAAAGGTAATGATGAAATGTTTTTTTATTTCTGACGGTAGAGTCTAGAAACGTTTATGTGCAGGGAAACATGATGGGGGTGAAAACTCTTATGCTAAAATGATGGTGACTATTGTGCAGCACTGCCTAGATCAATGATTGCATTAGGGTGGAATTGTCGGGGGATTGGGAACCCCTGATCAGTTCGTGTGATGCGCGAGCTTGTGCAATGCTAGAAGCCCAAGATTGTCTTCCTGTCAGAGACAAAGATGAAGAAATATCAGATGGAAAAAGAGAAATTTAAAACTGGTTTGTTGAATGGTTTAATTGTTCCTAGTGTGGGGAGGAGTGGGGGATTAGCTATGTTATGGAGTAGGGACATAAAAGTGGAAGTTAAAGGCTATTCAGGAAATTATATTGATGCAGTTGTGACTGAATTGGAATCAGGATTTAAGTGACGCATAACTGGTTTCTATGGAAATCCTGAAACTCATCGTAGAAAAGAATCTTGGGATCTTTTGAGAAGCCTTGGACAAAAGTATCAACTCCCCTGGTTATGCTTTGGTGATTTTAATGAAATTGTGTTGGTGGAAGAGAAATTGTGTGTGGTGAAAAGGTCTCAAAGACAGATTGATGAATTTAGAGAAGCAATACACCAATGTAGGTTCAAGGATCTTAGTTACTGTGGTCCTGATTTTACTTGGTGTAATATGCAAGAGGGTGAAAGCAGAATGTACATAAGATTGGATTGTGCTTTGGCTACTCCTGAATGGATTGATCATTATAAAGATATTAAAGTGCATCATTTGGTAGAATCAACATCTGACCACTACGCTTTGCTGATTACTGATGCTACTGTCCAAAAGTATCCCAATAGACGAAAATTTCAATTTGAAGCTATGTGGACAAAAAGGGAGGAGTGCAAAGATATAATCCAAGAAGTCTAGGATGGCAAACAAGAATTAAACTCTCCAATTGGGATAGCTACTAGGTTGAGGTGTTGTGCTGAAAATTTCTCTAGATGAAACAAAATGGTATTTGGGCAAATTCCAAGGCAAATTCAGAAGAAAAGGGAGACTCTCAGTACTCTGGTTTGTAGAGATAAAGATGGCAGCTTGGGTAGTGAGATCAATATGATAAGAAATGAGATTAATGATTTATTGGAAAGTGAAGAAATTATGTAGGATCAAAGATTGATGGTGCAATGGTTAGGCCTTGGGGATCGAAATACGAAATACTTCCACACTAGGGCTTCAGATAGGAGAAGGAGAAATACTATCAAAAATATCATGGATGAAAATGGAAATTGGCATGATTCTATTGATGGTATTGTAGAGGTGGTTGTGTCATATTTTAAAAATCTGTATACCACCTCCTATCCGTTTTGCATTTCAGAAGTCCTTGATACTATTCCAACTAGAGTCATTGAGGATATGAATCAGCTCCTTATCCAGGAGTTCACAAGGGAGGAAGTTGAGGTAGCATTGAAACAGATACATCCAACAAAAACCCCAGGTTCTGATGGTATGTTTGTTAATTTTCTTTCAAAAATATTAGGGTATTGTTGGTAATGATGTCATATGCATGGTCTTAAATGTTCTAAATTCAAATATGTCTATGGTAGAGATTAATAAAACAAACATCACTCTGGTGCCAAAAATAAAAAACCCCACAAAAATGACAGATTTTAGACCTATTAGTCTATGTAATGTTGTTTATAAACTCATATCAAAAGTGTTAGCCAATCATCTCAAAATAATCCTTCCACAGATTATATCAGAAAATCAGAGTGCGTTTCTCTCTAAAGACTAATTACAGACAATGTTCTTGTATCTTTTGAACTTATGCACTATTTAGAACATAAAAAGGAAGGAAGGAAGGGAGGGTTTTTTGGCAATTAAGTTGGATATGAGTAAAGCACATGATAGGGTGGAGTGTGGTTTTATTAAACAAATGATGGAAAAAATGGGCTTTCATGAAAAATGGATAAATTTGATCATGCATTGCATCACTACGATATCTTACTCTATCTTCATTAATGGTATTGCTTATAGTAATATAATTCCTACTCAAGGAGACCCAATTTCACCTTATATCTTTCTATTGTGTGCAGATGGTTTTTCCTTCCTTATTAGTAATGCTGCCAGGAATCAAAAAATTAGTGGAGTATCAATATGTAGAGGCAGTCCCAAGATCACATATCTGTTTTTTGCAGATGACAGTCTTTTGTTTCACATAGCAAACAGCCAAGAATGCCAAAATCTTATCGATATTCTCTAGCTATATGAAGCTGCCTCGGGTCAGAAAATCAATGTGGATAAATCTTCGGTTTGTTTCAGTAACAATACCCCTGACAATAGAAGATGTGAAGTGCTGAGTATATTGGGTCCAATGCAAGATACCCCGACATAAAAAATACTTAGGCCTACCCTCAATTATTGGTAAGTCAAAAGTTGACATATTTGCAGAAGTTAAAGAGAGGGTGGGGATAAAACTATCGGGGTGGAAGGAGAAAATTCTATCAATGGGTGGCCGAGAGATCCTTATTAATCCTGTCGCTCAAGCAATTCCAACATACACGATGAGTTGTTTTCAGATCCCAAAGAGTCTTTGTGATGAGATTGAAGGTATGATGAGAAAGTTTTGGTGGGGTCAAAGGGGTCAAGAATCGAAAATTTCTTGGATTAGTTGGAAGAAAATGTGTATGTCAAAACTAAATGGAGGAATGAGTTTTAGAAATTTATAGGCTTTCAACCTTGCTATGCTAGCTAAGTAAGGTTGGGGGTTGATCTCGAATCCTAACTCTCTGGTGGCCCAAATCTACAAAGCAAGATATTATTTGCATGGTGATATTTTTAGAGCAAAACTTGGATCCAGCCCTTCCTATACTTGGAGAAGCATTTTCAATGGGTTGGAAGTTGTGAAGAGAGGTACCCGATGGCGAGTTGGCAATGTCAATAGGATTCATATTTGGGAGGATAAGTGGCTACCTACTCCAACAACGTATAAAGTAATCTCCCCCCCCCCCCCCCCCCCCCAAAAAAAGCCCTTTGATGATTATATTAGGGTCTTGACGCTGATTGATAGAGACACGAGGAGGTGGAAAGGTGATATAGTAAGATCTTTGTTTTTGCCTTTTGAAGCAAGGACTATTCTGAATATACCCTTCAGCCACAGCCTTCTAGAAGACCAAATCATATGGGTGGGTAATAAAAAGGGAGATTTCAGTGTAAAAGTGCTTATTATATTGCTGTTGGGATACTAGATACAATGGAGAAAGGTGAAAGCTCTTCGGGTGATCATTGGAGTCCTCTTTGGAAGAAGCTTTGGCACTTAAACATCCCTCCCAAGGTGCGTATTTTTGCTTGGAAAATGTGTATGAATGCTCTTCCTACCTTTGTAAACTTGCAAAGAAGAGGAGTTAATCTATGTGATTTTTGTCCGGCTTGTGGGAAGGAGCCTAAATCAACTCTCCACGTTTTTGTTAAGTGTAAAGTGGCTAAGAAAGTGTGGAGATGTTGGGTGGATGGTCTGGTTAATTTGTTGGATGTAAATATGGATATTATAGATATTGCAATGAAAATTTTTGAATCTGGTACGTCACAAGACTAGGAGTTGTTCTTTGGAGTTGCATGGGCAATATGGTATAACAGGAATAAAATAGTGCACGAGTCTTCAAGTCAGTTTCCTGATCATATTTGGAGTTATGCTAGAAAATATATTCAAGAATTCAAGAGTGCCTCAATAGCTTGCTCTCAACAATTGGCTTGGACATAAGAGAAGTGGATAGCGCCCCCTCCAGGAGTTTTTAAGATCAATGTTGATGGTGCAACATCTGAGAATGAAAGGAACTCAAGTGTGGGTGTTGTTATAAGAGATGCTACTGGTACTGTTCATGTTGCTTGCTGTAAATACCTTCAGGGACGATACTCGGTGGAGGAAGTTGAAGCATTGGCTATGGAATGGGGTCTAATTCTTGCCAAAGAGCAAAAGCTATCTCAAATCATCTTGGAATCTGACTCATTAACAGCTGTTCATAGTGTCATAGCAACTGAAACAAATGGCTGTCTTGGTCATGTGTATCAAGGAATTCTTAGTTTGCTTTCTTCTTTTAGCAGCTGGAAAATCAAACATGTGAAAAGAGATTATAACAGGGCAGCTCGTGAGCTTGCGTAGTATGCAAGGCAAAAGGAAGAGTCTTATGTTTGGAAGGGAGTTTGTCCACCTATGGTGATTCACGTTGTTCAGGAAGATTGTGTTTAGTCTATATTGTGTTGAGCTTTTCTTTTTTGCTTGGTTGTACTCCCTTTTCTGTTTGGCAATGATATTCCAGTTGGTTGTTTCAACCCAAAAAAAAAAAAAAAAAAAGCTTTAGAGGACTATATATATATATTTATAAAAAAAAAATTAAAAATTAGAAAGGGTTTTAGGGTTGGGCGTGGGTGGTTTTTTTTTT
Organism: Quercus wislizeni; assembly: GCA_023055345.1. Classification (NCBI taxonomy): domain Eukaryota; kingdom Viridiplantae; phylum Streptophyta; class Magnoliopsida; order Fagales; family Fagaceae; genus Quercus; species Quercus wislizeni. Next base: position 1,665,399 of record JALGQJ010000031.1, on the reverse strand, counting down.
TTTTTTGAATGAGTTTTAGGGTTACTATATATGAGTATCATCAGAACAATGGTCACACGACTCACACCTATTCTCACCCCTACCGCTGGAGATTTTTTTTTTTTTTTGCACTATCAAAACAAGACCACTAACGTATTAATTAACTATTGTGAAGTATTTTTATTAGGTTTTTGTTGCTATTTTGTCAAGGTGCAGTCTTTACTTCTTCCTTGAATAGGCTTATCACCACACCGAAAGCCTTTGGGCATCATCTCAAGAGCTTATTGTTGAGTTTCGACTTAACTTTCCAATATTTTATTTAGAGGCATCATTTTTCCCCTTAACAATAGGTCACCTGAAATGGGTTGGGTTGTAATAGGTGGATGAGTTTTTTAATGAGTTAGATTTTGTATTTTGATTTTTTAATACTAAACTTGATGATACATCACTTAAAAATTTGTCATGTCATAATTCTGTTAGCCACGTAGGCATTAGAGTAACGGTTATTAACATAAGGACATTTTACCTTTACTTTTCTTCACACACAACATAATATCATCAATTCTTTTTCTTTTTCTTTTTCCTTGAGACATGTAAAGAAAGAATAAAAATCTAAATGTAAAATGAATTTAGATAATATAGCTACTCTAGTAAACTTGTAAATTTATACAATTTTACAATATGGGTTGATTTTACACAAAATTATGTAAATTTTATATATTACTCTAGCATACATCTTTGACGTTATAATGGGCGGGGGAGGATTTTTTTTTAAAACAAAAATTAAAAGTTAAAAAAGGTTTTTAGGGTTTCTTACCTTTTTCTTAAAAAAAAGAAAAAAATGGTTTTAGGGTAGTTAGTATACAGTGTGTACTCTATAAGTATTGTCAGACCAATGAAGCACGGATTTAGTCACAAGGAAGAAGGGCAAAATGTCGAATTCGAACTTGCCGCCGGAACTCATCGCAGACATACTGCCACACCTTCCCGTGAAGTCTCTTTCTCGATTCAAGTGCGTCTCCAAGCCATGGCGCACTCTCATCTCTCATCCCCGTTTCGTCAAAACCCATCTCCACCGCGCCCAATTCCGCCGAATCCTCCTATCCTCCGCCAACTCCCTCTACTCCATCGACCACGAAACCGACGACCTCGCCGCCATAGTCGATCTCCATTACCCTCGCGACCAAACCCAAAACCCAAAACCTCAATCCCACGCGGTTCAGATTATCGGGTCTTGCAATGGCCTAGTCTGCATTATGACTCAACCCGACATCTTCTTCATCTTCAACCCGACAACCCACCAGTCCACCCGATTACCCTACGTTTCAATCGGGTTTGGAGGCCCGTCTGCTGCCATTGGTTACGGCTTCGGTTACGCGCCATCCATTGACGATTACAAGCTCGTGAAGGCCGCTCCCTCGCCTGAAATTGGTGTGTTTTCTCTGAGAGACGGTGACTGGCATATGAGGAGTGGCTTTCTTTACCAGGATCCGGAGAACCCAACAAGGCCTGGCCATTTTTACCGGAATCCAATTAAGGGTGAGAAGGACCCACTTCCACCTGCGACATCTCTCAATGGTTCTCTCCATTGGGTCTTCAAACTTCACAGTACTGGAGGCAAGTGCATCATTGGCGTTTTCAATTTGGAAACCGATAAGAGGGGGTTCATGCAGGTGCCTGAAACCGCCGTGTCGGGTTTTAGCACAGGGGTTGTGAATGGGAATCTATGTCTGATGCATCGTGAGGATGGTCTAAGGCATGGATATTTCTGGGTTATGAAGGAGTATGGAGTGGCAGAGTCTTGGACTAAGATTTTGGTTGAAGACCCGTTTCTTGTGGCAAAGCCGTTGTGTTTGTGGAAGAATTCCAAGATTTTGATCGCCAAGGACAAGAAGGAGTTGGTTCTGTTTGATCCCAAGGATGGTACATGCAAGAATTTTGAAGTGGGTGGCATTCCAGATAGGTTTTATGCGGATTCATATGTGGAAAGCCTTGTGACTGTGCCAGTTATCACAAAAAAGAAAAGTAATGTTGAATCGTTTTGTTTGTGTTTCTGATTATGAGTTTGCAGTTTGAATTTGATAATATGTTATATTGTGATAATGTCTTAGAAAGCTTTGTGACCGTGCCAGTTATCGCCAAAAAGAAAAGTAATGTTGAATCGTTTTGTTTGTGTTTCTGATTATGAGTTTGCAGTTTGAATTTGATAATGTTGTAGTAGTTGCAGCTACTAAATTACATCAGCTTCTCTGACCTTTGTTGTAACTTAAATTAACTTATGCTAAACTTATTAGTAAATTTATAATTTCAATATTTCTTGTGTTTGATATATTATTCCATTTTGGTTAAGTGGTGAACCGCTAAATGTTCCATCCCCAAAACGACTGAATCAGTATGAGCCCCAATTTCATTACAATCTGCACATGCTATAATTAAAACAAGCCATTGATTCGTTGACACCACTTACAAGTATCTTGTCTTGCTCACTCACACCACTTAGATGTCTCAACTCAACCCTCAAAATATTGGTGCCAAGTTGCATTGTTGATTAGTGATTCGTTAGAGAGCTCATAGTATGGTCAGGAACTAATGTATTCTCTTTATGGAAGCACTCCCAAACTCACTTCCAATATGTTTTTTGTTTTTGCTCTTTCACTCGCAATGCATCTGTGGAATTATAGAGCCATGCCTATATGATGACAATGTCTTCTTCTATGGTGAAGTGACCACCCTGTTGTGTTTTACTAACAATGGGTTCCATTTGTATTGGGTATATACTTTATCTTGTGGGGATTCCATCATAAGTTCATTGTTCATGTTAGATTCTCTTGTGAGAGATCCGTGAAGTTCCTTAATAAATAATAAAGCCTCTATGTAAAAGATATAGTTAATGATTAAAAGATTTAAAAAAAAAAAAAAAAAACCATGATGCAGCTTATCATTTGCTGCATCTCCACTACTGTTACTGTGTTACAAGAAGTTTTGCTTATCCCAGAACAGGGCAGTAAGAAAGAAACACAGAATACAATCGAAGCTCATGTGATACAACTCGTCTACAATTTAAACATAAATGATAGTCAACTTTAAAAAACAGTATCTTAGCCACAAGTCATAACAAGCCTGCTGAATACAGTGTCCCCTTTTGCACACCCATCACCAAGAAATGATTGTGGGTCGTTCTCTCATGTTCCAAATCTAAATGTCTTCCACCATTTATATGCAGTAGATTTATCATTATACTTATCTATGATGTCATTTTTATTTTTGAACTTTCAAGTACCTGGGGTTGGAAGCGTGAATCCTCCTCTCTTTTTTTCGTTTATTGCTAGAAGTCTTGGAGATATAAATGTCTGAGAAACAGTTTTAGGTTAATTTTTATATTTTCCCTTCCCAATTCCCAAACCATCATTTAATGAGTTCTATGCTTTTATATATATATATATATATATATATATATATATATATATATATATAAATAAAGGGGAAGGGACACGGCGTTGGAAGTTTAAGCACAGTTATAGAGTTATAATATAACTTGAAAATAATGCAAGTAAAAGTAATGCAAGTAAATGCAAAGCTATAAGACCAGCCAGGTAGGCGGCAAAGCCAGCCAAGTAGGGGGTATAGCTTAAATAGTTAAAGAAAATGAAAGAATTATAGAACCGTCCGTGATGGCGGTAATCCGACCATGGTGGCGGTAGCAACAAATAGTATAATGCAAGTAATGAATATAAAACTGAAATTACTTGTTATTGAAAGTAAATTTGAACACTTACAGTAGTAGTGATTACAAGTTGGAAATAGTTACAAGGATTAGGAGTTACAAGCTTTGTAGAGAAGGTAGGAAGTTTGTAGTAAGCAAGGAATTCTCACAAAGAAAGGCTCACAAGTGAAAACTCTCTCTAGGGAAGAAGTCCTGAACTAAGCACACTAAAAACTTGTTTCAAATATAAGGGACAGCCCCCCTTAAATAGGCAAAATTTCGGAGTGAATGCAAAATTTCGGAGTGAATAGTAACAGGTGAATAGTAACAGTGAATAGTGACAGATGAATAGTAAATTTCATTTTTTGCCCCAAAACATGGGGAATGAGTTGTTAAACCCAAAATTCTTGTCTTTGTAGCAGGTGGTGTCAGAGGAAGCATGGCAAAGTGTAGAGAATCATGACTAAAGCATAGAAAATATGACAAAAGGGAGGCATGAAGAATCTTCCCTTTTCTTTTTGGAAAGACTCCAAAATAGCCCTTGTCAGAAGCAAGATCTTCGGCATGAGCATGGGATTATATTCTGAATATTGAAGCAACCTTGAAGTAGTAGCACTCATTGGAACTTTTGACTGAAGTGCATAACGGACAAATAGGAGTTCCGCCAAATTCGGGATGTCTGTCTTGAAACAATTCACAATTTTTGAAGCATTTTGGCCTTTGTGCAGGCCAGCCAAAGAAGGGAATCAATCTTTATTGGTATTATCCACTAATCAGTGGAAGCAGCATCTGAAGGATAACCATTAAAAGGACCTCGTGGAGAACGACAATCATGATCATGGGAAATGGCATATTTATTATAGAATCCACAATAAAAAATTGGTTGAAATACTGGAGGTTTTCCTGGGGTGAGAAACTTTACGGGATTACAATGGTTAGCCACCCTTAAATGAGCAACCGCATCAGAATATGGTCTGGGACCAAAGACAGCAATTCTATCTGTGCTTCCCATGAAATGGTAGTGTTTCCATAGACTGTCGGCAATATTAATAATTTGGTTATTAAAATAATTTCTCCAGCATTCTATAAGAGCAAAAGGATCGGCAAAAGATAAATGAGTATTTCCATCAAACCATGGCCCTTGGTGAGTATGGCCATTAATGAGAATGAGATGCTTTGAAGGCTGGACATTCATCCAGTTATCTCGTTCCCATTGAGGTAACGTACTCCAACATCTGATGGTAACAAAAGGAGTATTAAATTTTTTAACTGAATCTTGAATAATTTGAAGGAGTTGGCTGGCTTGAAGATGGCTTGTTAATCTCATGTATCTAACGAAACCATATTCAAACATTTGAGAAAGCCAGTAAGGGTCTCTGTCATATTCATCATCATCATTTGAAATATCAGCAATATATGAACCATCATCAAAATTTATCAGGAGGCCAGGAAATGGGTGTTGGTTTTCATACACTCTGAGACTGCTCCCAAAGTGTTCTTCCCATTCAAGTTGGAGAAAAACATTATCATCTTCATCTAGCTCATCTGGGTCAGGAATAGTAGCAGTAACAAGTGTTTTGAAATATTTGAACCATAGATCAAAAGATCTAAACATAGCCTTGCTTTCCAGAATACGTAATTGTATATCTGTTGGCAAGTTGGCAACAGCACTTCTTAAAACTGATTGGGTCTTAAGGCTCAATCTAGCATAATCTGTGCCCATTATAGTCATTTTATCATTTGAATGGATATCCTCTTTGCCAAAGAGTTGACTGAGGTAAAGATCATTTGTAATATTTGGATGGTTAACATGATGACTTCTAAAAGCCTCATTTTCTAGAATGAAGTCATCTTCTGAAGTAAAGGTTTTTTCATAGTAGTGTGTGTAAACTTCATTTTGAGCAGTAAGGTTAACAAGGTGGATTTCTAGGGCTCGAAGTGTCTGTTGAAAAATCTCATGGTGTTTTTCGATAAAGGCAGATTGCAGGTTATCAAGAATGAGTTTAATAGAAGCTGGTAATTCTGAGTAGGTACCATTGTGGAATTGTAAGTTTTTTGCTAAAACTTCTTGTAAAGCAATTATTATATCACCATTAGAGTATGTCACCTTTGCAGGGACATCTCTTTGAAGGGATATTGCTTCCCTGGATTTTACCCCAGAAGAAGCGCCTTCATGCATCGTGAAAGGTCGTCCCATTGGGATCCTTTTGGGTTGAGCATAGTCCTGTACAGGAGCTTTTCCCTTTGAAGCCATAATAATCCACTTACTAGTGGTATAGGTATAAATATTACTAGTATCCCACTTATTAGTGGTACTTATCCTCGCATCATCGTCCGATTCCTGCAAAGAAGTATTGAAAATGTGAGGACGATTGATAGTATTAGTCCGGTGAGTATTATCTTTAAAATTATATGGACAAGAACTCATCATTATTTCTTGGACAAGAGTATGCATGGAAGAATCTTTTTCATAAGTCAGATTGTCAATATCTATTTCAGTTTTTGAAGCAAATTTGAATTTTATTTTTTGTCCAAAATGATCAGTGGTGATTCCGTCATGTTCAACAAGAAAATGATATAAAACATTTATAAAAGGTAAACCAAGAATTACTTTATCAGTCAAATTTTTAACAAGAACAGAAGGAATCTTAAAATTGACATTATTATGGCATATATGAGCATTATTCAATTCATATTTAATTTTCATCTGAGAACCATTAGCAGAAACCAATCTTTCAGTTGATTTTTCAAAATATTTTGAAGGAATCAATCCTTCTTGGATACAGTTCATATCTGCACCTGAATCAATCATGGCAATAACAGTGAAATGATATTCCGGGGAAACAACAATTTTTACTTTTGTAAACCATTTTGGAGGAATCAATTTATGGACAGGACTAAGTTGGAAGTGATCAATACCTTTTTCAGAAAGAAGAGCTTGTTGACTGGATTCTTCTCCATCTTTATGCTCATCTAGTTCATTATCAATTTGTTGGTGATCAAGACTTTTATCAATTTTTAACATTATTAATTCTTGTTTAATATTTTGATTATCATTTTTAAGATTTTTAAACTCATTTTTAAATCAAGCATTTCTTGTTTAACAACAGTGATTTCCGATTGAAGATCATTAACAGTTAAGTCTTTGGATTTCTTTTTATTAAATCTTTCCGAAGTTTCTTCAAAGTTTATGGTTGATTTTAATTTTTTACCAGTTTCATCTTTTAACAAATTCTTCTTAAATTTATCCAAATAATCTTTTTGCAATTCAGGATTTTGAATTTGATTGATTAATTGGATTATTAATTTTTCATTTTCTTCGCTTTTAGTGAGAGTATTAACAGAGTTAATAACATTACAACAAGAATCTCTACAGCCAATTTTAATATTAGGAGAATCAGAAGAATCATCAGCAGATTGGTAACAAGAATCAGATGAAGAAGAAAAGTCATCTTCCAAAGAATCAGACGAATTGTTTGATTCAAGGATTCTGAACAATTCTTCTTGCTCTTTATCATTAATTTTTAACATGTTAAACTTATTCTTTAATTTAACAGGTTTTTTATTACAGTCTTTACTGAAATGACCAGGTTTTCCACAGTTAAAACATTTACCTTTTCCTGACATGTGTTTATCATATTTTTTGGAAACATTTTTCTTTTTAGCATAAAAATCATTAGGTTTGACAAAACTATTTTTGTATTTTTTATATTTGTTATGATTATAATTTTTGTGACTTTTATCATGTTTTTTTCCTTTTTGCCTGGAAGGAGCAATAGGGGGCAAACCATATTGTTCACAAAAATTACCCATTTCATATTTAGCTTTTTTCTTATTCTGTAAATGGTATTTTAACAATTTTTCATCATTACACATGTTAATACCAAGTTTTTTAATAGCACTAAAAATATCTCCATAAGTTAGGTTATCATAATCAATAGAATCATTTTTTCCCATTAACATTTGTTTTACCTTATGAGCAAAGATTGGAGGCAGACCGTCAATAAACCTTTCTTTCCAATAAGGCTTGTGACAATCCTTTCGAAGCATTACTCTGGAAATAAAGACATCTTGGTACCATCTGTAATCAGTCATAGAAGGACATCTTAAATTATTTAATAAATCAGAAACTCGAGATGAAATATTAGATGGAGTACCAACAAAATGTTTGAGAATGGTATAGATCAGAGTATTCACACCATCTAGAATACCGCGACCAATACTTTCATCAAAAATAGGCAAACCTTCATCATTCTTTTTGACAGCATTTTTAATAGATTCTTTGGAATCTTCAGTGAGGTAAGAATCCCACCATCCTCGAAGAGTTCCAGAAAAACCAGTAACAAGCAAATTAACAATTTCAGGCTGATCCAGATCATGGTTATTTTGATAAGCAATACCAACCATGGACATATGACTCATTTTATTAATGATTTCTTGCTCAGACAAACCATCAATATTCCATTCATAAAGCTTATCAGCAGAAACAGAGAACTGTGTTTGAAAAACTCTTTCTTCAAATTGCATATCAGGAGGAGTAGGTTTTGAATACAAATTTTTTGTAAAAGACATAGGTTTTGGATTTCCAACAAATCTTTTAATTTCTGGAAAGTCATTACCAAAAACCTTTGTAGCAGAAACAGAAGAAACAGTATCAGAATCAGTATGTTCATCAGAAACAATTTCTTTTCCTTTGAAATAGTGCAAGTTGTATTTTTAGAAGTACCTTCAGTTTTAACTTTTAAATCATTAAGCATTTTGTCAACAACGTTAAGCATTTTAGACTGAGAATTTTTGAACATAACTTTCTCTCTTTGACTGGGCAAATCAATCAAAGGTTTCTCAGTTTTTACAGATTTTTCAGAAACAGGTTTTTCTATGGAAATAGTTCTTTCAACAATTTTTTCTTCAATACGGTCAAGCTGTTGACCAATAACCTGCAAGGATTCATTAGTAAAATTGTTTTGTTCAATAATACTGATAATAGGGGTTTTATCATCAGCAATTTTGAAAGGAGTAGCATTAATTTCTATCTTTTTATCTTGACAAGTTATCACAATTGTCTCAAGAGGCGGATGAGTAGACCGAATAGTAGATTTATCATTTACTTTAACAAAATTTGATTTTTTTATCACACTCAAATGTTGCTTTGAAATTTCATCATTTGAAACATAATGGTTTTCAAGAAAATCAAAAAACAAAATATGTTTTCTTAGTTGAGTCATTTTTTCTAACCATTTACTCTTAACACGGTTTTTCTCAGATTGAGCAAAATTATCTTGGAAATATTTTCTTTTAATCCGGTTTTTTGAAAGCATAAACTCATCATATAAAGGAACCAGGTCAACTTTAAAATCTTCTTTTAAAACAGTCAAAACTCTTAATTGCTTAATATAAGCAGAGACATCAATAGGAGGGAAATCTCTTTCAGATGGACAAACAGAATTACCATCGTCTTCTTCTTCACTAGCAGGCTTGCCATATGGAGAGGAAGTTTCTTGTTTGGTGGAGTAGTAAACATTGCTAACTTTATCATCTGAAATTCCTTTTAATTTTAAATCAACAGGTTTATCAAAATTCTTTTCCAAAAAGTCATTGAGATCTTGATCTCTTTTAGAAATACTGTCAGATTTTAAATCAGTGGGTTTTGAAAAATTCTTTTTCAAAAATTCATTGAGATCTTGGTCTCTTTTTGAAATACTTTCAGACCCAGCAAAGGAATGTCTTCCTTCATTGATTCTTAAGGGTTGACTATTTTGAAAACTTATTTTAACAGTACCGTCAAGGTATTGTTGAATATGAGTAAGATCAAGCTCATCAAAAACGGGTTTAGCAATGGGAGATTCTTGTTCCAAGAACCATTCAGTGGGAAGTTTGATGTCTTGCCATTGAATCATTTTTGGAATTTGAATTTTTGCATCAGGAGTTGAACATTTAATTAACATAGTTTTACTAGAAGGTTCTCTATGATTTATAGCACTAGGATTTAATTGAGTACCCAACAATCTATAATAAATACGATAAATGAAAGCAAAAGGTTTACTACCTTCTTCCATGTGATAACCAGATGAAGCAATATTTAAAGTCAAAGCTTTAATAATGTTAGCATCATCTAAAGCCAAAGTAAGATCAGGATAACAACTAAAGTAAACAGGACCATCATACAAAGAAGCAGTAATCATACCAAGAATGCTATCTTTAAAGTGTTTAAATCTAGCATCACGTAAACACATGAGAACAGAAGCATTAATGCCCTTTCGGGTAAGAGGTTTAATAGCAACCTGAACCATACCAATATGCAGATAGCTGAATTTTTTAGAAGCAAGAAATTCACCAATATTCTTTTTAGTAAACAGGCAACATTTTTCATGAGTTTTTGAAATAGAGAATATTTGTTCAACAGTTCTAACTTTATATGCAGAATGAAATGTACTTTCAGCCCAACTTATTTTATAAACATTTTTTGTATCAACCTTAGGAATAGTCCAATTAGTAAAATCAGGGATCTCATTATCCTCAACATTGTGATCTTCTTCATTTACAATATCAGGAGGACAACCAGTCCTGGAGCTGATAGAAGAGTTGGATCTCCACAATCTATCCATACTATCCTAGTTTTAACACTCAATTATCATGTTTTTCTCACAATCGTTGCATCTCGTAACACATACCCTAACCAACCTTATACCTCTCATGCCCTACACGCCCTCTCTTGGCTCAAACGGGCCTTACAGTTCGGTTCTAGGAATTCACTTTACGACTAGGGTGGCGCCAACGATGGTAAGAAGGGAACACAACAACGGAGCACCAAAGTTTATACGATGCACAATCTGCATTCCCAACCTTTTACTATGGCACTAAATATTATACTATGGAGAAATCTTCCTAGGGAGCGCTAATATTATTGCAGTTGAAACTGAGCAGTAATGAACTACCAACATGGTAAAGTGTGGAAATTTTGCATATAGACATTATGCTTGTTTGATAGGGGAAGAGGAAGTTATGGTAGCTGATCTAGATCTGGGCTTATACATTTGATATGCTGTTTTAGTTGGATTTGGTTGGAGGAGACTCCCTTGTATGGAGCTTTGGTCCAGATGTATAGCTTCTGTTTTGTAAAATTCTGCCGTTTTATCTTCAAAAAACATGGGTAAAGTGGGGAAGAAAACATTATGGGAAATAAGATTCAGTTAGAAATATAGAGATGGGCTTGAATATTGTTACACAAAAGAAAGTAATTTTTAGCAAATGTTTTCATTTTGAGATTCAGGCTTGTGGGTTCGTTACACCCTTTCCAAGTTCCCTTCAGAGAGACAAACCCATACTTTTTCACTCAATATAGATGGGCTCGAGGGTTGTGGATTCTTCTCTCATGTTCCAAACTCACCTGCTGCCACACAACCGACATGCACACACTACTAGGCATCATACCCATTATCAATGGCCAAAATGTCACTCGCCTTTGCTCAGGAATGGAACCAAAAGTCTATATATCATCTTCAGAAAATCTTCCCAAAATGAAGAGATAATGCAGTAATAGTTGCAGCTAAATTACATGAGCCTCTCTAATCTTCGTTGTTGCGGACCCGTTTATGGTATTGAAGCCATTGTGTTTGGGGAAAATTTTCAAGATTTTGATGGACTAGGATCAGGAGGCTATTAGGATGGTTTTGATGGCATTCTGAATCTGTTGGTTTATGCGGATTTATATTTGGAAAACCTTGTCTTGCCCAATTTTTAGAGTGAATAGTAGGACGGTTTTGAAGACGTTTTTTTTCTATAACAATTTGAAGGTGATCTTTGTTGTTTTCTTGTGTTTTCTGAATGTAGTCTACTTTAATGCAGTTGAATTGAATGTAATTAGGAACTTTTGCTTTCCCTGTATATAGTTCTTTTTTTGTGGTAAAAGAGAATATTATATCAAGACTAAATCAAACTGACAGCAGCTGTTTGAGGACAAGTCCTCCCATAATACATGGCCATATTGTCATAAAATAAAAGCATGGAGATGTCCACACGCGGACTATCAAAAATAACAAAATCAAGGGTAATAGTCGGGTCCTTTCTAGCCATCGCATCAACACATTGGTTTGCTTCACGGTAGCAATGCTTCATCTGCACTTAGTGTATTTGTTTGATGCGGGTCCTGCAATACATAATGATAGAGGCATGGAGTAAGTTACAAGCATGCTCATTAGAAATCCCATAGTATACAACTTTAGCATCAATTTGAATCTCTACTGCTAAAAAATCGAGATCAATGCATAAAGAAAGCCCATCCCTTAAGGCCCAGAGCTATGCCTCAACACTCGAGGACAACCCTATGTTATGGCAAAAGCTTTTGATCCACTGTCCATTGGAGTCTTAAATGAGGCCCCCTCAACTTGCACGCCCTGGTTTGCCCAACGATGAGCCATCAATATTCAGTTTGACCTACCTCATCCCAGGCTTGCTCCACTTAACCCCAATAATTTTCTGTTTATAGTTCTTTTTCTTGCTTTTTGTGATTGCATACTTTGCAGTGTTACTCCTTGCATTGTAGTTGTACTAATAGTATTGAAGTCTAATAATGGTGATCTTGTGTAGCCCAATTTTCAGCAGTAGTTTTGAAGACTTCTGTTTTATAAAAAAATTGAAGGTCGTCTATGTTGTTTCGTTGTGTTTTTTGGTTGTGATCTACTTTAAAAGGGTTGGAGGTGAAATAAGAAGGATGAAAAGAAAAAAAGAAAAAAAAAAAAAAAAGAAGAGAAAATGGGGAAGAAGTGTGTTTGGTTGAAAGTAAAAAGGAAGAGAGAAAATGGTAGAGCCTAGCAGTTTTCTCTCTGGACCCACCAAAAATCAATCCAGCCAAGGTTTGGACGAAATTGTCGAGCAAGTTCAAATTTTTTATAAATGTTGGTTTGTCTTTTTCGTCTTTGGTTTTTCATCTTTTCAAATCTTATCATTCTTTTATTTATTTATTTATTTTAATGTGCTCATCCTTTGCTATTTTTGTCTTTCTTGATATTATCATTTTTTTCCTTTTTTTTTTTTTGTGTTAATTTCTTTTCTCAATAATTTTTCTTTTTCTTTTTCTTTTTTGGTTTTTTGAGAGGGTTGATGAACTACTTGTGCTTTTTTTAATTTTTAATTTTTTTTTAATTGCATGAAATGCTCATTCATACATAATTTTCTAATAAAAATATAATGTGTTATTTTTTGTTTTATCTAATAGGGACATAATAGTAAATTTATACAAACTCTACTTTATATCTTCTCATAATTTTTCTTAGCCAAACAAAAAAGTTTTCTATCACCCCACTTTCCATCTTTCGAACCAAACACCTATAAGAGAAAACTAAATTTTTTTTCATCTTCTCACTTTTTTATTTTCTTTCCATTTTTTATCCTCTCACATTTTCACCCCTCCCTACAACTAAACGACCCTAATGCAATTGAATGTAATTAGGAATTTCTGCTTTCCCTTCTTATAGTCCTTTAACTTGCTTTTTCTGATTACAGTGTTAGTTCTTGCATTTTGCTCGTACCAATGCCACATTCTCATTGGTCTTTGCATTTTGAGGCAGAATTGACTTGAAAGTGCAATGTCAGCCTCAGTTATGAGAAAATGACCAAGATATTTCAATATAGACTTCCAAGACTTTTTTGAGGCCAAGTACTTCTTTTAATAGAACATAACCTGATGCTATAAAAGAGGAGATATATGGTTGTCGAAGGCCATGTATATCATTTAAGAATTTTTGAAGGTGATTTTTGTTGTTTTACTATGTTTTCTAATTGAAATCTACTTTAATGCAATGCAATTGAATGTAGTTAGGAATTTCTGTTTTCCCTTTATATGGTTCTTTTGAGGTCAAACACCACCGCTTCTTTCCTAGGCACAAAAATCATGCTTGGATGATATGAGAACTTCCCCCTCCTTATACAAAAGAGCTCACTTTCCTAAAATATGGGCAACAAAATTAACCTTCCTAAAAGTGCGATTTAACATCCAATCAGTGAAGAAAGTTAAAATCAATTTAGTTTCATTAATCTACATTCAACAAATATGTTTGATAGCCCAGTTAGGAACAGAGCACGATTTCTATTCGCCACTGATAAGCGATAAGTATACTCTCTCCTCACCCATGGCTGCAAAAAAAATAACCTCTTTTATTTCTATTGATGTGGAAGACGGTAGACGGACAATGTGGTAGCATTCTACTTCATAAACCTCAGCTGGAACGGGACTGTTTAAGTATACCTTGTGTTAGGCCCTTTTGTTTTAGCATAGTTATGTTTTCGAATATTTGTATTTGTCAAGTATTTTAAGGTCTGGATTTCGATTTGTTATTTCTATTTTGTATTGTTGGCTTACCCAAAAAAGTATATCCATCTTAGTATCTTAGGTAAAATTTTAATGACAGCTATTTTTTATCAAGAAACAAAATAAAGGAGAGAGAAATGATAGTTTTTTGAAAAATTAATTTAAAAAAAATGTTGTCACATCATTTTTGTAGCCTAAAAAAAATTAAAAAACTAAAAATGACATGACATAATAAAAATGATATGACATTATTTTATTAGATAAACTAAACATACGTGGTAAACTTATGTAACACTTAACAGAAAGAATAAATTATAACTTCCTCACCTATGATTTGGCTGAAATTTAAGTTGTCTATTTATGGTTTGAAATTTGACACTTTACCCACCTATGATTTGACCAAAATTTAAGTTGTCTATCCGTAGTTTGAAATCTCATAATGCAAATGTTTTGTTGGATTCTTTTTTATCTTATTTAATCTTGTATTTTTATATTTATTTTTTGTGTTTTTGGAGAAGAGAAACATAAAAGTGGAATAAAATTACATATTTAGTCATGTTTTTAACTGAGGTGGGTTACAAAAGTCTAATTGAGCTAACTTCAAGTGGGTAAACTATCAAAGTTCAAACCACAATTAGGCAACTTAAATTTTGGCTAAATTACATGTGGGTAAGTTGTTATTTGCTCTAACAGAAAATATGAATGGAGTGGCTGCTGTTGTTGATGCAAATTGAATAGAACTCTAGGGTGTAAAATCTAAACACTTCCAAACTTTAGGGATGCAATTTAACCTTATAATTATTTCCAAATTTTTTTTTTATACACATTTTTGTGAAAGAAAATAATAAGCTACTACATAAATAAATTTTAAATTCATAATACTTTTGAAAAATAGAAAATTTTTTTTGCACTTTTTTCTCCTGAATAAAAACTTTTTGCTTATTTATTTTCAGTTTTTTATTATTATTTTTCTTTTATTACTTTTGGCCTTTAAAAATATTGATAAAATAGAAACAAAATTCTTCCTTCTAAAAAAGAAAAATTATATTCTCTTTGTCAATGAAACTCTTCACATAACCTAGAGATTTAAAAAATCATAAAGAAAATATGTGAAACAAAAGAGAAAAAAAGGAGAGAGATACTTGTGGGGGCCATGGCTGGGTTGGGTTCAATTACACCTGGTGCAACTTTAAGTAATATTACACCACATAATATTTTTTAATTATATATGAATTTTAATAAATCCATCGCTGGATTACATTATCTTCATATATTCTCCATATTTACAAAATTTAAAGATAATCAAATATCAATAGCCATGCCATCAATCAATTGTTTAAATTCAAGTTTTTGTAGTTTAAAATAATACATAAAATATAAGTTTATAGATCAAATGGTAAATTACTTCCGATTGGCAAGAAAATTGACTTGCATGTTAAAAATATATAGAACATGTAATTCAATAGTTAAATTTTCAAAATATGAATTCAATAAAAAATTATTGGGTGGTGTAACATTATCTAGAATTACACAAGATGTAACTTGAACCCAACTCTCTCTCTCTCTCCCTCTCTCTCTACACACACACACACACACACACTAGCCTTTATGCACGCACGTTGCGTGTACGCAAAGGACAAAATTTTTCACCAAAATGCTAGGGGAGTGATGAATATTTAAAAAGTGAAAAAAAAAAAAAAAAAACATTTCTTAAAGAGGAGATGGTGTATAATAAGATAAAATTAGAGGAAATTGATGGAGTTGTGGGAAGAACTTAGAAAAGAGCAATGTGTGTATAGTTCATCTTCTTCAAGTATTTGCAGAGTGCAACACAGAGAGCATGGCAGAGGTAACAACCATAAAATTTTTATAAAAAATGAAAAAATAAATACTTGGCCCCAACATAATTTTTAACCCCCTTAAAAAAAAAAAAAAAAAAAAAAAAAAAAAAACTCAAATAACAACAATAAAAATTAGTCCAAAAAACAACAAAAAAGTCCAACAACAACAAATGAACAAAATATTCAACAAAAATCCCTTTTAAAAACAAAAAACAAAAACTCCTAATTATTTAAATTTGTAACTTATTAAACTCATTCTATAAAAATAATTTATGATTTCATTTTTCCTAAAAAATGATATCAAGAGAGACATTATGGCCATGAGTTCTCCTTAGTGGAGCCAACAACTTTGCTTTTCTCGGCATTGCTATCATAGTAGCAGTGGCAGTTCTAAGAAACATTTTTAATGTGGTTATTAAGAAATTTAAATTATACAAAATTTAATAAAAAAGTAACTTCATATATTGACCCCAAAAAAAAAAAAAAAAAACATAAAATCTTACAATTTACTTTTAGGATTTTTTTTTTTTTTTTTTTGGGAAATCATTGTATAATTGTCTCATTATCAATTCTGCAAACTACATCTCTTTCAAAATTTTAGTTAAATAAAATTTGTCATGTGCCTTTTCTTTTTGTTTGTAAAGACCTGATATATTGTTAAGAGAATTAAAGTTTAAGAACAAAATCTGGTTACAAACTTAGTTATAGCCTAAAACTACAACTTTCACTAAACAAATTAACCTTGCTATATGTAAGGACCAAATTTGACTTGAACCCAGAACAGGAATGGACTCAGGCCCAAAAAGCCCGAACAATAAATTTGTAGAGAGCGGGAGAAAAAGCTAGCCTGAATCTAGGATAAAGATATTGGTTTATAGTGTTAAAAGGAAAGAGTTATACGCGAACATATGCAGAGAGTATCCTCGGACATGCCCTAGTACTATGACTAAGAGTACTAAATTCTTCCTTTTGCTGTTGTATTTCTTCAACCTTTTTGCCATTTTTCCTTCTTTTTCTTTTCTCCAGTCTTTTTTCTATTTTTCTTTTTTTTCTCTCCCCCTTTCTTTTTCTCTTTCTTCGTATTATATACTATGATTTTCTTTTTACCATTTCCTCCATTCACGTGTGGGTCAAGTGTTGGGAGTCCTTTTTCTCTGCTTCCCTTACCTCTTCTTGAACCTTCCATTCTTAGCTGTAAGGCTGCGTGTTCACTGTTCAGGCATCAACTCCACATTAATGCAGCCAGAGAGTTAGCTGGGCAGCATTTAATGCGGGGGCAATAGTACTCCCAGATATTTGTTTTCTCTAATTTTTATCCTTTATCTGATATTTTCTCATCCACTTTGTTGCAAGGTTTTTCCGAGACGTTATCTTAAGAGACTGATAAGTCTACTGGCCACCTCAGACAGACGTTCCAAGGTGGTAATTGTCCTCGGACACGGTTAAATCCTTCACAGGCATTCTTTACCTCTTTTCGGAGTGCAACTTTCATCTCTTCCTTTACTGATCGTCCTCGGATACTCTCTTATCCTCGGACTGGATATTGGGCCCAGCCCTTTCTTATGCAGTTTGTACATATGAGACTGGATATTGGGCCCGGCCCTTTCCCATGCAATTTGAACATATGGGATCAATTGGCCCCCCACACTATATATTTTGAAAATCTAACCATTGAATTGTATATTCTTTATATTCTTAAAACATATATCAAATTTCATGCTAATTGGATATTATTTAATATTCAAACCATAAACTTATTTTTTTATATATAATTTTAGACTATAAAAATTCAAAATTTAAACATTTAATTGATAACATAGATATTGATCTTTGATTTTCTTAAAATTTTGCAAGTATGAAGAATATTACGAAAAAAAAAAAGTAATTTAATAGCGGATTTATCAAAATTCATATCCAATAAAAAAATTGAGTGGAGTTGTAATCTTAGTCTATAATACTACAATCAAGTTTGTTTCGAAACTTTATCCAAAGTTTAATTATGTTAGCTCTAAAAAAATTTAAGTGGTCACCAATTTTTTTTAAGAATAAAAATATCATGAATTTTTTAAATTTTATATATATTAATTATTTTTTTTTCCAAGTCAGAATGGTCACGTGACCACTCTAGACACAATGTGAAGCAAAAGCTTCCATTCTTTTAATAGAAGGAAATATACTTGTATTTTTTTTATTGATATATTCAAATTTATTTTAATTAAATTTTGTACCTTTTTTTTTTGCTGAAAGAAAAATTTATTAAACCAAAGAAGAAACAGAAGCCTGGATAGCCTCATCCAAGATAACATCAACAAAACTTGGAGGGCCAAATCCCATATCAAAGGAACCAAAAAAAGACTGGCTAAGAGACCAATTGGCTAGCACATGCGCAGCCAGATTAGCCTCCCTATGAACCCAATTAAAATATACATGGTCAAAGTCCCTAATTACATTCTTAACTGAGTCCACAAAATTCACAAGCCTCCAAGGAATTTCCTTCCCACTAGCTCTAATAGCATCTATACAAACTTTACAATCACTCTCTATAATGCAATTACAAAAGGAGAAGTTCAAAGCAATGTGAGCAGCCAATAGAATGACATTAGCCTCTACTTGAACAGGGATATTGGTGTTTACTTTCTTTGAAATCGTAAACACCAACATCCCTCTCCAATCGCTGGCAACAACAGCTATACATGAAGATAGATCACCTATCGCTGCATCACAATTCAATTTTAGCATACCTTGACTTGGACAACACCACCTAGCACTGCTTCTAGCTGGAACGCATGTCAATACTTGAACTTTAGGCTGCCAAAGCTCCAAAAACAGCTTCTGAATGCTTCTGATAATTTGACCCTCCATTGGAAGAGATTTCTCATTAATTGCTTTGTTTCTCCACATCCAAATCAAATCTAAAGCTAGAGCACCAAATAATAGGAATTCATTTCTTTGCTCTTTATCCAGCTGGAGAAATGGTGGGGGATCAATAAGTAGCTCAATCAAATGAGACGGAGATTGAACATGCTAGAAATCAATTCTAATGTTCCAACGACTACCAAACCAAATAGCTCTAGCAATGTGGCAATGAGTAAAAAGATGCAGGGCTGACTCAGTCACAGTATTACAAAGAAGGCAACTAGAATCAGAGGAGGGGGAAAACTCGACAAACTTGTCCTTAGTGGGAAGAAGATTGAATGCAATTCTCCAAAGATGCATCTTTAGCCTCTCAT
Organism: Quercus wislizeni; assembly: GCA_023055345.1. NCBI lineage: Eukaryota > Viridiplantae > Streptophyta > Magnoliopsida > Fagales > Fagaceae > Quercus > Quercus wislizeni. Next base: position 1,646,340 of record JALGQJ010000031.1, on the reverse strand, counting down.
GAATGCTGGCCTTCCATATATTCCTTGTGAAAGAAACACTGCCAGATGAGTTGTCACTTTCAGAAATGAGACGATAACAAGATTTCATCGAGAACTTCCCATTTTTAGATTTGGTCCAAGTCCATCTATCTTCCATATCAAAAGACCAAATTGGGATGTTTTTAATAGCTACAATAGACTCATGGTCAAATAAATCATTTAACAAAGTATCATTCCAGCCTAAACCCGAGGAATTTAGAAGTTGAGAAACTACCAAACAAGAATTATCTACTTGAGCCCTTGGTGTTGGAATAAAACCTGATTTTTCAGGTAACCAAGGGTCTTCCCAAACTAAAATAGTATTCCCAGAACCTACTACTTTACACGCTCCCAACTTGATTATATCATTCACCCTTTCAATGCTCTTCCAAACCCAAGATGTGTTAGAGGCTTTTGGAGCTCTAAGCCAATTAGTTCTGACCTTGTACTTTGCAGCCAATTGCTTCACACAAAAACAACTTTTCTTGGACAAAATCCACCATCCCAATTTGGAAACTAAGGCTTGATTCATCTTCTCAAACGTTTTAAAACCAAGACCATCTTCGTCTTTCGGCCTACACAAATCATCCCATGCCATAGGAGAGTAAAACTTATTAGAATCCTCTTTTGGCTTCCACCAGAAACGCCTCACAGTCGCATCTAACTTGTCATTAATTTTCCTTGGGAGCAAAATGGTAGACATAGTATAATAAGGGATGGATTGGGCAACAGATTTAATCAAAGTAGCTCTACCTGCCTAAGAAAGGCATTTACTCTTCCAGCTAGCCAATCTTGCATCTACCTTCTCCTTCACATAGGCAAAATCTCTGGCCTTGTTGTTTGATAAGAATAATGGCACCCCCAAGTACTTAGTATTGTGCTTGAGCTTTTTAAATCCCAGCTAATCTTTAACTTGTCTCAGAAATTCAAGATGGACTCCTTTCGAACTAAAAATGCCGGACTTTTCAACACTTATAATTTGCCCATACCATTTGCCATAGCAATCTAGGCAATTCAGCAGAGATTTTATTTCTGACATCTTGGCATTGCAAAATAGCATCACATCATCAGCATAGAATGCACCCCTCTAATATTACCCTTAATCTCCTCTCTACTTATTAGTCTAGCCAAAACTTCACAGCTAATGATGAAGAGATAGGGAGAAAGGGGATCCCCCTGTCTCAAACCCCTATATGGGTTGATTTTAGCTTCATGACTCCCATTAATCAATAAGGTGTAGCTGATTGTGGATAGACATTGTTGAATTAAGGAGATAAATCTCTCACAAAACCCAAAGGCCTTAAGTGTAGTCAACAGGAAACTCCACTCCATTTTATCATATGCTTTTTGAAAATCAATTTTCAGACCAATGCAGCCTTTTTTCTTTCTCTTAGTTCTAAAACTGTAAACAATTTTCTGTGCAAGAATTATATTTTCTACAATGTTTCTATTTAGAATAAAAGCTACTTGAGTAGGGTCAATCATCTTTACGTATTTGCCAATATATTATATTTTCAAGAGTTCTTAAAAAATAAAAAAGTTGCCTTTCCTTTCCTTTCCTTTCCTTTCCTCGTTAAAATTTCCCGTCTTTTATTTTATAAATAATCTTTTATTTTATGCTCGTGGCATTTGTGGTAAGAATATATATATACATTCTTCGCTCGCACGCTACTCTGCAGCTGAAGAAAAGGGAAGGAATGTCGAACCTGCCGCGTGAACTCATCGTAGACATACTGTCGCGACTGCCGGTTAAGTCTCTCTGCCGATTCAAGTGCGTCTCCAAGCCATGGCGCACTCTCATCTCTCATCCCGATTTCGTCAAAACCCACCTCCACCGCGCCCAATTCAAGCGACTCATCTTAACCTCCGGCGATTCCCTCTACTCCATCGACCACGAAACCTCTTTCGAAAACGAGGTCGTCGCTGTCGCTCTCGATTATTTCCCTCTCGACCAAAACCACCATCAATTTTACCAGATTGCAATTATCGGTTCTTGCAACGGCCTCCTCTGCCTTAAGCTTCAACCCGACACCTTCTTCGTTTTCAACCCGGCTACCCACGAGTCTGCCCGAATACCCGATGCCCCGACTCCTTACGGGTTCGATCAAGCTATTTTGGCATATGGGTTCGGTTACGCTCCCTCTGTCGACGATTACAAGCTCGTCAAGGCCGTAAACGCACCTCTCGTGGCTGTGTTTTCGCTGAAAACCGGCGCGTGGAAATTGGTCGAGGGCTTTCACTACGAGAAGCCGACTGAGGTATGGGAGGGCCCACTCCCATGTGGGACTCATCTCAACGGCGCTCTCCACTGGGTATTCAAGCTTTGCGGCGGAAATGAGTGCGTCATCGCCGCCTTTGATTTAGAAACCGATACGTTTCGAGAAATGCCGGTACCGGCAATTTCTGTGTCGGGTTTCAGCACTGGGTTTTTGAAAGGGTGCCTTTGTTTGATGGATCTTGACTTTGGCCGAAGGCGTCGAGATATTTGGATCATGAAGGAGTACGGTGTGGGAAGGTCGTGGACTAAGATTTTGATCGTGGACCCGTGTTATGTGGTGAAGCCGTTGTGTTTGTGGAAAAAATCCCAGATTTTGATGACAATCGGTAGGAACGAGAACCAGAACCAGAACGAGCTGGTTCTGTGCAATCCCAAAGATGGTACGTGCAAGAATTTTGAGGTAGTTGACACTCCGTTTTTGTTTTATGCAGATACATATGTGGAAAGCCTTGTCTCGCCCAAATTTTCTGCAATAGTTTGAAGGTGGTCTATGTTTGTTTTATTGTGTTTTCTGATTTTGAATGTTATTATGTATTTCTGCTGATTCTTATTAGAGTACTTCAGCTTGCTTCTTGTGATTTGGGGGTGTTGGTGACATGTGGTTACTTCTTACATTGTAATTGTACTAATTCCACGTTCTCATTATATTTCAATAGACTCTCAAATACTAGAAGAAATATGTTGTAGATCATGTATATCGTTTAAAAAAAATTCTGTATATTTACAAATACTTTTAGTAGTTCAATTAGGACCCCAGCAGCTCAAATGCATAGCTTTTCTTAGCGATTCCTTGGACATTTTCGTATTATCACATTTTAGAAATAGCAGAAGAAGATGGAGCAGAGAGCCTCTTGGCCTGAGAATATGATCTGAAACTCTTCTTGGGATGTTGTTACAGTGACCTTAGTGTATTGCTCCACCTGCAAATTCCTTGGTTTTTCATTGCCTCCACTGCTCCAAGGCTTGCTGCCACTGTCCAATCTCTGCTTGTTGAACTCATATTGCTTCCTGACTTTGAATTAGAAACTAATTGCATAAATTGGAAATGATTAGTAAGAACTTAGAAGCCTGAAAGAGAATAGCTTTGAAGGTGTTGAATTGTCAAATAGCTCTTTCTTATGTAATGAGGGAGATATGGCAACATGTGGAAAGAGGAATGACTTATGAGGACGGAGGCAAAGTCTACTCTCACAAGCCTCCAGAACAGGCCTAATCAAATCTATAGCTGCAGGTGTATACTTCATGTCCTCCCTGGGGTATCCAGAAACAGTTTGTTCAAAGATAGATGCACTCCTTAGAGAATTTTGGTGGGGAAAAAGGGACAGCAACAGGACAATATATTATATATCTAAAGGCATGGGATACCATTTGCCAAACAAGAAGTACAGGTGAACTTGGCCTTCAAAGAATGAAAGATGTAAACATAGCCTTGCTTATTAAATTAGGAAGGAGTGTTCTTGTACAAGATAAAAAAACTTTGGGTGAAATTTCTCAATGCGAAATACTTGCGGGGTAAATCTATATGGAGAGCAATATATGGAACTCAGCTTCTTGGGTATGGAGATCGATTTTGAACACTAAAGAGCTACTTCTAAATGGATATTTCCATGTAAACAAAGCCTTGCAAGTGATGTAACTTGGATGAACACGGACAGTTTGATGGAATCGCATGAAATGCCTATCCGTATAAAAATTGTGGACCAAATTAATTGTGTTTACGGGAACCCCCAAGAAGCATGGGAATAGATAGCCCAAGAAAGTAAGCATATTTACAGCCGGAATCCCCATCCTCACCTGTATGTGAAGTTGAATTTGGTGCAGCAATTGAAAAGAAAAGGCCAGACTAGCTGTGGGTAGAGACCACACTGAATTATTAGAATACACTGATCCATTGATAGCTGAAGCAAGAGCAGCACCTTTGCCAGCAAGGAAAGCAAAATCAAACTAAATAGTTTTTCAATCAAATTCATTATCGAAATTCAAAGTTCATTACCTGAAATCCAACTTTGCCAAGAGAAAGAGAGTGACTATTTCTATAATTAAAAAAAAAAAAAAAAAAAAAAAGCCACAAGAAAAGGCACACTTTTCTCTCCCTCTTAATTCTCGAAGAAATCAAACTTTTTTTTTTTTTGCATGTTGCTCACCTTGGTGTTCTTTATTTGATAAAATCTTATTTAAGATTGACTATGTTATAAGAAAGCTTAAGTAAATTCGCCATATTATCAATTTAAAAGTGTTAGGGGATTTATTTTTTGTTCATGTTGCTCACCTTGGCATTCTTTATTTGATAAAATCTTATTTAAGATTGACTATATTATAAGAAAGATTAAGTAAAGTAGTTATATTATCAATTGAAAAGTGTTAGGAGAATTTAAATTCAAAACTTAATAGCATTTGAGGTTGCGAGGTCTTCAGTCCGCTCAAGGATACCTCTTAATGAAGCTGTTCAATGGATATTGAAGCTTTGTGGTGGAGGTGAGTTCGTCATTGGTGCTTTAGATTTATAAAATTCAGTGAGCAATCTTTCATGAGAATCTGCATCTTTTGAGAAGAGAAAAATATCATCTACATAGATCAATGCATTTGCCAAGAGAGGTTGAAACAAGGTCACCATTGCTTTTTGGAACTGAGATGGAGCATTTTTTAGTCCAAAGGGCATAACCGTCCACTGGTAATGATGATCTGGGATGCAAAATGTTGTTTTGTATCTGTCTTCTGGATGAATTCCTAACTTCCAAAATCCTACTTTAAGATCAAACTTCGAGAACACTTTTGCATTTGAAAGATGTTGGAAAAGAGCACTTTTATTTGGCAAAGGAAACTTATCATCTTGATGGGACAGACGAAATCAACTACGGACAAGACCGTTCTTTGAGACGAGCCTAAATAGGTGCCCACGTCACCGACGAGGGTAGCAGGATCATTCAAGGCCACCAATAATGCCCCGGGCGATTACAAAATCAACTAAACAGATCATTGGGAGCATATTAAAGCCCCATTACGAAGCATGAGGCGTTACCAAGAAAGGCATTAAAATCACAACATCAACCACAACGGCTAGAATCCAAGACAACATATATAAAGCCCTCACATGGCCAACACAAGGTACACAGATACTTTTAGAGACATTTACTGTTATTCTGCTACTCTATTTTATTTTACAAAAAACTCCACTGTTCTGACTTTGGCATCAGAGACGTTGTGGCAGGGACCACACTGGTGACCACCTCCAAGGAGCAGTCTTCTTATACTCGTAATCATCCAGACAAGAGCTTGGATCCATTTGAACACATTCAACTCAACTAACGAAGTTACACTTCATCAGTTTGGCGCCATCTGTAAGGATGACATTTTCGTACTCAGGGTCGAAAGCGTAGTCTCCAATCAACTTCCACATTCAGATGGAATCCAACAAAAGATTCTACAGCTCTAGCTCAGCAAGTTCAGGCTCTTGTAGCCACTGTCGAGGAGCTTACCAGACAGAATCAAGAGATGAAGCTACAACTTCAGTAGGAGGAAAACCGTTCTAGAGCCAATCAAGAGGACGAAGGAAATAGCCTCAGAAGGAGTGACCGTCGAGAGCTTACTACCTCGGATGAACCGCACTTAGACCATCTTCGGGAGATGAGAAAAGAGATGGACGAGCTGAGGAAGGCCATTTAAGGGCAGACGGATTGGAGTCAGGACAGGATGGTCAGGACAACAGATTCTCCATTCACCACGGTAGTCTTGGAATGCCCTATGCCTTCTAAATTCCGATTACCTCAACTTGAGCCGTTTGACGAGCTTAAGAACCCTCTAGACCACCTCAACACTTTTAAGATGACTTTGGGCCTCAGCCTCCTAACGAGATACTGTGTCGTTCCTTCCCCACAACTTTCAAGGGAGCTGTAAGGGAGTGGTTCACGAAGTTACCAAAATCTTCTGTTGACAGTTTTGAGCAATTTAGCAATGCCTTTTTGCGTCACTTCGTCGAAGGACAACGCCCGAAGAGACCATCTGATCATTTACTCACTATTAGACAAAAGGAAAAAGAAACTCCGAGGTCGTACATGAAACGATTTACCTGAGAGACTCTGGAGGTAGACAAAACTGACGACAAGGTGCAGCTAACGGCCTTTAAAGTAGGGTTGAAGTCCAGAGATTTTGTTGTTTCACTAGCGAAGAATCCACCTAAAATGATGGTGAAAATGCTTATGAAGGCATAGAAGTATATGAACGCCGAGGATGCTTTAGCCGCTGTAAAGGATGTAGAAAAGCCAGGAGATAAGGGAAGAAAGGAGGGCGATCGCAGAGGGCAAAAAAGGGAGTGTCTAGATTGACGGATCAATGACAGGGGTAAAAGGAAAGACAAGAAAACTCCCAAGACGGTAAAATTCACTCCTCTAGTTATGCCTATTGATAAAATTTTGGCACAGATTAAGGATGAACATTACCTCAAGTGGCCAAGGCCGTTGCATTCATCCCCCAACGTCCGTGACAAGAACAAGTATTGCCGGTTCCACAAAGATCATGGCCATTGCACAGAGGATTATCGGGACCTAAAAGAACAAATAGAGGAATTGATACGAAAAGGAAAGTTGTAGAAGTATTTGAAGAAGGGGAAGCCCAGTAGGTTCAGAGACGAGAGTAAAAGCCAGTATGAGTCCTCGTCTAGGGATGAGGATCACCTATTCCAGCCCCTACAGAATGTAATTGGGGAAATAAAGACGATTATAAGGGGGCCATTCACAGGAGGGTCATTCAGATCCCTGAAGAAAGCATGCCAGAGGCAGGTGAATAGCGTCCACATAGTACCCTCGTTCAAGCAGAGACGAATGTACCAAGACATGTCTTTCAACGAAGAAGACGCAAGGGGGGTGAAGTAACCTCATAATGACCCCTTGGTCATAACACTCATGATTGAAGGATTCAATACCAAGAGGATCTTCGTGGACAATGGCAGCTCCGCAAACATCATCTACTTACCCACCTTTCAGCAGTTGAAGCTAGATCCTAGAAGATTACGCCCATTTGACTCCCCCTTCGTCAGCTTCAGTGGAGATAGGGTATACCCCAAGGGCATAGTGACATTAACGGTAATAGTGGGGACCTACCCAAAATAGTTGACCTGTTAACTAGACTTCTTGGTGGTGGACTATCCCTCATTATACAATGTAATCATTGGGAGGCCCACACTCAACAAATGGAAATCAGCCATGTCCACCTATTGCCTGAAGGTGAAGTTTCCAACAGAGAACAGGGTAGGCGAGGTAAGAGGAGATCAAGTCTTAGCTAGAGAGTGCTACCAAGCCGTGTTGGCTGCGAAGGAGAACCATACGTGGATGATCGAGGAGAAGGAAAAAGATAAAGTAAAAGCCTTGGAGGAAGTGGAGCTAGTAGACGGAATGACAACCAAGACAACAAGGATAGGGACGGCATTGAGTCCCAAGATGAGGTCAATGCTCGTTTAGTTCCTAAAGGGAAACCTTGACGTCTTCGCATGGAGCCACAGGGACATGCCTGGCATATCACTTAGAGTTATCAAGCACAAGTTAAACGTGAATCTTGAAAAGAAGCCCGTTCAGCAAAAACGATAGGCCTTTGCCTCAGAACGGAACTAGGCAATTACAGACGAGGTTAACAAATTACTGACAATAGGTTTCATACGAGAAATGTATTATCCAGAATAGCTTACGAATGTCGTCTTGGTGAAGAAGGCAAACGGGAAATGGAGAATATGCGTGGACTTCACGGACCTGAACAAAGTTTTCCCAAATGACAGTTTCCCCCTACTGAGGATAGACCAGTTAGTAGGCTCTACAGCCGGGCATAAACTACTGATGTTCATGGACGCGTTCTTGGGGTACAACCAAATAAAGATAGCTGAAGAGGACCAAGAGAAAACTGCTTTCATCACAAGTCAAGGGCTCTATTGCTATAAGGTAATGCCCTTCGGATTAAAAAATGCAGGGGCAACTTACTAGAGGCTGGTGAATAGAATGTTCAGAGAACAAATTGGGAGGAACATGGAAGTATATGTGGATGACATGCTCGTCAAGAGCAAGGAAGAACCGACACATCTAAACGATCTAAAGGAGACGTTTGCCACCCTCAAACGATACCAGATGAAGCTGAATCCCAATAAATGCGCTTTTGGTGTAGCCTCGGGAAAGTTTTTAGGATTCATGGTGTCTTAAAGAGGAATAGAAGCGAACTTGGAAAAAGTGCAAGCCATCCTTGGCATGACATCACCCAAGACCGTTAAAAAAGTCCAGAAGCTCATAAGGAGGATCGTGGCACTTAATAGGTTCGTCTTTAAAGCGATAGACAAATGCCTGCCCTTCTTTAAAACGTTGAAATAGGCTTTCGCCTGGACTGACGAATGCGAGGCAACGTTTCAGGAACTTAAACATTATCTAAGCAATCCACCCCTTCTGAGTCTGTCCAAGCAAGGAGAAGACCTATTTCTATATCTAGCAGTATCAACTATGGCTGTGAGTGCAGCCTTAATCCAAGAAAAAGACCAGAAGCAGTTCCTAGTTTACTACATTAGTTAGGCTTTCCAAGGGGCTGAGGCCAAGTACCCAAGGATTGAAAAGATTGCATTCACATTAATAATAGCCTCGCGCAAATTGTTACTGTACTTTCAGGTGAACCCCATCTTGGTAATGACGGATTAGCCCATCAAAAAGTCCATGAACAGACCCAAGGAAACAGAGAGAATGATCCAATGGGCAATTGAACTCAGCCAGTTTGACATCGAGTACCACCCTAGAACAGCCATCAAGGCACATGCTCTAGTGGATTTCATTATCGAGTTCACCTTCCCAGAAGATGACAACCCCACCAAAAAGACGGAACTGTGGATGATATAGACTGATGGTTCGCCAGCTCAAAAGAGAGGGGGAGTAGGGATCATTATAGTTACCCCCGATGAAGAAATGCTCAGGTATGGAGTTCAACTGAAGTTCACAGCCACCAATAAGGAGGCCGAATACGAAAGAGTATTGACGAGGCTGAGACTCGGGAAGGCATTTGGGGCTAAGAACCTACTCATCTAGAGCGATTCGAAATTAGTAATAAGGCAGATCAAAGAAGAATATGAAGCAAAGGAGGAAAAAATGCAGAAATACCTCAAGCTGACGAAACATCTAGCCTAGGAGTTTGATAAATTTGAATTCGTGCAGATCCTAAGAGGCCAGAACATGGCAGCAGACAAGATCGCAAAAATGGCCTCGTTGGAGGAAGGGTTAATGAGCATGGAGTTAAACATGGAGGTCCAAAAGTTCCCCAACATCGAAGAAGTCCCAACATTTGCAATCCAAAGCATAAATAGCTGGATGATGCCGATCGTATCTTTCCTTCAAGACAGGCGCCTCCTTTTGGACGCCGAGGAGGCCAAGAAGATCAAAAAGAGGGTAGCTAGATTTACGATCCTAAATGACACCCTATACAAGAGAGGCTTCTCCATGCCTTACTTGAAGTGTGTCGACGAAGACGAAGCCAAGTACATCCTAGAAGAAGTCCACGAAGGAGTTTGCAGGGACCATGTTGGCCCTAGATCCTTGGTAAGTAAGGTCATTCGAACAGGTTATTTCTGGCTTACTATGCAGGTGGACGCAGTAGAGCTCGTTAAGAAGTGTGACAAGTGCCAAAGGTTTGGGAATGTCCAGCGACTTCCAACAGAGAGACTGACAACGATAGCATTCTCGTGGCTATTTGCATAATAGGGAATCGACATCGTCGGCTCGCTGCCCCGAGGTAAGGGTTAGGTAAAATTCCTATTAGTTGCTATTGATTACTTCACAAAGTGGGTTGAAGCGGAGGCGCTAGCAACCATCATTGAAGCAAGAGTCTGGAGCTTCGTATGGAAGAATATAATTTGCAGGTTCGGGATTCCAAGAACGATCATATCAGATAATGGGCGGCAGTTCGACAGCCAAGGCTTTAGGGACTTTTGTTTAGGTCTAGGCATCAAGAACCAATTCTCATCCCTAGGGCATCCACAGGCGAATGGACAGACGGAGCTGACGAATCAAATACTGCTCAAGATTATCAAAGTCAAGCTAGACAACATGAAGGGTGCCTAGCTAGAAGAATTGCCCAACATCTTGTAGGCCTACAGAACCATGGCAAGAACCCCAACTAGAGTAACCCCCTTCAGACTCACCTATGGCAATGAAGTAGTAATCCCGGTCGAGGTAGGAGTAGCCAGTATTAGGCGAGGGGTATTGCATGAAGAAGAAAATGACAATCAGCTACGAATCAACTTGAATTGTCTGGATGAAGTAAGAGACAAAGCTTCCAATAGAATGACGAAGTACTAGTAGAAGATGGCTAAATACTACAATAAGAGGGTAAAGCTCAGACGACTTGACATAGGCGACCTCATCCTACGCAAGGTCACCCCAATGACTAGGGACCATACCCAGGGAAAGCTTGGCCCTACATGGGAAGGACCCTACCGAGTCGTCCACTACTCTAAGCAAGACAGCTACCACTTGGAAACCCTAGATGGACAGAGGTTCCCGTGGTTATGGAACATTAAGCACCTGAAGAAGTACCACCAATAGATGTAACAAATAAATGTATTTATTCTTGAAATTAATAAAAGAATTATTCAGCTAATGTCTTCGTGCAAACAGGTTTAGTCAGTTGTAAGTCCAAAGAATGACAAGATCCCTAAAAGGGTGTAAGTCACAAAAGTAAAAAATGGCCAAGTAACAAGATTCCGCCTAGACGGATGTAAGTTACTAACGAAGCCAAAAACATGACAAGATCCCTAAAAGGGTGTAAGTCACAAAAGCCAAAAATGGCCAAGTAAGAAGATTACGGATGTAAGTTACTGACGAATCCAAAAAGAATGACAAGATCCATAAAAGGGTGTAAGTCACAAAAGCCAAAAATGGCTAAGTAACAAGATTCCGCCCAGACGGATATGTTACTGACGATGCCAAAAACATGACAAGATCCCTAAAAGGGTATAAGTTACAAAAGAAATGGCTAAGTAACAATATTCCGTCCAGACGGGTGTAAGTTATTGACCAAAAAAAAAAAAAAAAAGCTCAGGAATCTGAGCTCCCAACTAGTTCACCAAAACCCTCGACAAGGTCCCTCAAAAAGGTGTAAGTCCCAGAACAAAGATCAGGATGAATTTGGGCTCCTAACCAATTCACCAAAACCCTCGACGAGGTCCCTTGAAAAGGTGCGAGTTGCAGGAAACCAACTAAGCAACAAAACTCGCGCGAACGAGATCGTTGACAAAGAGAAAGGAAAGTCACAACCAAGAATTTTACTAAGTACAAACGCGGACGAATGTAAGATACCACAAGCATATCACAAGCCAATGAGTGTGCAATCACAAATGCAAGTAAGTACGCAGTTATAAATTTAATTAAAGCCCAAAAACAACAGGCTGTTACCATTGTTTTTATATCTAAAATCCCATAAACACTAGGATAAAAATATTATTTTCAAGATAGATTAGAAGGAAATTTGTCCTGAAATTAGATTTACAAAAAGCCCAAAACATAACGGGCACCAAAAAAAAAAAAAAAAAAAGGAGAGAAGAAAATCCTTCATAAGTAGTAAACTTAGGCACCGACGACAGCATCGTCACCAGCAGGGGCGTCATCTGTAGAAGCGTCATAAGTAGAAGGGTCATCAGCAGGAGCCTTCTCGCGGGCGTCACCCTCTGGAGTCGAGGACTGGGCAGCCTCGTCAGTCACCATTTCCTGGTCCACCTCCTCGAGATCCAGGTTCTATAGGTCAACTCTAATGGGATGCTTGACGAGGTACCTCTTCAGAAGCTCAAAACCTTTAAAGTACCAACTGAAGAGCACTGTGTTGTACTCGTTAGTCTGCTGGAAGGCCTCGACGGACCTAGCAACAATAGTGTTAAGCTTCTCCTTGGCCAGCAGAAGTTGGTCGTCCTTCTCCAAGGTTAGCTGACGCTCAGTGCTAAGATCATCACTCAAGATCTTGTTTTTCTCCTTTAAGGTGTTGGCCTTCTCCATGGAGTCGATGAGCTTCTTCTTTAATGTAGAATTCTCCTTCTCCAAGGCCTCCATCCTAGATGTTAGAGATGCCACCTTGGCCTCCTGAGTGAGGCACTTAGAAGCAAGATGGAGACTCTCCCTTAACACCTGAAAAGAAAATTGAAGCTGTCAGTACAATGAGAGAAGAAAAAAGAAACTGATAGATACACGAACATTTTATCTGGACGAGCTTGTGGACGTGCTGATTCACGAACACATTGAATGGAACACCAGAAAAAGCCTCAAGGTCCTCAACTGTCACAACCTCGTATGCCCTTTCCACCACCAGTCCCTTGTCGTCCCAGACGGTAGATGAGCGAGAATCAGCCTTCTCCTTCTCCTTGACCATTAAGCGCAGCCTTTTTGAAGAAGGAGTAGGGATCTCTTCAACTGAAGTGGTTGGAGAGACCATCCTCGCAATCTCAACACCAGAAACAATGGGAGTGGCAGAAGCAACTACAGTAATGGATGGACCTTTCCCTGTGACACACACTCCCTTCTTTCCAATGCTGGACAGTGGCTCGTCCTTCTTGGACCTCATTTTCGCATACATATCCTTGTTGAACTTAGTCGTCATTTCTACAAGAAGAAAACACTTGTTAAAAAAAGAATCCAAGTATATGCAAGAGGATCAATACTTACGAGCTCAATACTTACTCTTTTTTCCTTTAATGTCGATGCTACGCAGGACGTAGGGAGATGGGTCAGGACTAAGGTTATAGAAGGCAAGTGTCCGTGGATCTACCAGATCGTCCCAACTTTCAATCATCAGAGCGTATTCTATCGCCTTCTCAACACACGCCTTATGCCTACTTTTGAGCTTAGGCCATCTCTTCACTGCGTAAAACGAGAAGCAAAAGAGTCAGTGACGATAACAGCAAATACAACAAAACTAAAAATGATGGGAAGAAATACTGACGCACCTAAGGTCGGGGTTCCCCACCGACGAAGCAACCTCGAGATATCACCCCAATCCCTACTGGAGGGAGTCTCAAAATCATCCCCGGACACAAAGAAAAATCTTGATTTCCAATACCTGAAGGACGAAGGTAAACCCTTTACAATTCTTGTTCTCCTCTCCCATGGTACTAACTCATAGTATCCGTATTCTTTAGACTCTTTCAAACGATATAGATAGACAAGTTCACCTACCTTAATCATGTCTCCGTTAGCGGCCAACCATATTTCCATATAGTTGATCACTATCTTCCATGAATTGGGCATAAGTTGCCTAGGAGCAATACCAAAATGATCTAAAAGCTCCATTATGAACGGATGGACGGGGAGCCTAAGTCCACAAGTGAAGGTAGCCTCATAGAAGCATACCTCACCAAGAAAGAAGTGGCAAGCCCTATCCTCGTCATTGGGCCGACAAACACGAACCGACTCTAGAAATTGAAACCTATCTTTAAATCTACCCATGGTGTCAGCATCCAGCCCACACACCTCCTTGAGGGCGTGAAAAGCCCTAACCTCTCGAGGGGTAGAAACGGTGGTATCTACCTCTACCGGGTCACCACTAGATGATAACCTGGTCTCAAGTTCATTGGATCTAACCTCAGACATCGTCCCTCGCTCTCTCACCAAACCCTCAAACCAATCAATTGATTGACAAAGCAAAGGCAACAACTCAGCCAATGCAATGCCCAAACAATTTCCCTAAAAAAAACGAAGTCCTCAAGGTTTGGGAAAATGCCTAAAGACCCCCCTAAACATGCAAAAAGGAATGAAACTGAAGGGCAAGCTATTCTAATCTCAGAGCTACTAATCATAGACACCTAGAAAAAATGCAGAAGAAAGAGGTAAATACAAAAGTCCCAAAAGCTAGAAAACAAAAACAACCACAACAAAGGAAAGAGAAAGGAAAAATCAGGAACTTGTAACAGATTATGAAGAAAAAGGAAATAGAAGAAGAGGAAAAGAGAAACACACCTTGAAAAGGTACAGCGCAATCGGAGAAATTCAAAGGATGTCGCCAGAACAGGGTTGAAACAGTTGCAAGAGCAAAATGGAGAAGAAGAGACTCAGACCAATGATTAAAGAAATTGGAAAAAGTGAAGGGAGAAATGAAAGGAAAAGTAAGTTTAAAAACTAAGGCCCAAAAAACTGAAAAATAGTGGGAAACCTAAGGGTCATAAAAATAACCCCACCGATCAACATATGCCATGTGGCCACGACATGTGTGGCACCGCCATGACACATTTAATATGGCGCAATATCCCAAGAGTCGCTTACAGTCCAAAAACCTTTCATCTTTTATGGTCGTCATGACATGTCATGACGACCATAGAATCCGAGGGCAGCTAATGGGATTGATGAAATCAACTACGGACGAGACCATTCTCTGAGACGAGCCTAAACAGGTTCCCACGTCACCGACGAGGGTAGCAGGATCATTCAAGGCCGCCAATAATGTCCCGGGCAGTTACAAAACCAACTGTACAGATTGTTGGGAGCATATTAAAGCCCCATTACTAAGCAGGAGGTGTTACCAAAAAAGGCATTAACATCACAACATCAACCACAATAGCTAGAATTCAAGACAACATATATAAAGCCCTCACATGGCCAACACAAGGTACACAGACACTTTTAGAGACACTTACTGTTATTTTGCTACTTTGTTTTATTTTACAAAGAACTCCATTGTTTTGACTTTAGCATCGGAGACGTTGTGGCAGACACCACACCAGTAACCACCTCCAAGGAGTAGTCTTCTTATACTCGTAATCATCCAGACGAGAGCTTGGATCCATCTGAACACATTCAACTCAATTGACGAAGTCATGCTTCATCACATCTGCAAGAAAATGATTGAGATCTTGGTAGTTGATTACCAATTTGAGTTTTACTCAAATTTTCTCAGCATGCTTGTTGACATAAAAGGCTTCACAAGCCCATGGGGAAGAAGTGGGTTTAATGAGTCCTTCAATGAGTAGTGTGGAGATCTCTTGTTTGGCTAGATCTAAATGTTCTGGATTCATTCGTCTGTGGTTGGCTTTTGTAGGATTGACATCTTCATTCTTTTTAAAGGGAAGGTGTATGAAAAAGTCTGGATTCATCCACAAGGGATTTGGATTTTTTTGTAAGAACTTAGAATGGCTATTTGCACAATAATCTTTAATGATCTAGAATCTTAGGGAATCATAAGGATCAACAACAAACAAGTGAGGAACTTGGGTCCAAGTAAGGAGATGTTGTTTATGTTAAAGTCCTTTTGATGACCATCTAAGGTTAGGTATTTGGTTAAGGATATCAAAGCCTATAAGAAGGTCTCTACCAGTGAAAGGTGATCTAAGAACCTGGTGTTTTATGATAAAGGTTGGGAAAATTCTGATGAGTATCGGTTTGCCTTTTTTTTTTTTATTATTAGGAATGTTTCTTCATTGGTTGCACGGAACATCTGGTAATGAGGTAACCATAATTCTTTAGGTAAAATTTTGGGATGAATGATTGTTACTACTGCACGGAACATCTGGTAATGAGGTAACCATCTGGTTTGCCTTTTTTGCAAAATATCCTGGTTTTCTGCATACAAAGCAAACTTTGGAAATCTGCCCTTTCAGTTTTTCAGCCTAGCGAGCTTTTCTTTTTTCCTTTCTTTTTTTTCTTGGCCTTAATTTTTGCCTAGACCGCCTTTTCTAGTTTTTAACCTAGCGAGGGTTTTTTTTTTTTTTTTTTTTTTTTTTTTTTTTTTTTTCTCAATTTGATAGAATTCCATCTTTCCTAGATGAATTTGTATTTCTCCTTGATATCCTTTTATCTTTTCTAATGCACTTTCATTTTTCTTGACTTGACTGAACACTTTTCTTTTTTTTTTGGTTGAAGTCTTTTCTAGCTTGATGGCTTACTCTTTTTTTTCACAGTTTGATGCTTTCTCCAAATCTTATCTCTCCTTGATGGATTTCCTTTCTACCTAGCTTTGATGAATTCTCTATCTTCCTTTTTGAACTTGTCATATTGTCTTCATTGAGGACCTTACCAAGTGATGCTAGATACATAAGGTCAACACTTCCTCATCTTGAGATTTAAGTATGCATACTTAATTTCCCCACCCAAGGTTTAAGTTTTTAGTGGGTTCATTGAAAAACAGGCTAATTGTTTAAAGGCTCAAGTTGGCTAGTAATGCATAGTTATCGTAATAGGTGTCAAGGTGGCCTCCTAGCTCTAGTGATGCTTTCTTGTAAGCACAACAACCTAAACTCTTTTAATAAATTATTCTTGGAATAAGATTTCAAATGCTCCAATGATATGACAAAATCTTGAGAGATTGGGATTGAGTGTATGTGGTTTGAGAAATTTGGATGAAATAATGAATTTCTTTGATTGCCTTTTAGGACCTTTTCTAATCTTATTTTGAAAGTTTAGCAAAAGTCCTTACATGAATTAAATGAGGTTAAATCCCTTTTTGGAATAATGGATTGGTAGAGCAATTAATCATCATGATTTGGAAGAAGTTTTGTCAAATGGATCTTCTAATACTGTCTTGAAAAGAAGGGTTTAAAAAAAAAAAAAAAATTGGAGTCTTTGAAGGGACAAAAGAAAGGGTTTTTAGAAATAGGTTACTAAGAAGGCACAATGCCCCTAGTGTAGATTTTTTTTGAAAATGGTTTGAAATGACTTGAGGGCCTAATGCCCCTAGTTGAATTTTTTTTTTGATGATTTAAAAAAAAAAAAAAAATAACATGATGAATCAAATGCATCAAACACAACATGGACTTTATTGAGCAAATAACCAACTAGAAAGAAAATCCTAAACAATAAAATCAGAGAGCCTATCTAAAAAAAACTTGCAAAATAAAATTCAAACAAAGTCAGGATTACTAGTTGATGAAGGCGGAGTGATGACTTGTTGATCAATTAGATTTTGAATGGCATGTCGCAGATTGATACATTTGTCTGTTTGATGGCCAGGTTCTTGATGATATGTGCAGAACTCATGTGACTTGTAACCTTTAGGTAGTGGGCTTAGAGGAGGTTGAGGTTCAAGTGGGCTAAGATGCCCTTCAAGCTTGGGCTTTTCAAACAACTGGCTTATAGGCATGTGGAGTTGATTGAACTTTCTTCAAGGTTTAGAATTGACAGTTGGCGATTTGAATGCATCATTACTGATGTGGCAAGGCATTACCTCCTTGGGGTTTGAGTCCATTGACATGTTCTTATTGATTGGAGAGGATAATCGGAAAGACAACTCATTCAAATCCCAAGCTCTTTTCTTTAGAAATTGGAAGTGTGGGATTCTTCGGGTTTTGATGAATTATCCTTGTACAAGGTAGAGAGCATGGATTGATTGGCTATGCTGACTTGTAATGCAAAGTTGGTTATCAAGAGATTTGGGTTAGCTCTTCATTTATCTTCTCTTGACTTTCCAGTGTGAAGTTGAGAACATCTTCAATTCTTTCTTGGCTTATTAGGGTTGAACCTTCCTTAGGCTTGATAGGCTTGAACTTATGATCCAAAAAGTTGAAATCTCAGTGGACTTTAGCTTTGGGTTGTCTGTCTCCAAATGTGGGGGTTTGAAGTGTCTGCTTACTTTGTAATGTGGATAATTTTTGTCAGGTTATTAGGATTGGTATCTTGGGGTTTGAAGTGTCTCCCCCCATTTGTAGGTATCAGATTGCTTGATTGGGGTTCGAAATGTCTCCCCTTATATGTTGGTGCTTGGTAATTTGATTGGGGTTTGAAGTGTCTCCCCCCGTTTGTAGATATTGGGTTGCTTGATTGGGGTTTAAAGTGTCCCCCCCCCCCCATTTGTAAGTATTGGGTTGCTTGATTGGGGTTTGAAGTGTCTCCCCATATATGTTGGTGCTTGGTGATTTGGTTGGGGTTTGAAGTGTCTTGGAGGTCGAATATGGGATTGTGATATTTCAGAAGTGAAGTGTCCTTTATGCTCACAGGCTTCAATACTATGATGGGAGTGATGGGCTTGGAACTGGAGCTACTGGCTTGAGTGTAAGCCTTAGGTTCTCTTTGCAGCCTTCCTTCGGATCTTAACCAAATTCATCCCTCTTGCTTTTTTTGTCCTTCTCTCTAGAATAGGCTCTCTCTTGGGTCAATCAAAGCTAGGTCACCATTTGCATCAAACAACCAAGCAAAACAAACACATACAATGTGCAATGCTATTTCCAAGACTGACCTAAGGGTAGGTTCTAAGTCATTACGTTGTAGGATATGTTTGTTGTTTCATTGTTTCCCATAGCTAGGACGTTACAACTCCCAACTTGTAATGTAATGAACATTACGTTGGTCCGACGGCATGGTTTGTCCATTATAGTTAGCAGAAAATGATCCTGTGACTTTGGGCTATGAGTTGGTGTGTTCGCCACCAGGTGCTTAAATCTAATGAAGACCGGTGATCCCTTGTTACTACCACCACAAATTGTTGAAAAGGGGTGCATACATATTGTTTGGATGACACACACTATGACAATTAGGGAAAGATTTTAACAAACAATACAAACAACAAAATATCATACAATAAAAATATTATACACCATCTCATCAAACATAAATAAAAAAACAAACAACAATATCATACAAAACATTTGGTCCACATTTGGTCACGAAGCTTAGCCCTCGACATCCCCAGTGGAGTTGCCACGGTGAAAGACATGTCCCTTAAAAATAGAGATTTGGGTACCTTTTAGGGCACCTTTCTTTTTGGGTAAATAGTATGGAGTTGCCACTTATTTTTCTTTATACAACAAAAATAAGAAATACTAAATACATGACTGAATTGGTCCATTCATTTATTGAATAATGTTAGGACATATGTGATTCAATGTTAGGAACATATGTCACTATTTTATGTAATTGACTAATCCTTTGACAAAACGTACTTCACTTGTAATTGGGTAGATTTAGAATGTGTTTAATGCTTCAAGAAAGAAGGTTTCAAGTTCAAGTGTTAAAGCCATGCAAGTATGTCCAAGAATCAAGTGTGAAAAGTGCTATTCATTAAAGCTCGATAGCTAGCATCTATCGAGACTTAGAGCTGTTTGAATCCAATGGCTTAATATCAGCTCGATAGATAGGGTATCTATCAAGATTTATGAAACTCAGATGTTTGGGCTTTCTTTTCTCACAACCTAGAAATATATAAGAATTATTTTAAGGGCCGTTAAAGGTGACATAAGTTGCACAAGTGTTGAGCAAAGTTTTGTTTAAGCAAATTGTGACCAGAGACAGAATTTTCCCTACTTCATCTTTCCTGTGAAGAAGTTGGGGACAAAGGTTTTGTACTAGATTTGAAACATCTCATCTTTCTTGTGAAGAAGCTGCTGTGTTTGTACACCATAGGGTTTTGTGACCAAGCAACTTCTTGATCTTCATTATTGATGAAGTAGGGAACTTTGCAACCAACATCTTCTTCAAGTTGGTATGTTAGTCATGTACTGGGAGCCATGCATCATTGGCTAGTCAAGTATGGGGATCCGTGCAAAAGGGTGGCGTTCATATGTTGAAGAGTTCAAAGGTTCTGAAGCAGTAGAAGATTTCTGCTGTAAGTTCATCTATGGAGATTGTAGAGTCTAGGGACAAAGGTTTTGTACTAGATCTGAAACTTCTCTTTATTATAGTGGATTGCTTTTTGGGAAGGTTTCCCCCTAGGTTTTTTATTATGAAACTAGTTTGTTTCATTGGTTTTCCTGAGTCATCATATCTTGTCTTTTTTATTTTTTTCCACTGCATGATATTGACATGATATGGATATTTATTTGTTTTAACAAGTTTTATTCATAATAAATCTAATTAACAACTTGGGTTTAAAACTTGTTAATTATATTAACCCGGGTCTAAATTTCCCAACTAATAGAATTACATATCTAAAAAAAATAAAAAGTTACATAGTTTTGGATCCTAGTTACAAACTACCAAATATTTATATGGCTTATTGTCCTAGTTACATTCTACCTAAAACAAAAAAGACAAGACTAAATCTACTTAACCAAAGACCTAAATCCGAAGGCTAGGTTACGCAATGGGAAGGTGTTAGGTATCCATTCTGCCCAGACAAAGTTTGGTCTTCTAGATTCTTGTGACCAATGTACTTTTTTATGCATGTCATGTATGATATGTTGAACATGTGAATGAAAAATTAAGCCACACAAATTTATGTGTGGATGAAATCTCTTCTTTTGTTAAAAAAATCAGATCTGTTTTAGTGATTAAGAAAATTGATTTTGGTTTGTCAAAATACCAAATCTGTTTTTGTGGGATGTAGAAAAAAGTGGTTTTTGATGATAAAAATTCAGAATTTTTTTTTATTACATAAAATAGAGTCTTTTAATTTGAAAAACATCAAATCTGTTTTTGAGAACTAAAAAAATGGTATTTGATAACAGAAAAATCAGATATGTTTTTATGATGAAATAAAAAGGGTTTTTTGATCTCTTTATTTACTTCAAAAATCTGCATTAAAAAAAAAAAAAAAACAGATTTGTATCTATGAAAGATGCAAATCAGTTTTTTATTTAAGAAAAATTCAGATCTGCATCTAATGAAGGTGCAGATCTGTTTTTTTATTAAGAAAAATTCAGATCTACATCTAAGAAAGATGTAGATCTGTTTTTGTTTTTAGAAAAATTCAGATCTACATCTAAAAAAAGATGCAGATCTGTTTTTGTTTTAAGAAAAAATCATATTTACACCTAAGAAGGATGTAGATCTGTTTTTAATTTCAAGAAAAATAATTGGTTATATGCAGATAATTGGAATTAAGAAAAAGATCATAACCATTATATAAACAAAATCAAGATCATGCTTTAACAAGACAATGATTAACAACTCATGTTATGGATAAAGGAAAACATGTATCATCATAAACATGAAACATAAAAGAGAATAAGGTGATTGAAAACAACCTCTTGTATGAGCACTCCTTGTTCTTGAGAGGATGTTTTAGGGTTCAAAGAAACTTATTCAATTATCTTTGAAACCTAAAAACCTTAATTTAATTAGAAAATCTCAGAGAGGATCAGCAAGCATTAGAAATTTGAGAGCCTTAAAATGTATGCCTCTCAGAGCATAGAAAAAAGGTGTTGAATTATGAGGTTCTGTCTCTATTTATATAGGCCAGAAGACTCTAAAAAATAGGCACGGATGATTAGGATTTGAATCCGAACGCATCCTTTTGCGAAAAGATCGAAAAGGGTGTGCCTTATCATCACCCAAAGGTTGTTGGGCCAAAGCCCATCACATGAAAATTCAGCACTTTTAGAGTGCCATTCGGCCCTCTAAAAGTGTTGAATTGGCTCTTGGAGGCCGAATGCGCTTTCGTGTTCAGGTGCCATTTGGTCTCTCCTTCTAGGGTTTTTTGGCCGGTTCTTGTACCTAAACGTGTTTTTAACCTCCATTTATGATTTTTTTTTTATCTCTTTTCTGGATAATTCAAGCTTTTTTAAGAACAATTATCTTGTGGATAAATCCCTGAAAATAAATCTTGATAAAGTTTAGATTATTCCCAATTTTGTTGTTATACAATTATCCCTTTTATTCATATGCATGTATCCCTATTTTAAACACTAATTATCAACCAATCACAAAATTATCTACTTAATTTTAATTGCTTAACCAATCAAAATTAATTTAAATTAATCATGTGCGGTCGACCTTACCTAGACACAATGCATATGGACCGTGCAAACTTGATCATGTGATATCTTTCAATCTGATGGTTCGATTCAGAAACCAGAAATAACGTTGTGATCGTTAGAATCCCAAGATCATTTTCTATGATATGCAATAAATGAATTAATGCATACAATGCAAGAACAAATTGATGCAAGTGATGAATGAACAAAATGGTGCATGTGATGCAAGAATGATTTTTTTTTTTTTTTTTTTTTGTACATAGATGGTCACTCCAGTCATCTTCCTTGATTAAATCATGGGTGCAAAATCGAGTGTCTACAAGGATTTGTGGGAGTAGATTTTTTATTCTATTAGCCAAGACTTTCGAGACTATCCTATATACCACATTACCCAAATTGATTGGCCTATACACTGAGATGAGTTGTGGGTTGTTCTTCTTTGGTATCAAAGCAATGTGTGTATAGTTCATCTTCTTCAAGTATTTGCCAGAGTGCAACACAGAGAGCATGGCAGAGGTAACAATGATAAAATTTTAATAAAAAATGAAAAAATAAATACTTGGCCCAACATAATCCTTAACCCCCTTAAACAAAAAATAAAAACTCAAATAAAAACAATAAAAATTAGTCCAAAAAACAACAAAAAAGTCCAACAACAACAAATGAACAAAATATTCAACAAAAATCCCTTTCAAAAACAAAAAACAAAAACTCCTAATTATTTAAATTTGTAACTTATTAAACTCATTTTATAAAAATAATTTATGATTTCATTTTTCCTAAAAAATGATATCAAGAGAGACATTATGGCCATGAGTTCTCCTTAGTGGAGCCAACAACTTTGCTTTTCTCAGCATTGCTATCATAGTAGCAATGGCGGTTCTAAGAAACTTTTTTAATGTGGTTATTAAGAAATTTAAATTATACAAAATTTAATAAAAAGATAGCTTCATATATTGACCCCAAAAAAAAAAAAAAAACATAAAATCTTACAATGTTAAATAAAAATTTTCATGGGCCTTTTCTTTTTGTTTGTAAAGACCTGATATATTGTTAAGAGAATCAAAGTTTAAGAATAAAATCTGGTTACAAACTTAGTTATAGCCTAAAACTACAACTTTCACTAAACAAATTAACATTACTATATATTTTGAAAATCTAACAATTGAATTGTATATTCTTTATATTCTTAAAACACATATTAAATTTCATGCAAATTGGATATTATTTAATATTCAATCCATAAACTTATTTTTTTATATATAATTTTAGACTACAAAAATTCAAAATTTAAACATTTAATTGATAACATAGATATTGATCTTTGATTTTCTTGAAATTTTGCAAGAATGGATAATATAAGAAAAAAATGTAATTTAATAGTGGATTTGTCAAAATTCATATCCAATAAAAAAAATTGAGTGGAGTTGTAATCTTAGTCTACAAGACTACAATCAAGTTTGTTTCCAAACTTTGTCCAAAGTTTAATTATGTTAGCTCTAAAAAATTTATGTGGTGACAAATTTTTTTTAAGGATAAAAAAATCATGAATTTTTTAAAATTTATATATAATAATTATTTTTTTCCAAGTCAAAATGGTTATGTGACCACCCTAGACACAATGTGAAGCAAAGGCTGTTTCTGCATATTAGCACTTCTCTCAATTCTCATTTTATCTCTTATTAATTTCTTTTTTCCTTTTCAATTTTTTAATAGAAGGAAATATATTTGTATGTTTTTATTTTTTTTATTGATATATTTAAATTTTCTTTTTATTAAATTTTTTATAATTTAAGTTGTAAAACTTTTATGTATTTGTCAATAACAGAATCTTCAATTAATATTTCATTTCCGTTTCTTTTATTTTATGTATAATCTTTTAATTTATGCTCGTGGCATTTGTGGTAAGAATACACACACACACACACACATTCACACGTGCGCTGCTCTACAGATGAAAATGTCAAACCTGCCGTGTGAACTCATTGTAGACATATTGTCGCGATTGCCTATCAAGTCTCTTTGCCGATTCAAGTGAATCTCCAAGCCATGGCGCACTCTCATCTCTCATCCCGATTTCGTCAAAACCCACCTCCATCGCGCCCAATTCAAGAGACTCATCTTAGCCACCCGCAATTCCCTCTACTCCATTGACCACGAAACCTCTTTCGAAAACGACGTTGTCTTCGTTGCTCTCAATTATTTCCCTCTCGACCTACGCCACTAACACTTGATTGCAATTATCAGTTCTTGCAACGGCCTCCTTTGCGTTCAGTCTCAACCCGCCGCCTGCTTCGTTTCCAACCCAGCTACCCACGAGACTGCCCGAATACCTGATGCCCTGACTCCTTACGGGTTCGATCACGCTATTTTGGGATATGGGTTCGGTTACGCTCCCTCTATCGACGATGACAAGCTCGTCAAGGCCATGAACGCACCTCCCGTGGCTGTGTTTTCGCTCAAAACCAACGCGTGGAAATTGGTCGAGGGCTTTCACTACGAGGAGTCGACTGAGGTATGGTAGGTCCACACCTCCAATGTGGGACTCATCTCAACGGCGCTCTCCACTGGGTATTCAAGCTTTGCGGCAGAGGTGAGTGCGTCATCGCCACCTTTGATTTAGAATCCGATATGTTTCGAGAAATGCCGGTACCGGCAATTTCTGTGTCGGGTTTCAACACTGGGTTTTTGGATGGGTGCCTTTGTTTGATGGATAGTGCCTTTGGTCGAAGGCGTCGAGATGTTTGGGTCATGAAGGAGTACGGTGTGGGAAAGTCGTGGACTAATGGCCTGTTTGGAAGTTTAGAGAGAGAAAGGAAAGGGGAGGGGAGTAGAAGGGAGGAGTATAGTGGAGAGGAGAGTAGAGGGGAATGATTCCCCTCTACCTTGTTTTGATGTTTTTAAAATTAGCAAGGGGGAAGGGAGTAATTAGCCCTTCCTCTTGTTTGAATGTTTTAAAAATTAGGATGGAGAGGAGAATAAATGATTTAAATAGACAAATTTACCCTTATTTGAAAATGGACTTGCCACATAAAAAAAAAAAAAGACTTGCAACATTAGTTTATTATTAATTTATCAGTTTTGTAAAGTCTTGAACTTGATTATCATTGTTCAAATCTTGGAATATGTTAGTGAATTTTTTTTTTTTGGTGAAACATAAATAACATTTTAAAAAATAAAACAAAATACCTATGGAATTTTTTTTTTTTTTTTTTTGGTTGAGAAAATACCCCTGGAAAGTTCAAAACTCAGTATCCTTCTCCGCCGGGTCAACTCGTCCGATTGGCGATGTCCACGGCGATTTGGAGAAGTTGAAGCAAGCATTATAGCTTGCTGAGTTGATAAACGACTCCGGCAACTGGACCGGTGGGTCAACGACCGTGGTTCAGGTCGGTGATGTCCTCGAGCGTGGCGGCGATTAATCTGAATCGCGCCGGCTTTCGCAATTTTGAGCCGGTTTTCCGGCTTGTTCTTCGCGATGAGTCTGATCTCCATGGCCGCTTGCTTTTGCTCCTCAATTGAACATGATTGGATGTCAAAGACGAGTTGTTGGATCAACTCGTCCGAGTTCTTCAATGCGCAGGCCATGACAAGCTGCCAGCTCTGCGAAGAAGTTGTCGGAAACTCGCCGGATCTATCGCTTGTTACATTCCCTGAAACAGTGAAGCTTTCAATCAAAGCAAACAAAAACAGTGAATCTCTGGTCTTTTTTTCTCATTCAACTTAAATTTTCTCAGGAAACAAACAAAGAATAATCTATGTGTAATTTTGTTAATTTAGAAAGGGTAAATTAGGGAATTTACTTGGACAATAATTTATCTACTCTACTCTCCTTCCAAATCTCTCCAATTTTGGGGAATTAAAAATGAGAGGTTAGAGGGAGTTGAAACCTCTTCAAACCCCTCCCCCTCCTTTCTTAAAAACTTCCAAACAAGGTAATTAAATTACTCTCCCTCCCTCTACTCTACTCTCCCTCTTTTTTTAAACATCCAAACAGGCCATAAGATTTTTGTCGTGGATCTGTGTTATATGGTGAAGCCATTGCGTTTGTGGAAAAAATCCAAGATTTTGATGGCAATCAATTGGTTGGAAAACGAGCTGGTTCTGTGTAATCCAAAAGATGGGACGTGCAAGACTTTTGAGTTTGACATTACGTTTAGGTTTTATGCAGATACAGATGTGGACAGCCTTGTCTCGCCCAAATTTTCTGCAATAGTTTGAAGTTGGTCTATGTTTGTTTTATTGTGTTTTCTGATTTTGAATGTTATTAAGTATTTCTGCTGATTCTTAGAGTTCTTTAGCTTGCTTCTTGTGATTTGGGGGTGTTGGTGACATGTGGTTACTTCTTACATTGTAATTGTACTAATTCCACGTTCTCATTATATTTCAATAGACTTTCAAAACTTTTGGGTTCAAATACTAGAAGAAATGTGTTGTAGACCATGTATATCGTTTTTTTTTTTTTTTTTTTTTTTTTTTTTTTTTTTTTTTTTTAATTCTGTATATTTACAAATACTTAGGAGTTCAATTAGGACCCCAGCAGCTCAAATGCATATCTTTTCTTAGCGATTCCTTGGACATTTTCGTATTATCACATTTTAGAAATAGCAGAAGAAGATGGAGCAGAGAGCCTCTTGGCCTGAGAATATGATCTGAAACTCTTCTTGGGATGTTGTTACAGTGACCTTAGTGTATTGCTCCACCTGCAAATCCCTGGGTTTTTCATTGCCTCCACTGCTCCAAGGCTTGCTGCCACTGTCCAATCTCTGCTTGTTGAACTCATATTTCTTCCCGACTTTGAATTAGAAACTAATTGCATAAATTTGAAATGAGAAATTAGAACTTAGAAGCTTGAAAGAGAATAGCTTTGAAGGTGTTGAATTGTCAAATAGCTCTTTCTTATGTAATGAGGGAGATATGGCAATGTGTGGAAAGAGGTATGACTTATGAGGACGGAGGTAAAGTCTACTCTCACAAGCCTCTAGAACATGCCTAATCAAATCTATAGCTGCAGGTGTATACCTCATGTCCTCCCTGGGGTATCCAGAAACAGTTTGTTCAAAGATAGATGCACTCCTTAGAGAATTTTGGTGGGGAAAAAGGGACAGCAACAGGACAATATATTATATATCTAAAGGCATGGGATACCATTTGCCAAACAAGAAGTACAGGTGAACTTGGCCTTCAAAGAACGAAAGATGTAAACAAAGCCTTTCTCACTTAATTAGGATGGAGTGTTCTTGTACAAGAAGAAAAAACTTAGGGTGAAATTTCTCATTGCGAAATACTTGCAGGGTAAATCTATATGTAAAGCAATATATGGAACTCAGCTTCTTGGGTATGGAGATCGATTTTGAATACTAAAGAGCTACTTCTCAATGGATTTTGCCATGTAAACAAAGCCTTGCATGTGATGTAACTTGGATGAACACGAACAATTTGATGGAATCGCATAAAATGCTTGACCGTATAAAAATTGTGGACCAAAATTAATTGGGTTTACAGGAACCCCCAAGAAGCATGGGAATACATAGCCGAAGAAAGTAAGCATATTTACTGCTGGAATCCCCATCCTCACTTGTATGTGAAGTTGAATTTGATGCAGCAATTGAAAAGACAAGGCCAGCCTAGCTGTGGTGGGTAGAGACCGCACTGAATTATTAGAATGCACTGTTCCATTGATAGCTGAAGCAAGAGCAGCACCTTTGCCAGCAAGGAAAGCAAAATCAAAATAAATAGTTTTTCAATCAAATTCATTATCGAAATTCAGAGTTCATTACCTGAAATGCAACTTTGCCAAGAGAAAGAGAGTGACTATTTCTATAGTTAAAAAAAAAAATAATAATAATAAAAATAAAGCCACAAGAAAAGGCACACTTTTCTCTCCCTCTTAATTCTTGAATAAATCAAACTTTTTTTTTGCATGTTGCTCACCTTGGTGTTCATTATTTGATAAAATCTTATTTAAGATTGACTATGTTATAAGAAAGCTTAAGTAAATTCGTCATATTATCAATTTAAAAGTGTTAGGGGATTTATTTTTTGTTCATGTTGCTTGGTGTTCATTATTTGACAAAATCTTATTTAAAATTGACTATGTTATAAGAAAGATTAAGTAAAGTAGTTATATTATAAATTGAAAAGTGTTAGGAGAATTTAAATTCAAAACTTAATAACATCTGAGGTTGCGAGGTCTTCAGTCCGCTCAGGGATACCTCTCAATTATGAAGCTGTTCACTGGATATTCAAGCTTTGTGGTGGAGGTGAGTTCGTCATTGGTGCTTTAGATTTAGAAACTGACACATTTAGGGACAACATGCCCGTTCCTGAAACCACCTTTGTTCGATGGATCTTGTGGAGGGTACAAGGCGTAGACCTTTTGGGTAATGGAGTACGGAGTGGGAGAGTAGTGGATTAAGATTTTAGTCGAAGATCCATATTATGTTATGTGGTCAGGCTGGTGTGTTTTTGACTATGTGGCAGAATTCCAAGATTTTGATGGAAACAAATTGGAAGGAGCTGGTTCTGTGTAATCCTAAGGATGGGACGTGCAAGAATTTTGAGGTGGATGGCATTCAGGAGATGTTTTATGCAGATACAAATGTGTAGAAAGCCTTGTCTCGCCTAATTTTCAGCAATAGTTGAAGGTTGTCTTTGTTGTTTTCTTGTGTTTACTGATTGTGATCTACTACTTTTAATGCAATCGAATGTAATTAGGAATTTCTGCTTTCGCTTTCTTAGTTTTTTAGCTTGCTTGTTGAGATTAGGGTGTTGGTATTTACTTCTTGCATTGTAGTTGTACTAATGCCACATTCTCCTTAGTCTTTGCACTTTCTGGCAGAATTGACCTCAGTTCGAAAAACTGTCCAAGATCATTTCGATAGATTTCCAAAACTTCTGAGTTCTAATACTACTTTTAGTAGAACACTATTGCAATATTTGGGTTTTTTGAGTAAAATTCCTGTAACTTCGTGGACATAGGCAAATTGCCGAATTATGTAAATACTGTCTTGTGTGTGATTATTTTATTTTATTTTTTTGCGTATATTTTTTCTATATTTTTGCATCTTGCAGATTTGAGAATTTTGTACATATGGAGAAGATATAAGTTGAAGGCCATGTATATCATTTTAAAAAAAATTGCAGTATATTTACAAACAATATTAGAAGCGCCTCAATTAGGACCCCAGCAGCTCAAATACATTACTTTTCTCAGTGACTCCTCTGACTCTTTCGTATTATCACATTTATACTTCTTAGATATAGCAGAAGAAGACGGAGTAGAGAGCTTCTTGGCCTGAGAATATGATCCCACACTGTTCTTGGCATGCTGTTGCAGTGACATTAGTGCATTGCCCCACCTGCAAATCCCTTGGTCTTTCATTGCCTCCACTGTCCAAGCTCTGCTTGTTGAACTCATATTTCTTCCTGACTTTGAATTGGAAACTAAGTGAACAAATTGGAAATGGGAAGTTAGAACTTTTTTTTTTTTTTTTAATAGGGAAAGAGGGGATATTTAGCTTTGATGGTGTTGAAGTGTCGAAGAGATCTTTCTTATATAATGAGAGAGATGGAGATATGCGGAAAGAGATGTGGTGCAAGACTAAAGGCAAAACCAACAGCAGTTTGGAAGGGACCCCTGGTTTTCTAATATCAAAACCATTAATTACCTTGGCAGCTGAATTGCTATGCCTTTGAACCTAGCCACAGAGAGAGAGTGAAAGATAGAGACTAGCCAAGAAACAAACAAGCCAACTTGGAGAATTTGTGGTTTTATAAGATAAGAAAAGAAAGGAAAAAAAAATTGAAAGCACAAGTGGGATGTGACTAGATGATGAGCACAAGCAGAATTTGGTTATATGCAGAAGCACAAAACTGAAGATGCTACATGTCAGAAGCTAGTAGTGCCAAGGGAATAAAACTGACTATTGAGGATGTATCAAACGGATTCAATCTTGTACAAACACATGTGGAGGAGTTAATGGATTTTATCCTGACCAAAAAATGCTCAATGTTTTGTTAGGAAAAATTGATAAAGCAAAGAATAAGCAGTATAAAGTATAAAATCGAGGTTTAGTTTAATTTGTGATATTGTTTTTTTTTTTTTTTTTTTGATAATTTGATGGTTATAAAAATAGAAGAGTGGGTATTCAAACCATTTTTCTCCCTATAAAGAAAAAAAGACAATGCAACATTGCTAATTTCATAATAGAAACAAGTTGTACCAAATTATATATTCTCTCTCTAAATCTATATATATCTACGCTCATATTAAGTCACATCAACAACCATGTTATTTTTCTCTTTTTATTAGTCTTTTAACGATTCCACAACTTTCACTTCAGCTTCCATAACCCCCCTTAACTCTCTCTCTCTCTCTCCATTATTTTCAACTTCCCATGTATGCTCTTTATTGCCTCAGACTCTTCCTCACCTCCTTTCTTGCCTTTTCCTCTACTCATTGAACCCAACCATTTTATACCTACTCAATTGCCACCACCACCTTTATAAAAGCAAAGAAATAAAATCAAAGAAATATTATATAAACCATTAGACGTCTGGTCTCTCTTAACTAGAAGATGAATGGTTTTGGATTTAGCTCCTTACAAAAAAAAAAAAAAAAAAAAAACTCATTTTTTTACAACAAATTGTTGCCAAGGCAAAATGGTTTGATCTTTGTTTCAATACTAAAGGTAATCCCAATATTTGCAATTCTATGTGTTTAATAAAATGACTATAAGAAGAATTAAAAAAAAAAATCAAAGATGGTCATGTTTGTGTAGAAGAACAAATAGGAAAAATGAATGTTGAAGATACTATTATGTTAGTAAACTTCGTTCATAAATAGGTTTTCAACACAATGAAAAATTCCTAATTTTGATAGTAAAAAGAATATTGTGCAACAATAATTTGGTACATTATCCTCTTCTCCATTAACATGTTCTAGCAGTTGAATATTTTTTTTTTCCCCTTAACCACCTGGATTTCAAAAGTTGAAATAAAGAACAAAGATTTGCATAACATATACTTCATATTGGGATGCATCATACCAAAAAATTATAAGACGCATACAATAGTTTTGATAGATTATCCTCTTCTCCATTAACAGGTTCTAGTAGTTGTAGATTTTTTCCCCCTTTACAAACTGGATTTCAAATTTTGAAATAAAGAAAACAAAGATTTGCATAATGTATACTTCATATTGGGATGCATCGCACCAAAAAATGATAAGACATATAATATACTTATATAAAAAATAATCTTTATTTTCATTATCCACATCATCTTTTCCAAAATAGAATAAACTATCTAAAAATTTGCTGACACTAATAATAATAATAATAATAATCAAAGTCCTATCTAAAATGGTTCATTGAATATAGAAGTGATTAAACACTATAATAATGACTCTTTGTTTGCTTAGATAATATAAACATATGAGTATATGAGTATGTTATATATTGTTTTAATTACTTTAAATTACAATAAATTGTCTCCTCCTCAACTATATTAGAAAAAAATTTAGGCTTTAATTATTTTTTTTATTACTTAATATCAATAAGTCACAATAATCATTCAAATAATAGTTACATTCTTACTCATATATATATGAAAAAATCAACAGACCATAACATGGAGTCCAAAAGTGTGATGCCCCAATTTAATTGATTGTGTGATGTGTGTGGGTGTGTGATGAGTCTCACATCGGGTATTTACTAGGTAGATTTGGACTTTATTAACAACTACAAGGAGCCTCAATTGTGACTAGTCCTTTTGAGGTATAGTGCAGATGTAGCTAGCGTTTTTCCTTGGGTCGTTACAAAAATAATGAGAGTAATATTCAACCGTACAAAAATTTACACAAATATTTGTCTTCTTTTTAATTTTCTACTTCTTTCTTTATTCTTGTTCTTATTGTGTCAATTTAAATTCATTGTTTTTGTAAAACCATGTTTACTCTACACTATTTAATTATGAAGTTTCTTGGGTATGTCATATATTTGATGTTTGATTTAAATGATTTCTTGACAAAATTTTGTTTGAATAATTTCATAAGTTATGTTATATATATATATATATATATTTGGTTATTTGTTTTTGCAATTGTGGTTTCTTATGTGGTAGGAATTTCCTTTTGGCTATTCACAAAATGATTCTTAACAAATTTTTCTTATAAATTTTTACTTTAAAATAAGTACCATAAAATGATTACTAATGATATTCTCATGCAACGCATGGTTCTGCGGTAAGCAATGATATAAAATTAATTATTATTATTATTTTTTTGATAGTGATATAAAATTAAATTCTATTTGAAGGTAGAATGTATGGTGTACAGTCTATATTATGGAGTGAATGAATAATGCAATAATTCAGAAGCCGTAAATCGTTTAAATATAGAGGACATGCCAATTAACCTAGTTATAGTACAATATCAATATAATCTATATCTATATCTATATCTATATCTATATCTATATCTATATAATAACTAATAGTCGAAACATTTGAGTTTTTGTTGACCACTCTTCATTGCGCCACGTGGTAACATAAATTAATGCCACATTTACATTTAAAAACACTAAAACGTTGTGCCTTTTCATTTGAAGGAATAAGATGAACATTTTAGTGATAGTTTCACTTTTCAGTACCGACGTGTTTAGTGGTCTGTAGTAAATTAGAAACACAATATTTTGTCTCTTGGGAAGTAGTTACAAAATAGCAACATTCCAGATAAATTTTATAACATATAAAAATCATTCATATCCCTTCATTATTTTAAACATACACAAACTCTCTCTCTCTCTCTCTCTCTCTCTCTCTCTCAAACTCAAATCTAGCATTATAACCTTTCACGTTCCCTACTTTATTCCCTCCTCTGCATCCTCAATGTTTCCACCACCACCTTTTTCCATATCCATTTCCAATCATGGTGTTTTAAACTTACTGGTATTGGTCATGTTCTCTCTATTCGGCAAGCTGCAGAAACAGAAGTTGGAACTTTTTCACTTAGTGGGAGACAATATAGTGTGTTGAATTTTTCTCCTCTTACTCTGCTTTGCATTTTTGTTTAATCATTTTATTTTATTTTTTGGGTATGGGTTCGCATTAGAGAGTTTGAATGTTAAAGATGATTACAATTACTCTGTATTGATGCTGATGTTAAGTTTGTCTCATAATTTCAATATTAGTTAGGTTTCAGCAATTCCATCTTGAGTTGACCTGAAGCAAATGCGGGTATGTGTCATGTAGGTAAAGCATCGCATGGGTTTTTGAAGAGAAATTTGTGATATTAAGATGAATGGTGCAATCTGTCATCAATTCACAGGTAAAGCCACTTAACAAAATTTTAAACTTTGTACAAAAAATTGTAGTCCCACATTTAAAACAACTTCTATTGTTATTAAAAAAAAAAAAAAATTCACCATTTTTCCTAATTAACATATTGACCTCATTAAAAATTTATCTATTAAAAATAGAGGTTAGTAACTCTTATATCATTTTTTTTCCCTAAGAGGAATGAAAGCTATAATTGAATTGTTAGTGCTTTAAAATAGTGTTGTTCATCTTTATGAAATCAGATCTCATATGATTAATAAAATATATGTTTCATTCTCTTTGTTCTACGTTGTTTTAGATTTTATTTCATTTTAATTTCAATTCTGTCATAGGAGACTCTTAATTGACATGCAACATATTGTATATTATTAATATCATCTCCTTTTTGCTGAATTATTAATATCATCTCCTATTTATAAGCATTTTATGCATTTGTTACGGATTAAGAGCAATTTTAGAGAAATTCCACAAGTTTCTTGTACTTTTAAGAAGGATAAAAGAGACGAAGTTGAGAAGAAGTTACCAAATGAAGAAATTATTAAGTATTATTGTTGCTACCGTTAGTGTAGCTTGATTTCTAAACCTTTTCATTATTTAACCAAAAAAAAAAAAAAGATTTACAAATAGCAATTTTGCAGAAGACTCATAGTTTTCTTGTATTTCTAAGAAAGATGAAAGAGAAGAAGTTGAGAATAAGTTACCAAATGAATATCAACCACTATGTATACCTAAAGGATTATAACCCTTCAATAGGCACATTTTTATTCAATATACACATTTTCGACCGATAGAAATATTTTCATTCAATAGGCATCTTTTCATTCAGCCTTTTCATTCAATGGGCACCTTTTCATTCAATAGGCATCTTATCATTCAATAGGCACCTTTAATATATATCCAATATGAAGGTTTATGACCTTTCAATAGGTATTTTTTGGTATATCCAATTTGAATGGTAATGACCTTTCAATAAGCACCTTTTGGTATATACATTACAACTTATCTTGTATATACCTATATATACAACACAAACTAAATTAGAGGCACGACATTATGTCTGTTATTCTTTTCCACAAAAAACTAATAAATAAAACAACATTGCTTCCCCTCCCCCCCTTGAAAATCATCCAACAGCTATTCCCGTGAATCGCACGGGTTAGCGACTATTTCTGTAATAATAGTATAAATACAATACATAATTTAAAAAAAAGTATAATACATCATAAAAAATGTGAAGATGTCTGCGAGTTGAACATGGATGCAACAAGTTATATATAGTTGAAAGGAGGTTTGAAGAAGATGAAAACAAACAAGGTGATGATCAATCTTGATATGCTTGATCCGTTTGTGGATGACTCAATGAAACACATTCACAAATAAAAGGTGACAATTCTCATGAAATGCCTATCTGCGTGTCATTGTGAAACCCATTCACTGCTCTACAGAAATCCTCTCTACATTTCCTGTTTTTACCTTTTTTTCTCAGTAGAAAGGGAAATTGCAAACTTTTTAAAGACATGAAATCTTCTTGAAGTGGATATTATAAAAGAGTATTAAAACATACGATGAGCCGCTTATATTAATTCAAAATTGGCAATATATTTACAAGAAGTGTAGGGGATCAGTTAGGACCCCAACAACTCAGGTACATCACTTTTCTCAAAGACTCTTCAGATTGCTTCAGCTTGTCGTTTGTCACTTTACTAGATATAGCCGAAGAAGACTGAGCTGAGAGTTTCATGGCTTCATAGTATGATCTGATATTGTTCTTGGCATTCTGTTGAGGTGACCTTAGAGGATGGTTCCACCGGCAAATTCCTTGGTCTTTCAATGCCTCCACTGCACCAATGCTTGCGGCCACTACCCAAGAAGCTCTGCTTGATGCACACATAGTTCTTTCTTACTTTAAGTTGGAACTAAAACAAATGGGAATTGGGAAGTTGGATTTGACAGATGTAAAAGAGATTTTGGGCTTTCATGGGGTCCGATATTAGGAAGGGGTCCTATATATAAAGTGTGAAGATAGTGGCAAATAGCAAGTGACAAAGAAATGGAATGCAAAACTAGAGGCCATTTTGCTAACAGTTTGGCAGAAAACCCTTGTGTTCGGATTGCAAAACCATTTACATTTGTTTAACCCATACGAGGACATTCAGAAGAGACAGAACCAATAAGAAACCAAATTATAGACGTGTGAGCGTGACTAAATGGATAAAGAAAAGATAGGTGGGGTTGATAGCATTTGTTTTATGCTTATCCCCAGTGGGTCTAATAGTATGCACACCAAAAAAAATCATATCTTATCTCATTTCTTTGAGTCGTGGTGGGTCCAAAGTAAGGAGAGTGGCAAATTTACTCAAGGGTGTGACAATTATTGGGACGAATCTAATTTTTTTCCATTCCAATCCGACTCGATACAGTGAATTGGTCTTTCATGAGTTGGTCCTTTTTGTAAAAAAAAAAAAAAAAAAAAAAAAAAAAAAAAAAAAACTCGCGTTAGTTTGAGTTCTAGTTGACAAATTTTCAACCTATGTGCCCCAACCCATGTTATTAATAGTTTGAAAATTATAAGTATTTTAAAAGTGTTAGCTTAATTTTTTAAGGATTTTTAAACCTACATTAAATTTGTTTGTTTGATTCATTTTGTTGTTTGAGATAAACTGCGTAAATTGCAACCATCTATGTAAACTATGTAAATTTGTAAACCTAGGTCTAAATACTTGAATGAAAGCTCAATTTATATTATGCTTGATAAAATTGCTCAAACCCAAGACCCTAACCAAGTCAATCATTACGGGTTGGTTTTTTTTTTTGAGATAAAGATAGAAATTTTATTTGATAAAATATGCAAAGAGTACATAAGAACCCTACAAATAAAACAAGGGAACCTTAACCTTGACCTTCGACCCTCTGCTAACAGCAAAACAATTATGCAGGACAATAAACTATTTCTGCATAGACCACACCATACCATCAGAACATTACATAGACAAACAGGGGTATTTAACCCTCTGCTAACAGCAGAACAATAATGCAGAATTATGCAGAAACAACTTCTGCAGAATTTAAAAAAAATACATAGAAACCTATAAAACAAGCGGAGGAGTCAGACAACTATTACAACATTACGGGACCTATACTGCAGAAGCAACAAATATGCAGAAAAACAAAACAGTTTCTGCAGAAACAAATAATTATGCAGAAAAATAACACTATGCAGAAACACATCAGATATGCAAAAACTATCAGATCACATTCAATTGCTTGATTGAGCAGCTACCAAATGTTGATACTCCTGCAAAAAACCAAGTGCTCCATCAAGAATGGTCTTGGGTTGAATTTGGATATGTTCAAAATAATATTTATTTCGAGCATTCCAAATTGCCCAAGCTGTCACCGTCCATCGTTCCAGCTCCTGTTTAGAAAGTTTGTCTATCAACCACCTTAAAAGCATGAATATATCTTGAGCATCATTTGAACATTTTTGAAGCTTTCCTCTGCAAAGGGCCCATACATTTTGCGCAAAAGGACATTCCCAAAGCAAGTGGGCAGAAAATTCACATCTTGGATCAATGTTAATCTTTCGGCGATACAGATTATCCTGAGTCAGCAAAACATTTGAACGTGCCCTCCATACAAACGTTCTTACTTTAGGCGGTACATTTAAGCTCCACAACTTCCTCCAAATTTTACGTTCTGCCATTAAACCAGAATGCTCAACTCGTTGCTGCTGCCCCATACGAAGTGCAACTTGATATGCTGTTTTAACAGAGAAGCTTTGAGACCTGTTTTCCTTCCAAACCAGTTTATCTCGTGAGGACAGCCTTGACAGTGGCAGCTGCAGAATTTCCATGCGTGTCTTATGAGCAAAAAGATCAAACACCTTGTCCCTATCCCATTGTCCAGTGGCATCATGAATCAAGTCCTTCACCAACCGATTAGGCTGAACTTCTCCCAAAAAAATTGGTTTATGTGTCAACCATTTATGAGTTGAAACATTAATATATCTTCCATCCCCAACCTGCCACTTTGAGCCTTCCTTAATTAGATCTCTAGCTGCTAGAATACTTCTCCACACATGTGAAGGATTTCTGCCAACCTATGCATCCATAAAGGAACAATTTGGAAAATATCTTGATTTATATACCCGATAGAATAGAGAATGAGTATTATGAATCAACCTCCAAGCCTATTTGGCTAAAATAGCCATATTAAAAGCTTGTATATCTCTAAATCCCATACCACCTCTGTCCTTTCTAGTACAAAGTTTTTTCCAATTGATCCAATGAATTTTCCAATTCAACCCACCAATATTTAGCCACTATAGAATTAATGGCATCACATAAAGCCCTTGGGATTTTAAAAATACCCATAGAATAGGTAGGAATGACTTGAGCTACTGTTTTGATTAGGATCTCTTGCCCCGCTTTAGAAATATAATTCTCCTTCCACCCCAACACTCTATTAGTAATTTTTTCTTGTAGATCTTTAAAAGTATTTACCTTTGATTTTCCCCCAACCATTGGCAAACCAAGATATTTTTCACAATCCTCCATAATTCTTCCACCCAACAAAGCTTGTATATCCTGTTTTACCTCCAATCTAGTGTTTTTGTTAAAAAAAGATAGAAGTCTTCTGTCTATTAATAGCTTGGCCTAATGCCATCTCATAGCACTCAAGCAAATGCATAAGATGATGACATTCTTCCATAGTAGCTCAGCAGAAAATAAAGCTATCATCCGCAAAAAGAATGTGAGAAATACATACCCCACTGCCTTCTCAATCAAAGATGAGAGTCCTTCTGCACATAAAAGGAACAAGTATAGGGATAGTGGATCTCCTTGCCTTATATCCCTAGAAGGGGTAACAAATCCCTTAGACTCTCCATTAACAATCACAAAATAAGTAGTAGTAGTCACTGTTTCCATTGCTAATTGCACCCATTGAGCATCAATACCCAATTTAAGCATAATATGTATCAAGAATTCCCATTCAATCGGATCATACACCTTTTTGATATCCAGTTTAATTGCCATCTGCCCTATCTTCCCTGTTCCTTTATTCCTCATCCTGTGTAATACTTCAA
The DNA here is from genome assembly GCA_023055345.1 of Quercus wislizeni. NCBI lineage: Eukaryota > Viridiplantae > Streptophyta > Magnoliopsida > Fagales > Fagaceae > Quercus > Quercus wislizeni. The sequence goes on along the minus strand of JALGQJ010000031.1, from coordinate 1,608,009 downwards.
ATGCTACAATAGTATTATCAATTTTATTAACCTGTTAGGAACAAAAGCACTTTGTGCGTCCGATATTACATTGGGCAAGATAAGTTTTAGCTGATTGGCTAAGACTTTTGAGACAATTCTAGATACAACATTGTCTAAACTGATAGGTTGATAGTCAAAGACATTTTTTGGATCATCCTTCTTGGGTATTAGAACAATATATGTGTAATTCATCTTATGGAGCATATGACCCGAATTCAAAACAAATAACACTACATCAGTTACATCATTGCCCACAATGTGCCAATATTTTTGGAAAAAGAATGAAGACATAAGATCTAGGCCGGGTGATTTGGATGGGTGCATGTGAAAAAGAGCCCACTTTACCTCATCACGTGTATATGGTTGAAGTAGTGTTTGGTTCATATCAGGAGTAACCACTCTATTAACTGAGTCCAAAACAAGATTCAGATTAGTCGGAGTAGTAGAAGTAAATAAATTTTTGAAGTATTTTTCAGCCACACTTGCAACCTCATCCTCGGTATTGCACCATCTGCCCTGGTCATCCAAAAAACCTGAAATGTGATTTTTTCTGCGTCTCTGGCTTGCTCTCCGATGAAAATACTTTGTGTTCTTATCACTTGTAGGTAACCAAATTGATCTAGATCTCCGCCTCCAAAATAATTCCTCTTGTAATAATAAAGCATTTATCTCATCCTTCACTTTTTGGATCAATTCAAGATTATCTACATTATTCATCAATGTAAGATTCTCATATGATTAAGGGAATAGGTCTAAACATGTAGATCAACTTCTTGCTTCCATAACATGGCTAAACCACCAGCTCTCCGAATACATAGGACTGCAAGCATCGATTGATACTGTAGTTTAGCTTGAATTCTTCTCATCTCATCTACTATTTGTTTTGTTTCCATGAGAAACAAAATTTTTTGAGCTTTTTCCCTCACCAAATGAGAGAGAACAGTGACTGCACGGAGGTTCCCAAGCCCCCGGCAGTTCTAGCTTAAGATATTCATTTTGCTCGGCGGAGCTGAATCTCAACCTCCACTGTTGTGCTTGTTGAAGAATCATTCCAAACCTTTGAACGTTTCTTGTCTTCGTTGGGTTCCAACCTTTTTCTATGCTTGTTCCCCACCCCACTGGTAGCATGCTTCGTTTCTGCCTTAGACGTAACCTTAGGATTTTTAATTTTTCTCCACTTATGTATTTGTGGCTTACCTTGTTGTTGTTTATCACGTGACAGGGAGTTTAAGTCCAACTCATCAAGGGCTTCAATAGCAGGAGGCATATTTTCATCCAAACTCTGGTACACTAATTAGGCTGTCTCCAATAATTTCGGGGTCCTTCTCTATCCCACTTTCACAATTTAAATCCATGATATCATGGTTTAAAAAACTATCATCCGATGGATTAGGAAATTGGGCTTCAATCTCGCACATACCCGTGAAAGCAGTTACCTGTTGCTCAATATTCTCTATAACTACAGCATGGTCATCAGTGTTATCTTGTGAGGTCCCTGGTTCTGAATTATGCGGTGGTTGCGGCGGCAGATTGGTATATCGGTTGCCATCATTCTCCTCCCTGTTTCTCCTTGGTCGGCTAGGTGGTCTGTTTCTATTATTATTAACATTCGGTTTACGTTAACTTGCACTCAGCCAATCACCATATGGACTATCTCTACCATCCCCTTTTCCTTCGTGCAAGCCCTTGATTCATGTCCTAAAAATCCACAATTGAAGCAGAGCCCCAAAAGGCGTTCATATTGAAAGGCAACCCATACTCGATCCACTTCTGGACTAATGACTGGTGCACCTCTCCGGATTGGTTTATCCAAAGGCATCTCAACCCGGATTCGGAGGAAACGGGCTTGGTCAGATGTTATGGCCTTGCAGTCATCAACAACAACAACTCGACCAATTCCACTACCGATATCTCTACCCGCCTCTTCATTTATAAAATCGAAAGGAAGTCCCCATACTTCCACCCATATAGGAATGTGTAAGAAATTAACAGAGAAAGTCGTCATCCCCTTTTCCCATCTTCAAGTCTTGACCAAATTTCCATACACCCCTTAAAAGATTTTTTGCCGCTCGAAGGGTGATGGGTTTTGCCGTGTTGAAACGACCAATGAGACTGAGAGAACATTCCTCAAGAATTTTCTCACGATGATCTGAACAGACAGTAATAGCCTCACCTTCTTCCTCCGTCAAATTAAACATTTGTAGACGTTCAATGAAATCCGAGTCCATGATGGACTTAGAAAAGACACCAGATTGTCAAGAACACTAAAGGGCGGTAACAAAGAAAAGAATAACTAGAGAAACAAAAGAACGAGATAAGAAGAGGGAATTCAAAGTGAAAAGATAAATAAGAAAATTAGAAGGAATTAACAATGGACAAGAGCAAGAAAACTAGGAGCAATTTACAGTGGAAAGATAACTAGCAAAAATTAACCGTGAATTAACAGTGGACATTACAAGTAAGAAATGACAGAATAAACAAAGTAAACAGTGCGGAACCCCAAACCTAACCATATGGAAGTGTCATCATGGTGGGGTAAAAGAAAACTACTAGGCAGTAGAGATAATCTCACCTTCAGTGAGAGGAAACGCTCCTAGCAAGAGGAGAGAAAATTTGGAAACTTTTTTTTGAGTTGGTTTTGAAACTATAATGGTTAGAGCTGGATTGAGGATTTTCCAACCCAGGGTGGCAAGGATGGGTTGAAAACTACTACAAACCCAACCAAACTTAACCCATACACAGCCCTAAGGTGGTGGAGCTGAAAACATTTTTCATAAAGACCAAGCTATATCTCCACCAAAAAGTAAAAAAATAAAATAAAATAAAAAATTCAAAGACTATTGATCATAATATATATATATATATATATATATATATATATATATATATAGTCAAATTTATAAACTATGAACTATCTTTTAAATTATATTAATCACAATAAATATTATGACCCAAGAGGGAACAGTCCCACCTCTTGGCTCATAATATCTTTTAACAATCCTTCCATAGCTTCACAAAATCCTCTTCAACGTTTCTTGCTTACACATTTCCCCCACGGTTACAGGCAAGGAAATTGCACTTCAAAGAAACATTTTGAACACGTACAAGAGATCTTCTAGAAACTGATATTCTAAATTTCTAAATAAAATTTATATGAATACTAAAAATACTCATACTGGTGTCCAAAATCAACCATGAGTAAAATGAAATTGGTAGGGATGAAAGAGAACAATTTGGGATGAACTAATTTATATTATCATTCAAAATTGGCAATATATTTACAAGAAGTGTAGGGGGGATCTAAGGACCCCAACAACTCAAGTACATGACTTTTCTCAAAGACTCTTCAGACTGCTTCAGCTTCTCATGATTCACTTTACTAGATATAGCCGAAGAAGACTGAACTGCAAGTTTCTTGGCCTGATAGTATGATCTGATATTGTTCTTGGCATGTTGTTGAAGTGACCTTAGAGGATAATTCCATCGGCAAATCCCTTGGTCTTTCAAGGCCTCCACCGCACCAATACTTGCTGCCACTATCAAAGAAGCTCTGTTTGTTGCACACATACTTTTCTTTCTTGCTTTAAATTGGAACTGAAACAAATTGGAATTGAGATGTTCGGAAGATGTAAAAGAGATTTTTGGTTGTGTTTTGTGGTGTCCTACGTGAGGATGGGCTCTTATATAACGTGTGAAGTGAGTGGGGAGATGAAATGGAGTGCAAAACTAAGGTTGTTACGCCAGCAGTTTGGGAGAAAGCCCTGGTATTTGGACTCCAAAACCATTTGCTTAGCTCAAACTGTCACTCAGAAGTGACAAAATAATAGAGAAGGAAGCAACTAAGACACAAGTGGGACTAATGGATAAAGAAATGATAGGTGGGGTTGCTATTATTTGTTTTATTATGAAGAAGGCTTAAAGGGGCTTGCTTTCAAGTTTTAACCTTATCCCACCAATTCGATAAATTTCGATCTAATCGAATCCAACCCACACTTGGGTTAATTTTTCATGGGTAGAGTTTTTTGAGATAAAAGATAGGAATTGTATTGATAAAACCAAACAGTATACAAACAAAAAGTATTACCCTGTTCCAACATAGATAGAACAGGGGATGGCAAAAACTATTACAAGGACACTAGACTCATCCGATGCTTGTGTACTAAAGCCCAGCCAATACGAGAGGTGTGCACGCTTAGTTAGTCCGAAAGAAAACTCAGGAATTCCTCTGCCATAACAAAAGCTTCTGGTATTCTTGCAGGTAACCGATAGCCCCTTTCAATTTGTTGTTGGGATGAGATTGGATCCTTTCAAAGTAAAACTTATTTCTGGCATTCAATATTGCCCAGGATGTCACTGCCCACTTTTCCAAGTCCGTTCTCGATAGTTTGTCATCCATAATTCGAAAGAGCTGGAAAAAATTACACAAATTATTTTGGCACTTTTGGATTCCACCCCTACATTGTGCACACATTTCGAGCCATTGGACACTCCCACAGCAGGTGTCCTACTGTCTCGGGTTGTTGACAGCAGATTTCGCACCGCGGGTCCACTTGTTCTCTTCGCCTATGTAAGTTTTCCCCGGTTGGCAGAATGTTGGAGCAAGCTCGCCAGAGGAACATTCTGACTTTTGGAGACACGTTTATCTTCCAGAGCTTCCTCCATAGTGGCTTCTCAGTGATTGCTGTGGAATGTTCGATAGTGTCAGCTCCTTCATCCTCATCACTACCTGATAGGCAGATTTCACCGAGAAAGATTGGGACCTATTCTCCTTCCAAATTAACACATCCCGAGTTGCTGTATTCTGTTGCAATGGAATTGACATAATTTCCATGCGTGTCCTGTGTGCAAAGAGATCAAATATCTTCTCCCTATCCCACTGCATCGTGTTGCTTTCCATTAAGTCCTTCACCATTAACCCAGGTTGCTGTTCCCCCAAGAAAATCGGTTTGTGGGAGAGCCATTTATGTGTGATTACACCAATTGACCGGCCATCACCTACTTTCCACTTGGATCCTTCAATAATAATATCCCTAGCTGCCAATAAGCTCCTCCAAACATAGGAAAGATTGTTACCCAATTCAGCATCCATAAAAGAGTAGTTAGGAAAATACCTTGATTTATACACCCTAAAGAACAGTGAATGCGTGTTGTGAATAAGTCTCCAAGCTTGCTTAGCCAACAATTCTAGGTTAAAGGCTTGAACATCCCTGAAACCCATCCTACATTTTCCTTTCAGGTTGCACAATTTCTTCCAATTGATCCAATGTATTTTCTTCTTGTCATCTGTTTGGCCCCACCAATATTTAGCCAATGTGGAGTTTATTGTGTCACATAAGGCTTTTGAGGTTTTAAAAATTGCCACGGTGTAGATAGGTATTGCTTGGGCAACCGTTTTAATATGTATCTCCCTTCCTGCTTTAGAGATAAGTATTTCCTTCTAGCCCATCACTCTCTTTGTTATCCTCTCTTGTAGGCCTTTAAATGTATTAACCTTTGGTTTTCCCCCAACCATAGGCAGGCCAAGATAAGTTTCATAGTCCTCCATAACTCTAGCCCTAAATAGTGCATGTATGTCCTCTTTAACTGATTGCCCTGTGTTCCAGATAAAAAAGATGGATGTTTTTTTTCTATTGATTGCTTGCCTTAAAGCCGCCTCATATCTTCCAAGGATTTCTAAAAGTTGCTACCCTTTGTTCACCATGGCTTGGCAGAAGGTAAAACTATCATCTGCAAATAATAGATGAGAGATACAAACTCCATTTGTACATGATAGGATGCCATGCAAATTCTGTCTCTCCATTGCCTTTCTGATAGGAGAAGAGAGGCCTTTCGCACACAACAAGAAGAGATATGGGGAGAGGGGATCACTTTGTTTTGTCCCACGGGAAGGACAGATATAACCTTGTGGTTCCCCATTTATGAGCACTGAGTATATTGCAATATGAACAATTTCCATGGCTAAGTGAATCCATCTACCATCAAACCCCAACTTAAGCATGAATTTCCAAAAAAATCTCATTCCACTCGGTCGTATGCCTTTCTGATGTCCAATTTAATTGTCATTTGCCCTTTCTTTCCTGTTCTTTTATTCTGCATCCTATGCAACACCTCAAAAGCTACAATGGTATTGTCAATAATCAAATGATTAGAAACAAAAGCACTTTGTGAATTTGATATTACACATGGCAGAATGAGTTTCAATTGATTAGCTAAAACTTTAGGCACAATTCTAGATACAACATTCCCTAGACTAATGGGTCGATAGTCAGAGACAAATTTAGGTTCATTTATTTTTGGTGTAAGGACAATGTGAGTATAGTTCATCTTATGCAAGAGATGACTAGAATGCAACACGGATAAAACAACACTAGTAACATCACTTCCTATTATGTGCCAGTATTTTTGGAAAAAGAAAGGGGACATACCTTCAAGTCCAGGAGGTTTGGAAGGGCGCATATTGAACAATGCCCTTTTAACCTCCTCTGGGGTGTATGGTTGGAGAAGTGTGTGGTTCATAGCTAGGGTTACCACCTTGTCCACCGATTCCAGCACTGATTCCATATTTGTTGGATGTGACATGGTGAACAAATTCTGGAAGTAGGATTCGGCCACCCTAGCAATGTCAAGTTTAGATGTACACCACTTCCCATTCTCCTCCAAGAAACCATTGTTATGATTCTTTCGTCACCATTGGCTTGCTCTTTGCTAGAAATATTTAACGTTTTTATCCCCTACAAGGAGCCAAATAGAACTAGACCTTTGTCTCCAAAATAATTCATCCTAGAATAATAATGAATTTATTTCATCCCTCACCTTTTGTATCTCCTCCAAATTTTCGACCCTATTCATTGAAGTCAGAGCTTCCAATGCTTGATACTTCTCTTCAATTTTCATCTTTGAGTTGCCCAAAGTTTTGCTCCACCCCACCAAGACCGTACGGCACCTCTTTATTTTCTCAAATAGCTAGTGCATAAGGCTACCTGTGGGAGCCACATCATTCAATGCCTCACATATGACATTTTCACAAGCTGGATGTGATGCCCATTTCTCCTCAAATCGCTTTGGCTTCCTTTATGTCTACCAACCTGTGAATCTACCTGAGTGGTAAGTAGGATTGGATCATGATCAGATTATGCAGCTTGAAGATGGTGTACCTTTCTGTGAGGAAACATGTCACGCCATTCAATAGTTGCACATGCCTGATCCAACCTCTCCTAAACAAACTCATTCCCTGGTTTGCCATTCCTCCAAGTGAAAATATTTCCAGTGAATCCAAGACTGATTAACCTGTAATGTTATAGTGCACTTCAAAAGTCCTCCATAAGACGTAGTGGTTGTGGGTGTCACCCTAATTTTTCCTTTGATGATAATATTTCATTGTAATCTCCCATACATAGCCAAGGCAGAGTGTCTCTAGAATGGAGATGCCTCAAATATTCCCAAGACTCATATTTGCAATGCTCCTCTGGTCTCCCATAAAAACCAATTAATCTCCATAGTGAAGCAGTATCTATCATTATCAGAGCATCAATGTGGTTTAGAGAATAGGTTTGGATATGTAGGTAGACATGTGCTTTCCATAATTTTGCTAGGCCATCCACTCTGCGAACACATGGAACTGCTAGCATGGAGTCGTAGTGTAACTTTGCTTGTATATTCCTTATCTCTTCCACAGTTTGTTTCGTCTCCATAAGAAACAAAACATTGAGAGCTTTTTCCCTCACGAAGTGAGAGAGAAGTGCTTGCACAGAGATTCTCAAGTCCTTGGCAATTCTAGTTTAGGACAATCATTGTGCTCAGTAGGGCTGGGTAAAGTTGAATTGGGATTAAATATTTTGAAGCTTGAGTTTAGGTTGGCAAGATTTATAACCTAAGTAATTGTCTCAACCAATACCATTAATAATTTAAAATTTATATACTTATTAATTTTTTTTTTGTTTACTTTAATTATTTTAGGGTTGTTTAAATTTGTAGTTTTGATTTACTTTGGTATTTTGAAATTAGTAGTTGACTGAAAACGCCCTCTTCTTTTTTATTAGGTCTAAGAAAATTGTTACAGCTAAAAATGAAACAACCTAACGCAATCATTACATGTTGTGTAGGTTTGTGGATTTACAAACTCAAAAAGTTCAGATTCTGTTGAAAAGTGCCATAAACCCAATCCCCATATGATCAATGCACACCCATAATGTAGGAGGGGATATGTTATGAGGCCACCCTTTGATTAAGGCTTATTTTGCTTTTTTTTGTAAGTAATTAAGGGAGGTCTTAGACATATAGATGCATCGCTTTTAAAAAACAAATTGATTCCATCAGTATAACTGAAATTTTTTAATCCTAATTAAAATAATGTTCAACCTTTCACTAGGAAATCAAATTAGTGAAAAGAATAACCCAGTATAAACTATAAAATCTAGAGGTCAAGTTTAATTTTGTGATGGTAAAAGGTTGCATCAAATCATCTCTATTCCTTGGGTCTATTTGAATTAACTATTTGTAAAAGCACATTTTTATATTTAAAAAATGATGCTAAAATTTGCATATTTTGGAAGAGTGATTTTTTAAATCACATATAGTGTTTGTTTAAACTCATGAAACTACAACAAAATGTATTTTTAGTGACGAAAATTAGTGAGGAAATATTTTTCGTCACTAAAAATACAGCTTTAGTGACGAAATATGAATTTCGTCACTAATAATGAAAAAAATTATAACATTTAATGACGAAAAATAAATTTCGTCACTATTGTGATCTGAAAAATGGGCGCCAATAGAGGGAAATTTTGGCGCGAATTTAATTAATCTATAGTGACGAAATATTTCGTCACTAAAAGTTGAAATTTTCAGTGACGAAATATTTCGTCACTGTAGGTATTACTATGGATAGTATTAGTGACGATAATCCTTTCGTCACTATAAGGAAGAATTAGTGACGAAAAATGTTCGTCACTAAAAATAATAATAGTTGTGCACTTATATGTTTTTAGTGACGAAATCATAATTCGTCACTAAAAGTATAATTTAGTGACGAAATATGAATTTCATCTCTAAAAATCTTCACAAAGCCCAGTCTTTAGTGACGAAACTGGAATTCATCACTAAAGACTTCAAAGCCCAATTTCAATACCTAGCACATGCACCAAAAGTTTTTAGAGTTTTTTTTTTCAACAGAGCCACAAACTCTCTTCAAAGCATATTTCGGTAAAAAAAAACTCTAAAGTTTTTAGAGTTTAAACAAATAAAATAAACAAATAAAATAACTAAATCACACAGCATTACTTAAAAAAAAAAACAAAACTCTTATAAAGTTCACTGTGACACTTTTTAGTGCTACAAAAACTAAAAAATTGCCATATTGAAAGTCAAAAACCGTAAGAACACACCTGCCATATTTCAGTAAAAAAAAAAAAAAAAAAACAGAGAGACAAACCGTTGCAATTAAGCTTAAGATCCACCGTCGCCGTTGAGCTCCCACCGTCACGATTAAGCTTAGCCGTCGCCGATGAAGCTCAAACCATCGCCGATGAAGCTCCGTTAAGAGCCAACCGTCGCCGATTAAGCTCAACGGCGACCCTTCGCATTCCTTCGAACCAGCAACCATTCAACTTCCCGATGACGCTTCGCATTCCTTTGAACCGGCGACCCTTCGCCTTCCTTCGAATCGGCGACCGTTCGCCTTCACAGCACTCTCTCCTTTCTCGGCGATTCGAAAGTAAGTTTCATTTTCCACATTCAATCTTTCATTGAGTAAAAGACTGATTGAGCATATTGAGTATTGTATTGTATTTGTATTGTATCTTGTGTGTATTGTATTTGTTTGCATATGAGCATTCTTTTGTCATTGTCTTATTATGTAGAGTTACAATCTTAGCAAATAATAGATGTGGTGGAAGGCATTTGGTTTTCACTGTGCTTTGCTACCAATTTTATTACAGGCATCTTTCGCATGTGAAAAATTTAATGTCATTTTTATTTAGCAAATGCAATGATTTTTATTTTTATAAATGTTATATGTTTTTCTGTCCTGTAAAACAAAGGCTTGAGTATATATGAATTTGGGGCCTCTTGGCGTTGAGGAACCATGTTTGTAGGATACCTAAAAACTTCAAAATTGTTTCAATGTACAACTGAAATGGTTTGAAATATGTATACTTTAGTGGGTAAAATTTTCATAACATTAGTAAGCATTATTTAGGTACCAAATGTCTCCAATCTTTGGTAAAGATCATACGGATTTCCTACATAAAATAAAAGACCAGCCATGAGGATTTGAGCGTGTAGTTGTTGAAGTCAAACTTCTAAGCTTGAATTTAAAAGATCTCCAATGGTAGAATTTTATAAACGAGCCCGTTTCTGGCTTTTAAGAATGAGAAAAGACTATTCTATGAAAACAAGAAAGGAATTAATGTATAGGACCACCTAAAATATGAAGTGGGCACTACAGCTATAAAAAAAATATAGTTATTATATAACCTATACAGATTAAAGGCTTTAATGGCTTTAATGGTCTTGTTACTGTGTGTTGACAATACAATAGTGCAGCCAAATAATAAATTGTGTGAGTTCATGTGCTCTGGCAAAAGGAAATTGGGCCACATATCATATATAATGTTGTTTGTTTGGCCAAAACTACTCAGACAAAACTCGATAAAACTGTATATGACCAGATGATTTATTGTATCATTTTCCTTTTTGCTTTATATGTAAGTGTTCTTTTTATTTTCAATTTCTTTTGTAAGTGATATTTCTCTTTATGGTATACCCATCAGGAACTAGTAGTAACTATTTTAGTAAATGGCCACAGTTTCTGGTTTAGTATACAGGTTTGCATGTTTTTGTAATTATTGTTGTTTATGCCATTCTTAATGTAGTAGTTATACTTGTATCAACTAATTGTCATAAACTAATTGTTGTTTATTTATAAATTGTTTCTTTAGATGAATTGTGTAAATGCGTGTGTGATGATATCTTCATATTGGGTTCATTTGACTAAAATTGCTTGCGAATGTGCCTGTGGCCGTGGATAACCTTATTTGTTTTGGAGCTGGTGGGTGAGGTGGTTTATTCAATTGTGTTCTTTTATTCAATTTCAATACTTGTAAGTATTATAGTTGTGATGTTGAAAATTTGTTTTGTGGTGGGTTGTTGTGTTGGAGCAAGCGGGTGGCTTGCATGGTGTTATAAGGTGGTTTAAATTCATATTGGGAGTGTTTTTAATTTCTTGCAAATGTGAATGAAACTTGTTGATTAGTAGCAATTGTGTTCTTTTATTCAATTTCAATACTTGTAAGTATTATAGTTGTGATATTGAAAATTTGTTTTGTGGTGGGTTATGTTGGAGCAAGCGGGTGGCTTGCATGGTGTTATAAGGTGGTTTAAATTCATATTGGGAGTGTTTTTAATTTCTTGCAAATATGAATGAAACTTGTTGATTAGTAGCAATTGTGTTCTTTTATTCAATTTCAATAATTGTAAGCATTATAGTTGTGATGTTTGTGATTGACTTTGTGGTGGGTTGTTGTGTTGGAGCAAGCGGGTGGCTTGCGTGATGTTATAAGGTCGTTTAAATGCATATTGGGAGTGTATGTTTGTGTGTGCAATGTATATTTGTTTAAGTATTAATATAGACTTGTGCATTCATGAATAGGATAGAACTTTATCTAAGTAGCTTATGGATTTAGATGTTAGAATACATTATGCATAAGTTGTCCTTATTTTACTAAAATAGCATTCATTTTGTAATTGTAGTCAAACATGGATAAAAGTTGGATGACAATGAGTAAGACACCCGATGGCAGATTAAGTCATCCATATATTGAAGGGGTCAATGCATTTATTAATTTTGCAAGAGTAGTTGTGGACGCGAGAGGTAATATTCCGTGCCCGTGTATTCATTGTGGGAATTACTATCGACAATCTCCTAATACTGTGCGTATTCATTTGCTTCATCGTGGGATTATGCAATCTTACATTAATTGGTATAATCATGGAGAACCTCATGTATTGAACGAGAATATTCATGATAATGAAATGTCGGATGGTGATCAGATAGATGGTATCGATGTCTTGGTAGGTGATCGAATTAGAGGGGAACCAAGAAATATAACCGAAGATGAGGAGGTGCGTCATTTTGACAAACTTGAGGAAGATGCAAAGCGTGAGTTGTATCCGGGTTGCACTGATTATAGTATCTTGAAGTTTGTTATTGAGATGTTGAATGTAAAAGTAATGACCAACTTGAGTAATAACGGACTTGATATGATGCTAGAATTGCTGACAAAGGTTTTACCAAAAGGTAACTTGGTTCCAAGGTCAACTTATGAAGCAAAGAAGATATTACGTGGCTTGGGCATGTCATACGAGCATATAGATGCATGCAAAAATGATTGTGCACTATTTTGGAAGGAAAATGAAAACTTTGATAAATGTCCGGTGTGTAAAGCGCCTAGGTACAAGGATACACGTGCCCAAGGTAAAATGATTCCTCATAAGGTATTGTGTTACTTCCCGTTGACACCAAGACTAAGGAGATTGTACATGTCGGGCCAAAGAGCTAAAGACATGAGATGGTATATAGACAAACATGTGGATGATGGAATAATGAGGCATCCAGCTGATAGTGAGGAGTGGAAGGAGTTTGATTTGCAATATCCTAATTTTGCCCTCGAACCTCGCAATGTAAGGCTGGGGTTGGCTACAGATGGATTTATCTAACATTTGAATGTTAATTAATTAGACAAATAATAATGATGGTCAAGTTCCTGAATTGGCAAAAATCTTCAAAGATGTCTATCATTCCATCTCTATCATGTTTGTAAAGCTATAACATATGTAGTATTAATGTTGTGATTGTTTGTTTCTTTCTCTCTTTCAAATGATAGGAAAATATTCTCAAAGTGCAAGCGAATCATTGTCAAGATCCTAATGCTATTCCCCTTACACAAGAGGAGATCTCAAATTTGGTGATTAAGAAGAAGTCTGGTATTGTAAAAGGACTTGGCATGAGACCTTCCTCTTCTCTAGTAACCACCGCCTCCTTTAATTCATCGGTGGAGTATATCCAACGGTTAGAAAATGAGATAATTGAGCTCAAAGAAGCAAGAGTTAGAGATCAAGAGGAGCGAGCTAAGGACCAAGATGCACGAACTAAACAAGATGAGGTCCAAAAGAATATTCTTAACTTTTTAAGGAGCAAGGGTTATGATGATGCTCTTACTTATAGGGGTGGTTCAACTTCAAGTTAAAACACTTTTTGGTTAGTACTTTATTTGCTTTCTACAATTTATACATTAGGAGTTGTGATTTTAATTTATTGGTGTGGTTACTCTTAATGCATTATTAGAAATATTTTTTATAACATAATTAATGTTTTTACTTTACGGTTTTAACGAATTATTGTTTTTATATTTGTGCAGATTTCTTATTGGTGGCTTTTAGGGGATTTACTTTTGGCATTACTTGAAGACATATGAAAACATCTTCCGTTAGTTCTAAAATAGGGTTTAGGTAGAGTTATTGTATGTATTGCAAACAATTACTGTATGGAAGAAGTTTGAATTAGATACTTATTTTATTTTTTACTTGTGGAATGTATGGATCTTTTTTTATAAATGTGTTGTTGAAATAAATGTGTTATTTAAATGTGAGGTTTTAATAATGTAATGACAGGTTACGAGTTAATATCAAAACCATGAAAAAAATAAAAACAGAAAATAAGTTTTAGTGACAAATTTTTTCGTCACAAATATAGCAACAAAAAATTGTTTTAGTGACGAAAATTTCGTCACTAAATATATCAAAATTTTGTAAGAAATGGTTTTAGTGATGAAAATTTTCGTCACTATATGTGCCTGGATTTTCTTAAAAATAGTTTTAGTGACGAATTTTTTTGTCACTATTTGTACCCAAACATAGTTTTAGTGACGAAATATTTTCGTCACTGAATAGTGTTTTTAGTGAGGAAAGCATTTAGTGACGAAATGTTTTCATCACTAAAAGTTTTTTTAAAAAAAATCAAATCGGACTTTTAGTGACGAAATTTTTCGTCACTAGGACTTTTAGTGACGGGGCTACAGTGACGAAATGAGTTTCGTCACTAAAAGTCAAATTTCATCACTAAAGGTCCTTAGTGACGAAAAACTGGACTTTTAGTGACGAATTTTTTCGTCACTAAAAATACATTTTGTTGTAGTGAAAAATGTAGTATTTTTGTCAAATGAGTATTTGGAGATGCTTGTCTAAAAGACTAAAACTATTGTTTCAGGTGCAAATTACTAAAAATGACTCAACTACAACATCAATATTTAAGACTAAGTGTCTAATTTTAAAAAATTAAAATTAAAAAGGTTGCACATGGAGGGTGAAGACACCACACCTCGTAAAGTAAGTATTTGACAATTTTGACTACGCAATTAAGAAACAAAGAGACAAAAACTTGAAAATATTTTATTTTTAGAAAAATTGTTTGACCTAAAATGAATTTACAATCGAAAAATATTTTCCATCAAGCCAAACACAACCTAAAAGAAAGAAAGAATCAGTACTTCACTTGGTTGGATGTTGCAGATTAGAGAATACTTCACTTGGTTGGATGTTGTAGATTAGAGAAAAGACTGAAGAAGAATAAGAAATTGTGGTTCAAGGCATCAGCAGCTTAGCTTGAGCGGTTGAGTAGGTTGTAGCATGAGCAAGTTGTCGGTTAAGGCAAACAGAGAGAGAGAGAGACAGAGAGGACGACAATGCAACATACATAAGGTGAAGTCGAGGTCGTAAGACAAGAACGCTATGAGGAAAATGGTATAACATCCTTTATTTCTAAACTCTCATAAAAGTTAAATGTTGAAGCTAAGCTAAAACATATGACCTAATATACCGGTAAGAGAGTGAATAATATTGTGGAAAGGGGGCTCATTTATAGAGCTTAGTTAACCTAATAGTAATAAAATAATAATACCGGTACAACGATGTAGTGTGATAGAGAGATTTGGATTTAAAATTCATACTTGCTCCCCTCCAAATTGGAAATTAGTCCATCAAAAACCGAAAAATCAAAGTGTCCACCCATATATGTGATCTGTATAAACACGAAACTTTGCTATAAAAATAATGAATAACTTACTCATTAATACTTTTTTTTTTTTTTTTTTGGTGAAGAGTACTCGTTAAAACTATTGATTTCGTATGACATTTGGTTGTTAGCTTATTTAGGACCAAAAATTAAAAGTTCAAAATTTTGAGATATGTGTGGGCCAAAAAACAACCACAAGGGCCCAAGAAGGATAAATAAGCTTTGTATGTAAGCCCACCATAATTAATTTGTAAAGATGAGAATAGCAGGCCAATACCTGGACTTTCTACCTAATGGGGTGAAGTTTAAAAAAGGGTCTAGACAGAAAGAAGTAAAAATTAGACAGACAAAATGTGTAAAATAATATGTTGATTCTTTCCTCAGTCAGCCTAGAAAGCTGGTTACACTTTGAGGTTTACAAGTTTGAGTTTTTCTCTCTCTAATCTCCAAGTTCTGTTCCCTATTCACTGGGATCCCCTCTCCTTTTATAATGGTTTCCTTTTCATTAAGGGTAGTTGATCTTCTTTAGATACTTCTCTCATCTCACCGTTTAAGGAAGTACTGAGTGAACTACGAGCTGTCTTGACACTATTTAAGTGTCATTCAACCATTAATGTAGATGATATAGTGGGTGCAAGGCATTATGCAATGCAAAGGTGATGGGTACTTCCTTAGGAAGTTTCCCACCCTCTCTCCACCCATATTGGCTACTGTTGCTTCCCTCAATTCATGCTACCAGCCAAGGGCGGGTCCCTCTCGTTCACCTTAGGAGGTCCACATTTGAGGCACTTCCTCTGGTTGTGATGGGCCCTTGTCCAAGCCCCTCTTTCAAGCTATATCAGGTCTCCCATCCTAAGGTCAGTCTGTTGGATTGTATGCTCCTTAGACACAGCCCAATAGAGGTGCTATTCTTAGATACCCCCACAGGTGTTGATGTGCTACCTAACTCCATCCAAAGGATTGTTTAGTACTTGTTTTTCTTCTATATGAGTAACATGACTTTATAATTGTGTATTACTATTTATTATATTTTTTTATGTTGTAGTAAGTTCTCAATTAAAAGATTTAAATCAATGGTTTAGTAAACATATGGTAGAATTGCTTATTCTTAACTTTGAATTCTAGAGAGGCACATGAATCTTATTACAATTGATATATATATATATATATATATATATATATATATATATATATATATATATATATATATATATATATTTTGTCAATTAACAAGTTTTATTTGCAAGAATTCATAAATTATGAAAAAAACTACTATTGAAAATAAAACTTCACCATTACGAGCATAATGTAGTTCGACATCTGCACTTCAAAAAAAAAAGAAAAAAAATTAAGTACTTTTTAAATCATGCCAACAGATACTAGGGAATAAAAATCAATAAATTATTAATATATTTTCAAAGTGGTTGTATTAGTACCTACTCTCCCAATTTCTATTGCAAATATGGAAAGAACATTTTCACTCATGAATGCTAGGGTCATATTTTCAATGTAATTGGCTAATCCTTTGAAAAAACGCATTTTACTTATAATTTGGTAGATCTAAGTTGGATTTAACGTATCAAGAAATTTCAAGCATATCAAGTGGTATCATTAAAGACATAAAGTTTGATCCAAGAAATAAGTGAAAAAAAGGTGTTTCATTCATAGTTTTAAAAACCGGACCTAATCGGCCGGTTCAATCATGAATCGAACAGTAATCCGGTCCAATTATGCTTAAAAACCAAAAATGTAAGAAAAATCAGATTTAACCGATAACCGTTGGTTCAACTGGGAAAACCGGAAACTGGAATGGTTGAATCGGTTTTGTAAAATTAATGAAAGAGATCTGAAATGGAGTTTCATTTTGTAGAAAAATCTTACTTTTTTCTTAGATCTGCTAGTCTAAGTGGGTAAGGACAGATTTTTTGCTAAAAAAATATTATTTTTTCTCAGATCTGCTAGGCTTGAAAGAGTGGGAAAATTATTGAATGCTCATGCTTGGTGTTGAAACTAGCCTCTTGGACTGGTATGAAGTATCCACAGATTTTCGGTGAGACATGGAATGAGAGTATCTGATGGAGATCTAACTTCTAGAGAGAGAGAGAGAGAGAGAGAGGGATGGATGGAGGTACTGGAGGTTAAAACACTGAGAACTGAAAAAATAAAAGTTCTTGATAGTAACTCGTGTGGGGTGCTAGATTTACGAGGGGAAATAAATAAAATCATTAAAGAAGGGTATATGTGTGTGGCTAGGAGTGAGATGGTGGGGAAGTGGATTGGTCATAATAAATGGTAAGTCAATGAGTTGTCTAGTCACCCGACTTTGGGGGGGTTTTTCTTAATTTTTTTTTTTTGAATAGATAAATAGTTAAAGTTAGACTATTATTTATAAAAATAAATATATGAAACCTTAATAGTAGATTATTCTTTTTTTTTTTTTTTGGGTCAATAATTACTAACTAAAAAAAAAAAAAGGTAGTATGCAAAAAAAGAAAAAAAAATTATATTTTCTTAAAATAAGTTATTAAAATTCAAAATTCATATAAAAATTATTTAAATATTTAAATTGTATTAATTATGACATCATCGGTTTGACTATCAATTCGACCCCGGTCGAACCATAAAACCAGTAATCATTCCCTTTTCCGGTTCTTTGTCCGTTTCGATTTTTAAAACCATGGTTTCATTAAAGCTCGACACTAACTACAATCGAAGATTAATGAAGAAGCTCAACACAAGCTCA
The DNA here is from genome assembly GCA_023055345.1 of Quercus wislizeni. Taxonomy (NCBI): domain Eukaryota; kingdom Viridiplantae; phylum Streptophyta; class Magnoliopsida; order Fagales; family Fagaceae; genus Quercus; species Quercus wislizeni. The sequence goes on along the minus strand of JALGQJ010000031.1, from coordinate 1,590,178 downwards.
ATTTATTAAGAATTATGATTTCAGAATTCTCATATCTAAAATTCAGCCCATGATGACTTAAATGATTAGGGTTTCTCTCTCTGCAACCCTAGTCATATATAAGGCTTATTTTAAAAGTCATCAAGTATAGAAACAATGAAATAGAACTCATATACTCTGTGTGAAGTTACAGCATTTGTACATCTTAGGGTTTTGTAACCAAGTGCTTCCTGGTCTTCAGCGTTTATGAAGTGAAAAGCTTTGCAGCTAACAACAATCAATCACGTTGCGGGAGTCAGTCATATACTAGGATCCATGCATAGGAGTTAGTCACAGATTGGAGATTTGTGCAAGGCAAAGACATCTGCTATATGATCAAGTTCAATTGGGTATTGAAACGAATGTTCAACTGTAGGTTGGTATTTTAGGATAGACCAAAGATAGGGTTGTGCGTGGGTTAAGTTGGGTCGGGTTATGAGAATTTTTTGACCCAACCCACCATGATGGGTTAAAAAAAAATCCAACCCAACCCAACCCATCACAGGGGTTCAATTCAACCCACATGGATCGAGTTGGGTTGAGTTGAACCCATGGGTTGAACAATTTTTATTATTATTACTATTATTATTAAATTGAGCAAAAATATATATCACATTTGCCACCTGAGTTGATAAACAAAATATACATAAACTAGTATTCTAACTCAGTTATAAAAAAAATATATATCTAATTGAGTTGATAAAAAAAATATACATGAACTAGTATCCTAACTCAGTTATAAACAAATAAGAATGGAGTGAGAGAGTGGGAATGGGAGGCAGCAGAGAGAGAAATAAAATTGTTAGAGATTGCGAAGTAATTGAGTTTTATATAGGAAGAGCTAAGTAAAGGAAAATTTTAAATAAAAAATTATTAATTATATAATATAGTTATATATATTAAATATATATAATTTAAAATTTAAATATATAGGTGGGTTGGGCGGGTTGTGATTGTTATGACCCAAACCCAACCCAACCCACTATTAAAAGAAAATTCATAACCTAACCCAACCCATCTACCCCTAAAAACCGACCCAACCCAGTGAGTTAGGTTGGATCAAGTCAGTTTTGGTGGGTTGGTGTGTTGGATGCACACTCCTAACTAGGGTAGTGGTAAGATTACTCATACTTGTAACCGCTTGATTATTGATTAGTAATTTCTTGGAAGTGGTGACCTTAAATTCACCTGGTGGGGTTTTTGCTTTGCGAGAGGTTTTCTCCATTTGTCAACAAATCACTGAGTTATTTATTTTCCACTACATATTAGTTATTTCGTGATTTGTTGATACCTCCACAATTTGCATGCAATTTGACCCAATTAATCAACTTAGATAATTGAATTAATTAACCAGAGTCAATCTTTTGTCAAAACTAACTTTTTCAACAAAATGAAAGACAATATTTTAACAAACTCATTGATTCTGTACACCAAAAGAGAAATTGCAAAATATAGTACAAGGTTAATCAAATATGATTTTGAGAATTTAAAAGGTCTTCCAATTCCAATTTAATATATCAGAAATTATTCAAATTTGAAATGTATTAAGAAACAACTATTCACATTTTTATTTTGTTTATATTTTATTAATACTAAATAGATATATTGTTGGAGCATTTTAATATTAAATAATTAAAATGAATAAATGTTATAACATAAATGTAAAGATGTGAGAATGAATATGGAAGATGAGGAGTTAGTGAAAATGTTTAATCCCACATTGAAAAGGAGAGATGCTATTTTATTCTTTTTAACTGTGATGATTAATGGGCTAAAATGTATTGTCTCAGATATTGGGCTAGATACGTGCGCAAGGGGGAGGTGAAGAGTGGAGGTATCGAAATTGGAAGTGAATCAGCCTCTTGGATCCTCCTACTTGACAACTCATTCAGAGAAATTACCATATCCGTTGGTGAGTAAATGACCCGAATTAATAATCCATTTTTATTATGGACAATAAAGAGTTATTAACCCACTTAATGGACTTTCCGTTTGGGCCTATTCATTCTTCAGAAACTCCTTATCTCACCATTAATTATGTAACTCCAGCCCATCAGATTAATATCCAACAATTAATCTTGTAACACTCACTACATCAGAATAATGGACTTAATTAAATCAAAAATAAATTGGGTAATAATTTCGTGAGACCCATTGAGCCTATAAATAGACTAATTCAAACCCAATCCAAGTTACTGCAACATACAATACACACAAAGAAAAAATAGAGATATTCTTGTCAAGGAAGGGTGTTCTTTCTGGTGGAGCTTTGGGCTTGAACACTATGTGCAGAGGTTGTTCTAGCCATACAACACTTGTTAGGCTGTTGTATCCTGGGGGAGACAAGTTAGAGAAGGTCTGCACCAGTTACGAAGTTTAGCCAAACAAGGGCTTGAATCTCCTTAAAGAGAGCGAGTGTCTTTAGCCAACCAAGAGCTTGAATCTCCTTAAAGAGAGTAAGTGCCGCACCTTAGTCCAAATTGTGTTGTGTAATTCTTTTCTTTATACTAATAATATTCAGAAGTATTATTCAGTTTCTTGTTGTATTATTTCCATTATTATTGTGATTGCACCAACATATACGATACTATCTTTATTTTATGATACTATCTTTATTTTTTATGTATTAATTTAGTTTTGAATCTTAATATATATCTTACTTGAAATATCAAAATTTTTTGTTCTTGTTTTGACCCGCTTAAAAGAAAATTTTCTAATTCCATCAGTAGGATTGCCCCCCAAATTTTTTTTTTTTATTTCTTTTTTTCTTCAAGTAAAAAAAATAAAAATTTTATACTCGTGCCTTTGGCCCCCAAAATTTAATGACCTCCTTTCTTTCAAAAAAATCGGTTGAATTCTCTAAATTCTTTTAATATTCAATAGGTTCTAATCTTGAAGAAAGCAAATACAAAATACCCTTGTGCTAATATCTAAACCCACCCAAGCAACAAATTCTGGCTCCTTACTGATGACGCACAAGGTGGCAATTTTCATAAAATTAATGCTTATCTGTTTCCTGTCACTGTAGAACTCATCCAAAACTCTATAGAAACCTCCTTTTACATTTTCTGATTTCAATTTATTTTCACCGGTAGAAATCAAAGAAAGATTTTAATCACGTTTCTTGAAACAGATACTTTAAAATGGCTAATTAAAAATCATTTGAATCTTACTCAGTTCAGCTCTATCCTGTTCAAATTCGACCAAATTCAATTCATTCTATAACCCAAACTTCAATTTAACAACACAGAGAGAAACATGTCACAAATACAAAAATTATAGCAATTCTTGGCAAAAATTACCATAAAAGTTGAATACTACAAAAGTTCCAACTGGTGTACAAAATTGACCATTAGTAAAATGAAATTAGTACGGATAAGGATAACAGACAAAAATTTGGGATGAAGCAATTTATATTGATTCAAAACTTGGCCATATATTTACAAGAAGTGTAGGGGGGATCAGTTAGGACCCCAACAACTCAAATACATGACTTTTCTCAAAGACTCTTCACTCTGTTTTAGCTTCTCGTTGTTCACTTTACTAGATATAGCCGAGGAAGACTGAGCTGAGAGTTTCTTGGCTTGATAGTATGATCTGATATTGTTCTTCGCATGCTGTTGAAGTGACCTTAGAGGATAGTTCCATCTGCAAACACCTTGGTCTTTCGAGGCCTCAACTGCACCAATACTAGCTGCCATCATCCAAGAAGCTTTACCTGTTGCACTCATATTGCTTTCTTGCTCTAAATTGGATCTGAAATAAATGGGAATTTGGAAGTTTGGAAGATGTAAAATAGACTATGGGTTTCGAATTTTGATGGTGCCCAATGTAAGGAAATGGATCTTATATAATGTGTGAAGATAGTGGCCGGTGAGAAGATTTTGGGAGCAAAACTATAGGCAGTTTTGCCAGCAGTTTGGGAGAAAACCCTGGTATTAGTACTCCAAAACCATTTGCTCAGCTCATACGGTCACTCAGAACAGACAAAATAATGGAGAAGAAACCAACTAAGACAAGTGGGTATGACTAATGGATAAAGAAATGATTGGGGGGTTACTATTATTTGTTTTATTATGAAGCAGACTTCAAGGGGCCTGCGTTCAACTTTTACTTTTAACTTTTAACCCACCAATTCGATCTAATCGAATCCAACCTACACTCGGGTTAATTTTTCATGGGTTGAGTTGAATTGATAGTAAATTTTTGAGTAAATTGCAAATTAAACCCTTAAAGTTTGGGATTAACTGAATTGTATATTTCAAAATTTCAAAAACTTAATTTTACACTTTGAGGTTTGGTTTCATTAGCAATTCACCCTCTATATCTAGTTTCCTCTATTAAGTGACACATCATCATATTAATATGTTTTATTTTTACCCAATTAGCTCCAAAACTACACCATTTAAGTGATGACCAAATGGAAAGTTGGTACAATCAAAACGACGACATTTCAAGGTCAAAATTGGAAATTAATCCTGTTTGCCAAACAATATAATTAGTAGGCACTGTTTTCAAACTATATTTTTTACTAACATCTCGAGTCTAAAAGGTTCGATTTTGGGTTATAAATCGAGTCTTTAAGGGTCGATTTTCATTTTCTGATCAAGTCTGAGTTGGCACTTTTTCCACATGATGTCCACCTGGAAATCGAGTCTCTAATACTCGATTTAGTGGAGTTTTCATTTTCACTCAAATTTTGTAACTTTTATGTGGGACCTACTCTACTGACTAACTCAAACAACACAGTTCTCTCTCCACTTCATTTTTTTTCTCTAAAAATTTTCTTCCTCTTTCTCCACCCCTTTTCTCTCTTCCACTCACTTTGCCATTGACGAAACTGATTCCTACAAAATTTTGTTCTTCATTTTTCTGCATCTCAGGTAGATCGATGTCTTCAATTGGAGAAGCCAACTTAGAACACAACCCAGGTAGATCGGTGTTCTTCATCTCTCTCTCTCTCTCTCTCTCTCTCTCTCTCTCTCTCTCATTTTCTCTCTTTCGGTGAAGCCTCCATGGCCGATCGGCCTCCATGATAGTGGGTTTTTGGACCACGTGGCCGACAGCAATGCCCGACAAGTTCGACCTTGTCGTCTACGAATCGAACCTCCATGACAGTGGGTTTTTGAAGTCGGCAGTGTGGCTGTTGAATGATGGGTTTTAGGGTTTCTATTTTTTTAATCTAGATTTTAGGTGGTTGTTGGGGTGGATTTGGTTGGATTTATGTTGAATTGTTGGTCTGTGCTTGTATTTGATGGTGGCTGATCTATGTTTGTGTTTTGTACTCTAAACACTTGTGAAAATCTTTGCAATGTAAATGTTTTACAGATAGAGACTCGATTTTTACAAGTCAAGTTTCTGAAACTCGATTTCCAGGTGGACGCCACATGGAATCGGGCCAGCTCAAATCTGATTCAAACATGAAAACTAAGCCTGAAAGACTCGATTTATAGTCCCAAAATCGAGTCTTTCAAACTCGAGATGTTAGTAAATAATATACTTTCAGAACCATGCCTACTAACTAAATAGTTAAGAAATCATGGTTAAATTCCAATTTTGGCCTCATTTCAAGCCTAAACTTAAAACACATTATTCTAGCTTTAACAACATCGTTCAAACCAAATATCATAAAATAAAAAATAAAAAAGGAAACCATAACCCCACGAACCTAGAGATCTCCTTTACCCAATCCCCTCAGCTTGTGTAAACCCAGGCAAACCATTGACAGTGGCAAAGGCTCCACGCAGTCAAGACCATCATCAGGATTCAGAATAAACAAAAGTCGACACAAACATACGTGTTATAACACAAGACACTACACACCAAACGTTACAGGCAAACAAATACGCGTTTTTCTTTGACGACAGCTCTTCCCTCTGAACTCTTGATGAATCTCTCCTAATAAAAGCAATTTAATTTCTCTCTCTCTCTCTCTCTCTCTCTCTCTCAATTGCTCTCTTTCTTATCTTGCCTTTTGGCTTTCGCTACTGTTTCTATTTTCTACCCCAAAGTCACACAAACTTTCACTAGCGGTCCTGTGCCAAACCCAAGTGGGTTTTGGTCGGCCACCACTAGCTACAGGCCAAAATAAGGTCATGATCCATAGGCCTTTTCTCTCTTGAACCCACCATTCATTTCATCACCTCTTCAATTCTTTACTGTATGAGTCTTTCTTGTTACAGACACCAATGAGAATTTCACTCTTTTCATGGCTTTTCTTCATACCCATTTGCTCACTTTTGCTCACCTATGGTAACTTTATGGTGTCTTAAACATGTGTTTAGCGATCAGTGAGACTTGTTGATCGGATTGAAGAAAAATTTGCCTAGGTGCATAAGGGAGGTCTCTGGGTTCGTAGGGTTATTGTTTATATTTTCTTATTTCTGATATTTGGCCTGAACAATGTCGTTTAAGCAAGAGTAATGTGGTTAAGTTTAGGCCTGAAATGACGTAGTTTTGATTGTGCCAGCTCTTCACTTCGTTATCATTTAAATGATGTAGTTTTGGGGCTGAATTGACAAATAAAAAACACATCAACAGGATGATGTGTTACTTAACAACAAAAACTAGCCATGGGGGTGAATTGCTAACGGAACCAAACTTCAGGGTGTAAAATCAAGTTTCTAAAACTTTGGGGAATAAAATCTAATCAACCCCAAACTTCAGGGGTGTAATTTGCAATTTACCCTAAGTATTTTGAAGCCTGAGTTTAGGTTGGCAGAATTTTATCCAAAGTAATCTAAAGGGACCCAAACCATACTATTAATAATTTAAATATTATATGCTTTTTATGGGTAAAATACTATTTTGGTTCCTTAACTTTACTAAAAGTTCATTTGTCGTCCCTAAACTTTAACAAAAATTTTTTTTTCCCTTAACGATAGAAAAGTTTGTTTTTCATTTCTAAATTATTGAAAATATTTTACTTTCGTCCTTAAACTTTAAAAAAGTTCTTTTTTCATCCCTAAAATATTGAAAAAAATCTCTTTTTTTTTTTATCCCTACTTTTGTCTCTAAACTATTGAAAAAAAAACTGTTTACAGAGTTTAAGGATGACAACAAAACTTTTCTAAATTTAGGAATGAAAAACAAATTTTTTGTAAAGTTTAAAGACCAAAATAGTATTTTACCCTAAATTTATTGTACTTTACTTTAGGGTTGTTTAAATTTGTAGTTTTGATTTACTTTGGTATTTTGAAATTAGTAGCTGAATGAAAACCACTCTTCTGTTTTAGTGTATGATTGGCATTGATTATTTTTGCCAACATATTTTTGCTACTATTTATAGATCCCATTGCACTTTTAGGTACGATTCATGGGCCCCACTGAAATAATTCAACTAATTTTTACCTTTATCCACAGTATTTTCAGCAAAAAGTTTTTAGTTTCAGTTAAATAAATTGTTCTCAGACGGATACTTAATAGGCCTAAGAAAATTGTCACAATTAAAAATCACACAACCTAACCCGATCACTATATGTTGTGTAGGGTTGGGGATTTACAAACTCAAAGAGTTCGGATTAGGTTGAAAAGTACCATTAATCCAATGCCCATAGGATCAATGCACACCCATAATGTAAGAGAAGATATATTATGAGACCACCCTTTAATTAAGGCCACACTTTGCTTTTTTGGTTAGTAATAAAGGGAGGTCTTGGAACATATAGATGCATGGATTTAAAAAAACCAAATTGATTCCATCATTGTAATTGAAAATTTTTAATCCTTATTATAAAATATGTTCAACATTTTGCTAGGAAAAAAATTAGTGAAACCTAGTATAAACTATAAAATCTAGAGGTCAATTTTAATGTTGTGATAGTAAAAGGTTGTGTCTAATATCTCCATTCCTTGGGTCTATTTGAGTTAACTATTTGTAAAAGCACATCTTTTATAATAATAATAATAACAATAATAATAATAATAATAATAATAATAATTTAAAAAAAAAAAAAAAAAAACAATGTTACATTTTGCATTTTGCATTTTTGGAAATGCAATTTTTAATATTACATATAATTGTTTATTTAAACTTTAAACTCATGAAAAGGTGGTATTTTTGTCAAATGAGTATTTGGAGAATGCTTGTCTAAAACCATTCTTTCAGGTGCAAATTACCAAAAAGGACTTACAACACCAATATTAGGTCGTAACCAATCTAAGACTAAATATTGATTTTCTATCGTGTCTCAAAAAAATACTAAGCATTGATTTTAAATAATTAAAATTAAAAAGGCTATACAGGGAGGGTGAAAACACCACACCTCCTTGTAAAGTATTTGAGAATTTTGACTACACAATTAAGAGGGAAAAAAAAAAAAAAGAATTGTATTATTATAGTAAATTCTCAATTACAAGATTTAAATCATCAGTTTAGTAAACATATTAGTGAAATCGCTTATTCTTAACTCAACTGTGAATTCTCAAAAGGCATATGAATCTTAGTAGAGTTGATAATATTTATTTACCAGTTAACAACTTTTATTTGCAAGAAGTCACAAATTATATTTAAAAAAAAAAAAAACTAGTGTTGAAAATGAAACTTCACCATGTCCAATTGCACTTCAAAAAATATTTGTTAAATACTTTTTATTCATGACATCGCCAATGGCTGTTATGAAATCGAAAATCAATAAATTATTAATATATTTTCAAAGTGGTTGTACTAGTACTCACTCTTCCAATTTCTATTACAAATATGGAACAAACATTTCACTAATGAATATTATCAAAACCAAATTTTTTAATAAAATGGAAGACGATATTTTTAAGAACTGGTTGATTTTGTACATCAAATAAGAAGCTATTGCAAAATTTAGTACAAAGTTAATCATATATGATTTTCAAAATTTAAAAGAATTTTCAATTTCAATTTAATATAATAGAAATAATGATCAGTAAGAAATTTCTTAAGAAACAATTATTTATGTTTTTATTTTGTTTATATTTTGTTAATACTAAATAGATAATTTCTTCTTGAATTTTAATGTATTTCTTACTAATCAAAAAAAAAATTGTACTTGTGTTGACATTCTCAAAGACAAATTTCTTGTTCCATCCTAAAATGGCCCCCCCACTTTTTTTAAATGATTTTTTTTTTTTCCTTAAGTAGAAAAAATTAAAAGTTTTACGTTCTGGCCTTTGGTCCCCAAAATTTTATGAGCTCCTTTCTTTCAAAAAGGAAAATGTGTTGAATTTTCTAAATTATACTAATATTCAATAGGTTCTAACCCTCAAGAAAGCAAATGCAATACCCTTGTATTAATATCTAACCCTCCGCAGCAACAAATTCTGGCTTCGTCCTTACAATTGATGAACAAGGTAGCAATTTGCATAAAATGCTTATCCGCTTCTTGTCATTGTAGGACTCATCCAAAACTCTACCGAAACTAGACATGGTAAAACAGGTCAAAATTTCCTAACCCGACCCAACTCAACTTGACCCAACCCGTGATCTGAACCATTTTTTAAAAAATTGGAAAAAAATATAATAAAATTAAGACAATATTGGTTTAATTGTGAGTTTTAAGGAAATAATTGAGACCATTACATAATTACATGCAAATGAATTGAAAGATGAATGGTTGAGACATTTTGTAATGAGTAAAGATTTTTAAATATCAAATAACAAAGTACATGCCAAGATAATCTGGTTGCAATAGAGTTAAAAACATATATTTAAAATTATAAACATGTATGAGAAACATTCATAAGTGTGAAAAGAGTGAGACCAACGTCTCAATGAAATTAACATAAATTATGAATGCTTAGTTCTATTTTTTTAACAATTCATGTCCAAAATAAACAGCTTTTCAAAATAAATTATGATCCAAGAGTGTGTGTTGCTTAAAAATGACATGATATTTATAAAAGAGACCATGTATAAATAAGTAAACAAACTTTAATGTATATTCTCAAATTAAAAGAGAGTGTCAACCACAATTGATAATAGATTATAAAATTAATTTTCCTGATCATAAATTTCATATATATTTTTGTTCGTTGTCAAATTAGTTATCCAATAAGGCATTTGTAATTTTTTTTTTTTTTTTAATGTTTAGGATGTTGATATTGTATAGAAATGAAACTTGTGTATTTGTTTTACTTATCCTTTGTGCTATATTGGGATTGGTATAATTTTTAAATTATTGAACAAGTATTAATTTGATTAGTCAAGCTCACTCTTGATATGAGTGAAAAATTCAAAGTAATGCATTTTGCATTAAGTAATTTGCTGTGTGACTTTCCAAACGGCAAATACATATTGTTTTCTTAAAAAAAAAATTCATGTGAAAAATACGAGTCAACCCGATTGACCCAACCCATTCTCTAACCTGCTTAAAATAACTCATTTTAACCTACAACCCATTTATCCGCAACCTGACCTGCCCATTCGCCACGACTAACCAAAACCCCCTTTTACATTTTCTAATTGCAACTTATTTTCTCCAGTAGAAAGGGAAATTGCACTTCAAAGAAAGATTTTAATCACGTTTCTTGAAACAGTTACTATAAGAGCATCCACATTGGTGGAGCCATAAATTTAACAAAATAGTTTCACAAAAAGTTATTTTATCTATTTTACCTTCTCACTTTACAATACACCCAACTTAAATAGATTTATATTTTCAAATATTTGATTAAAATAATATTAAAAAATTCATTGAAAAGCAATGTAAACACAACTAAAAGAGATTTTTTTATTAAAAAGCAGTGTGAACACAACAATTTTTTTTTTTTTTTTTAATTTTTACATATGAGCTACCATGCACAACTAATTTTAGCTATGCACGGTAGCTGTGAAGCTAAAAAATATAGATTTGGCTCCACTAGTGTAGCCACATTTTGGTAGTTAGTGATGTTAAAAATAGCAATATAACTTTTTAACACAACCAATACTAGTGCCCTAAAATGGGTAAATAAAAACCATTTGAATATTCCTCAGTTTTGCTTTATCCTGTTCAAATTCGGCCAAATATAACATCAAAAAAATAAGGGATAATTACAGCAAACCCCCCTGAGGTTTGGCCCATTTGCGCTTTGCCTACCCGTGGTTCAAAACTTATCACTTTGCCCCCCCTGTACTTCAATCCGTTACCCCCCCCCCCTCCCCCGTTACCCACCTAACCCTCAAACGTTAGAAAAACACCCTTTTATTCCAAATTAGAACATAACACGGATCAAACAACGAAAATCCACTCTCTTTTCCTCACGAGCCCTAGAAACGCGAAAATCCATTATGCATCTGCTATTGACATAGTGTTGCAAGTGTAAACCTAGACGAGCAACGGGTTGTTCGAGGGACTAAAATCCTGGTAAGAAATCAGTTCACTATTTGGGTTTTTACTTTGGCTTGTTGGTGTTTTATTGTTTTTTGAGTAATCAATCAATGGTCAATGTGTTTGTTTATGGGCATTTTGTCTGTCATGGTCATTGTGTCTCACAGTGGACTTAAGTTTGTTTTGGGTTTAAATTTTAGTGTTTGCATGTGCTATTTAGTAAGACAGAATCAAAAGCAAAGTTGAAAATATGGTCCCTCTGTGTGTGTTGCATCCCATAAGCAAAACAGAAACATGCAACTATTTACTCTTTTGTTGTTTACAATTCTTTAATTGTTAATTGTATACGTGTCAAATGGTAATTTGTTATTGTAGATGGATGATGAGGAAGTGAAATTGGAGGTACATTATGGGGGTGCTTTTCTATGGAACCCTAGTTTAAAATACTTTGGTGGGAAAGTTGAAATAGTGTATAGGGATCCTGATTTGCTTAGTTACTTTGAAATAAAAGGTATATGTGAGGAATTAGGGATTGATGAACCGTGTAGGGTTCATTATTTAGGTCCTAGGGGCAACTTGGAGCAAGACTTGAGGCTTATAGAAGATGATCAAGATGTGGTACACTTGTGCAAGCCTAATAAGGGAGGGCCAAGAGACACCATCATACTGTATGTGGAGAGTGGTAATGCTCCACTTGCAGTTGAAGTTCCTGATGGTGGAGGGGTTGGTGTAGGAGCTAGTGCAAGGGCTGGTGTAGGGGGTGGTGTAAGAGCTAGTGCAGGGGCTGGTGCAAGAGCTGCTACAAGGGGTGATGGTCTGGAGGAGGAGTTTGATTGGTTGAATGAAGTTCTGGAAGGAGAAGACTTCACTGATGACATTTTTGGTGAGTCTTCTCCACCTCACATAGTGCCATATGAGCCTAACACTATTCCAACCACTGATACACCTCATCCAAACACTAATACACATAATCCAAACACTAATACACCTCAACCAAACACATATGCACCTGGCTCAAGCAATGTTCCTCCTCCAAACATAGATTTAGATGAAGAGTGGACTGAACCAGCTTTAGAGGATGATATTGCAAGTGTGGATAGCTCTGATGATGAGCAGGGGCCTAGCAATTTGGAGTTCAATGAGAGGACTAATATGGAAAATGTTAGGTTGGCAAAAGGGATGAAGTTCCCAAACTCCCAGGTGTTTAGGAAGGCTTTGAGGGAGTATGTGATTCAGCATCACATTGATGTTAAGTGGAAGTTGAATGAGAAGAAGAATATTTTTGTACATTGTAAGAACAATTGTGGATGGAAGATTTATGCCTCAATGGTGACTGGAGAGTGCACATTTGAGGTCAAGACACTTTATCCTGAGTGTACCTGCCCCCTAACATTTAAAAATGGGCAAGTTACATCAGCCTATGTGGCAAAGAGGTATTTGGAGGATTTTGGTAAGAATCCTAATTGGGAGGTCTCAAGTGTTAAGCACCATGTGATGCAAAAGATTTCAATTGATTTAAGTCTTAGTCAGGTGTATAGATTAAGGAAGGTAGCTAGGGGGCTGATTACTGGGAATGAAGAGGCTTAGTATGGCCTACTTAGAGATTATGCAAAAATGATATTAAGGACAGATGTAGGAGTAGGGTGATTCTGCAAACAGAGATGGAAAATGAGAATGCAGAGCCCAAGTTTAAAAGGATGTACATTAGATACAATGTTCAGAAGGTTGGCTTTCTAGGTGGTTGTAGACCCTTTATTAGGCTGGATGGATGCCACTTGAAGGGTAGGTTTAGTGGGCAATTACTGTCTGCCACTACCAAGGATGGAAATGACAATATATTCCCAGTGGCAATGGCTGTGGTTGAGCAAGAGAACAAGGATAGCTGGACCTGGTTCTTGGAGCAGTTTGCAGATAACATTGGCAGGCCAGAGGAGCTCAATCTGGTATTCATCAGTGACAGGCAGAAGGTATTATCATCTAGCTCATGACTTATTACATGCTTACCTTCATTACATTGAATGTTTACTTACTTGCTTACTTAAGTACAGGGCCTTCTACCTGCAATGGAGACTCTATTCCCAACTGTGGAGCACAGGTTTTGTGTGAAGCATATATACAACAACTTCAAGGTTAACCATAAGGGCATGGAGTTGAAGAGTGTACTGTGGAGGTGTGCTGGCACAACATCAGCCAGGGAATTTGAGAGGGGGTTGGCCCATCTTAAGAGTTTGGATGAAGAAGCTTGGAAGTACCTGGCTGATATAGAGCCTGCACAGTGGACCAGATCCCATTTTTCTTCAAGAGTTTTGACAGATTGTATGGTAAACAATCTAAGTGAGAGTTTTAACTCTATAATTGTGAAGGCTAGAGACAAGCTTATCTTATCAATGCTGGAGTGGATCAGAGTTAGGCTTATGAGCAGGCTGTATATAAAGAAGACCGGCATAGAAAAGTATGGTGGCAACTTGTGTCCAAGCATACAAAAAAAGTTGGAGCAATTAAAATTAGAGTGTAAGGGTTTCTGTGCAATGCCTTCTGGGAAGTTTGTGTATAAGGTTGACAATGAAAGGGAAAGGCATGTGGTGGACTTGGTAAATAGGACATGCAGTTGTAAAGTATGGGACTTGACAGGAATCCCCTGCAAGCATGGAGTTGTAGCCATTTTTGTGAATCATTAGAAGCCAAAAGATTACACCCATCCATGCTACTACAAGGATGCTTATGTGGAGCCATATAAGATACTCATACCTCCATGCCTGGCCAGTCTGAATGGATGTCAAGTGGCCAACCCAAGCCTATTGCACCTGTAGTCTATAAGCCACCAGACAGGCCACCCATGAAGAGGAAGAGAGATGCTGATGAGCCAAACCCTTATTAGGTGTCTAGAGCAAACAGGGCAGTGAGGTGTGGAAGGTGTCAACAGGAAGGGCACAATGCAAGGGGATGCAAGGCCAATGTCACTGGTGAGACACCATGGGAGAAGAGGCAGAGATTGCAGAAAGGGAAATCTGTAAGTTTTTAGCCATCTTTTTATTCAAATGCAAAATGCCAATAACTGACACTGTAAAAACATGCTCATATTTGGTTGCAGGGAAGTGGAAGGCCACAGGCCCCATCTTCATCACAAACCCCATCCTCAGCTCAGCCTCCACCAACACATCAGCCTTACACTATGGCCCTATCCTTATCCCACCAGGCAGCATGGTCACAGCCACAAGCTCCAGCTCCATAGTCACAAGCTCCATGGTTAGGACCACCAGCTCCCACCAACTCCATGGTCACAGAACCCAAGTTAGTAGTACTCTTCAGACTTCAGGTATACAGTTAGAGGAGCTCCTTGATTCTCTTCAACCGAGCCAGCACCACACACCCCTGCAGAAACATGGGACAGTAGAGCACTATCATCACAGGTACTATAGTGTTAGGTTCATTGTTTTATTCATAAAACTGTGATACTGGTAGCTAACATGTTGATGCAGCGTGGGCGTGTAGAAGCAGAATCTGTAACACACAATTACTACAATTCTTCCACGAAACCTAAGTTCTACAAGAACACTAGGCTAGCAGGCAAAATAATAGAGAAAACATCTCGAACAAACTTTTATTAATCAACACATAACAATAAATAACCTCTCTATAAAGAGTATTTATAGGAATAGAATTTCTCCTACTCCTTTTAGGAAAAGAAATAATAAACCTATTTCTACTAGAGAAAGGAAAAACAATTTAACTAGGAAAAGAAAAACAATTAAAATCCTAATTCAACTAGGAAAAGGATTTTACTTCAAAATACTAGAGTAAATAAATCCTAATTCAACAAGGAAAAAGAAAACAACATAAAATATTAAAATATTTTATTCTTCCTTAATCAATCTACATCATTCTCTCAGGGTTGGGGAAAACTCGTCCTCGAGTTTTGTGGCAATCTTCCACGATCAATTGGAACCCCGAATAATCCTCTCCATCCTATTCTTCTGTGCAAGACAAGACGAATCAGTATGCTACTTATCAATCTTTTCTCACTCATAATAAATCTTGATGTATGAATTTTTATTCTTGACTTCTTTTGCCACGGCGGGATATATGAAGCAAGTACTAAAAAAGAATCCATGCACACATCCATAAACTTCATATTTCCTCCTTGACAAAGATTACTTAAAATCACTCGTTCACGCCTCTTGTTGACCTCTATCAATTCTTGTTCAATAAAATCCTCCCAAAAGGGATCTATAACCTTTTGTTTTTGAATGTCGAAAGTCTCATCAACGATGTGAGTTATGGGCTCATCTCGTATATGTATAACTTTATTTTTATCAAGTTCAATATTTTCCCCTTGACTAAAATCTTCAGGATAGTCATCATAAATTGGTGGAGAATCCCAATTTACTACACAAACTCTTTCAACGTATTCATCTTCCTTTTTGATATTGTACTCCTCCTCCTCAACATCAAAATACTCCTCCTCCACATAACGTGGATTTGGATGGTAGTTTTGAGGTCGGTTTTCAATGGCTAAGGCGGTGAGCTGCTTTGAAAGCGCATCAAACCACTCCTCTATTCGTTGAAAGAACGTCTCTAATTGCGCATCGCGTGCAACCTCATCGCGTTCATACACGTCATCTATGGCAACAGGTTTTCCCCCACGTACTCCTCTTTGTGCCATAGTAGGAACCTAACCTGGCTCTGATACCAACTGATGCAGCGTAGGCGTGTAGAAGCAGAATCTGTAACACACAATTACTACAATTCTTCCACGAAACCTAAGTTCTACAAGAACACTAGGCTAGCAGGCAAAATAATAGAGAAAACATCTCTAACAAACTTTTATTAATCAACACATAACAATAAATAACCTCTCTATAAAGAGTATTTATAGGAATAGAATTTCTCCTACTCCTTTTAGGAAAAGAAATAATAAACCTATTTCTACTAGAGAAAGGAAAAACAATTTAACTAGGAAAAGAAAAACAATTAAAATCCCAATTCAACTAGGAAAAGGATTTTACTTCAAAATACTAGAGTAAATAAATCCTAATTCAACAAGGAAAAAGAAAACAACATAAAATATTAAAATATTTTATTCTTCCTTAATCAATCTGCATCACATGTGAATTCTTGTACTTTGTAGCCTACAAGACCACCTGCTAGCAGAGGAGCTGCTTTGAGAGGAAGGGGTGATGCAGCTAGGGCTTAGAAATGTAGAACAAGAGGTGGAAATGCCAGTTGTGGTGGGAGAGGCAAGGGCAGGGGCAGTAAATGAAGACTTTTGTTGCTATGTATAATGTATTAAGGCTATGTAGTGTTAGGGTTTTATGTAGTTTGTAGACAATGGCAGGGCAGACAATGGCAAGACACTTTTTTATATAGCTGTTCAAACATTTTTTTGTATTTTTGTAAGTTTTGTAAACATTGGGCAACTGCAACTGTTTTGGTTGTTGTACCAAATGCCTTATATTTATTGGTGGTTGATGAAAGACTATTCAATGACACCTAAAAATATGTATACAATTTCCCAACTTAATGATAGGTGTTCAGAATTATTATTCTGTTATATGAGTTATTATTATATGAGTTTATTTATGTGTGCAGGGTGTATGTGTTGTCTTTTCTTGCAAGTTGACAGATTGTCATGCACTTTAAATTCACTTTCAACACAATTGTCTTCACACAATGCACTTTATGCACAAACCAACACAGCTCACAACATCCAACAAAACACCAACAGCTCACAGCTCACAAGTATCCAATTCACTTTAAACAAAAATACCAACAGCATCTAACATAAATAACACTTTATCTTAAAAAGGCTTATATTATTAGGTGGCTTCATAGTTCTATTACACCAACACCAACAACAAAATTCTTTCATAGTTCTATTACAATAGAGGACCAGCTTATATTACAACCCATCAGGCAGACTCAATCTCATCATTCCAACATTCTCACTTGAGCCAAAACATGAAAACAACATAACCAAAATAAATAAATAAAAAACCATGACAGAATTAGTGCAATTCTGCACTTTCTCTCTTACTCTAAAGCTCTCACTGCTATCTCATTGGCTTGAACAGAGGAAGCTTGAAACTTTCTCTCTCTCTCTCAGTGGCTTTTGCTGCCGTGTCTTGAGCAATTTCTGCCATTTGGGTAGCTTCTACTGCTGCCTGGGTAGCTTCTTTTTCCCTTTCATGTGCAAGTTGCAACTCACTCCGCAGTAAATCCAACTTTTGTTGCACCAAATGGGTAGCTTCATTCCCACACATACAAGTGGGATTATCAATCCATTTAAAGAAAGGGCACTTGGGACCAACCTGTTCATAAATTGAATTGAACACATCACATTCCAATCTCACGTGAATCAACTAGATTAAGTAAAAAGTATATTTACCTTATATCGGCTACAACCCAGAAACCTTCTCCCAAAATTATCCATTGTCAGAATTGTTCTTAACACACAAGTCTCATATGTACACATATGCCCACTTGAACCTGAGTAATTTCCACTCGAAGAAGACATCGATTATCAAAGCTACCATCAAAACTTGAAACCCCAGCTCGAAACCATAAAGCAGAAATGTCGTATCTGGTGATGATCTATCTTCGAATATTCAATGCCTCAAGACAACCCAAAGTCAGAACCTCACCCTCACACAAAAGCACGATCAGAAAAATCAAAACCCCAACTCAGTTACAAGGATTTTCGCGTTTCTAGGGCTCGTGAGGAAAAAAGAGTGGATTTTCATTGTTTGATCCGTGTTATGTTCTAATTTGGAATAAAAGGGTGTTTTTCTAACGTCTGAGGGTCAGGTGGGTAACGGGGGGAGGGGGGGTGTAGCGGATTGAAGTACAGGGGGGCAAAGTGATAAGTTTTGAACCATGGGTAGGCAAAGCGCAAACGGGCCAAACCTCAGGGGGGTTTGCTGTAATTATCCCAAAAAATAATAATAATAATCCACCAAATTCAATTAATTCTATAACCCAAACATGCTTGTATAAATGAAGATAAGAATCAAAGAGGAACATGTCACGCATATACAAATATTAGCAATTATAGCCAAAAATGACTACAAAAGTTGAATATTAAAAAGCTCTGACTGCTGCCTTAAATCGACCATTAGTAAAATGAAATTGGTAGGGATAAGGATAACAGAAAAATTTGGGATGAAGAAATTTATATTCATTCAAAACTTGGCCACATATTTACAATAAGTGTAGGGGGGATCAGTTAGGACCCCAACAACTCAAATACATGAGTTTTCTCAAAGACTCTTCACTCTGCTTTAGCTTTTCGTTGTTCACTTTACTAGATATAGCCAAGGAAGACTGAGCTGCAAGTTTCTTGGCTTGATAGTATGATCTGATATTGTTCTTCATAGGCTGGCGAAGTGACCTTAAAGGATAGTTCCATCTGCAAACACCTTGGTCTTTCAAGGCCTCAATTGCACCAATACTTGCTGCCACCATCCAAGAAGCTTTACTTGTTGCGCTTATACTTCTTTCTTGCTCTAAATTGGAACTGAAACAAATGGAAATTTGGAAGTTTGGATGATGAAAAATAGATTTTGGGTTTTGAATTTTTATTTTTGATGGTGCCCAATGTAAGGGAAGGGATCTTATATAATGTGTGAAGATAGTGACGGATGAGAAGATTTTGGGTGCAAAACTATAGGTAGTTTTGCCAGTAGTTTGGGAGAAAACCCTGGTATTTGGACTCCAAAACCATTTGCTTTGCTCATCGGGCTATGCCTTTGAATTTGGAGTTTTGGACACTAGAAAGAGATAGAAGTACTTAAAAAGAAATCAATTAAAGAGACATGAGGGTATGACTAATGGATAAAGAAAAGGTTGGTGGGGTTGCTTGTCCCTTGTTTAATTTTGAAGTTATTGATGTATATGAGCTGCTTCATCTAGCCCTGTTTTTCCTTTTCTCTTTGTCAAGTAATTAAAAGAGGTCTAGGTACCACTATGCACCCTTGATGCGGTGATCACTCCACAAATATAAATGCTTGTGGGGGTATGGGGGCAAAGGCAGGGGTTCAAGTTTCCAGGAAGGAACTCCGCACATATATACACTTAGATTAGGTTAGAGTAGAAATTTTATCTTGAAATTTTTTTTTTTTATAAAAAAGGAGGAGGTCTAGGTCGACGTGGCAAAATAGGCAAGTTAGGTCGGTTGGGCCAATTGGGTTTGGGTCTAAAAGTGGGTCATTTAAAATGGGTTATGAATAAGTCAGGTCTTTTAAGTTGCTCTAGAAACTAGTTTAGCTTTCCCAAAAAAAAAAAAGACATATTTGTAAAAATAGAGAGTTGAAAAATACTTTCAAAAATAGTTCAATTTTTGAGGTGAACATATTATATTCAATAAATTTTACAAAATAAATTATGAATTTCAATATATTACAAAATAATTATATATTTTAACGCATCGCATGGGTTTGTGACTGATAATAGTATAATAATAATAATACTTACACAACAATGTAGTGTGATAAAGACATTTGGATTAAAAATTCATACTTAACCCCCCCCCCCCTCCTCTAAATTGGAAATTAATCCCTCAAAGCCGGAAAAATCTAAGTGTCCTCCTAATCCATATATGTGATATATCACTCTCTTCCACAAGGGGAAAAAAAAAATCTATTTATACTAAACTTTGCTATAAAAAAAAAAAAGAATAAATTTTGCATTAAAACTATGATTTTGTATGACATTTGGCGGTTTGCTTATTTAGGGCCAAAAATTAAAAGTTTAGAATTTTGAGATATGGGTGTTGATGTGTTATCTAGCTCCACCCAAAGGATTGTTTGGTACTTGTTTTTCTCCCATGAGTAAGATGACTTTATAATTGTGTATTATTTATTAGATTTTTATATGCTATAGTAAATTTTCAATTACAAGATTTAAATCATCAATTTAATAAACATATAATAGAATGCTCATTCTTAACTTTGAGAGAGAATTGTTTATTCTTAACTTTGAATTCTCGAGTCACATGAATTCTACTATAATTGATAATATTTATTTGCCAGCTGAAATTTATATGTAAGAATTCAAAATTATGAAGAAAAAAACTAGTGTTGAAAATGAAACTTCACCATTATGAGCATATTTAGTTGGACATCTACACTTCGAAAAATAATTGTTAAATGCTTTTTAAATCATGCCAATAACTACTCGGGAATCAAAAATCAATAAATTATTAATATGTTGACAAAGTGGTTGCACTAGTACTTATTCTTCCAATTTATATTGCAAATATGGAATGAACATTTTTACTCGTAAATATTATCAAAACTAAATTTTTCAATAAAATGGAAAACAATATTTTAACAAACTTGTTAATTTTGTACATCAAAAGACAAGTTGCAAAGTATTAAGAAACAATTATTCATGTTTTTATTTTGTTTATATTTTATTGATACAAAATAGATACTATATTTATATTTCATGTATTAATTTGGTTTTGAATCTTAATTATTTCTTACTTTTTATTTTTTTATAAACTTAATTATTTCTTGGGGAAATTATACTTTACCACCCTAAACTATGTTCCGATTACACTTTGCACCCTAAACTGTTCGAATGCACAGTTTGCATCCTAAACTATAACTCTTGTTATACTTTGCACCCTGATATTAGTTTTACTGTTAAGTTTGATGAAAATATGAAGCATGTGACTTGAATGTGTCTATTGCTTAAATGAAACAAATTTAAAGGACCAAAAAACCCCATTTCCCAATCAATTAAAAACAAAAATTCTTTTTTTTTTCTAGCTTTGAATAAACACCCCACCTAAGCGGATGAAACCTCCTTCGAAAGAGAACAAAACCTACAGGTAGTTGTAGTGGGCTCAAGCAAGCTATGATAGGGGCTCCACGTGCTATGGGTCAGAATTGTCACTTAGCCAAATGTTGTTTCTCTCTCAAATACTTCTTCACCTCATGACCTTTATGCCTTTGTATACAGACTTTGTTCCCTGACTACGTATGGGGAACTTGGAGTCCACATACCATTGGGGACTAGAAGGAAAATAGCTATGGACCCTACATGACCCTTTATTATGGTGAAGCATTACCAGTCTTAGGGACAGATGTGGTGTTGCAGTGGTGAAGTAGTGGTGGTACTAAAGATGATTTTGATTTGGGAATTTAGGGCTACACAGTTTTGATTTAGGGAGAGGGATGATACCCTCAAGAATAAAAGCTGAAAAAAAAAATGTTTTTAATTGATTGGAAAGAGGGAGTTTTTCGTCTGTTAAGTTTGTGCCACTTAAGCAATACACACATGCAAGTCACATGCTTCATATTTTTGTTCAAATTAGCTGTAAAATTAATATTATGGTACAAAGTGTAACAAAAGTCATAATTTAGAGCACAAACTATGCGTTCGAATAATTTAGGATGCAAAGTGTAATCTGGGGCATAGTTTAGGGTGGTAAAGTGTAATCTACCCTTATTTCTTATTTGAATTAAAAAAAAAAAAAAAAAAAACTATGTTCTTGTTTTGACCCTCTGAAAGACAAAATTCTGGTTCCATCCATAAGATCCCCCCCCCCCCCCCTTTTTTTCCTTATGTAATAAAATTTTTTATATTCTAGCCTTTAGCCCCCAAAATTTTATGTGCTTCTGTCTTTCAAAATGGAAAATGTGTTGAATTTTCTAAATTCTACTAATATTCAATAGGTTCTAGCTTCAAGAAATCAAATACAATACCCTTGACCTTGTATTAATATCTAACCCTCCTATGCAACAAATTCTGGCTCCATCCATACTGGTGACGGACAAGGTGGCAATTTTCATAAAATACTTATCTGCTTCTTGTCATTGTAGAACTCATCCAAAACTCTACAGAAACCCCCCTTTACATTTTCTAATTGCAATTTATTTTCATCGACAAAAATCAAAGAAAGATTTTAGTCATGTTTCTTGTAACAGAATATATACTATAAAATGGCTAAATAAAAATTGATGGGGATGTTTTACTAAGGCCTAAGAAACATCATACAAGGGAAATCGACAGCGCCTATAGGTCCGTCATTCCCTCAAGAGTAAACGGAAGGACTAGAGCGACGGGAACATGCTAAACCCTAACGGGTAAAATGTCCGACAAGCAAATGGAAGGTCGACGGGAAAATCAAAAGCCGACGGGTCCAGTATGGTCTTATTTGACCCTCACGAAAATCCATACAAGGAAACATCTTGCTAATCACACAAGGTGAACCTACTACAAATTCATATCTCCCTTGTATGGAAAGACACCCTATAATCTTAAAAACCCTTGTACCAGATCTTTATCATAAGGAAAAATCTCCACTCTCGAGGAATCTCGATTCACCACTTACTACTATATAAGCACTAGACCTCCTCTTTTCACAGGCAGAAACTCTCTAGCTCTCTCACTATAGAGTACATAGAAATTTCTCATTCACTAACTTGACCTTCGGAGGGTTTTTGACTGATACCACACCAGTGCCTTCTATTTGGTTCCATTGTTCTTATTCATAGGTACCCATTGGAGCGATTTGGAGCCTACAACTCACTGATGATTTTAGCACATCAATAGTTGGCGCCGTCTATGGGAATGAGTGATAAGCCATATTGCCATTTCAAAGACAAAGAGTTGTATGGTCCTAACACCATCAATGGCCACTACCAACCAAGAGACCGAGAACCCGTCCAATGCATTAGAAAGGCAAGTGCAAACCCTTGTTGCAACGGTTGAACGACTCACTCAGTAGAACCACGAATTGGAATGATAGCTAGAGTAGGGAAATGACCAGGAGCTAAACGATTAGAATGACAGACAAGACAGGGATGAACGTGACAACAATCATCCCCCAACAAATGATCATCAAGAAAGGGACGACCAAAAAGAATGCAATGCCCAGGCGAGATCAGTAGGATACCGAGCTGGAAGTTAGCGCGTTGCACATGGTGCAGGAAATGCAAATGATGAAAGAAAAGATGGACATGATGATGAATGCCCTAAGAGGACAGGTATCCACCAACTTGGACGAACTACTCCAATGGACCGACTCACCCTTCATCGCACAGGTGACTTCCTTCCCGCTTCCGGCCAAGTTCCGAATGCCACAAGTAGAGGCATATGAGGGTTCACGGGATCCATTAGACCATTTGGAGTTATTCAAAACCCTTATGCACTTGCAAGGAGTTCCGGACGAAATCATGTGCAAGGCCTTCCTTACCACACTAAAGGGGCCAACAAGGGTAGGGTTCAGGAAACTCACCCCGAACATTGTCTCAACCTTCAAAGAGTTAAGTGAACACTTTGTCACGCACTTCATCAGGGGGCAAAGACACAGAAGATCCTTAGTGGCCATACTAAGCATTACGCAGTGGGAAGATGAAAGTCTAAGGTCATATGTAACCCATTTCAACAAAGAGGCGCTCTTGATCGACGAAGCCGACGTCAATGTCCTCGTTACTGCCTTCACCCATGGGTTATAACCGGGGGAGTTTCTCTTCTCCCTTTATAGAAAATGGCCTAAAGACGATGGCCAAAATGTTGTACAAGGCCAAGAAATACATGAATGTCGAAGACGCAATGATAGCCTAGAGGGATGGGCCAAAGAAGAGACAAAGACAAGATGACCATCGTTTGGATAAAGGAAGGAAATTGTCACGAATGAGTGAATGAAGGGACGAAAGGAGATCAAAACCCCCACCAAGGAGGACGAAAAATTTCACCCCTTTAAATACCCCGCTGGATCAAGTCCTCACGCAGATAAGGGATGATGTGGTGCTGACATGGCCAAAAAAACTGAAAGGTGATCCAAGCAAAAGGCCTCGGAACAAGTACTGCCGCTTCCACCGGGACTATGGCCATGACACCTCTGAGTGTTAAAACCTCAAACAGCAAATTGAGACCCTCATCAAACATGGGAAGTTGCAATGATTCGTCAAGGGCAGTGAAAACCCACCAAGGGACCCCAAGCCCAACAGACAGGTTGAAGAAAGACCTAGAGCCCCGCTCGGCAAGATAAGTGTAATTAGTAGGAGGGAACACTATGGCGGGGTCATCTAAGAAATCCAAAAAGATGTATTTACGTATGGTTCAAAGCGTCCAAATTTCCGACAACCCCCTAAGGTAGCAAAGGTTAACAACCTCATCATAAGTTTCACAGAAGACAATGCTAGGTGACTACACCACCCTCATGACAACACCTTGGTTATCAACCTGTTAATTGCAGATTTCAATAGCCGGCAGGTTCTAGTAGATAACGGGAGCTCGGTTGATATCCTCTACTACCTAGCGTTCCAACAAATGAGGATTGATAGGGAACACCTCCTACCATCAGACAAATCGCTAATGGGTTTCGGTGGCACCAAGGTCTTCCCTGTAGGGACCATCACCTTGCCGATAACCATTGGGATATACCCTCAGCAACTCACTAGAGAGGTTAGTTTCCTTATGATTGATTACTCCTCCGCCTACAATGCCATCATTGGTCGACCCACGCTTAACGCATGAAGGGCAGCTACATCCACGTACCACCTGCTGGTAAAATTCCCAACGAAGTATGGAATAGGGAAGGCACAAAGGAGCCAGATGGCCACCCACAAATGTTATGTCTCCATGCTGGAAGTGGATGTTCACCTACAGGCATTGAACATCGAGGAGAGGAGGGTAACAGTAGAGCCCATGGAAGACCTCCTTGGATGATAACATCTCAGGCCAAACCATGCATATTGGCACACAAGCCAACCCTTCGGTTTGCAGAGAGCTTGCCCTTTTCCTAAAGAACAATCAAGACGTCTTCACTTAGAGTTACGAGGACATGCCAGGGATTAACCCCATTACCATGGTACATAAGCTCAATGTATGCCCGTCCATCCCTTCAGTCCTGCAAAAGAAGAGGGTCTTCACCCAAGAAAGGGACAAAGCCATAGCTGAAGAAGTATGCAAATTGATGAAAGCAGATTTCATTAAAGAAATCTACTATCCCGAATGGTTGGCCAACGTGGTCATGGTCAAAAAAGAAAACAACAAGTGGAGAATGTGCGTAGACTTCACTGATCTAAACAAAGCATGCTCGAAGGACAGCTATCCACTTCCACGCATCAACTTCCTTGAAGACTCTACGGCTGGCCACCAGTTGCTAAGTTTCATGGATGCCTTCTCTAGGTACAATCAGATTAGGTTGGATAAAGCAGACCAAAAGAAAACCTCATTTTTCACGAGCCATGGACTCTTCTACTACAAAGTCATGCCGTTTGGATTAAAGAACATAGCGGTGACGTACTGAAGGCTTGTGAACAAGATGTTTGCACAACAGATTGGGCGAAATATAAAAGTATACGTAAATGACATGCTCGTAAAAAGCACACGTGAAGTCAACCATTTAAACGATCTTCAGGAAACGTTCATTAACCTTTGTCGTTCCAATATGAAACTCAACCCCAGTAAGTGTGTGGTGTCAAGGAAGTTCCTAAGCTTTATGGTGTTCCAGCGCAGGGTGGAAGCTAATCCCAACGAGGTACGGGCTATAATGGAAATGGCGGCTCCAAAGCACATCAAGGAGGTGCAAAGCCTAAATGGCAGGATTATAGCCCTTAATCGGTTTGTCTCTAGGGCGACGGATAAGTGTCTACCCTTTTTCAAGGAACTAAGGAAGGCTTTCAAGTGGACCAACGTATGCCATGGGGCATTTGAAGAACTAAAGGCTTACCTCGTATCCCTACCATTGCTCAGTCTGTCCAAGCCTGGTGAAGAGCTCTCCCTTTACTTAGCTGTATCTCCAACGACTGTCAGTTTTGCTCTTATACGAGACAAAGACTGAGTACAGCTACCTGTATATTACACCAATCGGGCACTCCGAGGAGCTTAGGGGAGATATCCCTCAATGGAGAAGTTAGCATTCACATTGATCACGGCTAACAGAAAACTCAGGCCGTACTTCCAATCACGCACCATAGTAGTCCAAACAAACAAGCCGCTGTGAAAGACGATGAACATCTCAGAGGCGGCGAGACAGTTGGTTCTATGGGTGATTGAGCTCTGCAAGTTCGATGTCTAATACCGATCTAAAACCGCAATCAAAGCACAAGCTTTAGACGATTTCAATGCCGAATTCACGATGGGAAAAGACAAAGAGGAGAAACCGATGGCATGGATGATATGGACAGACGCTTCATCTAACTAACAGGCCAGAGGAGCGGGGGTCCTACTACAGTCACTGGAGGGAGATACAATAGAATGTGCGGTTTGCCTCTAGTTCTCAACGACCAACAATGAGGCTGAATACGAAGCAGTCCTCTCGGGCCTCAACTTAGCTAAAGCAACAGGAGCTAAGCCAGTTGTCATACAGTGCGATTCATAAGCTATGGTCAGACACATCAATGGCGACTACAAGACGAAAAGGGAATGAATGAAAGAATACTTAAGCATGGTCAAAAGTAAGATGGGTGAGGAATTCTTAGTTAAGTTTGTACAAATCCCAAGAGAAGAGAACAAAAAGGCAGACCGTTTAGCCAAAGCAGCATCCATTGAATGTATAGACATCCCTAATCAGGTACTATCCTTCATCCAATATTCTCCTGCCATTGACAAAGTGGAGGTACATGTTATCCCCCTAGGAATCAACTGGACGACACCGATCATATCCTACCTCAGGAATGGGACATTGCCAGAAGATCGCAACGTTCCCCATTGGTTGAAGGTACAATCTTCATGTTTTGTTACGATAAAGGGTGTCCTTTACAAAAAGGGTTTCTCCCATCCGTATCTGAGGTGTCTAATCCCTAACGAATTAGACTACGTCATGAGAGAGGTTCATAAAGGAATATTCAAGAACCATTCAAGGGCACGTTCACAGGTTCACAATCTGATACAAGCTTTATACTATTGGCCCACTATGTAAAAAGACGCCTAGTCCTACGTGAAGACATGTGATAAGTGTCAATACTTCAGCAACATCATATGGCAACCAATTGAGGAACTTACGTTGATGAGCGCTCCCTATCCTTTCACCCAATGGGGATTGGACATAGTTAGGCCCTTCCTCATCATTGTACGACAACTCAAGTTCCGCATCATAGGGATTGACTACTTCACCAAATGGGTGTGAGAGACTGCGCCCCCCGCCCCCTTTTTATGTTGGTGGGCCAAACCCACGTGAATGGGTGGAGTTATGTTATTGCCTCTCAAAATGGAGGTTCGACTAGTTATATTTTCCCCTTTAGATTAAGGGTTTTACAATAGAGTCGCCACTTATTTAATTATTGAGATAAATAAGAAAACCAAAATTGAAAATTTCCTCATTTTATTAATTTTCAATTGAATTTACATTAATCATAGGAAAATTACATGGCTTAGATACAATCTAAGATAGAGTACATAGCTTTGTTTCCTAGTTACAATCTAAAAATTGAAAATTACAAGGATCTATCAACCTTTGATCTAAGTTCGGAGACTATGTTACAGGGTAGGAAGGTGTTAGGCACCCACCTTGTCTGGTAAAACCAGTCTTCTAGACTATGATGGCCAATATTCATATCATATCATCCAATATGTCAATCAATTTACATGTTGAATTTAATGTGCGTGCATGTGATAAACCCTAATTCAATTTATTAAGCATTGCATTTGGATTGAAAAATAAATTCTAGTGAATGTGTGTAGATTGTGATAACCTAGATTCAATGATTTAAAAGAATTATTAAACAAACATGTTTTTCATATTTTTGATATAGATTTAAGATTAAAACTAGTGATATGCATGAATATGTGATGAACAACCAAGAACATGTGAAGAATACATAAGAACATTTAAAAACATTCAAGCATATTCAAAGGAATTTAAATAACTACTATCATGCCTTAATCTTAAATTCTCATCATGGCAACACAAAAACAAGTTAGATAAAGGGATTATACCTTCATGCAAGATCTATACAGTGGAGGAGCAGACTCTTGGTGGAGGTCCTAAAGGTGGAGGAAGAGAAAAGTTAGGAAAGTGAGAGAGTCACACTCAATACCTTGAGTCTCAGGAAGACCAAGATATGATAAGACTACTCTACTTCACTAGAACTCAAGAGAGGAGAAGAGAGGTTGGGGGGGGGGGGGGGTTGTGTGCTTTGGAATGAAGGAGAAAAAGGGGTTTATATAGTAGTGGTGGAGGAAATAGGAATGGAATGTCATTTAATGAGGGTTGAAAAAAAATCATGAACCTAAACTTCATTTTAGCCTTTGGGAAAATTTGGTGCATTAAATAGAGAGATTGGTGGGAGTGAGGAGCAAGCCAAAATTCAGTTTTCCCGTAGCTGTTGAAATAGCCTGTGAAGCCAACTTTAAAAAATCATATTTGACTTAATTCTGATCGTAATTGTCTCATTCTTGTGCTCAAATTGAAGCCCCAAATGTCTAGTTTCTGGGAAAATTAACCTCATTCACAGATTCAAAATATTCTAAGAGATATCAATGAGATGGTGAGTAGAGGTCATTTGTTAAAAAATGGTTTTAGCACAATTAACATTAATAGGTCCCAAATTAGTTCCCAATTAACATGAAATGGCTCCAATCACTCCCATTTTAGACTTAATTGGTTCCAAATTTACTCTAATTAAAAGATAATTGCACAAATTACTCATTGAATAATTAATGTTTAGCTATCTAGTTAATTAAGTATGTGCAGCCCTTCCATAAAATGTAGTCCTAACCAATCAAATTATGACACATCATCGATCTCAAATTAATTATACTTATAACCAATTAAAATCAATTGTTCATAATCACATATAGTCGAACTTAATTTGTGATTGTGCATCTCAGCCATTAAAACTTGATTTGATGATAACTTTCAATCTGGTGGTCCGATTATGGCTTATGACCAGTTAATTTGATCGTTACAACATCAAGATCATTTTGGTGAAATGAGATTAAGTATCTAATGACTAGAATCAATATGCATATTTTCGAGGCAAAATTACCCTTTTACCCTCCAAGTGAGGTTAAATGCAGATTACAAAATGAGGTGTCAACAATGGGCCGAAGCAGAACCATTAGCCACTATCACGGAGAAAAATGTTCGCGACTTCGTCTGGAAGAGCATCATTTGCCGCTTCGAAATCCCCAAGGCCATCGTCTTAAACAATGGGAAGTAATTCGACAATGACGCATTCAAAGATTTCTGCCAACGGTTAGGAGAATCATTACTCCTCTCCTGCTCATCCCCAAGCTAATGGCCAGGTTGAAGTCACAAACCAATCCTTGCTCAAGATAATCAAGACTCAACTTGAGGGGACAAAAGGCATATGACCAGATGAGTTACCCGGTGTCCTATGGGCATATAGGACAAGGGTTCGAACACCTATATGAGAAACACCTTTTCGCCTCACATACAAACACGAGGCCATCATCTTGGCGAAAGTGGGACTAACCAGCCATCAAGTATCCCACCATGATGAAGGAAAGAACAAAGAAAGGATGTGCCTACAGTTAGATCTTCTTGACGAAATCAGAGCAATAGCATAACAGAGGATGGTTTGTTATCAGGGCCTTATGGCAAAGCACTATAATACCAAGGTTAGGCCTCGTCACTTTCAAGTTGGGGACCTAGTCCAAAAGAAGGTGACAATAGCTACCAAAGATCCCTCACAGGGTAAGCTGGGCCCCAATTGGGAGGGACTATACAAGATCACCGACTACCATAGGAAAAGGACTTACTACTTGGAAACCCTAGACAAGTAGAAGCTTCATCACCCATGGAACACCGAGCACTTCAGGAAGTACTACTAGTAGCATTCGGATGCACCTTATTTTATCACTTTCTTTTCATTTTTCCATTTCTATGTCAAAAGATGTTAAGACTCTAAGGATGTTGAGTTTCTTTTTAGCTCTTTTATTATTAATAAGACTTGGATGCATTATCATAAAATTTGCTCTACTCTCTACCCTTCAGTGGACCATCTAAACCACACTAAGTCCTACCTATGGGGTGGACGAGCGACCAAGGATATCAACAGGTACCTAGTCTTAGAAATTTTACTATGTCCTACCTACAAGGTGGACGATTGACCAAGAGTTCCGACGGGTACCTGGTCTTAGAAATTTTACCAAGTCCTACCTACGGGGTGGACGGATGACCAAGGATAACAACGAGTACCTGGTCTTAGAAACTTTACCAAGCCTTACCTACGGGGGGGATAGATGACCAAGGATACCGACAAGTACCTGGTCCTAGAAATTTTACTAAGCCCTACCTGCGGGTTGGAAGGATAGAATGAAATATCAACAATACCAATACAATAGAAGCATACACAATTGCAATAAAAATGAAATATAACAAGTATAGGCAATGGATAAAGATAGTAAATGTAGCCCAAACGGGTAAATGTTTTTACATGAAAGCCCCCAAAAAGAGGGGGCATTAATTATTGTCTTACAAATAATTCTACAAAAAACATAAATACAAAAGAAAAGAGAAGTCAAATGGATAGGCATCAAGAATGGCAGGGTTCACTACAGGCAGGCTGTCGGAAGTAGTTAGGTTTTCAATGGATAAGACCACAACCGCGTCAAGACCACCAGGAGCAAGTTGGGTGATGACCACGCCGTCAGCCTCCTTCGCCTCTTACACAACCGTATGAACGGAGTCAACGGTCTCATCATTGACGGTGTTGTCTCCTCTAGGCATCAACGGGATGATGTTGTCTATTACGATCTAGGACAGGTCAAGGTTGGGATAAGCAGCTCCCACCTACTTCAGGCAATCCTTGAATCTGTTATCGTAGTAGACGCCACACACATCAAAGAAGGGCTAAGAAATACGAAACTTTTCCACAGCATCAGCTCTAGCCTTCTCCATCTGTTCATGAAAAGTAACCAACTCCGTTGCCAAATTGATCTTTGCTTTTTCCGCTTCCTCAAGCCGACGGGTCTCCTCCGAAAGCACCTTAGTCTTGGTCATCAACTCTTGGTTAAGGGTACGAACAACCTCCAAGTATTGAGCTCGCTCTTTGTTTTCGATCTCCAGGCGCTTACGAAACCATCAAATCACCCCCTCACTAGCCACGCACCTATCCTTAAAGGCCTTCATATGCACCAACACCTAAAAAAAAACATGACGGTTAGAATCAAGAGTAAAAATATAATTGAAGTACAATATAAGTGACGAGGACATACCCTTGATAGGTCATAGAGGCCAGAAGCCCCCAAGTCCTCCGAAGTGTGCTCGCCACATAGATCTAGGTCCATCTCCTTGATGATTGATGTAACCATCTCGACGACGTAATCCTTGTGAGCGATAGGTATCTTCTGTGCCATTAAACCCTTCACAGCTCCATGACGAGGAGGAGGAAGAGGCAATGGAGCCTTTTGCTGTTGCTCCCCAATCAAAGGACCTGTCCCCTTCTTCAACGGGCGGTCATCTTTGACGTTAGGTTTTCTCTTTAGTGTGGTTTTAGAGCCCACATTGGGAGCTGAACCTGACACCTGCTTCTTCTGCTTACGAGCGGTGGTGGCTTTCCTGACTAGTGCTATTTGCCTTCCTGAGTCCATTTCTAAGGAACACAAAAAAATAAATAAATAAATAAATAATAATAATAATAATAACAAAGATGATGGAAGGAGTAAAACAAAGGTAAAAATGCTAGACATGTAAAAGAACTTACGACGGTGGGAGAATGATTGCAACTGACAGGCTTCTAATGTCGGCATTGGACCACCATAGAAGGCATGGATAGTATCAAGTGTTATTAAATCCTTTCACTTCCTCTACTCAAAGAGAATCTCCAAGATGCGACTAATAAAGCTCTCTTGCTCGTCAATAATCTCCAGACAAACCTGGGCTAAAAACAACAAAAAGTATATAAGTATTAACAGAAGCAGACAAGGTACAAAATAATAAAGATGAACGGCCCACCTGACTCCCTAACAATGCCCCAGGTATTATCGAAATCGTCGAGTCTACACACCTAATCCATCCCCTGAACAAAAAAATATATGTTCTTCCAGTTTCTATTTGAGTCAGGCATATCCGACACTAATCTAAGCGACATCTTCCTCGCTAAGAAATGGTAAATACCTTTTCTCGAGGTGATTTGTTGAGGCTTGTAACAGTAGAAAAACTCGTCAAGGGTAAGACGACGATTGCCACCACTTAACTGACCCCATATCACCTCGGCCCCTAGGAATATCCTCCAAGCATTTGGGGCTATCTGGCTGACGAATAACCCAAGGTAGTTGGCCAGCTAACGGTGTAACTCCATCAATGGCAACCTCAAACCGGCAGCAAACATGGCGTCGTACATGCCAACATCTACTATTTTCCCAAAGTAACACCTCTCATGCTTCCTCGATAGACGGATTGGAATGTTATCTGGGATTTGGAAATAGTCACGAAGCTAGTTAAAAATGTTTGCGGACATGGTTGGGTAAAAGTCATTCATCGTCCATATAAGGGGAAGGATGAAGGGCCTAGAAACATCATCGAACTCTTGACGCTCCACCTCTTCGATGTCGTCCTCATCATCCCCCTCACTTTCTCCCTCTCCACCTTCATCCTTGTCACCCACAGCCTCCTCGTCTTCTATAATCCTCTTCCTCCTCGGCAAGGGAGTGAACAAACTGTTCCCTTTCTAGGGATGAGGATAAATATTCCTCAGGCTCATGACCTGGCGAGTAGAGTTCGTTGTAGCCCGCACCCTCAAGGACGGACGACTATTCACTCGTTACTTCTCTATCACCTAACATCTATTCACCTATAAGTGACAAACGTATTCTAAGAACCTATTTGATGGGTCTTTATCGAGGTCACGACTAGCTCAAAAATATGAAATAATAATAATAATAATAAAAAGGAGGGAAGAAGAGGATTTACAGAATAAGTAGACAACACTATAAAAGTAATGGAACTCATGAGACTAACGAAGGCGCAAGTGACGGTTTCTTGTGAAAGACGGGTCAGTGTGTATACTCTAGTCTCAAAGCTCTTAAAAGATAAAGAATAAGGTAAAGTAAAAGAAATGCCTAAGGGCGAAGAACTATTTATAGAGAAAAAAAGGTGAAGTATACAAAGCGACATCCATGATTGGAAATGAGGCCAACCAGCAAGCGCCACATGTCACCTAACATTTAAGACCTAGAGCTGCTCACACCATTTAATGACACCCTCTTGGGATAAAATTGTAATTAATGACCATATATACCCACAGTACTCCACTGCTCGTCAGCTAGAATCGACGGAGCCATGGAGTAGGGGGTAGCTAATAAGGATGTTTTACTAAGGCCCAAGACACGTTATACAAGGGAAACCGACGGTGCCTATAGGTCTGTCGTTCCCTCAGGAGTAAACAAAAGGACTGGAGTAATGGTATAAAAAGCGACGAGGCCACGCTAAACCCCGACGAGTAAAATGTTTGATGAGCGAACAGAAGGTCGACGGATCCAGCATGGTCTTACTTGACCTTCACGAAAATCCATACAAGGAAACATTTTACTAATCACGCAAGGTGAACCTGCTACAGATTCATATCACCCTCGTATGGAAAGACACCCAATAATCTCAAAAATCCTAGTACCAGATATTCTCCATAAGGAAAAATCTCCACTGTTAAGGGATCTCGATTCACCACTTACTACCATATAAGCGTCAGACCTCCTTTTTCGTAGGCACACAGAAACTCTCTAGCTCTCTCACTATAGAGTTCATAGAGGCTTCTCATTCACTAACTCGACCTTCGGGGGGGTTTTGGCCGGTATCGCACCAATGCCTTCTGTTTGGTCCCATTGTTCTTATTCACAGGTACCCATTGGAGCGACTTGAAACCCACAACTCACTGACAATTTTAGCACATCATCAAAAATCATTTGAATCTCTCTCAGTTTAGCTTTATCCTGTTCAAAATATAACAAATTCAGATAATTCTATAACCCAAACTTACCTATAAAAACGAAGATAGAAAGCAAAGAGGAACATGTCACAAATATGTAGATATTAGCAATTCTTGGCAAAAATGACTATAAAAGTTGAATACTAAAAAGCTCCGACTGTTGTCCTAAATTGACCATTAGTAAAATGAAATTGGTAGGGATAAGTATAACAAACAAAAATTTGGGATGAAGCAATTTATATTCATTCAAAACTTGGCCTTATATTTACAAGAAGTGTAGGGGATCAGTTAGGACCCCAACAACTCAAATACATGACTTTTCTCAAAGACTCTTCACTCTACTTTAGCTTCTTGATGTTCACTTTCCTAGATATAGCCGAGGAAGACAGAGCTGAGAGTTTCTTGGCTTGATAGTATGATCTGATATTGTTCTTCGCATGCTAGTGAAGTGACCTTAGAGGATAGTTCCATCTGCAAACACCTTGGTCTTTCAAAGCCTCAACTGCACCAATACTTGCTGCCACCATTCAAGAAGCTTTACTTGTTGCACTCATACTTCTTTCTTGCTCTAAATTGGAACTGAAATAAATGGAAATTTGGGGCCTTGTTTGGTTTTGTGGTTCTAACACACATTTTCACATTTTAAATAACCTTACACACATTTCAACACACTTTTTTACCCATACATATATCAAAAAAACCCAAACAACATTACTCAAACTCCTCTACCAAACGGCCCTGGAAGTTCGGATAATGAAAAATAGATTTTAAATTTTGAATTTTGATGGTGCTCAATGTAAGGGAAGGAATCTTATATAATGTGTGAAGATAGTGGCAGGTGAGAAGATTTTGGGTGCAAAACTGTAGGTAGTTTTACCAGCAATTTGGGAAAAAACCCTGGTATTTGGAATCCAAAACCATTGGCTTTGCTCATTGGTTGGGCCTTTGAATTTGGAGTTTTGGACACTAGAAAGAGACAGAAGTATTGATAAAGAAATCAATTAAAAAGACATGAGGATATGTCTAATGGATAAAGAAAAGGTTGGTGGGGTTGCTAGTCCTTTGTTTTATTTTGAAGTTATAGATGTATATGAGCTACTTCATCTAGCCCTGTTTTTCCTTTTGTCTTTGTCAAGTAATAAAAGGAGGTCTGGGTAGACGTGGCAAAATATTCAGGCCAAGTCGGTCAGGCCAATTAGGTTCGAGTATAAAAGTGGGTCATTTAAAATGGGTTAAGAATAAGTCGGGTCGTTTGGGTTGCTCCAGAAAATTGTTTGGCTTTCCAAAAAATAAAAACTCAAAATAATAAAATGATATATTTGTAAAAATAGAGAGATGAAAAATACTTTTAGAAATAGTTCAATTTTTGAGGTGAACATATTATCTTTAATAAATTTTACAGAATAAATTATGAATTATAATATATTACAAAATAATTATATGTTCTTATGCATCGCATGGGTTTGTGACTAATAATAGTATAATAATAATAATACTTATACAACAATGTAGTGTGATAAAGACAATTGGATTAAAAATTCATACTCCCCCCACCCCCACCCCCCCCCCCCCCAAAAAAAAATTGGAAATTAATCCCTCAAAGCCGAAAAAATCACAGTGTCCACCTAATCCATATATGTGATCTATCGCTCTCTTCTGAAAAAAATAAAAATAAATAAATAGTCTATTTTTTACTAATAGAACTATCTCTGTGTATGTGTGTGTGTGTGTGTGTAAACTTTGCTAAAAAAATAAAATGAATAAATTTTGCATTTAAACTATGATTTTGTATGACATTTGGCTATTTGCTTATTTAGGGCCAAAAATTAAATGTTTAGAATTTTGAGATATGGGTGCTAATGTGTTATGTATCTCCACCCAAAGAATTGTTTGGTACTTGTTTTTCATCCATGAGTAAGATGACTTTATAATTGTGTATTATTATTTATTAGATTTTTATATGCTATAGTATATTTTCAATTACAAGATTTAAATCATCAGTTTATTAAATACATAATAGAACTGCTTATTCTTTAACTTTGAGAGAGAATTGCTTATTCTTAACTTTGAATTCTCGAGAGTCACATGAATACTATTAGAATTGATAACATTCTGAATTGTGATAAGTTTTGTCCTATGTGCAAACGGCATGAGGAAACTATTGTACATCTGCTGCGAGATTGTGAGGTTGCGCGTAATTTGTGGTGTAAGTTGGGAGTTCCTCATCCTCATATAAACTCCTTTAATGAGAACCTTGATAATTGGCTTAGAATTAATAGTTTGAGTACTATTAGGCACAACACACATATTCCTTGGTGCACAGTTTTTTTATATGCAGTGTGGTGTTTGTGGAAAAACAGGAATATTGTGATGTTTGATAATGGTAATCCAAATCCTAAGCTAGATAAATTCTACCTTGGTCAAGCTTGGGAATTTCACTTTTGTGTGAGTAAGATCAACCAAGTCTCCTCCAAAATTCCCATCCTGGTCAGGTGGAATAAGCCATCAATTGGCTAGCGCAAACTAAACACTAATGGTGCTTCTATTGGAAATCTAGGTAAGGCGGGCGGTGGAGGAATAATTAGGGACTGTCATGGTGATTGGGTCGAGGGGTACTCAAGATCAATTGGGTATACCACTAGTGTTTTAGCAGAATGGTGGGCTTTGCAGGATGGTCTAATCTTGGCCATTCAATTGGGCATAAACCAGCTAGATGTGGAGCTTGATGCTAAGGTGATTGTGGAGTTGCTCAATGGAGCTGAATGTCCTAACCAGAGTTACTCTCCTTTGTTGAATGATTGCAGGTCCCTTATAGCAAGACTAGTGCAGATCTAAGTGGGGCATGTGTATAGAGAGGCGAATCAATGCGTTGACTTCTTGGCCAAAAGGGGCTATTCCATGAGGGAAAATTTTGCTATTTTTGATATTTCCTCCTCTGTTGATCTAAATATTTTGATTGACTCTAATAAAAATGGGTTGTACTATTATAGGCGTGTTGCCAATACTTTGGCCTCTGTGGTTAGATTGTAATTGCTGTTGTTGTTTGTTTAATATAATATCCATCCTGTTAACCAAAAAAAAAAAAAAGTCAAAAATTATGAAGAAAAAAAACTAGTATTGAAATGAAACTTTACCATTATGAACATATGTAGTTGGACATCCGCACTTCAAAAAAAATTTGTTAAATGCTTTTTAAATCATGACAATGGCTACATAGGAATCAAAAATCAATAAACTATTAATATGTTTTCAAAGTGGTTGCATTAGTACTTATTCTACCAATTTCTATTGCAAATATAGAATGAACATTTTCACTCATAAATATTATCAAAACTAACTTTTTAAATAAAAGGGAAAACAATATTTTAACAAACTTGTTGATTTTGTACATCAAAAGAGAAGTTGCACAAAAAAGAAAAAAAAAAAAAAAAAACAGAAGTTGCAAAGTATTAAGAAACAATTATTCGAGTTTTTATTTTGTTTATATTTTATTAATACTAAATCGATACTGTATTAATATATCATGTATTAATTTGGTTTTGAATCTTAATTATTTCTTACTTTTTTTTTTTTTGATAAACTTAATTATTTCTTACTTGAATTATAAAAAAACTCTGTTCTTGTTTTGACCCTCTGAAACACAAAATTCTAGCCTTTGGCCCCCAAAATTTTACGAGAGCTTCTTTCTTTCAAAACGGAAAATGTGTTGAATTTTCTAAATTCTGCTAATATTTAATAGGTTCTAGCTTCAAGAACTCAAATACAATACCCTTGACCCTGTCCCAAGCAACAAATTCTGGCTCCGTCCTTACTGGTGACAGACAAGGTCGCAATTTTCATAAAATGCTTATCTGCTTCTTGTCATTGTAGAACTTATCCAAACTTTACAGAAACCTCCCTTTACATTTTCTGATTGCAATTTATTTTCATCGGTAAAAATCAAAGAAAGATTTTAATCACGTTCCTTGTAACAGAACAGATACTATAAAATGGCTAGATACAAATCATTTGAATCTCTCTCAGTTCAGCTTTATCCTGTTCAAAATATAACAAATTCAAATCTCTTTGTAACCCATACTTACCTATAAAAACGAAGATAGAAAGCAAAGACGAACATGTCACAAATATACAAATATTAGCTATTCTCGGCAAAAATGACCATAAAAGTTGAATACTAAAAACCCAAAATCGACCATTAGTAAAGTGAAATTGGTAGGGATAAGTACAACAGACAAAAATTTGGGATGAAGCAATTTATATTCATTCAAAACTTGGCCTTGTATTTACAAGAAGTGTAGGGGGGATCAGTTAGGACCCCAACAACTCAAATACATGACTTTTCTCAAAGACTCTTCACTCGGCTTTAGCTTCTCGTTGTTCACTTTACTAGATATAGCCGAGGAAGACTGAGCTGAGAGTTTCTTGGCTTGATAGTATGATCTGATATTGTTCTTCGCATGCTGGTGAAGTGACCTTAGAGGATAGTTCCATCTGCAAACACCTTGGTCTTTCAAGGCCTCAACTGCACCAATACTTGCTGCCACCATCCAAGAAGCTTTACTTGTTGCACTCATACTTCTTTCTTACTCTAAATTGGAACTGAAACAAATGAAAATTTGGGAGTTCGGAATATGAAAATTAGATTTTGGGTTTTAAATTTTGATGGTGCCGAATGTAAGGAAATGGATCTTATATAATGTGTGAAGATAGTGGCAGGTGAGAAGATTTTGGGTGCAAAACTATATGCAGTTTTGCCAGCAGTTTCGGAGAAAACCCTGGTATTTGGACTCCAAAACCATTTGCTTAGTTCATACGGTCACTCAGAACAGACAAAATAATAGAGAAGGAACTAACTAAGACAAGTGGGTATGACTAATGGATAAAGAAATGATAGGTGGGGTTGTTATTATTTGTTTTATCATGACGCAGACTTCAAGTGGTTTCAAGTTTTAACCATTATCCCACTAATTCTATCTAATCGAATCAAACCGACACTGATTAATTTTTCATGGGTTGAGTGAAATTGGTAGAAAATCTTTTGAAGCTTGGGTTTAGATTGGCAGAATTTTAACCGAAGTAATCTAAAGCGGCCCAAACCATACTATTAATAATTTATGTAAAGTTATGGTTTTTACATAGCATTTATGTTGGTTGTATTCCATGACAAAAGTGTTGTAATTTCATTAATTTATTATCTGGTATTTTGTGAGATTTAATTGTAATGGTTTTAGTGTTAAGTTAGTGAAGATTATTGAAAACGATGGATCTCGCGACTGACTTGGGACTACAACACCTACGAAAGGCCATGTGAGGAACACATGAGAAAGGTCAACAGTTAATGTGTTTTGCAAGTCACTCACAACTTGACCAACCCGCTAGATATACAGACCAGCTGGATTTTAAGTGTGACTTTCCTACCTTTCACCTAGGGTTGTCCATCCTAACCTGGAAACCGACCCACCCACCCAAACCAGTCGACCCAGATTGAAAACTGTCAGACCCGACGCTAGTGACGATCGGCGGCAAATCTCTACTTCCAGAAACCGAAACTAGCAGGTCGATTGGCAAGTCTTCATATGAAAACCAACTCTAACCGACCCAACCGACCTCCTCGCCAAAGCTTGCCATTCTCCAACCATCCCCCTCTCTCTCAGACACAAATTTAGCAAAATCTATCGAGATCTGGATCGATCTCAAAGAGATTCGTAGAGATCTGTTGAGACCCGGCGCGATCTCGACGAGATCTAGCCAAATCTCTATGGATACTCTATTGCGTCAATTTCACCAGAAATCGACCATCGTAGACCCAAACCAAGACTGACTCAACCCGAGGTTTTCAACGGTCAGCGGTAGGTCGGCTTGCCTTCCACCCAAACTTGTCAGGTTGGTTTCAGGTTGGGCACAAACCCAACCCGTGGACAGGCCTCCTTTTACCCACACTATTTATACCCTTATTACCTATAAAATTGTAAGAAAGAAAGCTAATCAAATAGAAAACCCTAAAGAATGGTCTCTACAACACCCACTTTTTGGAGACTATTCATGCTTAAGTGAGAATTTCTTTGTAGTCTCTTCACCTTCCCCTCTCCCATTGTCATACCTTGGGAGGAGATTTTATCCAAACATAATCCACACAGACCACACCCATTCAGAGTGTAGAGAGTGTTTTGGAACTTGGGAAGCATTGGGTCTTTGCAAAAATAAGTTGGTGAGACATAGCGGTGCAATCCGGGGGTATTGCGAGATCTGGAAGCTAGTGAAGACAAGACTCGAAGAAGTCTATTGGTAACTAGAGCTTGAAGGGCTCAGGTACTTTGGGTAAATTAGACTTGGAGAGTCTTTTTGGTTATTTTTGTACACCAACTTATTCACTAGAGGATTATTTCAACTTGGAGGATCGCGGAGAGGTTTTTACACCGAATACTTCGGTTTTCCTCTTTGATAACGTAGTGCGGTATTATCTTGTGTTTGCATCTCCCTTCCCTTACACCTTGTGTTTTATACTAAATTGTTAATTATGTATGCCCGTGCACTAAGTAGTAAGTTAATTGCGCATTGATTACTCTTATTCCACGTCTAGTTGAGTAGATTAAAAGCAATTAAACCATAATTTAAGAATTGGGGGTCTTAATTAGCTCTAGTAGTTTTTTATCGAGCTTTCAATTTTAAAATTATATGCTTTATAAATTATTGTACCTTATTTTAGGGTTGTTTAAATTTGTAGTTTTGATTTACTTTAGTATTTTGAAATAAGTAGTTGAATGAAAACCACCCTTCCTTTTTATTAGGCCTAAGAAAATTGTCACAATTAATAATCACACAACCTAACCCGATCACTACATGTTGTATAGGGTTGGGGATTTACAAACTCAGTTTGGATTTGGTGAAAAGTACCATAAACCCAATGCCCATATGATCAATGTACACCCACAATGTAGGAGAGGATATATTATGAGACCATCCTTTGTTAAAGGCCATGTTTTTCTTTTTTGTTAGTAATAAAGGAAGGTCTTGGAACTTATAGATGCATGGCTTTTAAAAAAACAAATTGATTCCATCATTGTAATTGAACATTTTTAATCCTGATTATAAAAAATGTTCAACGTTTTTCTAGGAAAAAAAATTAGTGAAACCTAGTATAAACTATAAAATCTAGAGGTCAATTTTAATGTTGTGATAGTAAAAGGTTGTATCAGATCATCTCTATTCCTTTGGTCTATTTGAGTTAACTATTTGTAAAAGCACATCTTTTATATTTATAAATAATAATAATAATAATAAGTGACTTAAATTTTGCATTTTTGGAAATGTGATTTTTAAAATCTATATATATATATATATATATAAAAGCAGAGACCTTATTTGGGAAAGCATGAGGTCCAGTCAAGCAGCACTCTAATTTTGCATTTGGCCTTCTCATTAAGCAAGCTTGCACCACACATTTCTCTATTCTTCATGTCTTTTAACATACCCACCATTTTAGTATTTTTAAAAAACCAAAAAAATAAAAA
Organism: Quercus wislizeni; assembly: GCA_023055345.1. Lineage (NCBI taxonomy): Eukaryota > Viridiplantae > Streptophyta > Magnoliopsida > Fagales > Fagaceae > Quercus > Quercus wislizeni. Next base: position 1,548,523 of record JALGQJ010000031.1, on the reverse strand, counting down.
TAAAAAATTAAGGACTAATAGTAATAACTAATCACATAAGGCCCCGAAGAGAGATAAAGAGACAAAAATGTTGTGGATTGTTAAATAAAATGCATTGTTTCACTATATATTACCAAAATAAAAGACCTGAGACTGACAAAACATTTGAAAGAGAGAAAAAGAGGAATATGAGGAGTCACTACCTCCGTTATACTAGCCTCCCACCGCCATCAAGACTCCAAAACCCCTATAGGTTTTTTTTTTTAAAAAAAAATTAGGGGCTTAAATATGATTTAGGTTTGGGTAATTTGGTTGGATAGTTTTTGTTTTGGGTATATAAATAGAAAGAATATTTGGTATGCAATTTAAAGTCATATTCTACCATGATTTAATTTTAAATCATCTATAAAACACATAAATACACACTTGCCCATATCATGTCTTAATGTTGCACTATCAATGAGTAGAAGATGGTAAGAGACTTGGGCATACTTTCATTTCATGGTATGAAATATGTGAACACAACACAAATTAGTTGATTTTCATGGTCCCATTCCTTTTTGCATTTATCTTTGATTTCATGATTTTAAAAAATAATAATAATCTTACCTTGAGAAGGCTACAAATATGCAGTGAAACTATCAAACTAATTTTTAATATCTCAAAATGTATATGTTTCTTTACTCTAATTTAGTTTACTTTATATATATATATACACAATATTATCTAAAACCGTCTTACATAAATATCACAAAATTATCCGTGCATCGCACAGGTAACTTACTAGTTACATATAATTGTTTGTTTAAACTTTCAACTCATCCAAAGGTGGTATTTTTGTCGAATGAGTATTTCGAGAATGCTTGTCTAAAACTATCCTTTTAGGTGCAAATTTCCGAAAAGGACTTATATAACACCAATATTTGGTTGTAACCAATCTAAAGACTAAGTATTGATTTTAAAAAATTAAAATTAAAAAGGTTGCACAGGGAGGGTGAAGACACCACACCTCCTCGTGAAGTATTTGACAATTTTGACTACACAATTAAGAGAAGAGAGAAGAAGAAGAAGAAGAAAAAAAAAAAGAGGGAATTGTTTGGTACTTGTTTTTCTCCCATGAGTAAGATGACTTTATAATTTTGTATTATTAATGATTAGAATTTTTTTCTGCCGTAGTAAATTCTCAATTACAAGATTTAGATCATCGGTTTAGTAAACATATAGTGAAATTGCTTATTCTTAACTCAACTTTGAATTCTCAAAAGTCACATGAATCTTATTAGAGTTGATAATCTTTATTTACCAGTTAACAGGTTTTATCAGGTTTTATCTGCAAGGAGTCACAAATTATGAGCAAGTGTTGAAAATGAAACTACACCATGTAGTTGAACATTTGCACTTCAATAACATTTGTCAAATACTTTTTATTCATGCCATTGCCAATGGTTGTTATGAAATCGAAAATCAATAAATTATTAATATATTATCAAAGTGGTTATACTAGTACTTACTCTTCCAATTTTTATAACAAACTAGTTAGAAACCCGTGCGATGCACGGGTAAACTTTGCCTAAAAGTATGTTGGTCTCAAGCTTTGCATAAAAAGTATAATTAAATTATATTGGTCTCAAATTGAAGCAATAAATTCTACAGGAAGACTTTAAAAAAAAAAAAAAAAATGGAGTGCATCTACCTAAAAGTTTCTATAGTCTTCTCTAGTTACTATTGTGAGATACCAAAATTATTTTTGCATCATAGATTTTATGCCAAATATTTGTGGTCAGAATTCAGAAATGACAAATGCTATTAGAATCTATTACCGTAGTATCTCAATTATTTATTAATATTTGAACTTATGATCATCATTATACTTATGATGGACCTACCACTTTCATGCATTTGTGTTAAAAAAAAAAAAAAATTCAAAGGCACACAAACAATTTGATCCAATATGTTGTGAATTTCTTAATCAGTTGTAGGAGCATATCAAAAGTCGTTAACAGATTGGTTTTCATACCTAGTACCATAGAATCATAGACGACTCAAAATTTAATATGAATATAGTTGAATGCAATATGACTATTGGTGACTATGCCATATCACATAGCATTTGACTTTTTCTTTAACATGGAAAATTCTTAAGTACTCTTGGAGTATAATAAAATGGTATTCACTCTTCTCACATTCATAATGGACTCTACCATGAATTTAATAAGTGGACACTACCATAAATGTGAGATAAAGGAGCACTATTCACTATGCTCCAAGAATACCTAAGAATTAATCTTGTAAGACAGCAAAAGAAACACTTGTTATCTTAGTAGACAATCCTTCCAATGTGTAGCTCATTGGTAAGATTGAATATTATCTTCAATTTGGGGAATTCTAATATAGCACTCAAAGAGAGAGAGAGAGAGAGAGAGAGAGAGAGAGAGAGAGAGAGAGAGAGAGAGAGAGAGAGAGAGAGAGAGAGAGAGAGAGAGAGAGAGAGAGAAGTTTTGGAAGGGGAAATGAAAATAGAGTGGTGGAACTATTGAGGTCAGACTATACATTTTATTTTTATTTTTATTTTTTAGAATGATTGTATATCTTCCTTAACCATACATCTCTATTTGCTTATACAAAAGGGCTGAATTAATACTTGAAAAATAAGTAGGAATGTTGGTTTGGTCAGATAGGATCAATGAATCTAAACTACAAACCATTGTTTGTACAAAAGTTGAAGAGTGTGTGTAGTTTGAAAGGAAGTTTCTACGGAGGAAGAGAGCTTTATGCATGGGAGAGAAGAAAGAGTGTTTGTAAGTGGGTTAGTGTTTAGGTTTTCATCCACACATGGGAAAGGATCATGCTTAGGTCATAATATGTAAGAGAATAAGTGGGCTTGGGCTTTACATAAAGTTTGGTTTAATTTTCAACAACAACCCATCTTTTAGATAATAGTAAAAAAAAGTTAACGTGATTTTTTGGATAACAGTAAAAACAACTTAATGAAAAGAGATTAAAAAAGTTAAATACAATATTAGAGCGCCATATAGAAAGAGTTTATGCACTCTAACATGAGGTCATAATATGTAAGAGAATAAGTGGCTTGGCTTTTTCCTAAGGTTTGGTTTAATTTTCAACAACAACTCATCGTTTAGAGAATAGCAAAAAAAAATTGACATGATTTTTTGAGTAACAGTAAAAACAACTTAATGAGAAGATTAAAAATGTTAAATGCAATATTAGAGCGCCACATGGCAGGAGCTCATGCACTCTCACATAAGATTTCTGTTTATATAGATATGAAACAAACATTTAACTAATGAATATTATCAAAACTAAATTTTTCAATAAAATGGAAGACGATGTTTTCAAGAACTGGTTGAATTTTACATCAAATGGGAAGCTGTTGTAAAATTTAGTACAAAGTTAATCATATATGATTTTAGGAATTTAAAAGAACTTCCAATTCCAATTTAATATAGCAGAAATGATCAAGAAGAAATGTCTTAAGAAACAATTATTCATGTTTTTATTTTGTTTATATTTTTTTAATAATAAATAGATAATTTAGTTTTGAATTTTAATATATTTCTTACTTGAATGATCAAAAAATATTCTATTCTTGTTTTGACATTCCCAAAGACAAATTTCTGGTTCCATCCTAAAATGCCCCCCCCCCCCCCCCCCACTATGTTTAAATGATTTTTTTTCCTCAAGTAGATTTTTTTTTTTTTTTAAATATATATATGGCTTCCCACAGGGTGTCCAAACCAACTTACGCACGCCTCGTCTAATTTCCGCTCGCAGTTGGAGCCTACCACTGGCCACAAGTTGTTGTAACTGCTGAAACTTGAACTGGGAGCACACCCAGTCGAACCAGAGCCTTACCCAATTAAAAACTTTATGTTCTTGCCTTTGGCCCCCAAAATTTTATAAGCTTCTTTCTTTCAAAACGGAAAATGTGTTGAATTTTCTAAATTCTACTAATATTCATTAGGTTCTGAACCTCAAGAACGCAAATGCAAACCCATATCTTGATATCTAACCCTCCCAAGCAACAAATTCTGGCTCCATCCTTACTGTTGACGGACAAGGTGGCAATTTTCTTAAAATGCTTATTAACTTCTTGTCATTGTAGAACTCACCCAAAATCTCCCCCCTTCCCCCCCCCCCCCCCAAAAAAAAAAAAAAAACCTTTACATTTTCTGATTGCAATTTATTTTCTCCGGTAGAAAGGGAGATTGCACTTCAAAGAAAGATTTTAATCACGTTTCTTGAAACAGATACTATAAAATGGGTAAATAAAAATCATTTGAATATTGCTCAGTTCTGCTTTATCCTGTTCAAATCCGACCAAATTCAATTCATTCTATAACCCAAACATTCCTATAAAAACGAAGATAAAAAACAAAGAGGAACAGTTCACAGATATACAAATATTAGCAATTATTGGCAAAAATGACTATAAAAGTTGAATACTACAAAAGCTCCGACTGGTGTACAAAATTGACCATTAGTAAATGAAATTGGTAGGGATAACAGACAAAAATTTGGGATGAAGCAATTTATATTCATTCAAAACTTGGCCATATATTTACAAGAAGTGTATGGGATCAGTTAGGACCCCAACAACTCAAATACACTACTTTTCTCAAAGACTCTTCACTCTGCTTTAGGTTCTCGTTGTTCACTTTACTACATATAGCCGAGGAAGACTGAGCTGAGAGTTTCTTGGCTTGATAGTATGATCTGATATTGTTCTTCGCATACTGGTGAAGTGACCTTAGAGGATAGTTCCATCTGCAAACACCTTGGTCTTTCAAGGCCTCAACTGCACCAATACTTGCTGCCACCATCCAAGAAGCTTTACTTGTTGCACTCATACTTCTTTCTTGCTCTAAACTGGAACTGAAATAAATGGGAATTTGGAAGTTCGGAAGGTGAAAAATAGACTTTGGGTTTTGAATTTTGAATTTTGATGGTTTCCAATGTAAGGAAAGGGATCTTATATAATGTGTGAAGATAGTGGCAGGTGAGAAGCTTTTGGGAGCAAAACTATAGGCAGTTTTGCCAGCAGTTTGGGAGAAAACCCTGGTATTCGGACTCCAAAACCATTTGCTTAGCTCATACAGTCACTCAGAACAGACAAAACGATAATGGAGCCAATTCGGACACTAGTGGGTATGACAAATGGATAAAGAAATGATAGGTGGGGTTGCTATTATTCGTTCTATTATTAGAGCATTCACATCCGGCATTGCAAATAATATATTAGAGCATTCACATCCGGTATTACAAATGGTATATGTTCAGAGATTTTAGCATCAAAGTACAAAATACGCCCATTACTTGGTATTGTACTTGTAAAAATTTTTACAATAGTGCTACAGGACCGTCTTACTTATATGCCGTTACTGTAGCAAATGGCATAATATTATATTCTTTTTTCTCTCCCTTTGACAGCCACTACTTCTTCCTTTCCTTTATTTTTTTCTCTGATTCTCTCTATTTCTTCACTCTTCACTCCCTCACTCACATCTCTCTCTTGTTCAAGCTTGCCACTGGAATTGGGTTGGATTCGAAGTGGTCACGCCATGGCGGAGATCGGCATGGTCCTAGCATGGCAGAGATCAAAGTGGTCATGGCATAGCAGAGATTGGTGTGGGCCCAACGTGGCAGAGATTGAAGTGGTCACAGCGTGGGCACAGCGGATTCCGATGGTTTTGTTTGATTTTTTACTATTAATTTTTGTCTTTTGGATTTGGATAGGTTGGATTTTGGATTCCTATGGGTTGGTGATGGGGTTTAGGTTGGATTTGGATTGGTTGGTTGGGTTGGTGTGGTAGGCAGTGGTGGTGGCATGGTGGGCAGTGGCTTATTTAGTTGTTTTTGCTAGGGTTTGCTGGTTTTTTTTTTTTTTTTTTTTTGGGTTTTTGGCTCTAGTGGGATTTTGGTGGGCCGAGGGCAATGGTGGTGTAGTGGGCATGGTGATTATTATTTGTTTGGTTGTTGAGAAAGTGAGGGAGAGGCAGGGACAGAAATGAAAGAGAGTGATAGATAATTTGTTTATTATTTTATTGTATAATTTATATTATTTTAATTTTTTGTATTGTAAAATAAAAGTTGGGATGTTGAATGTATGGTAAAATTGTATAGTATAATAAATAAAGTAGCTTTTAATATGGTAAAATGGAATAGTCTGAAGATATCGAATGTGAATGCTCTTAGAGCGAGATTGTAAATGGGAAATGTAGGAGAAATTTAGCATCAAGGCACAAAAAGAGCCCAATAGCTAGACTTGTATCCTAAAAAAATTTACAATAGTGCTACAGTACCGTCACAAATTTGTGATGGTACTATAGCACAATTGTAAAAATAATATATTCTTTTTTATTCAGTTTCTTTCTCTCTGACTCACTTGTCTCCCTCTCTTTTTACTCATCCTCTCTCTTCTCTATTTTCTCTCTGCCTCTCTCTTCTCTATCTATTGGCGTGGGGGGTTGGCTGTCATGGGTGATGGATTTCTAGATTGGCATGGTGGAGACTAATGTGGAGATTGGCATTAGAGACCGGCGTTTGGCTTCTTTTGGTTTTTCTGGCCCCACTATCTATTCCAATAGTCACATTCCAATAAGTTTTCTTTGAATCGATGTGGTGGCGAGGCTAGTGGCACGACTGAGATCGGCATGGTGGCTAGAGGTTAGCGTGGTGGAGATCGGCGTGGAGACCGATGTGAAGACTGGCGTGGAGATTGGCATAGAGATCGGTGTTTGGTGGGTTTGGTGGTATTGGCATGGTGGCCGGTTTCTAGGTTTGGTGGCCGGCGTTTGGTGGGTTTGGTGATTTTGTCCTTTGATTCTCACCATGGCTATGACTGGTATTTGTGTTGGTTGGGTTTTTATGGGTTTGCTGGGTTTTTAGTGGGTACTTGGTGGATTTTATTTTTTTTATTTTGTTGGTTTTGGTGGGATTTTGTTGGGCAGAGGGTTGTGGTGGCATGGTGGGCATGGTGGTGGCGTGGTGGTGATTGTTTGTTTAGTCATGGCTGGTGCTAAAGGTTGAGGGAGAAAGAGAGGAAAAGGAAGAGAAAAAGAGAAATAGTAAAAAAATGGAATAAAATGGAATATTTAAATAAAATGGGAAAAAATAAAGTTTAGGGATGCTTAGTGTATTATAAAATGGTATGGTATAATTGATAAAGTAACTTTTTAGGATGGTAAAATAGGATAGGATGGCATTTGCCATTGTGAATGCTCATATGAAGCAGACTTAAAGGGGCCTGCTTTCAAGTTTTAACTTTTAACCCACCAATTCGATAAATTTCAATGTAATCAAATCCTACCAACACTCGGGTTAATTTTTCAAGGGTTGATGAGTTGAATTGATAGTAAATGCGTGTTTGGATACCGCTTATTTTGTTGAAACTAAAAACTTATTGCTGAAAGTACTATAGATAAAGGTAAAAGTCAGTTAAAATAGTACAATGGGGTCCATTAATAGTACCAAAAAGTGTAGTAAGGCTCATGAACAGTAGCAAAAATAAGCTGAATAGTAAAATAATTTTAATTTTCCATCTCAATCCAAACGCACACTAAATCTTTTGAAGCCCAAGTTTAGGTTGGCGAGATTTTTAACCTAAGTAATGAACCCAATCCATTCTATTAATATTTTAAAAATTATATGCTTTTTAAGTTTGTTCATTAAATTTATTCCCTTCTGTTTTATTAGGCATAAGAAAATTGTCACAACTAAAAATGACACAACTTAACCCAATCACTTCATGTTATGTAGGGTTGGGGATTTACATACTCAAAGGGTTTAGATTAGGTTGAAAGGTACCTTAAACCCAAACCCCATATGATCCATGCACACCAATAATGTAGGAGAGGATATCTTATGAGACCACCCTTTGATTAAGGCCATATTTTGTTTTTTTGTAAGTAATAAAGGGAGGTCTTGGAATGTATAGATGCATTGCTTGTAAAAAAAAAATGATTCCATCACTGTAATTGAAAATATATAATCCTAATTAAAGTAATTTTCAACGCTTCATTAAGAAAAAATTTAGTGAAAAGAATAACCCAGTATAAACCATAAAATCTAGAAGTCAATTTTAATTTTGAGATATTAAAAGGTTGTATCAAATCATCTCTATTCCTTGGGTCTATTTGTGTTATGTATTTGTAGAAGAACATTTTTTTTCTTAAAAAAAAAAAAAGACATAAATTTTGCATTTTGAAAAAGTGATTTTTAAAATTACATATAAGAGTATGTTTGGTAGACTGTAATAAACACTGTAATATAATAGTTATTCCTATGATATAGCTATTCAGTAATTTGGTTATGTTTTTATTACATGGAATAGTTATTCCTTATAAATAGCTATTCTTTAAAATGAGGAATAATTATTCATCTCTAAAAGGGTTGTAATAGTTATTCCTTAGTAGGTATATTAATTTCTAAAATTAATATATTTTCAAATAAAAAAACTTTCCATATGCACATAATAATTATGAAAAAATAAAATTCATAAAAAAATAACTAATCTCTCTTTCAAATTTAAAATATATATATTATTTTTTTGGAAATATAATTCTATGAGTAAGATATTTCCTAAAATATATCTTAAGTTTGAATTATAATACTTTCATTCCATTGTCTTCAGTATTCTATTATTATATTGTCACCAAACAAATGAATAGTACTAAGTATTACATTACAACATCTTGTATTCCTATAATACCTATTCCTATTCCTATCCCTATGTAATTACCATTACAGTCTACCAAAAGTGCCCTAAGTGTTTGTTCAAATTTGTGAAAAATGTGGTATTTTTGTCAAATGAGTATTTGGAGAATGCTTGTCTAAAACTATTGTTTCAGGTGCAAATTACTTAAAAGGACTAAACTACAACACCAATATTTGGTCATAACCAATCTAAGACTAATTGTTTAATTTAAAAAACTAAAATTAAAATTAAAAAGGTTACACATGGAGAGTGAAGACACCACACCTTGAGAAGTAAGTATTTGACAATTATTTTATAGTTGGAAAATATTTTCTATCGAACCAAACACCGCCTAGAAGAAAGAAAAGTCAATGCTTCATTTGGTTGGATGGTGGAGATTGGAGAAAAGATAAAAGATGAACAAGTTGTGGCTAAAGGCGTCAATTAGTAGCTGTGCTTGAGCCATTCAAGCATGAGCAGGTTGTCGGTTGAGTAAGGCAAATAGAGATCAAAGAACAAGTGCATGACGGCAATGATGTAACATAAACATAAGGAGAAGTAGAGGTGAAATAGAGGCAAAGGTACATCAAGAACACTAAGGGTGTGTTTGATAGAGGGATTTTAGGGAGGATGAAAAAAAAAAAAAAAAACATTTTTTGGAGCGTGTTTGGTTGGGAGGAAGAGAGGGAAAAGAAAGGGTGGAGCCCGAGTATTTACTACCCGAGCCTACCAAAAAGTTCTCCCCAAAATGGGGAGAAAACTGTGCACATGGGCTTTTATCCAGTATGTTGGCTTCCCCTCCCCCCCCCCCCCCTCCCCCCAAGTTCCAATTTTAAGTTTTTTTTTTTTTTTTGTGCTTATTAAAGTTTAGTGTTGAAGATCAAATATATGACCCAATATATTGCTAAAAGAGTGGTCAAAGGATGCTATATTACACTTGTGGTCTCTGAAGGATGAGAACCAACTATGTATAATATTGTGGGAAGGGGACTCATTTATAGAACTTAGTTAACCTAACAATTTTTCCTCAAAAAAAAAAAAAAAAAAATGTTAACCTAACAATAGTATGATAATAATATTGGTACAACAATGTAGTTTGATAGAGATTTGGATTGAAAATTCATACTACCCCCCCCCCCCCCCTCCCCCTCAAAATTGGAAATTAGTCCCTTAAAAAACAAAAAAAAAATGAAGTGTCCACCTAACCCATATATACAAGATCTGTCACTCTCTTTCAAAAAAAAAAATTTATTTTTAAAACTATATTTGTGTGCACATGTGTGTATGTGTATATATATAAAAACTTTTCTTTATATTTATAAACATTGATTTCATACGATATTTGATTATTTACTTATTTAGGACCAAAAATTAAAAGTTTATAATTTTGAGATATGGGTGTTGATGTGCTATCTAACTCCACTCAAAGGATTGTTTCACACTTATTTCTCCAATGAGTAAAATGACTTTATAATTGTGTATTATTATTTACTAGCATGTAGTCCGTGCTTACGCACGGAAATATTAACAATTGTGATGATAAAATGTTTATCTTAGTAGATTCAGTTTCCACATTGAGCATTATGAATGGAAGTAACTTAACACCAACATTTAAAAATCAAATTGGACACATAGCACAAAATTAAACTACAATTAGAAATTAATTTGATTCAATTTGAATTCTAAAATTGAACTTCAACTTAATATAATATATATGATTATATTTTTGTCACTTTTAACAAATTAACAAAATCTTAATCTAGACACACTAAAAACTATTAAAAAATAAGAACTGATCATTGATCTTGGAATCTTCTTGGAGGCGCCAATGAAGCGCTAATGTATGAGAGTGTGAAGCAAGGAAGAGTGGGATTGAACATTATGTTTGAACCCGGCCTTGCTCTAAGAAATCCGTAAGGAGGAGGAGAGGGCAGTGTGTTGATCTAGTTGGTAGAGGTTGAGAGAGGAGGAGACATGGGATGACTATATAGAATTAGGAGAAGATGATGTTTTACTTTTATAGTCTTTCTAGTTGGACTCCTTGGTTCTGGTTGTGGGATTAGAAGAGCTCTAGACTCTATTGAGATCACCCATAAAAGTGTGCAGGTGAGATGTTCTTGCTTAGGCCAATGAGTATTATTATTGTGGTTTTCTTGGCTTCCGTGTTAAATGTTAATGCATCATTTATTTGGGCACAAAAATTAGAAAATTTAGATAAGATACATGACACAAAATTGGAATCCAATTTATAATCTCCATAAAAGTGTGCAGATAAGATGTTTTTGCTTAGGCCAATGAGCATTATCATTGTGGTTTTATTGGCTTACGTGTTAAATGTTAATGCATCATTTATTTGGCACAAAAATTAAAAAATTTAGATAAGATACATGACACAAAATTGAAGTCAAATTTATAATCTAATTAAATTTTTTTTTGAGTTTTGGTTAGGACAAATGGTGCAAAATTGAGAATCCAATTGAAACCTAATTGGATTTTCTCTCTACTTCACCTATTATTATATATATATATATATTAGATTTTTTTTTTTTTAATGTTGTAGTAAATTCTCAATTACAAGTTTTAAAGCTCCAGTTTAGTAAACATTGACTTATTCTTAACTTTGAATTCTCAAGAGTCAAGAGGTACATGAATCTTATTAGAATTGATAATATTTGTTTACCAATTAATAAGTTTTATTTGCAAGAATTCACAAATTATGAAGAAGAAAAAATTAGTATTGAAAATGAAACTTCACCATTATAAGCATATGCAGTTGGACATTTGCACTTCAAAAAAAAATTTACAATACTTTTTAAATCATGCCAATGGCTACTCGGGAATTGAAAATCAATAAACTATTACTATATTTTCAAAGTAGTTGCATTAGTATTTATTCTTACAATTTCTATTGCAAATATGGAACCAACATTTTCACTCATATATATTATCAAAACTAACTTTTTCAATAATATTTTAACGATTTGTTGATTTTGTAGTACATCAAAAAAGAAGTTGTCGAAAATTTTAATACAAAGTTAATTAATTATGATTTTGAGAATTTAAAAGAACTTCCAATTCCAATTTATTATACCAGAAATGATGAAGTCGAAATGTATTAAGAAACAGGTATTCGTTTTTTTTTTTTTTTTTTTTGGTGAATACTAAATAGATACTATATTTATATTTCATGAATTAATTTTTTTTTGAATCTTAATTATTTCTTAATTGAATTATCAAAATTTGTTGTTCTTGTTTTGAGCTTCTCAAAAGCAAAATTATGGTTCCATCCATAGGATGGCCCTCCCAAATTTTCTTTTTTAATAATTTTTTTTCCTTAAGTAATACAAAAAATTAAAATTAAAATTTTATATTCTTGCCTTTGCCCCCCAAAATTTTATGAGCTTCTTTCTTTCAAAACGGAAAATGTATTGAATTTTCTAAAGTCTACTAGTATTCAATAGGTGCTAACCTTCAAGAAAGCAAATGCAATACCCTTGTCCTTAACTTTTTTTTTGCTAAACAATAACCTTGACCTTAGTGATGACGGAAAAGGTGACTATTTTCATAAAATAATTATCTGCTTCTTGCCATTGTAAAACTTATCCAGTACTCTACATAAACCCCCGTTTACATTTTTTTATTGCAATTTATTTTCACCGGCAGAAATCAAAGAAAGAATTTAATATCACGTTTCTTGATTTTAATCATTTGAATCTCTCTCAGTTCAGCTTTATCCTGTTCAAATCCGACCAAATTCAGTTCATTCTATAACTCAATTATAACCATAAAAAGCGAAGATAAAAAAACAGAGAGGAACATGTCACAAATATACAAATATTAGTAATTCTTAGCAAAAATGACTATAAAAGTTGAATACTACAAAAGCTCCGACTGCTGTCCTAAATCAACCATTAGTAAAATGAAATTGGTAGGGATAAGGATAACAGACAAAAATTTGTGATGAAGCAATTTATATTGATTCAAAACTTGGCCTTATATTTACAAGAAGTGTAGGGGGGATCAGTTAGGACCCCAACAACTCAAATACATGACTTTTCTCAAAGACTCTTCACTCTGCTTCAGCTTCTTGTTGTTCACTTTACTACATATAGCCGAGGAAGACTGAGCTGAGAGTTTCTTGGCTTGATAGTATGATCTGATATTGTTCTTCGCATGCTGTTGAAGTGACCTTAGAGGATAGTTCCATCTGCAAACACCTTGATCTTTCAAAGCCTCAACTGCACCAATACTTGCTGCCACCATCCAAGAAGCTTTACTTGTTGCACTCATACTTCTTTCTTGCTCTAAATTGGAACTGAAACAAATGGAAATTTGGATTCGGATGATGAAAAATAGATTTTGGGTTGAATTTTGATGGTGCTCAATGTAAGGGAAGGGATCTTATATAATGTGTGAAGATAGTGGCAGGTGAGAAGATTTTGGGTGCAAAACTATAGGTAGTTTTACCAGCAGTTTGGGAGAAAACACTGGTATTTGGACTCCAAAACCATTTGCTTTGCTCATAGGCTGTGCCTTTGAATTTGGAGTTTTGTACACTAGAAAGAGACAGAAGCACTAATAAAGAAATCAATTAAAGAGACATGAGGGTATGACTAATGGAATAAAGTAAAGGTAGTGGGGTTGCTAGCCCTGTTTTTCCTTTTGTCTTTGTCAAGTAATAAAAGGAGGTCTGGGTAGACGTGGCAAAATAGGCAGACCAGGTCGGTCGGGCCAATGGGGTTCGGTTCTAAAAGTGGGTCATTTAAAATGGGTTAAGAATAAGTCGGGTCTTTCAGCTCTAGACAATAGTTTGGCTTTCCAAAAAAATAAAAACTTAAAATAATAAAATGATATATTTGTAAAAATAGAGAGTTGGAAAATACTTTAAAAAATAGTTCAATTTTTAAGGTGAACACATTATCTTCAATAAATTTTACATAATAAATTATGAGTTATAGTATATTACAAAATAATTATATATTCTCACACATCGTATGGATTTGTGACTAATAATGGTATAATAATAATACTTATACAATAATGTAGTGTGATAAAGACATTTGGATTAAAAATTCATACCCCCCAACCCCCTCCCCAACTCTAAATTAGGAATTAATCCCTCAAAGTCAGAAAAATCAAAGTGTTCACCTAATCCATATATGTGATCTATCGCTCTCTTCCACAAGGAAAAAAAATCTACTTTTACTAACAGAACTATATATATATATATATATATGTATGTATGTACAAACTTTGCTAAAAAAATGAATAAATTTTGCATTAAAACTATGATTTTGTATGACATTTGGCTGTTTGCTTATTTAGGGCCAAAAATTAAAAGTCAAGAATTTTGAGATATGGGTGCTGATGTGTTATCTAGCTCCACCCAAATGATTGTTTGGTACTTGTTTTTCTCCCATGAGTAAGATGATTTTATAATTGTGTATTATTATTTATTAGATTTTTATATGCTATAGTAAATTTTCAATTACAAGATTTAAATCATCAGTTTAATAAACATATAATAGAATTGCTTATTCTTAACTTAATTTGAGAGAGAATTGCATATTCCTAACTTTGAATTCTCGAAAATCACATGAATTCTATTAGAATTGATAATATTTGTTTGCCAGTTGAAATTTATATATGTAAGAATTCAAAAATTATGAAGAAAAAAAACTAGTATTGAAAATGAAACTTCACCATTATGAGCATATGTAGTTGGACATCTGCACTTCGAAAAATAATTGTTAAAATGCTTTTTAAATCATGCCAATGGCTACTCCGGAATCAAAAATCAATAAACTATTAATATGTTTTCAAAGTGGTTGCACTAGTTCTTATTCTTCCAATTTCTATTGCAAATATGGAATGAACATTTTCACTCATAAATATTATCAAAACTAACTTTTTCAATAAAATGGAAAACAATATTTTAACAAACTTGTTGATTTTATACATCAAAAGAGAAGTTGCAAAGTATTAAGAAACAACTATTCGTGTTTTTATTTTGTTTATATTTTATTAATACTAAATAGATACTGTATTTATATTTCATGTATTAATTCGGTTTTGAATCTTAATTATTTCTTACTTTTTTTTATATAAGCTTAATTATTTCTTACTTGAATTATAAAAAACCTCTGTTCTTTTTTCGACCCTCTGAAAGACAAGCTTCTTTCTTTCAAAACGGAAAATGTGTTGAATTTTCTAATTTCTACTAATATTCAAGAAATCAAATACGACACCCTTGACCTTGTATTAATATCTAACCCTCCTACTCAACAAATTCTGGCTCCGTCCTTACTGGTGACAGACAAGGTCGCAATTTTCATAAAATGCTTATCTGCTTCTTGTCATTGTAGAACTCATCCAAAACACTACAGAAACCCCCCTTTACATTTTCTGATTGCAATTTATTTTCATCGGTAAAATTCAAAGAAAGATTTTAATCACGTTTCTTGTAACAGAACAGATACTATAAAATGGCTAAATACAAATCATTTGAATCTCTCTCAGTTCAGCTTTATCCTGTTCAAAATATAACAAATTCAAATCATTCTATAAACCAAACTTACCAATAAAAACGAAGATAGAAAGCAAAGAGAAACATGTCACAAATATACAAATATTAGCAATTCCCGGCAAAAATGACTATAAAAGTCGAATACTAAAAAGCTCCGACAGCTGTCCTAAATTGACCATTAGTAAAATGAAATTGGTAGGGATATGTAAAACAGACAAAAATTTGGGATGAAGCAATTTATATTCATTCAAAACTTGGCCTTATATTTACAAGAAGTGTAGGGGGGATCAGTTAGGACCCCGACAACTCAAATACATGACTTTTCTCAAAGACTCTTCACTCTGCTTTAGCTTCTCGTTGTTCACTTTACTACATATAGCCGAGGAAGACTGAGCTGCGAGTTTCTTGGCTTGATAGTATGATCTGATATTGTTCTTCGCATACTGGTGAAGTGACCTTAGAGGATAATTCCATCTGCAAACACCTTGGTCTTTCAAGGCCTCAACTGCACCAATACTAGCTGCCACCATCCAAGAAGCTTTACTTGTTGCACTCATACTGCTTTCTTGCTCTAAATTGGATATGAAGTAAATGGCAATTTGGAATTGGAAGTTTGGAAGATGTAAAATAGATTTTGGGTTTCGAATTTTGATGGTACCCAATGTAAGGAAATGGATCTTATATAATGTGTGAAGATAGTGGCAGGTGAGCAGATTTTGGGAGAAAAACTATAGGCAGTTTTGCCAGCAGTTTGGGAGAAAACCCTGGTATTTGGACTCCAAAACCATTTGCTTAGCTCACACGGCCACTCAGAACAGACAAAAACAATAATGGAGCCAATTCGGACACTAGTGGGTATGACAAATGGATAAAGAAATGATAGGTGGGGTTGCTATTATTCGTTTTATTATGAAGCAGACTTAAAGGGACCTGCTTTCAAGTTAAAACTTTTAACCCACCGATTCGATAAATTTCGATGTAATCAAATCCTACCGACAGTCGGGTTAATTTTTCAAGGGTTGATGAGTTGAATTGATACTAAATCTTTTGAAGCTCAAGTTTGGGTTGGCGAGATTTTTAACCCAAGTAATGGACCCAATCCATTCTATTAATATTTTAAAAATTATATGCTTTTTAAATTTGTTCATTAAATTTATTCCCTTCTATTTTATTAGGCATAAGAAAATTGTCACAACTAAAAATGACACAACTTAACCCAATCACTTCATGTTATGTAGGGTTGGGGATTTACAGACGCAAAGGGTTTAAATTAGGTAAAAGAGTACCTTAAACCCAATCCCCATATGATCAATGCACAAAAATAATGTAGGAGATGATATCTTATGAGACCACCCTTTGATTAAAGCCATATTTTTTTTTTTTTGTAAGTAATAAAGCGAGGTTATCAAGATCAAGGCAGTTTGTGTAAGCAATTAGAGCAGAAGAAGCAAGATTCAACATGTGTAGCTGAAGTTCAAGAAGCAACATCTGAAGCACTTGTAGTTTAGTAGTTGTATTTGTATCATTGATAATACGACTTGTAGTTTACCTGTAGTTTAGTTTTATTTTTGTTCTATTATTAGTGTTCACACGTGAGTAGGATAGTTAGTCACACGTGAGAATGGTTGTTAGTCAGTTAGTCTAGTTTGTTAAGCTTTAGCTCCCTGTTTTTTGTTCTTGGTTGAACTTGATGCTGTATATAAAGGCATAAGCTAAATTAATTCAATACAATTCAATTTTTCCCAATTCTTTCATTTCTCATATGGTATCAAAGCTCTCTAGAAGCTTAAAATTCTAGGGTTTTACAGATTTGGGAATTTTTCTTTTCTTGTCCACCATTGGTGTTTCTCTTCAAGCTTTCTCAAAATCTTTTCAAGATTTTCCTTTTGCTTTAATGGCTGATGCAACAGCAGCTAACACTTCCACCACTAAATCTTCATCTTCTTCGCAAGACTCATATAATCTCAATGACCCTATTCTTACATCCTGGAGAAAATCCAGGGGTTGTTCTTACTTCTCAGCCTTTGGTTGGAGAAGAAAATTATCCTACTTGGGCAAGATCAGTGAGGAAATCATTGATTGGCAAAAATAAGCTTGGTTTTATAGATGGTTCTATAACCATTTCTTCTCCACTCGTGAATTCACCAACAGCTATTCAAGCATGGATTCGTGCTGATAATATAGTTGGTACTTGGATTATCAACTCAGTATCACCAAAACTTCAGGGTAGTATCATTTACAGAGATACTTCTTTTGAGATTTGGACTGAGCTTCGAGAAACATTCAATTAAGGAAATGGCACCAAGGTTTTCAATATCCAGAAGAAAATTGCTGAGATTCATTAGGGAGAACAATCACTCACTGATTACTTCACTCTGCTTAAAGTCTTGTGGGATCAGCTTCAGAATCTTAGTCCATTTCCTTAATGCACTTATGGTAAGTGTGTGTGCAATATTAATCAGAGGTTAAAGGATCTTCAAACCAAAGAAGCCACAATGAAGTTTCTCATGGGAGTCAATGATGTGTTTTCTAAAGTCAAAACACAAATCTTGCTCATGGATCCACAACCTTCTATTAATAAGGCTCATTCTTTGTTCATCCAAGAGGAAATGCAAAGATCTGTCACCAATTCTGTTAGAGTTGAGTCTATTGTTTTGGCTATCAAGAGCTCAAGCAACAATCCAAAAGGAAAGGAAAGGCCTTTATGCATTCACTGTGGAAAGTTTGGTCATACTGTGGATAAATGTTACAAACTCCATGGTTTTCCACCAGGTTACAAATTCAAGAATAGGAATATGATGGCTCATCAAGTTTCAACTGTTGCAAATCAGTTCCAGGGTCATTGCTTGGCTCCAAATACTGATCATAATCCTGTTGCAAATCAATTTTAAGGGATTTGCTTGGCTCTAAATACTGATTATAATCATGTTGTCACTGCTCAAGCACCTGCATTTACTGCTAATCAGTACCAACAGCTTCTGTCTTTGATTGGAGTTCACCAAACTTCAACAGTTTAAGAACCTCACATGGTTAACGTTGTTTCTTTGCCAACCAATGCAATTGCAGCAACTGTTTCTTGCTCACCACATTCAGTCTTTTCTGCTAAGGTTATGAATAGAAAGGCTTTTGGTGTTGAAACTTGGGTTATAGATATTGGTGCTACAAATCACATAGTTTGTTCAATGCATTTATTGACTTCTTTTACTGCAATTTCACATACTGTGGTTGAATTGCCTAATGGGGAAGCTACTCTTGTGACTCATGTTGGTACACTTAAGCTTTCTTCACATATTACCCTAACAAATGTCCTTTGTGTGCCTTCTTTTTCATTTAACTTGATATCTGTTAGTGCCTTAACTCATTTTTTCATTTAACTTGATATCTGTTAGTGCCTTAACTCATTCTCAGCCCCTTTGTCTGGTATTTCTTTCCAATTATTGTTTTATACAGGACCTTATCTGTTGGAACATGATTGGAATGGGCAAAATGCATAATGGACTCTACCTGTTACAAGGATCTAGCCTTTCCAAAGCTTCCAAGTCTCTTGATGATTTTCTTCTTAAGAATAAGTTTAGCTCTTTTACTGCCTTTTCTTCTTCTATTTCTCATGCCAACTTGTATTCTCTATGGCATTCTAGATTAGGACATCCATCTAATATGAAACTTCATTCTTTAGGTCATCTTTTTCCTTTCTTGCAAAATTGTTGTGCTAAAGACTGCATTGTATGTCCTTTGGCAAAGCAAAAGAGACTACCCTTTCCTTTTGATAATAAAAGAGTTGTTCATTCATTTGATCTTGTTCACATGGATGTTTGGGGGCCATTTTCCATTCCTACTACTGCTGGGCATTGATATTTTCTTGCCATTGTAGATGATGCATTAAGGGCTACTTGGGTTTTCCTCATGGAAGCAAAATCAAAAGTTAGGCCTTTGATTGTTTCATTTTACAATATGGTACATACTCAATTTCAAACCACAATTAAGTCCATCAGAACTGATAATGGTTTAGAATTTAACATGATTGATTTTTACAACTCTAAAGGCATTATTCATCAACAAAGCTGCGTTTACACTCCACAACAAAATTCAATTATGGAGAGGAAACACCAGCATATTTTGGCAACAGCTAGGGCCTTACAAATTCAGTCTAACATTCCTCTTGTTTTCTAGGGTGATTGCATCCTCACAACTATCTATTTGATCAATAGACTTCCTACTCCTTTTCTGCAACATAAGTCTCCATATGAGGTGCTTTTCAATCAAATTCCTTCTTATTCTCACCTCAAGACTTTTGGTTGCCTTTGCTTTGCTACTGATGTTACTCCACATAAGCATAAGTTTACTCCTAGAGCTAGGAAGTCAACTTTCTTAGGATATCCCTTTAACATCAAAGGTTACAAGCTATTTGATCTTCAATCTCACTCTATTTTCATTTCTAGGGATGTAATTTTTCATGAAAAAGTTTTCCCTTTTGCTTCACACACTTCCCTTCCTTCCTCTGCCTTAATTCCTTTGCCTAGTATTCCTTCTATTTCGCTAGTTTTTCTTGATCCTATCTCATCTATCAATGCTAATTCCATTGTACAAATTCATCATGATGTTTCTGATACTCCAACTGTGCAGCTGCACCTAGAAGGTCTAGTAGGGTGCCTAAACCTCCATCTTATCTTAAGGCTTATCATTGTAACCAAGTTTCCTCAACATCCAATTCCAATTAGTCCCAATCAAGTACTTCCCATCCTCTTTCTTCCTATCTCTCTTATGCCACTTTATCTCCCACCTACAAATCCTTTTGTTGCTCTATTTGTACCACCACAGAACCTAAGTATTTTTCATAAGCAATATCTGATCCCAAGTGGCAAGATGCCATGGATGCTGAAATTGCAGCTTTGGAAGCAAATAATACTTGGACTATCACTCATTTGCCTCATAATAAACATCCTATAGGATGCAAATGGGTCTATAGGATTAAGTATAAAGCTGATGGATCTACTGAGAGGTATAAAGCTAGGTTGGTTGCAAAGGGATTTACTCAAAAGAAGGGTTTAGACTACCTTGAAACCTTCAGCCCTGTTGCCAAATGGTTTCTGTGAAGTGTGTTCTTGCAGTGGCTGCTGTGAAAGGTTAGTTTCTTAGCCAACTTGATGTAAATAATGCTTTTCTTCATGGTGACTTACATGAAGAAGTATATATGGCTCCTCCACCTGGATTTCACAACAAGGGGAAGCATGGAGAGCAGCTTGTATGCAGGTTAAACAAGTCCCTTAATGGCCTTAAATAGGCTTCAAGACAGTGGTTTTCCAAATTTTCAACCACACTGATTCAGCTTGGATTCACTCAATCTAAAGCAGATTACTCACTCTTTATCAGGCAACAAGAAGCTTCTTTCATTGTTTTGTTAGTATATGTTGATGATGTTCTCATAGCAAGCAATGATAAAGTGCAAGTTGATTAGTTTAAGGTGATGTTGAATCAGAAGTTCAAGTTGAAGGATTTTGGTGCATTGAGACATTTTCTTGGTTTGGAGGTAGCTAGGACAACTAAACGCATCTCTTTGTGTCAAAGGAAGTATGCCCTTGAAATTTTGGAGGATGCAAGGCTTCTTGGTTACAAACCTGTCAAAATTCCTATGGATCCGAATCTAAAACTTAGCCTTGGGCCCTTTAACAAGGATCCTGGGCCCTTTACTTATTGTTTTGGTGGACTGGGCTTGGTTCATCGCAGCTAAATGAGGGCTGATTACGAACCAAGTTGTGCGCAAGTCACATAAAGCTCCTCAAGGCAAAATGCGATTCCTGCTAAGCAATAAAATACCATTATTAGTGTTTTAGTGTCATAAAATGACCCTTTACTCTTACGAAAAAAGTAAAATAATTATTCTTAATATTCACAATGAGAAAGAGATTGAAATAGATTATTTGAGGCTTTTCTTTTATTGTGTAAACATTTAAAAAAGTTCCTTCTCTTGGTACCCCGAGCGTACTGTCATCGTTCCCAGGGGTATTAGGCCTGTAAGAACCTAAAACGCTGATTCTCTGAACTACACGATCTTTCTCCATGCTTATTATGCAATGGAGTTTTTTCCTTTCCCTTACCTCTATAGGTCCTACATAAGAACACACTATATAATACACATATCTTCAAATAATTGTTAGTTTCTTAGGATATACATTTTAATACATATACATATATGTAAATAAATTTCATGAGAATGATTCGGCCACGAGGATCCTAGCCCTAATTCTCACAGACTTAGTACTTTTGCACAAGACTTGTGGGATTTGGAACTCAAATCCAAGTGGCTTTGCTTGGGCATTGCCTTCTAAGATAGTTAGGTGAGAAGGATTTCGTGGGAGAGAGTGATATCTGATTTGTGCATGTTTTGGCATATATTTCTTTGGAGGCTGAGTGTGTCCAAGGCCCAAGTTGAAGTGAGGACCCCGGTAAAAAGACTCAGCTTTTGGCTGAGTAAAAGGAAAACTAGTAAGCAAGAATATATGTATTTGAACAGCAAGAAAGCAGCAAAGGAAAACAATGTAATAAAGAAACATACGAAATAACTGTTAAGGATCCTCCAATTAGTATGAAATATTTCATTATTTTTCTTAATTGTGGATTACAATGTGCTCGCTAAGACATGTTACAAGGTCCAAATAAGCTCAAAAATTACAGACTTAGATGGTTATCTAAGCCTCTAAGACTTGCAAAGTTTGAATCCCTTTGAATCCAAATATGTTTTATAGTGGCTGTTTCTAAGATACCAAGCGATATTTCCCTACTTTCTTCGAGTTTTTGATAGAGTTTTCTCAACGATTTTGTTGTGATTTTCTATTGCTGAATCCCCCTTCAATGTTGGCTACCTTCCCCTTTTATAGTGTCATTTTTGGGTTCGGGGTACCACTGATTCTCCCCCTTTGGCTCCCTGGGTACCAGAGCCCCTGTTATGCCAGCCATTCTGATGGTTGATTCTTTATCTGTTTCTGATAGTTTTCCTCTTTTAGTACTGTTTTCCTAAAAGCCACTTGCTGACTTCCCATTTCAAGGTGTCCTTGGAGAGCTACCCTTCGCCCTCTTTTCTTTCAAGGATTTTTACCTTTTAGACTCAGCTTTTTGGTTGTCCTTCTTGCTGTCATTTTTCCCAAGTGAGCGGAATCCTTTCCTACTGGGTTGAAGGTTTTCCCAGCCGCTTCCCCTTATAGTTCTTCATTCTGGGTTTCCTGAGGTACTAGTCTTTTGTTCATGAATTGTCACTCTCCAAGCTTTCTAGTTCTTTGTTGCACCACTGGGTGCTTGAGAATGACATATCTGTTCTTTGTTTCTTGTATTTTGTGGTACCCCTTTTGAGTTGTCTCAATCCCACTTTAGCTTTACTGCACGTCCCGAGGATCCTGAGCCTCTAGCAGCCTCTAGGTATCCCAACCAAATTCTTTCACTGGATTTTGCTAAATTTTTAATGGTCTTTTTTGCTGGAAATCTGAACATACATAGGGCCTTGATATTGATTCTTAGCTTCATGAATTGGACCTTCTTTTGTGTAAGACTCATGGCCTTTCTTTACTTTTCATGGAATGGGTTTTCTTGTGAAATTTTGGTCCTCAACAAAGATTTTACAGATTTTGACTGGGTTTCATGTCCAGATACCAAAAGGTCTGTTACTGGATATTGTATATTCATTGGAGATTCATTGGTTTCATGGAAATCAAAGAAACAGTCCACTATTTCCAAATCCTCAGTAGAAGCAGAGTATAGGGCAATGACTATTTCAACTTGTGAGATTGTTTGGATTCTCTATTTGTTAAAGGATCTTCAAGTCAATCACAATAGAGAAGCATTGCTGTTTTGTGACAGCCAAGCAGCTCTCCACATAGGTTCTAATCCTGTATTCCATGAACGAACGAAGCATATAAAAATTGACTGTCATGTTGTGAGGAATAAGGTGTTGGAGAGAGCTATCAAGCTTATTCATGTTAGAACATAGTCCCAACTAGCAGATTTACTCATTAAGGCTCTAAGTCACAAACAGTTTTCAGAGCTTTTATCCAAGATGGGACGCATCAACATTTATCAACCTACAGTCCATCTTGAGGGGGAGTATCAAGATCAAGGCAAGTTGTGTAAGCAATTAGAGCAGAAGAAGCAAGATTCAACATGTGTAGTTGAAGTTCAAGAAGCAATATCTGAAGCACTTGTAGTTTAGTAGCTGTTTTTGTATCATTGATAATACGACCTATAGTGTACCTGTAGTTTTTTTTTTTTTTTTTTTTTTTTTTTTTTTCTGTTATTAGTGTTCACATGTGAGTAGGATAGTTAGTCACACGTGAGAATGGATGTTAGTCAGTTAGTCTAGTTTGTTAAGTTTTAGCTCCCTGCTTTTTGTTCTTGGTTGAACTTAATGCTGTATATAAAGGCATAAGCTAAATTAATTCAATACAATTCAGTTTTTCCCAATTCTTTCATTTCTCATAGAGGTCTTGGAATGTATAGATGCATTGCTTGTAAAAAAACAAATTGATTCCATCACTGTAATTGAAAATCTATAATCCTAATTAAAATAATTTTCAATGTTTCATTAAGAAAAAAATTAGCAAAAAGAATAACCCAGTATAAACTATAAAATCTAGAAGTCAATTTTAATTTTGAGATAGTAAAAGGTTGTATCAAATCATCTCTATTCCTTGGGTCTATTTGAAGAAGAACATTTTTTTTTTAATATTTTTTAAAAAACATGACATTAAATTTTGCATTTTGGAAAAGTGATTTTTAAAATTACATATAGGTGTTTATTCAAACTCGTGAAAAAGGTGGTATTTTTGTGAAATGAGTATTTGGAGAATGCTTGTCTAAAACTATTGTTTCAGGTGCAAATTACTTAAAAGGACTAAACTACAACACCAATATTTGGTCATAACCAATCTAAGACTAAGGGTGCGTTTGGATACCACTTATTTTACTGAAAATTAAAAACTGAAAATTGAAAACTGAAAACTGAAAATAATAAAATAATAATTATAAAATTACCGTTCACGCGTGAGTTACTATTCATTTACCTTAATGCACTGTTCATGTCCCATGAACAGTGCAAGAGGCACTGGTCAAAAAAAAAAAAAAAAAAAAAGCAGAAACACAAGATGCATCAGCCCAATCCAAACGTATGCTAAGTATCCATATAGATACTGAGTTTGGGGTGTTCAGGTCTGCGTTTTCACTTTTTTTTTTTTTTTTTTTGAAAAGATCGTGTGGCTATTATGAATTTTCAATGGGTCCCATGCATTGTTCACGGGACTCACAAACCTCTTTATTCAGCAAATGTTTCATTAAAAATTAGTCCCACAGCACTATTCACATATTTAAAAATTATTTTGCTACAGTATTTTCAGTTTTTATTTTTCAACGGTATCCAAGCAGACCCGTAAGTGTTTAATTTTAAAAAAAAAATTAAAAATTAAAAAGGTCACACATGGAGAGTGAAGACACCACACCTCGAGAAGTTAGTATTTGACAATTATTTTATAGTTGGAAAATATTTTTTGTCAAACCAAACACAGCCTAAAAGAAAGAAAAGTCAATGCTTCATTTGGTTGGATGGTAGAGATTGGAGAAAAGATAAAAGATGAAGAAGTTGTGGTTAAAGGCGTCAATTAGCAACTGAGCTTGAGCCATTCAGGCATGAGCAGGTTGTTGGTTGAGTAAGGCAAAGAGAGATCAAAGAACAAGTGCATGACGACAATGATGTAACATAAACTTAAGGAGAAGTAGAGGTGAAATAGAGGCAAAGGTACAACAAGAACACTAAGGGTGTGTTTGGTAGAGGGATTTTAGGGAGGATGGAAAATAAATAAAATAAATATAAATACAAATTGGAGGATGTTTGGTTGGGAGGGAAAGAGGGAAAAGAAAGGATGGAGCCCGGGTGTTTACTCCCCGAGCCCACCAGATAGTTTTCTCCCCAAAATAGGGAGAAAACTGTTTTTGTGGGGGGGGGGGGGGGAGGGGGGGCGAGTCTAATTTGTTTATTGACCAAGATGCCCATGTGCACTTGCACATGTGCTTTTGTCAAGTATGTTGGCTTTTTTTTTTTTTTTTTTTTTTCCCAATTCTAGTTTTAAGTATTTGTTTTTTGTGCTTATGAAAGTTTAATGTTGAAGCTAAAATATGTGGCCTAATATATTGCTAAAAGAGTGAATAATATTGTGGTAAGGGGACTCATTTATAGAACCTAGTTAAACTAATAATTTTTCCTCAAAAAAAAAAAAAGTTAATCTAATAATAGTCTAATAATAAGAATAATAATACTGGTACAACAATGTAGTTTGATAGAGATTTGGATTGAAAACTCATACTCCCCCCCCCCCCCCCCCTCCAAATTGGAAATTAGTCCCTCAAAAACCAAAAATATTGAAGTGTCCACCTAACCCATATATATGATCTGTCGCTCTCTTTCAAAAAAAAAAAAATTTTGTTTTTACTAATAGAACTATATGTGTGTGTGCGCGTGTATATATATATATATATATATATATATATATATATATATATATATATTTTAAAAAAAAACTTTTCTTTATATATAAAAACTATGATTTCATATGGTATTTGGTTATTTAATTATTTAAGACCAAAAATTAAAAGTTTAGAACTTTGAGATATGGGTGTTGGTGTGTTATCTAACTCCACTCAAAGGATTGTTTAACACTTATTTTTCTCCAATGAGTAAAATGACTTTATAATTGTGTATTATTATTTATTAGATTTTTATGTTGTAGTAAATTCTCAATTACAAGATTTAAATCTCCAGTAGTTTTTTTTTTGGGTGAGAATGTAAATCTCCAGTAGTAAACATTGACTTATTCTTAACTTTGAATTCTCGAAAGGTACATGAATCTTATTAAAATTGATAATATTTGTTTACCAGTTAATAAGTTTTATTTGCAAGAATTCACAAATTATGAAAAAAAAAAAAAAAACTAGTATTGAAAATGAAACTTCACCATTATAAGCATATGTAGTAGGACATTTGCACTTCAAAAAAAATAATTAAATACTTTTTAAATCATGTCAATGGCTACTCGGGAATTGAAAATCAATAAACTATTACTATATTTTCAAAGCGGTTGCATTAGTATTTATTCTTACCATTTCTATTACAAATATGGAACGAACATTTTCACTCATAAATATTATCAAAACTAACTTTTCCGATAATATTTTAATGATACGTTGATTTTGTAGTACATCAAAAGAGAAGTTGTTGAAAATTTTAATACAAAGTTAATCAAATATGATTTTGAGAATTTAAAAGAACTTTCAATTCCAATTTATTATATCAGAAATTATTGAGTTAAAATGTATTAAGAAACTTTTTTTTTTGTTTTGTTTATATTTTGTGAATACTAAATAGATACTATATTTATATTTCATGAATTAATTTGTTTTTGAATCTTAATTATTTCTTAATTGTATTATCAAAATTTGTTGTTCTTGTTTTGACCTTCTCAAAGGCAAAATTCTGGTTCAATCCACAGGATGGCCCTCCAATTTTTTTTTTTTTTTTTTCTTGAAGTAATACAAAAAATT
Source organism: Quercus wislizeni (assembly GCA_023055345.1). Classification (NCBI taxonomy): domain Eukaryota; kingdom Viridiplantae; phylum Streptophyta; class Magnoliopsida; order Fagales; family Fagaceae; genus Quercus; species Quercus wislizeni. The sequence goes on along the minus strand of JALGQJ010000031.1, from coordinate 1,521,731 downwards.
ATAATTAAAATTTTATATTCTTGTCTTTGGCCCCAAATTTTTAAGAGCTCCTTTCTTTCAAAACGGAAAATGTGTTGAATTTTCTAAAGTTTACTAATATCCAATATGTGCTAACCTTCAAGAAAGCAAATGCAATACCCTTGTCCTTAACTTTTTTTGCTAAACAATACCCTTGACCTTACTGATGACGGACAAGGTGGCTATTTTCATAAAATAATTATCTGCTTCTTGCCATGGTAAAACTCATCCAGAACTCTACAGAAAACCCCCTTTACATTTTTTTTTTTCCCCTTTACATTTTTTTATTGCAATTTATTTTCACCGGCAGAAATCAAAGAAAGATTTAATCACGTTTCTTTTAACAGATACTTTAAAATGGCTAAACAAAAATCATTTGAATCTCTCTCAGTTCAGCTTTATCCTGTTCAAATCCGACCAAATTCAATTCATTCTATAACCCAAATATACCCATAAAAAACGAAGATAAAAACAAAGAGGAACATGTCACAAATATACAAATATTAACAATTCTTGGCAAAAATAACTATAAAAGTTGAATACTAAAATGCTCCGACTGCTGTCCTAAATCGACCATTAGTAAAATGAAATTGGTAGGGATAAGGATAACAGACAAAAATTTGGGATGAAGCAATTTATATTGATTCAAAACTTGGCTTTATATTTACAAGAAGTGTAGGGGGGATCAGTTAGGACCCCAACAACTCAAATACATGACTTTTCTCAAAGACTCTTCACTTTGCTTTAGCTTCTCGTTGTTCACTTTACTACATATAGCCGAGGAAGACTGAGCTGCGAGTTTCTTGGCTTGATAGTATGATCTGATATTGTTCTTCGCATACTGGTGAAGTGACCTTAGAGGATAGTTCCATCTGCAAACGCCTTGGTCTTTTAAAGCCTCAACTGCACCAATACTTGCTGCTACCATCCAAGAAACTTTACTTGTTGCACTCATACTTCTTTCTTGCTCTAAATTGGAACTGAAACAAATGGAAATTTGGGAGTTCGGAAGATGGAAAATAGATTTTGGGTTATGAAATTGAATTTTGATGGTGCCCAATGTAAGGAAAGGGGTCTTATATAATGTGTGAGGATAGTGGCTGGTGAGAAGATATTGGGTGCAAAACTACAGGCAGTTTTGCCGGCAGTTTGGGAGAAAACCATGGTATCTGGACCCCAAAACCATTTGCTTAGCTCATAGGCTGTGCCTTTGGATTTGGACTATAGAAAGAGACCGAAGTACTAATAAAGAAATCAATTAAAGAGACATGTGTACAAAGAAAAGGTTGGTGGTGTTGCTTGTCCTTTGCTTTATTCTGAAGCTTTTTTTTTTTTTTTTGCTGAAAGGGTTGGTGGGGACTGCTTCATCTAGCTTTGTTTTGCCTTTTGTTTTTGACAAGTAATAAAAGGAGTTAATGGTGGATTAGAATCATAACTGCATACTTTTCAAAAACATTTTTATTTGATTAGAGTAAATGAAAAATTTTAAGCCCAAGTTAAAAGAAAAAAAGTTCAATCTTTTGATAAATAAATAAATAAACATAGAGAAAAGAATAGCTAGGTATAAAATTATAAAATTTAGAAAAGTTGTTCCAGTGCACAAAATCCTTGTATTTTTGGTGAATGGCCTTTACTATCATTGCCAAGGTATGACCTCTAGTCTCTAGAATTATCTCAAAATGATAATAATAATAATAATAAATCTAGAGTTCTATTTGGATTTCATAATAGAATCATGTACCAAATACGAAGGTTAGATGCTGTAAAATTACACTCAACTCCCACTAATTTTCTTTGCCCGATTTGGATTTTGAGCTCCATTTTATAGAGTGGCACACAACGGTAAAGAAAGGATTTAGAGTTTCTTTTGTAGATATAAAAGAAGCATATAAGTATAATTTCAACAACAACAAAATATCATTAAAATGATTTTAAAAATTTTTAAATAATAAATAAAAATTGTATCAGGCTTCCCCAATTATTGAAAACTTGATGTTTATAACTTTATATATATATTGAAAGAGGAAAATTGAGAAGTGTGAAAGGAAAAAAATTGAGAAAGTGAAAATCAAATAAAAGGAAGATTTGAAAGTGTGAAAATTTTAAAAAAAATAAAAACCAAACTTAGACGAAAAAAAAAAAAAAAAAAAGGGACCAACCCGATCCAACCCATATCCGTTTTTATTCCTTATTAGGTGTAGGGCTATCCAACCCATCCGCCAGACCGACTAACCCACCCAGGCCAAACAAACCGACCTAGAAACCTCTTAATCCGAGGGTTGTGATGGTTGGCGATAGGTTCTGACATCTTAAACCCGATTTCGGCAAGTCAGTTGGCGAGTTATGGCTTAAAAATTAGATTCCAACTAACCTAACCGATATCCACCACTACCAATAACCTCGGATCTCCACTGAATGAAGAGATATCCAATTAGATCTCAACAGATCCGGCAAGATCTAGTGTAGATCTGATGAGACCTCGTTGAGATCTTTCCCAATCCAGCGAGATACTGACGAAATCTCTCCAAATTTAAAGGACTTAAGCCACATACGACCGGATTTCGGCCACTTCCGATGGAATACCAACTAAATTTCCTCTTCTTTAACTCCGACCGAGATCGACCACCACCTGATGCGTCTCTAACCAGTCCACACCACCCCCAACCAATGTTGCCAAGTTTTGGAATTTCGGTTTTTTTTTTTTTTTAATTAATATCAGTAATGTCTTCTTCTTCTTCTTCTTCTTTTTCCACCCAATGAATTAGAAAATCTATATCTCGTTTTCTTTTTTTCTTTTTAATGGAATGATGTCGTATTTAATGACATTATAATTGAAGCAATTTAGAGTGGGAAACGGATACCCACTCCATTCACAAAACAGGTCTTGAACTTGATAGCCTATTTCTGTCATTACTCATTAGGGATTTTTTGGGAAAAATCTGTTTCATTGATTAGGAAATGGTTTCATGATTCATATTTTCCGCACATCTTTAGATCAATCCAAGAGAGTTGAAGAACAATGCTACTTGTGATGTGCAACACACAAAACCATTTTCTCCATCATGGCATTCACAATCACATGGCCAAAAATCTGTCAATAATATATAGAAATTTGACCATTAATTTGCTTTAATAAGATAAACAACAATGGCAAGTAAAGAAATTTTTACAATCTCTAATGAAGCTAGAAATCATCTCACGGAAAATTGGGATTACGTATCTTGAATCAACACACTAAAATCTAATGGTATTGGGACCCCAGCAGCTCAAATCCATGACTTTTCTCACAGACTCTTCCTTGGACCGCAAAATGGTATTAGAAATAGCAGAAGAAGATTGAGCAGAGAGCTTCTTGGCCTGATAATAAGACCTGATATTGTTCTTGGCATGTTGATGCATTGACCTTATAACAAAATTCCACCTGCACACCCCTTGGTCTTTCAGGGTCTCCACTGCAGCTATGCTTGATGCCACAATCCAAGCCTTGCAAGCTGAATTCATATTTGTTAAGTTTGAGCTTTTTTTTGAATTTGGGTTTCTGGTAATGAATTCAACTCAAGGTTGTGCGTGAGAAATTGAGGGTTTTGATTTTGTTGTTGTTGTTGAGGTGAGAATAGTAGGGGGGGTTCTTTTCTTATATAGGTAGGGAGGTCAATATTTTAGGAAGGGTAACCTGGAAAGTAGAAAACCACGGGCAGTTGGCAGTAGAGGCCCTGGTATTTTTGATAGCAAAACGCCAAAACCATGGGCTAGCTAAGCTTGAAATGACAGGTTACAACTCTCAGATATTTTTGGTGAGCGCACTAGTTTTATTGATTCGAACGCCGAAGTCCTGAAATAGCTACTGCTTGGACGCGTTATTAACAGATTTTTGGGCCATTGATTAGTGTACAGTGTTGGCTAAATTTTTTAATGGGCCAGGCTTTTTATATGTCCTCACCCTCTCTCTCTCACTTACATTTGGGATCCACTGAAAGTGAGGGCGTATAAGCCCAGATGACTTGTCCATCTAAAGTGCTGCCTCTGCCTTTTTTTTTTGTCGTTTTCCTCAAACCGTGTTCATCCTTGATACTAGGAGCGTGAAATACAACTTACACGCAAGAGGCCTTTATATAGCCAACTTAGAGCATCTTCGTAAGTGAATGTAAACTTTTCATCTATTTTACATACTTATTTTTACAAAACACTTATATTAGTTTATCTATTTTATACATTTATTCAATAAAATATTTATTTTTTTTATAATTTTTATTATTTTCTCACTCACTACCTCTCTCTCTCTCAGACCTAACTATCATCATCATCATCATCACTCGATCACTCCACACCCAACCACCATCATCACCTACCCAACCAGCATCATCAAGGAAAACCAACCCATTCAAGCTGAAACTCACTCAATCCGAAACCCATTCAATTCGAAAGCCAAATCATCACCCACCCAACCCGAAACCCACTAATCAAACAACGAGAAATCAGTGGTGATCGGCGATTGGAGAGGTTTTGTGGCCGTGACAATCGACAATTTGATCAGGCTTTGTGCTAGTTTGATGATTTGATCGGCGACAGTGGCTTGATGAGTTGATCAAATGAGAAAAAGGGAGAGTGAGAGCAACCAAAGACAAGGAGAGAGAAAAAAATTACTAAAATATTAAATGCTAGCACTTGTGCATTTATGCACAATTTTACACCTACTGATATAGGTGTTTTTTGGTCAAAATATGTCAAATGAAGGATTTTTTTGCATTTTACAAGACTTTACATCCACATCACTAATGTGGATACTCTTAGTCCTCAACTGTTATTCATTTTTTTTCATCTTACTCATAGTGTCATAGCGTTTAGAGTCAAAAAGAACTAGTTAGTCAGTTTTGAAAAATTTTAAACCTGTCTGACTTTCTACTTTGCTAACTAGAAATCTTAGAAAAAATTACTAGATATAGGTGGCGTTTGGGTATTGTGTTTCTTGCATTGTGTTTTCTACGTTGTTTTTTTTTTTTTTTTTTCCTGGACACATGTTTGGCACTGTTCCATGTCCATAAACAGTGATTTTAGATTTATGAACAGTGCCAAACACGTGAACAGTAACTTTTTTATTATTTCTTTATTGTTTTCAGTTTTCAATTTTCAACAAAATAAGTGATACCCAAACGGACTCATAGTGTGAATATTTAGTTACATCTCGTACCATATAAATGAAATAGTATCCCATGATACTACGATCTCACAACATTGAGACACATGTATATAGAACTCACACATGTTGGGAGACTCATAAGATCCTTTTTCTTTTTCATACAATCACATGGTGAATCACATCGTTAAATTTATTACTATTATGCATAGGACATCATAAATTTATTATTAAAACTCACTATTATGCGATAGGATAGTGTAAGAACTATACCCTCATGGTGAATCACATCGTTAAATTTATTACTACTATGCATAGGACATCATAAATTTATTATTAAAACTCACTATTATGCGATAGGATAGTGTAAGAACTATACTCTCAAGACTATTCTGCATTGTTATGTAGGAATGAGTAGGGGATCAAGAAGTTGCCTCAGTCAAGTATTTGGGTGTACCTCTTTTTTTTTCTTTTTTTCTTTTTTTCTTTTTTTTTTTTTTGTCGAACAATAGATCAAAAGATTTTATTATTATTATTATTCGTTAGAAAGAAGTTGGAAGCAAAAACAAGTGCAAATGCAAGAATTTTTCTTAGATGGATCGAGCAAATTTGATCAAATCAGTGGCCATATGTCCACCCTAATTTAAACATACAAAGGGGCTATGTGAAGATTCGAGGCCAGTAAAGGCTTCATCATGGGCTTGGAAAGCCTTAAAAGGGGTGAAGTCATTGCTTGCAAAAGGGACCAGTAGAATGGTAGGAAATGGGGATAGCATTTTGGTGTGGGATGATCCTTGAATTCCTAGTACTCCCTCTTACAGTCTTTGTCCTCAGTGTTCAGTGATGGAATATATCCCCTATATGATTGTGTCTGAGCTGATTAACCAAAGCAAAACACGTCGAGATATGTTTAAGCTTAATTAAATTCGTAAATAATTTACGTATAAAGAATTTATAGGAAGATATTACAAGAGAAAATAAGTATAAATCACATAAAACGAAGATGGGGGAGGTAAGCTCATATAATACAAATTTGACCATTAATTTGCTTATAATAGCAAGTAAAGGTAGGAATCATCTCACGGAAAATTGGGATTACATATCTTGAATTAACATACTAAAATCTAATAGTATTGGGACCCCAGCAGCTCAAGTCCATGACTTTTCTCATAGAATCCTCCTTGGACCGCTTTATGGTATTAGAAATAGCAGAAGAAGACTGAGCAGAGAGTTTCTTGGCCTGATAATAGGACCTGATATTGTTCTTGGCATGTTGTTGCATTGACCTTATAACAAAATTCCACCTGCACACCCCTTGGTCTTTCAGGGTCTCCACAGCAGCTATACTTGTTGCCACAATCCAAGCTTTGCAAGCTGAATTCATATTGGTTTTCGAGCCTATAAGAATTTGGGGGTGAAAAGAGATGTATGTATGAGAAATTGAGGTTTTGGTTTTGATTTTGGTTGTTGGGGCAGAATAGAAGGGTGTTCTTTCTTATATACTAGGGAAGTAGAAGTAGTAATAAAGTACAAAACCACAGGCAGTTGAATCAGTGGTTTATGGAAAGTGGCCCCTGTATTTGAAGCAACACGCCAAAACTATGGGCTAACTTGAAATGGCAGGGCATACTAGTTTATTGATTCGGACAAGAAAGTCTTGAGATGGTTAATAGTTTGGAAGCGTAAACAAAATATATTTCTGAATCAAGTGTCGGCCTCATGTGCCTTTATAGCCCATTAGAATCTAGAGGTCGACTTGTATATTAGCGTATCAATTCAACCTGACTCAGGTTGAATTGCCGTGTTCATTTTTTTGTTTTCCCTATAACCAGGTTCTTCTTTAACATTAGGAATACTACCATACTAGGAAAACAAAAATTCTAGAAATACAATTTATTCCTTACATTTTGCTACAATTTTTCAACTTGACTTTTTACGAATAGTTGAGAAAAAAAAAAATTTTGTGGTTTCATGTAAAAGTATCAAACAACCAATTACAACATGTCATATATAATAATTGTAGTAAAGTGTTAAATAGGTTGTGGTCCTAAAATTATTCTTAAGAAAAATTATTAGTTGCTAAGAGAATACTCTCTTCTTCATTTAAATGATGAATTATATCAGTGGATTTCAGTTAACTTAACTGGTAAAGTCTCTGATTGTTGTATAATATATATAGGGTTCAATTCCCACCTACACCAAAAATTAATTGGTGTTTTCGTCTGATGATAAATAATACATTAACGTTACTCTCAAAATGTTGAGAATATGAGGTAATTAAATTAAGAGTCTGTCTTGACGTTCATTCCACCATGATAATTACTCTTTATCACCAAGAAAAAAAAATTAATTAGTTTCTTTTTGGTGGATGCAACATTGGATCTCAGGTTCCTAATTCAACGATAAAATATTTTACTAATTGAGCTAACTGAAACATACTACCCAATAATATGATATTGCAAAATGATTATAAATCGTATTTGTAATATTAAAGTTTTATAGACATTACTTGAATTTTTGGTTTTCTATGCCATATCTTCGACTTGGACAAGTGTTTCGTTCCTACTGCCTATGCAATTTCAATTGTGGAACCACAAACCAATATTCGCTTACGCTTCCTAGTAGTAGGAATGACCGAATGAGTAACTAAAAATTGGAATTGTGTGCTGTTGATACATAGGAATGAGTTCTGCAACTTCCAGAAGTGAGGGATCAAGAAGCTGTCTCAAGGGGTCTAAGTTTTTCGGTTTACCTCTCTTTTTGTCAAACAACATATTGAAAATTTTTTATTCATTGTAGAGAAGTTGGAAGCAAAACAAGTGGCTGGAAAGTGGAAATGCAAGAATTTATGTTAGATGGATCGAGCAACTTTAATCAAATCAGTGGCCATGTCCCCCGGATCATGTGAAGAGTCGGATGGTTTAGTTAGCAGAATTGTGGAATCCTAAAAAGCCTGGTGAATTCTTTTAGACTTTTGTATCATAGTTCATAGTGTTGGGTCCCAAACCTAGTCTTTTTGTGAATTAAGAAAATGATTAACAATTTTAAAAATTTTCAAAAATTATTATCAAGCCAAAATATCAATTACACACAAAAATTTACATGAAAAACACTTTCTCCTTGAAGGGAAAAACCATGAAACAAACTCCTAATAAATCCATAATTATAAAAACAGTTACAACATCATCTCAAGTTTTATGTCTAACTTAAGATCCATACCAAATACAATAAACACCTAAAAAAAAGTCTGGTATAGTCGTGTAAATAGCATTTTATTTGGCACATTTTAAGGGATGTGGTGGTTTGTTCCCAACAATCTTGGGCTTTTGGGCCTCGACCCCCAATTTACTTGTACTCTAAGTTAGGCTTATCCCACAATGGGAGGTCCAAAAAGTGGCCTCTCAAGTTACTGATGGAGTTAAGATGTTACTTTGGCCTTTAACACTCTTGATCTTGGCTCAGCCAAGATGACTACCAGGCAATCGAGCCATTTCCCCGAAATCCGAACAAGATTCCTTAATTTCAGGGATGCATTTTTCCTCATTACTCTTGTGTTTCACTTTCCCCAATCCTACATCTCCTCTCCTATTTATACCCTCCCCTTAGTGGGGTTATCATAATGAGGAGATCTCCCCCATGTTAGTGGGTCCCTCCATATCGTATTGCTGACAAGGTTTTCAAACCCGGATCGTTTATTGAACCGTAAAAGAGAGAGGTTTAAGGTTTTTAAGATCAAACCGAGATCGAACCGTGAGACGTCACACTTAATTTAATAATTATTTTAAATATATATAAAAACATTAAATTAATAAAAAAAAAATACAAAAATTAACTAAAATAGTCTAATTCATTTAGAGAATTAACATTACTTTAAATATTAATCTAATACAAGAATTTATTGTATAAATATTATAAAAATATTAAGTAAAAATATCATTACGTCAATTTCTAATCTAAAATATCTACATCCACAATATTTTTACAACAAATTATAGGTTGGTTCAAATTTGTACGTATCATTGAGATTACTTTTTTATTCCAACAATGACTACCAATACCAACCCACCACTTAAAATTTATTGTGAAAATATCATAAGCATAATCTTTCTTTTTCTAACCCAATACAAATTTAAAATCTTTTTCTTTTTATTCCCTCCATTCACCTGCCACTCCACAGCAATACATCACGTTTGGATCAGGACATCAACTTTACCTTTTATTTATTTATTTATTTATTTCCCCAAGGCTTCCATTTCCCAAGGTTTAATCTACACCACACCTTAACAAAAAATATCTGCACCAAGTCAGCCTTTAACTTCTACATATCTTTCCCTTCTTTCGTCTTCTAAACCTTCATTTCTTCCATCACTCCAACTTCCCAATTCATACCTTTTCTTTTCTTTTTTACCTTTCTTTAGTTTTCTTAAACCAGTTTACGCAACACCTAGATGGAGTAGAGGTAGGAAAACAAGACAGGGAGAGAAAGAGAAGAAGATTAAGAAAAAAAAAGTTCTGGACAGAGAACAAACGAGAGACAGAGCTAGCGAGAGAGGGATGATGGGATCTCAATATTTTCAATGTTTGACAACATCTCATAGTGGTTGAAGCTTCAACCATGGTGATAAGGTGCTGTGAGCTTCTAAATTTTTATTTTTTTATTTTTTAAAAAGCATTGATCTGAACCATGAGAACCGTTCACGGTTCCCAAATCGGGCGGTTCAACTGCGGTTTGAACAGTTTCATGCTTTTTGTGCATAGAAAGATTCTGGTGCTTAAAAGAACTGTGTTAGTGAGAGCATCCCGGTTATCCGGGTCAAACCGTACGGTCTGGTCCGGGTCTGAAAACCTTGATTGCTGACTAGAGAGGATCCACCTCCTATTGCTGATATGACTTCCTAGTAGGAGTGTACAAAATATCCGCTTAACCCACCAACCCACAACTGACCCACCAGCCCTATGCGGGTCATTAAGTTAGGCGGTTTGGGTTGGGCGGGTTAGACCCCCAAAATTGCGGATTGAATTGGGTTACAGATTGAAAAATTGCCAACCCGCTACAACCCGACCCGCCCACTTAATTAATAATTTTACATATATATATATATATATATATATATATATATATATATTAGTTGAAATTGTTAAGTATCTAAAGTTAATCAATTCACCTAATAAATTTTTATAGCTAATCAATCATCAATTCCCTAAATAGAACTGGCCTTCAAAATATTCCTTAAACAAAATCTAAAAAGTCAATATTGAAACCCTAAACACACTTACCTACCACCCACCCCATTTACTTCAGCCGTATATACATTGTATTTATACTATTGTATTTATACGCTCTAAGTCTCACTTTTTCTTCTCACTACCTACACCTTCAATTCAACCGCTGCTTTCCCCTTTTTCTTCTTTAACCTTTTTGAAACCTATATTATATCCTTTCAATTCTTCACTGACAGCACAAAGGTAATTGCTTATTTGATTTCTTGTCTTGTATTGTTTAGTTTTTGTGTCTTTCTTATTTCAGTTTCCGTCATTTGATTAATTTATACAATATAAAAAGTGTTAATATATTACATGTAAAGCCATTCTATTTCTGGCAAAGGCAATTCATTGTATATTCAAGTATCTATTGTTCATTGTATATTCAAGTTAATATGTTAATATGTTATATATTAAATATACTTACAGTTCGTCTTATTCTTTGTCTTTGTCTAATTTTTTTAATAGGTGATGGAGGGTGAAACATTAGTTATATTTTGAGATTATCAATAACAAATTGCAGTTTATGATAATTAAATTAAAAAAAAACATTGTTAATGCCAACCCGCCTAACCCGCATAACCCGCTAAGTTGAAACCGCCAAAATTTGTAACCAATCCGCCGGATTTATACTTTGGTGGGTTGGTGGCGGATTGGAATTTTTCCAACCCACTAGTGGCGGATTGGATAGAAATATTGGCATTTACCCGCCCAATCCGACCCATCGCACACCCCTACTTCCTAGTAACTTGTGCTTGACGCCGATTATTTCTTGGTGGGCAAATTCTCCCGAGGCATTATCTCTTGTTCGTGACATATATTAGGATACTTAGTTCGAATGTTCGACCAGGCCCATCTCAACTCGACTAAGTGGACCAAGAGGGGCTGAGACAATTCAATGAGTAGGCCTATAGATTAGGGCGGGGATGCTACTCTTGGTTCGTTCAAGGGGCATTTGCATTAGATTAATAGCCATGATAAATATTGACTGGTATGGCATGATAGATATTGACTGGTAGATTATGATATTAATAGCATTGTTCTTTCTTCTCTTTCTTTTTTGCATAAACTTCAATATTACTTAATCAAACTAAAATAAAGGAACTATAGTCAAGCTCACAAGTTGTCCTTAAGACATAGTAGTGTGATGAGAGAGAGAGAGAGATCCCACCTATTGTGTATCAAGGTTTTGAAACCCGGACTGGACCGTACAGTCCAACCGAAAAAAACCTCGAACCGGCCATCTTTACGGTCTGTTATACATGAAGAACCATTCTATGCAAAAAAAGCAATAAACCGTACGAACCTCGGTTGAACCACCCAGTTTTGTGAACCGTGACCAGTTCAGGCGGTTCACACGGGTCCTTTGTTTCAAGCCTTAAACAGCACTGTTTTGGACTCTCTTCCCTATTTTTTTTCCTATATGGTGTCATTTGGACTTTGTAATTAGATCATTACCTCAAACAAGAAACCCTCACCTCACTCTTTCAATCAAGAAACCCTCGATAAATACCAGCCAAAATTCCAGATTCGGCCGGCATGGAGTTTCGACTATAAAACTAAATCTCAACCAAAAAAAAAAAAAAAAAAAAGAAGAAGAAAGAAATGAAGTAAACAAACGTACCTTACAAAAAAAATAAAGCAAAACAAAAAAGCCAAGGTGAGAAACTTGAGTGAGAAGTGGAGAAAAGTCAAATGAGATGAAGCACTGATAAGTTGAACTGTTGAAGAAGACGCACACAAGGGAAAAAAAGTAGAAGAAAGAGGAAGGCAACATAAAATGACAAAGATGAGAGGAAATTTAAAACTAAGTCTGAGAAGAGTGGAAATTGAGGAGTACGTGTGACTTGACGTGTGTGGATGAGAAAATAGAAGAGAAAAAAAAAAAAAAAAAAAGGGAGTGAACCAGCTGGTGACTTGAGAGTAATATAAAATATTGAAAACATAATTGGTTGGACAGAGTGCAAGCCAACTTTATTTTGTACGTTGGTGAGGAAAAAAGGAGTAATATAAAATAATGAAAGTTTCCTACTTTCATTTTGTACGTTTGATTTTTTTTTTTTTTTTGCATTAAAAGAATTAATTAGTATACTTTAATAAAATAATAGTAGTTTAAGTAAATGATCATATTAGTTCTAAGATAACAAGTTTTATAAATGTATTAAAAATATAAATTTTTTTGTAAGTAATAAGATATGAAATTTTATATATATATATATATATATAAATGCAGTAGTTCCGAAATGGTACACTGAAATGAGCCAGTATTGAACCGTTACCGAAACATTCCATTCCAATAGACAATCCGAAACGGTATTCATAACATTGGTTTTATGTATTTTTGTAAGAAACAATGTGTAATGGATTACACATTGTTACTGTGAAGTGGTCAGTTCTGTAAAAGCCATTGTTACTGTGAAACCTACTGTTGGTGGATTACTTTCAAACCTTAGGATAAATTGAGAGCTAGATGATATAAAAGATTTGCTTGGTGAAACATTCGTCTTGGAGCTTGTTAGTTAAATCCTTGGTAAATTAGACTATTTTAGTTAATTTTTCTATTTTTTATTAATTTAATATTTTTATATATATTTAAAATAATTATTAAATTAATTATGACGTCATTGCGGTTCGACTCCGGTTCAACCTCGGTTCGACCTCAAGAACCTTGAACCTCTCCCTTTTACGGTTCAATGAATGGTCGGGGTTTCAAAACCTTGTTGTGTATTACTAGATTAGTGGCCAGTATGATAAATATCAACTAGTAGTATGATATTACGATATTGATAGCATTTTTTTTTTTTTTTGATAAACTTCAATATTATTTAACCAAACTAAAACAAGGAAACTACAGTCATCCTCACATGTAGTCCTTAAGATATTGTTTGATAGTAGTGTGACGTGGAGAGAGAGAGAGAGAGAGAGAGATCCCACCTATTGTGTATTTGGGTAGCCAAAGAACCAAATATTAGCTCCAACTCAGACCTCAACTTTTATTTTTAAAAGGTAAAAATGTTCTTTTGTATCCTTACATATAATACACGTTCTCTTCATTCCTAAAATATTTTTAAAAAAAATTGTTTTCGTCCCTAATCCTTCTGTTCACTTTTATTAAACCTATTTTAGGGGTGAAAAAGGAATTGAAACTATATTTTAGATACAATATTGATATAGTTTAGATTCTATTTTTGTCATTGAAATTGGGGGTGTGCGCGGGTCGGATTAGGCGGGTAAAAGCTAATATTTCTATCCAATCTACCACTAGCAGGTTGGGAAAATTCCAATCCATCACCAATCCACCAAAGTCTAAATCCAGCGGATTTGTTACAAATTTTGGCGATTTGAACTCAGTGGGTTAGGCGGGTTGGAATTAACAATGTTTTTTTTTAAAATTATCACAAACTACGATTTGTTATTGAATAATCTCAAAATATAACTAATGCACACAAAAAACTAAAGGTAGATTTCATTGAATAATCTCAATTCCAACACAAACATAAGGTCAATGAAAAATAGATATATCATCTCTAACAAATGTAGGCTCTACCTTATAACTTAGGAAAATTAAATCAACAAACTCAAAGTCTTAACATTCCCGAAGTCACATCAAGGATTCCAAATATTAACATACCAACATAACAATTAAATAAACTTCAAAATGCTATGCATGGTCTCAAAAGCCACAATGTAATCAAATTAAACCCACTGAAAATAAACACAATTCTAACAAAAGTTCTTCACAAAATAGACTTCATCAATCAACTTCAAGCTTGGTACCACTCCAAAAATTAAGTCAAACTCCTCCAAAGCAAGTAGCAACCTAATCAATCATCCACAACATAAGATAAAATGAATGTTACTGTTATTATATTGTTCATGTTATCATTTATAATGTAATCAATCTAATCAAGTTTAAGCAAATGAAGATAGAAAAAGGACGTTACCTGCCTAAGCCAAGTTCCTCAAAATCAACTAAATCAATTCTCCACATCTTTTATATCTAAAGCAGCAAATTCTGTAAAAATATATATATATATATATATATATATATATATTACATATAATAAACATGTTACTACAATTAATCAAAACTATCTAAATTAAAGTACCCATGAACCAACTTCAACAAATAATTTAAAAAAAAATGTTACTTGACTCAATTTCTTCATATTCTTCTAAGTCACCCATAACCTCTCAAAGGTTGATTGGAATTGGCAAAGACCGCAACCAATTTTGTCCACAAATAAGAGCCTTTGCCATTTTTGGAGTTAGAGAAATTCGAAATGGATCAAGTACACATCCACCAGTACTAAAAGCTAACTCAAAGGCCACTGTAGAGACTAGAATAGCCTTGCTATTTGAGAGAGAATTTGATACTTGTGGCTATTAAGCTTCCACCATGCCAAAATATCAAATTTAGCATTGCCTAGACCCTCACAATTTTCTGTCAAAAACCTATCCACTTCAGATTTATTCTCCAAACTTTCTGTCTCCAAACTTTCTGTCTCCTCCAAGTGTTTCTTATATTGAAAGGCAAATGACTTGCTAGCATCTTCCTCCTCATCATCAACATCCATCTCTTCAAAAGTTTGACTTACACTAGGTTTTGCAACATTAGCACTAGTATCCTTTTGAAGATAGTGCTTATATAATTTTGTTAATGTTGCCATCACCATTGCTATTAGTTCTTCTACCTTGGAATTCTCATAAACTTGTTTAAAGGAAAACATGATATATCTCAATTTATAATGAGGGTCTAGCACAATAGCAACATACAACAAAAAATTGATATTTTTAATATTCTCCCAATATTTGTCATATTTCTTTCTCATGCTGGCAACCATATTCTTCAACATATTATCCTCACTTCTACTTAAAGTCAACAATTTAGATTGCACTAACACAAGTTCATGGTAAAATGCATTAGATGTGACATATAAAGAGCCTGAAAATCACAAAGTCGCCTTATAAAAAAGTTTTAGAAATTGCACAAAGATTCTAGCATTTCCCCAATGAAGCACATTAGGAGGCCCAATATTCTTTCTCCTCCTCCCTTTTCCTCTCCCATTATCATCCTCAACCTCATTCTCATCATTATCATCATCATTGAAATATGAGTCAAATTGTGAGTCTTCCTCTTGTAGCCGCTCAAAAGCATTTTGGAACTTCACAGCTACCTCTAACATCATGTAGGTTGAATTGCACCTAGTTGGAAAATATAGGCATACTAGACTTTTACTAGGAATTTTTTTCACACTCTACACAATTCTTAAAAGTTTGAAGCCCAGATGGAGAAGACCTAACATATCTCATTGCATTTCTAATCTTAACAACTGATTCATTTTATCTTTTAAGCCCTCACACACAATAAGATTAACAATATGTGCACAACACCTCATATGCAAAAACTCATTATCCAAAATGGTGGTCTTCCAATCCTTAGTTTTTCTTTTCAGATATTTTATGGCAGTATCATTTGAACTTGCATTATCAAGTGTGATTGTAAATATCCTATCTATCCCCCACTCTTGTAAGCACTTCTCAATATGCTTACTAATTATGACACCCTTGTGATTAGGAACAATACAAAAATTTAAGATTCTTTTATTCAAGTTCCAATCATTATCAATCCAATGAGTAGTAAGGCACATATAGCTAAGATTTTGAATTGATGTCCAAGTGTCAGTGGTTAGGCATACTCGTTGCTTTTGAAATGCATGGGGCATTGATTATAAAGATGATTCCATAAATTACTAGTTCCATCCCTTTTCCCACGACATCCATAGTCTTTACCACAGTAATTACATGATGCTCTAAGGTTATTAGGATCACAATCACCCATCGTTGAAAAGTGATCCCAAACTTCAAATTTTTTTCATTTTAGGACGCTTAGGAGGAAGTGCATTGGTATTACCTGTGGTTTGAGACTTGGGTTTGTCATTAGGTTTGTCATTGTGGGCTCTAAATGTTCCACCCTTCATCACCTATTAAAAAAATTAGACAAAGACAAAGAATAAGATGAATTGTAAGAATATGTAATATATAACATATTAACTTGAATATACAATGAACAATAGATACTTTAATATACAATGAACTACCAGAAATAGAATGGTTTTACATGTAATATATTAACACTTTTTATATTATATAAATGGATCAATGACGAAAACCGAAATAGAAAAAGATAAACAAAATCTAAACAATACAAGACAGGAAAGCAAATAAGCAATTACCTTTGTGGCTCTCGGTGAAGAATTGAAAGGATATTAAATATGTTTCAAAAAGTTTAAAGAAGAAAGAGGGAGGGAAAAACAGTGGCTGAAGGTATAAGCAGTGAAGAGAAAAAGTGAGACTTAGAGCATGTAAATACAAATTGTATAAATACACTGTATATGGAAAATTATTAGGTACTCCTGGAGTACCATAAATGCATACTCCCTCCTCTCACGTGAATGGTGAGTCCTACCATGAATTTAATTAGTGGGACCCACCATGCATATGAGAGGAGGGAGCATGCATTTATGGTACTCCAGGAGTACACAATAATTTCCCCACTATATATATGGCTGAAGTAAATGGGGTGGGTGGTAGGTAGGGGTGTTTAAGGTTTCAATGTTGACTTTTAAGATTTTGTTTAAGGAATTTTTTGAACGCCAGTTCTGTTTAGGGAATTGATGATTGATTAGTTGTAAAAATTTATTAGGTGAATTGATTAACTTTAAATACTTAACAATCTAAACACACACACACACACACACACACACACACACATATATATATATATATATATATTTTTTTTTTATGTATGTATAATTATTAATTAAGCAGGCGGGTTGGTAATTTTTCAATTCGTAACCCAATCCAATCCGTAATTTTGGGGGTCTAACCCGCCCTACTCAAATCGCCTAACTTACTGACCCGCACAAGGCGGGCGGATCGGTTGTGGGTCGGCAAGTTTAGTGGATATTTTGCACACCTCTACTACATGAGTTAACTATTCATGAGGACGACCTATGATTGCTTTGGAAGTTGGTGATTATTGTACCTTATGTCGCTGAACGTTAGGTGATGCTTGCCTAGTACATTTGCTCATTCTAGGATCACTTTCCTCTTCTTGAACCATTTCTTTCCTCCACATATCAAGTGGTAGAGATGGTGTTCTACGCAAATTTTGACGCATTGCTTGGCCCCTCAATTTGGTACTACTGCCATCATTTTCCTTTTCTTGAATTCCTTCTCTCCTCCCTATACATGTTGGAGACTGCATTGGTGTTTGAAGCAAATTCGGATCCACTGTTTGCTGATTCAACTTGCTCATAGTGCGATCACTTTCTTTTTCTTTAGTTCCTTCTTCTCTCCCTAAACAAGGTGGTAAAGATGGAGTGCGAACCAAATTAGGACTGGCAAAATCATTGTCTTCTGTGAGCTTCCTTGTCAAGGAAGTGTTTTCCCCATTTCAATTCTTCCCCAATATCTCTTGACCAAAATTTGAGGAAGGACAAAGATCAGAATGGCACTTAAAACATCCTTGTTTTTCTATAAAGCAAGTTCTCAAAGAACCAACTTTCGTCCAAAAGATCCAGTGCTTCTACCCTTTCATCTCTACTTGAAGAAGACTCAAAAAGGTCATCAACATGCTCCATCCTAGCTTGCACAACTAACCCCTCAACAAGTTAAAAGCATCCACATGAGCTTTCTTGTATCTCTGATTATATGCTATCTACTAAAATATTCAAAGCCCATGTGGGATATATTATATGAGGAAAATGGTAAATTGTGAAGATGTTTGATGAGATGCTCAAATAGAGGGATGTGAATTGAAGTGATAAGTATGGTATTTGGTGTCAAAACAACAAATGAAATATGGGGGACGGTTGGTTGCTTAGGCGACGAATGACGCTGTCATGACAGCAAATTTCCCATGTGATGGCCTATTTGTTTATGCAGCTACTCAAAAGGGTCCTTGTTCTTTATTTATTTATTTTATTTTATTGTGTTTTTTTATTTTCCATTTCTGACAGCTAAGGTTCTAGACTTCTAGGTGTTAATATATTGGAAAAATAACCGCAAAGAAATTTCTTTTATAAAATTGTTAAGCGGTTAGGACTAGGAGGCTCTCTAACTTGTAGAGAATTGCAAAGAATCCATGTTTTTTAGCGGAAATAGGGCATTGACCTCGAACGTTGCCTTGTTCAACTGATGTCGAGTTTAGGGCCTAAGTCATGGTCACAGAAACGTAGTCGTAGACCTTGGCCCAAAAGGCCCCACATCGCTGATCTTAGGCCCAGTCAGTGAGGAGCAAATATGAATATTTACTATTGATATTAGTAATGAATTGATTGGAATTATATTTGACGTGGATGGATTCTTGTACAACTCGAAAAATTTTTAACTTTTCTTTTTTTCTTTTTGGTTTGTTTACAAGAAGCGTGGGAGGAGGGATTCAAACCGAAATTCTTTCTATATAGGAAATTAAATAATGTCATTGAACTACACACTCATTTAAAAAAAAAAATTTTAATTTAATTTTGGCTCATCAATGTATTTTAATATTACCCCCCAAAAAAAAAAAAAACTTACTATTCACAAAAAAATTATAACTTTCTATAAAAATGACATGGTGATAGGTTTCCCTAAGACTATACCTGGGTTTGGAGATCATTGCTCAAGCTAAAGGTTGGGGATGGTACAAAAATTTTCCTTTGGCGTGATCTATGGCCACCCAAATTACACTTTATTTCAATGGCATGGACTTAGGGTTATATATGATGCTGCTAGTCATTTGGTCTCACTTAAGTAAGGTTTGACACTTTGACTACTACTCTTATTTAAGCTAAAGGTTGGGAACCAAGAATTTCAGAACAGCCAGTCAAATAGAATTCCTCATTTGAATTGGAAAAACCTTTGGTCCCTCAAACTCCCATACAAAGTAATTGTTTTTTTTTTTTTTATGGAGGCTTAGCCACAAAGCTCTTCCTCTTAGCACAGTTTGTCCAAAAGACACATAAAATGTGACACTGTTTGCCCCTCTTGTAAACCGAGGATGACACATTTGAAATGCTCTTTCACAAGAGTAGTATAGTGGAGCTTTGATCTAAACCTAAGAGTTGAAAGACTACAAATCTTGCCAATTGATTCCATGGTTAACAACCTGTTCCAATGAGATACAATCTGAAAGGGATCCTGCTGTGTCCCAAAGCAGGATCACTGCTACTACTGGGTGATCGCATTGCAGATTAGCCGTATGGATTACCTCAAGAAGTTGTTTAGTTCAATAAGAATTCCTTTCAATAGGAGATTACATTGCTTTAGGTTCGGTATTATCCTTTATTGTTATTTAATTTTATCTTGGGAATGATTGTTATCTTATCCAACTATCTGTTACGGCTAAGATTTGATGATATGAATTGTTATCTGATTATGTATTTAAAATGAGCAATGAGAAATAAGAGGCGGTAGAGAAATTAAAACCCAAATTCCTGTTTCTCCCTTTTGTTCTTGGAGATTATACCCAGATAGTAGTGTTTCTACAGTATTGGCTACTACACTTTTGAGTCTCTCTGAACCATTTGGGAAAGCAGTAATGAAGCTGCTTTCAAAGATAATACACCTGACACTAGCTAGAAGGTGATAACCAATTGGGCTACACGGCTCTTAGTACAAGAAAATGCATGTCTTCTTCAGATTTCTAAACTAAAACCTTTTATTTCTTGTTGCATTAGTCATGGCGAGTAGTACCAGAAGTCAATGCTAATATTAAAAGAACGTATATGAAACATTTAAAGGATGATAAAAACGATAGGAGATATTATGCTTACATGAAAAATGGTAGATGCTATAATCAAAACATATCATGCATGATGCATATCCTCTAAAACATACATTCAACTTTTATTTGAGAGATTTGATAGAACCAGAATGAAAGAATGTAATAATAGTACTGTTGAACATGTCAATTATTTGTAAGTTATTGCAAAAGAGTACGTTGTTCTAGGAAATCTAATTCTTGATAGGATCTAATTCCTCATAGGACGCAAGTATCTTCAATTTTTTATAACTCGCCTGACTCATGGGAATATATAATAATCCCTGAAACTATGAAAAAATTATCAACTCTTTTGGGGATAAAAGTAGAAAGAAGTTCTAAAAGAACACATCTAAATCTCTCATAATAGTTGTTTCTGCTAGTGAACCCTCAAAGAATGAAATCCGTAAAAATGAAAAGAAAATTTCTTTCTAAAAGTTTCAAAAGCAAAGGAAAGAATTTGAAAAATAATCATAAGAATAAGTGGAGTAGGGGAAAAATTATTTAAGGTAAAAAAAAAAAGGTTATTATCAAGCTAATTGTTGTGAAAATAAAAACAGCAACAATACCAACAAATTTAATTTTGAAGACTCCAGAGATATAGTTTGTGTGATATTGAATCACTTTTAGTTAACGTTGACTATGAAGCCTAGTGGGTAAATTTTGGATCATCGTGTCATGTGGCAAAGATGAGAAACTTCATTGTTCACATGAAAGAGGTTAAAGTCGGTGATCATTATGTATACATGGTAATAATACTTATTGTAAAGTATTAAATATTGGAACTATGAAAATCATGATACCTGGAGAAAGAAATCTCTATATGTCTGATGTATATATTTTAATGGTACCCACCATTAAAAATAACATGTCTCTTAAATGGATGCAAATGGATTTTGAGATTCATTTTCATTCTAAATTGTGTTGGGAAACATTCTAAAATCTTAATATGAGAGACTAAGATTGATGAAGTCTTACTAACTTATTGTTGTTTCCTTGCTAATAATAATGCAGTAGTTAGTCCATTTGCCTATTTAATGCGGAGGTGAATGTTGCTAAGTTTAGATGACACATTCTCTGGTTTGTCGACATCCTTTCGCAATTGCTGGGGGATTCTCAAACCCTTCCTCAACAAGAAGTTTTTGTCTCGTCAACTGAAGTGGTGGATGTTGGTTTATGTTGGATTTCCAAAAGGGGGGCTCCTCAGGATGGATCCCTAGGCCCATGGATTGGCCCAACTTCCCCTCTATACTTTGTAGGTTGGGTTTGTTCTCGAAGCCCTCCTCATTTCCTTTAAATATAAAGCTATATTAGTGGCAAAGGAATTTACACACACACACAAGGGATTTACTTCCATTAGAATTTTAATGTCCATTATTGCTACAATGGTTTTTAGACTTAGACCATTCAAAGAACAAGAAAAGAGAGAGATTCAAGGCTTTTAAGGTTGGACCGAGATTCAACTGAGGCCGAACCATAATAACATCAAAATTAATTTAATAATAATTAAAATACAAAAAAAAAAAGTATTAATATGGTAAAATTAACAAAATTTTACTAAAAAAATATCTTAAAACTTTTAAACAACTTTCAAATGAATTTTCACCATTTTTATAAATTTAATAGAAAATTATAAATCATAAACAAGAATTACAAATTTGTGTTTCGTGTGCATGTCGCATGACCGGCCAAAGTCACCAAATTCACTTAACCACAGTCATCCCATCTCTCTCCCTCACTCCACCAATGTTCATTACCACCACTGTCCCTTGGCAGCAACACCATCAATGAGCTCGACTCAACTAAGCCATTATCTCTCCAATATTACTCTTACTCTCTTACAAAAATGGGAAAAAAAAAATAAAAGAATAGGGGAAATATTTTTAGATCTCAAAATTTATGACTCAATGTGCATGCACAATACCTAATCTGACTACTAAGTGCACCACATCAGAAATTACAACCAAAAACAACAAAGACCATTTTTTTTTTTATATATATATATATTTGCAAAGCCACAAGGGATTTATAGCTTTAGAACGAAGCAACCTAGGAAAAGAATTTCACAAATAAAACTGAAGCAAAAGGTTTACAACAAAAGAAATAACGAACTTTTCATCTCCATGCTTCCCAAAAAAAATAAAAAATAAAAATTTCTGGGCATCCAAAATATTCCCTCCAACTCACAATATACCTGCTTCAGGACCAGCAAAACTCGACTTCATTTGCAATAGTTTAACAAATCAAATTTGTCTTTCAAACAAGAAACAAACTGGCCCATCTGTACTCTCAATCCCCATTTCAAGCCAAACTTCTCAAAAATAAATCTTTCTTTTTACCTTGATAGTTCTAAACAAGAAATTCGATCCAAATCAAATGCTATATTTATAGCTAAATCCACTCACGAAAGAATATTTTTAGTTTTCCTATTTTTGTAAGAGAGTTAAGACTAAATGGAGAGAGAAAGGAGTGTTTTTTGCTAATTTGAGCCAACCTAACTGAGATATCATAGCCAAGGATGACAGTGGCAACAAATGGTGGTGAAGTGAGAAAGAAAGAGAGCGAGAGAGGTGGACTGGCAAAGAGGAAAACGGTTGGGGGTTTTGTTTTGTTTTACTTGGGTTGGGGCTATGGTTAAGTGCCAACTATGGTAAAGGAAATTTGGTGACTTTGGTTGGTCACGTGACATGCACATGACTTAGGACAGATGTTAGGTTCATATAAGTTGCTACATAACACTATTTGCAGCAACTCCTGCAAAGGAAATCCTAGCCCTACTTTTATACCTTTTCTGTCAATGATATTTTGATTGGTCATAATGGTGTTGCATTTATATGTGAAGTTCAAATATTTCTAAAATTCTAGTTTGAATTGAAAGAGTTGGGTGAAGCATCCTATGTATTAGGAATGCAAATTATTAGAAATAGAAATCTAAATAATTTCAATTATCTTAAGAGTAATACCTTGATAAAATTGTACAAAGTTTTATATAGTTCAAATCATAGATACTCTCATTCATAAGCAAATAAAACTATCTAAGAAAATGTGTTCTATGCTATGTACTAGACCTGGTCTTACTTTTTATTTGTTTTTAATTGTAAGTCTTCTAAGTAGATTTTAAAGTAAACCAAGTGAGATCTATTGGGTAGTTGTTAAAAGTCATAAATTGACTTTTAATGAGGAATATTTGAAAATTGATGGATTTTTTTATGTTAATTTCTATTGTGACACAAATAATCAGTGGCAAAGCCATAAACTTTTCCCAATGGTGCAAGTTAAATGAATCATTATATTCTGGTATTCTTAATTCTCTAAATATAAATTTGTATAACTTTATTTTTAGAAAAAAAAAAATCTTTTCCTAATTTGATTTACTTATATATTTTTATAAACATAAGTTATAAATGCTCCTAGAATTAATGACTTATATATGACCAAAAAAAATCAATAATAAAAAGAAAATAAAGGAGGCAACAATAAATTAAAGAGTGTTTATAATTTTTTTTAATTGATGGGGGCATTGCCAAAAATTTATCAAATTTTTGAATATTTAACATTAAAATAAAGGGGGAGGGGAATTTTTGTGAGTGGGGGCAGTGAATGGATAAGTGAGCATAAGTATTTTCACTTTTATGTCCAAATTTGTAGGAATAGAATGAATGATGAAAATTTTAATGTTTAGGCTAAAATACAAATTGCACCTTCTAAGTTTCGCTAAAATTCATTTCAGTCCTCTAAGTTTCAAATTTGTTCAAGTCTTCTTTCCAATTTTGTTAAAAATTTACCATTAAAAAAAATATTATTTTCACATGAAAAAAATCTATAAAAATAATAAAAATATTTTATAGATTTTTTATGTGAGATTTTTTTTTTTTTTTCAAAAAATCTTTTTTCATTAGTGAATTGCATACTTAACGGGGTTGGATAAAATGTTTGAATTGAAGTAATTTAAAACTTAGAGGACTCCATTAAATGAAAATAAAGTTAGATGACCAAAATGAATTTCAATCAAACTTAAAGAGTACAATCATTTTAGCCTAATGTTTATATCCTAATTAATAGGAACATATATAATGGAAGGTTAGGAATTCTAGTGGGTCTATAAAATGTAATGTTAGTACTACATAAAAAGTTACAACTATCTTACGTGGTAGATTATGATTGTCTATCTGTCATTTTTACATAAACCCGTCACTTTTTTTCTAAAAATAATGTACTTTTTTTTTTTTTGGGGGGTGTTATCAGTATTTTTGGGATGCAAAACAATCCTAAGATCCTTTATTGTAGCTGCCTAAACAAAAGGCCATTTGTATGGGAAGTGTGCATGACAATGTCATGTGTCTAATCAAACAACCATACTAATCACTTCAATTCGCATCCCTCTCTTTGAGCACCTCATCAAACATTTTCATAAAATACCATTTTCCACATAGAGTATACCTTGTTCCATGTACAAAACACATGGTTTTATTTATATTAGGGCCGGCCCTAGGCCTAGGCCACTTAGGCCATTGCCTAGGCCCCTACTAGAGAAAGGCCCCAAATTTGGGGGGCAAAAATTATTTTTATTTAATAATATTTTTGGGAGATACTAAAAAAATATATAGTTTTCATTTTTTTTTTTCACTATAAAGAAGACCCAAAGAATTAAGTAAATACTAGAAATAGGGATAAGAAAAATTTAAATAAATAGGATTTATAAATAGACGTATTACTAATTACAAGTAATTCAAATAGGAAAATGTTAAAAATACTATAAATTTTATTACATAACTTTTATAATTTGATGTGACAATGAATATGATAAGTGGACTTCAACAAATTATTATATGCATTTGTGAATAAATTTTTGTGATTGGTGATATATTTTTGTAATTCTCATGTTTTAAATTTTATAATATCTCTAGTATTTTTATAAGCCTCATGTCACTAGTTACATCCATTACAACATCAGTTTTTAGTAAAATTTGCTATAACTTTAGCATTTTCAAAAAAAAAAAATCATATTAAAAAGTAAATAGAATGGATTTTTTTTATAAAAAAAACTATTGTATAAAATGCTAGTTAAATATGATTTAAATGATAACATAAAGGCCTCATTTAAAGATTTTGCCTTAGGCCTCCGAAATGTTTGGGCCAGGATATAAATTATATCCCACGTGGCTTCCCTAGTTGGGCTTTTGAATATTTTAGTAGATACAATATTAAGTCATCAGAGACACAAGAAAGCCCATGTGGATGCTTTTAACTAGTTGAGGGATAAGTTGTGCAAGCTAGCATGGAGCATATATGTTGATGACCCTTTTAGTCTTCTTCAAGTAGAGATGAAAAAGTAGAAGCATTGGATCTTTTGGAGGAAAGTAGGTTCTTTGAGATCATGCTTAATAGAAAAAGAAGGATGTCAAGGTGCCATTCTGATCTTTGTCCTTAAATTTTGATCAAGAGATGTTGGTGAAGAACTTAATTGGTGAAAATGCTTCCTTGACAAGGAAGCTTAAAGAAGACAATGATTTTATTAGTCCAAATTTGATTCGCACGCCATCTTTACCACCTTGTTCAGGGAGAGAAGGAACTTGAGACAACGAAAGCAATCACACTATGAGCAAGTTGAACCAGAACAGTGCATCAGAATTTGCTTCAAAAACCAATGCAATCTCCAACATGTATAGGGAGGAGAGAAGGAATTCACGAAAAGGAAAGCGTGTAGACATCTCATTTTGTATTCGTTAAATACTTTTGCTCCCCGGCCCCAATAATGAGCTTGACATACGTCATCCAAGAGTAATTAAAGAGTTCCCAATAGTTTGGAAGTAATTACAACTTAAAAGTGATCAAATCGCTTTGAAAATGATGTTGAAAAATTACATTTTTTTCACTATTTTGACCATAACTTTTTATCCACAAAAATATTTTGAATTAGGTTTGTTTCATGGAAAATAGACATCCTATGCTTCAATTTGAATATAATTTTGCGTGATTTGGATTTATGTTGAGTGAATTATCACTGTTTGAAGTCAAGCCAACAATGCAGTTGAATATAAGGTTTCGAGAAGCATGGGTACGCATGGGATTAAGGGTGCATATGCACCCTCGAAACCTGCATACGCAAGCTTGTTCCCAAGTGCTCAAAACTTCAGTTTTAAAATCCCAAAACATCATTCTTTGATATGGGTTGGCCCCTTATCCCTTAGGAACATCCAAAGGTCTCTAAAAAGCTCTGAAAACCCTAGTTTTAACATATAAATACTTATTTTATGTCTCCAACGAAAACCCAAGCTAGAAAGAGAGTTTATTTTTGTCCTCCATCTTTTCTAAAACCCTAGTTCATCTTTTCTAAACTGACACACAGCACCTAAGATCATTTTTTTCAAATAAAAAAACTCACTTTAGTTAGTTCTAAGGCATAAAATTTTTTTTCTAATTGTTTTCAAAACCTTTTTCAAAAGATGTTGTTATTGAGTTGTAATTACTAAGTTATATTGTTTTCTCTTGATTATCTTTGTTCTCTCAATCTAATCTTAGTATTGTAGGCACTGAGAGGTCAGTTAAATAAACTCTAAACTCATAATCTTAAGTAAGGTGAGTATTCTTTCCATGAATTTTTTCTTTGTTTAATATAATTCACATGAGTTTCTTAACATAGTTTTTATGATTGTTTTATTTGATTTGTTTGTTAATTTTAATTTTTCTGATATGTATTAGTCTGATTTAAGGTTGATTATAATTTGTTTTTATTGTCCTTGCATTTATTTCATTATTGTGTCATATTCATGTGTCTTTTTTAATGTAGTTTATTATATATTTGTGTTTAATTTGTTTAATTGTCGTGCTCCTTTTCTTGTCATGTTAATCTAATTTTGAGTAGTTGATCATATTTATTTTTAGGTTTTCTCTTGTGTTTCTTTGGTTTTGTGTTTGGTTGATTCAATAAAAATATAATTTTTCGAAACTATACTAAAGGATGTGTATGCATCATTGAGTATGCGTGCACATGATTTCGACCATGCATTCATCCCAGAACCCAGATTTGGGCAAAAATCTTGTTTTATTAATTTAATCATTTTTCACATGTTGTATGATTTGTTTAACTCTACTTTAGTTTAATTAATTACGTTTATTTGTTTTTCATGTTCATTTTAGTATTTTTGCCATGTTTGGTTTATTTGTGATATTTTTCCTTTTGTGTTTATTTAATTATTACCTTTTCCTTTTTAGTATATGTTTGATTTTGGTTTTAATTTGTTTCCTTTTATGTTCTGATGTGATTTTACATGTTTTGTGTGCCCTTTTTTATTAAGGGCATAAATGCACTTTTAGTCCCTACATTTTGTACTTTTTTCCATTTTGGTCCCTACATTTTATTTTTACCACTTTTAATCCCTAAATCAATTAACGCATGACATTTAAGTCCTTACCGTCAGCCAACTAACGGGAAAAGCTGAGGTGGCAAACAGAACACCCTATTAGCTGACATGGCACTAATGTGGCAATTAAAATATTATTAAAAAATATTATTTGGCATTTTTATATGCCACGTCAACATTTTAATTTTTTATAAAAAGCCATGTCAGACAATTTAAACCAAAAAACAAAATAAATTAAAAAACAAAATTTTAAATTTTTTTTTCGTAAGAACTGAAGTTGTTCTTCGTGTTCTTCCTAAATCCATGAAATAAACCAATCTCCAGCAAACCCCAAATCCAAATCCAACAACCAAATCTACTCCATCAAATCCAGAAAAACAAGAAATAAATCCAAGAAACCAAACCAAACCATAAATAAATCGAAGAAATAAACCCATAAACCCAGTAACCAATTCAATCTCTAGCAAACCCATAAACCCAGTATTTTTCTTCAGAAAAAAACACACACAAAAAAACCCATAAAAACAAACAACTCCACGTTCTCTCCAAAAAAACAAAAACACAAACAAACCCAGAACAAGAGCAAGGATACCCAAATCTGAACAAACTTAGTCACTCAAGTCTCAAACTAACCCAGATACCCACTCATGCAAGTTTCAAACAAACCTAGATACCCACTCATGGGCAATAGATTCTCTTCTTGATGCATGCCATGACCACCACCGGCGATGTTCCCATTTTCCATCCAAACACCATCCTCCACCAAAACCTACAACAAATCAAACCCATAAACCCATCAAACCCACATAAAAAAAAAAAACAAACCTAGAATTTTAAAACAAACCAACACCCACATGGAAAAACAAACCCAAGTCAGAGAGATCGTGACCAACACCAACCAATCTGTGACCTACATGCCCCGATCTGACGACAAAGCTCCGCCACTATCAGCAACCTAAGAAACCCTCTTTCGATCTCCAACAAGTCGGTGTCCAGTACATGGGCATAATCACACCCAATTCCAACTCTGCTACTGTCACCACCCGAGTCTAGGTTCACTGTCATGTACTGTGGAATTCCACTAAGTGAAGCCTCAGTTCCAGGGTTTTACCAAGAGGCCCACTATGTGAGACAGGTGGAGGCCACCATTGTCGTTGATCAAATCAACTTGCTGCAAGCTGACACCACTGATTTGGTTCGTGACACTTCCTTAAACGACCACGTTGAGCTTAGGGTCCTCAGTGATGTCGGTGCTAAGATCCGTGTCTTGAACTTCGACTCTCCTGGCGTTCAAGTCATTTTTAAATTTAGCTCTCTTTTTTATTCTTTTAAAAAGATTTTTTTCAACTTAAAAAAATTTAAGTTTTGTTTTTTTATTTATTTTCTTTTTTGGTTTAAATTTTCTAACATGGCTTTTTATTATAAAAAAAATTAAAATGCTGACATGGCATATGAAAATGCCAAATAATATTTTTTAATAATATTTTAATCGCCACATCAGTGCCACATCAACGCCACGTCAGCAAATAGGGTGTTTCATCTGCCACCTCAGCTTTTCCTGTTAGTTGGCTGACGGTAAGGACTTAAATGTCACGCGTTAATTGGTTTAGGGACTAAAAGTGGTAAAAAAAAAATGTAGAGAGCAAAATGTAGGGACCAAAAGTGGATTTACGCCTTTATTAAGTGCATGATGTATATTTAGGGTTAAGGATTAGGGCTCTCTTAATAAACTCTTTAATTAAATATGGTCTAGCAACACATAATGGAGACCAGCTGTAAACACCATATTTTGTACCCCTTAACTCTGGCCCTCATTCCCTAATGATGTTAGAATTCTAAAGCCCAAGGTTGGTTTAGGGCTCAATTAGATGAAAATTGATTGAAGAAAGAGTTTATGGAAAATATCACTTATTTTTGGAACAAATAAACAATTTTTGGAAAAGGAAGGCCACGGAAACCTTAAAGCATGCATACGCATACACGTGTATTCGTACGCATACTCAAGATCTGCATACACATACTTCATGCATGCATACGCACACACGTGCATGCATACACATGCTAGGGTACCAAAAACTATGAAAGACGAGTTTTTTGCATTTAAAAATTGGTTTGGAACGAATCTCACATTTTCTGGGAGTCGCTCCAAACCCCTATTTTTCGATTATATAAAACCATAAAAGGTAATTTTTCAAGGAGGATGAATTTTTGTGGTAAAACACATAAATTTCACAAGAAAATAGTTTCTAGTGAATCAAAGAGGGAGTTTTTCACAAAACATCCTCAAGTCAAAGTTTATTTGATTGGGACCTTTTCTGGTCTTGATCTTTGAATTCTAAGCTTACTAACTATCTTTGATTTGATTGTGAATAGATTGACTTAAGGGAACGGTCAAAATCAAGCTCTAGTGAGTTCTAGTGTTGAGATAAAGTTTCTAATTTTGGCTCTTCACTCTTTTCTTTATTTTTTCTTTGTTCTTATGTTTATATATATGTTTTAATTGCTTTAATATGTTTGTTTAGCTTAGGTTTATTTTCATGTTTATGTTTGAAGCATGATAGGTTGTTAGATTTCCTTTTTCTGTTATGTTTTCGTCTCTTTCTATTCTGTGTTTCTGGTTTAGGGTTCTTAGAGTGTGTATGTGTGCGCATGCTACTTGCATGCGTATGCATACCTATGTATGCACACGCATACTCTTATCTTGAAACCCTAATTCACTTGTATTTGTCTTTTCCTTTGTTTTATTTATATGTTTTACCTTCTATTTAACTTGTTGTGGTCTGCCCTTGGGTCCTTGTCTCTCTGTTTTATGTTGTTTTGTTGTTGTTTTACTCCTTTTATGTTTATTAGGGTTTTAGTTTGTTTTAATACCATGAACATGCATATGAATATGATCATACATTGACACATAGGTGCTGTGATATAGTGAGGGAAGTGAGATACGTCATGCATAAGGTTATGAACATGAATTTGGTTTGGTTGATGAGTTTGATATGGTTGATTAACATGAATGTACTTAGTTGAATACCATGTGTTTGATGCTATAACATGTTGATCCTAATTTGCCTTGTGATGTTTCTGCCCTTTAAAATATATGCTTATATGCCTTGATAAATGAATGCTAAGTTTGGGGATGATTATATCATGATGATTGCTTTAGATGCATGTTAGAGAGTGTGTGAGTTAGAATAACGTGTTAAATATGCCTTTAATCAGATTAAGACTTAGAACACAATGAGTGGAAGCTAACCCACGGGTCAAGTGGGGTTGGGTGCCTAACACTTTTCAATCCTCATACCTAAACTCTAGACATGTGCTTTGGTAAAGATCAGTCATTCCATGAAGGGCGCTATATTTATGGTTCCTAGACCTAAACTAGGTGGCAACTCCATTTACACCCCCCGCCATGTTTCACCCTAGGCCAAGGCATACTTCCCACGAGTAGGATGAAACCTATGTCGCAAGCGCTTGCACCCACACTAGCCCACAAGCAGAGCAGTCTTAGGTGCCTAACACCTTCCCAAGCTGTACCGAAACTCGGGACCCATAATCTGGTATGCAGACCCATGCATATAAGTAAGTGGCTCAAAAGGCCCAATTTGGTTCCTGGACCTAAACCAGGTAACGACTCCATTTTCACTTTCCGTCTAGTCTACTCTAGGCTGAGACGTACTTCCCACGAGGAAATCATTTGTCACGGGCGCTTGCACCCACAAAGTGATGGTAGGAGGACTAAATTAAGAGGCCAAGCAATGCGTTAAAATTTGCTTAGAACACCATCTCTACCACTACATATGGGGAGGGAAGAAAAGTTCAAGGAAAGTGATCCTAGAATTAGCAAATCTACTAGGCAAGCATTGCCTAACTTTCAACGACACAAGGTACTATAAGTCCATAACCGACAACTTATTTCAAAGGATTGGAGGTCCTACTCAAGAATAGTTAACTCATGTAGTTCCTTAGTAAAAATTCACTTTGAACTTATGAGATACCTTCAATGACACAAGGTACTATAAGTCCATAACCGACAACTTATTTCAAAGGATTAGAGGTCCTACTCAAGAATAGTTAACTCATGTAGTTCCTTAGTAAAAATTCACTTTGAACTTATGAGATACCTTCAATGACACAAGGTACTATAAGTCCATAACCAATAACTTATTTCAAAGTATTGACACCCTATTTTGCAACCTGCATTTAACCTCGTATGAAGAGTAAAAGAATAATTTAACATTGGAGATAAACATCTTAATTGTGGTCATTAGAATCTTAATTTCATTTCATCAAAATAATCTTGATATTGTAACGATAAAATTGACTGGTCATAAGCCATAATTAGACCATCAAATTGAAAGTTATCATCGAATCAAGTTTTAATAGCTGAAATGCACTCTCACAAATTAAGTCCGATTATATGTGATTATGAACAATTAATTCTTATTAGTTATAATTATAATCAATTTGAAATCAATGACATGTCATAATTCGATTGGCTAGGACTACATCTTCTGGTAAAGTTGTGCACACTTGATTAATTAGATGATCAAACTTTAATTATTCAATGAGTAATTGGTCTAATTATCTTTTTTAATTGGGATAATTAGGTCATGATTTAGGGCTAATTAACTCTAAAATGGAAGTAATTCGGGTCTATTAATGTTAATTGGAAGCTAATTAATTTGAGACCTATTAATGTTAATTATGCTGAAATTATTTTCCGACAAATGACCTCTGTTCACTATTTCATTGATATCTGCTAGACCTTTTTGACTTTTTGGGTGAGGTTAATTTTACTAGAAACTAGACATCCAAGGATTCAATTTAAGCACAAGAATGAGACAACTTCAATCTAAAATGAATAAAATATGATTTTTTGAAATTGGCTCTGAGGGTTGTTATATAAGCTACGGAAAAAACCGAAATCTTAGTCATTTTGATGGCTCATCACTCCCACCAATGTCCAAATTTAATGCGCTAGCCTTCCCTAAACTTTGAAATGAGGTCTAAGTTCATGATTTTCTCTGATCCTTTGCCAACCCTCATTAAATGCCCTTCCATTCATATTTTCTCCACCACTATTATATAAACCCCCCTCTCCTCCATTTCCAAAAGATAGATAGAAACACTCTTTCTTCTCTCCTTTTGAGTTTTAGTGAAGTGGAGTTAGTCTTATCATCTCGCGGTCTTCTTGAGACTCAAGATATTGATTGAGCCTCACTCTCCCTCTCCTAGTTCTTCTCTACTCCACCTTTAGGACCTCCACCCAAAGCCTCCTCATTTACTATGTGACTCTTCCATACAGGTTTAATCTTTTTCCCTAACTTGTTTTTCATTTTGCTATAATGTTAATTTAAGATTATTTTTAAATTACTTGAATGTGCCTGAATGTTCTTGATATGCTTGAATGTTGTTAATATGCATTCTTCACATGTTCTTGGTTGTTCATCACATGTTCATGCACGACACTAGCTTTAATCTTAAATCCAAATCCAAAATACGAAAAACATGTTAATTTCATAATTTTCCCAAATACTTGAATCTAGGATATCATCATTCGCACACATTCATTAGAATTTATTTTTCAATTCAAATGTGATAATGAATAAATGGAATTAGGGCTTATCACATACATACACATTAAATTCAAGCAAAGAAATGAATATGCAATTAACTGATAATATGTTGGATGATGTGACATGAATGTTGACCACCATAGTCTAGAAGACCGGTTTCATTGGGCAAAGTGGGAGCCTAACACCTTCTCATCTTGTAACTAGGGGTGTGCAAAATATCCACATGACTCGCCAACCCGCCCGACCTGCAATCGACCCGCCCGCCCTGTGCAAGTCATTAAGTTAGGTGGTTTGGGTTGGGTGGGTTAGACCCCTAAAATAGCAAATTGGGTTAGGTAGCGGATTGAAAATTTGTCAACCTACTGCAACCCAACGCGTCCACTTAATTATACATAAATAAAATTTTATATATATATGTATATATATATATTAGCTCAAATTGTTCAACTTTATATTCTGTATTTAAAGTTAATCAATTCACCTAATCAATTTTTAGAACTAATCAGTAATCAATTCCTTAAACAAAATATAAAAAGTCAACATTGAAACCCTAAACTCACTTCAGTCATATAATACACTCTATATTTAGCCTTCACCCTCAACCACTTCCTCTCCCTCCCTCTTTCTTGTTATTTTTTCTTTTTCTTCCTTAACCTTTTTGAAAAGTTGAAAGTCATTTAGTTTCTGACAATAGAGTTAGTTATACTGTTGTGCACATGTAATACTCTTAGTGGTTCTTATAGTTTGTAATATGGTTAATTTGGGCACCAAGGTTGGTTAATCTTGTATGTAAGTATATATACTCTATAGTTTATCAAAAGTATATATATGCTCTATATTTAATAACTAATTGTAGTCAGTTATAATTGTTTTTAAGAACATGCATACCATTTTGAAATTTATTTGTTATGTTGGCATGTTATTATTTTGAATCATTGATGTGACTTTAGGAATGTTAAGACATTGGATTTGTTGATTTAATTTTCCTTAGTTGTAAGGTAGCAACCTACTTTTTTCTTTTTTCTTTTTTCTTTTTTCTTTTTTCTTTTTTCTTTTGGTGGAGACAAAATCTCTTTTTCATTGACCCTATGTTTGTGTTGGAATTGAGATTATTCAATAAAATATACCTTTAATTTTTTTGTATGCATTAGTCATATTTTGAGATTGTTTAATAACAAATTGTATTTTGTAATAATTTTTTTAAAAGAACATTGTTAATGCCAACCCGCCCAACCCGCCTAACCCGCCGATTTGAAACCACCAAAATTTGTAACAAATTTGCTGGGTTTAGACTTTAGTGGGTCAGTGGCGGATTGGAATTTTCCCAACCCGCTAGTGTTGGATTGGATAGAAATGTTGGCATTTACCTGCCCAATCCGATCTGTGCACACCCCTGCTTGTAACATGGCTTCCAAGCTTAGATCAAGGGTTTAGTAAATCAAATACTTATCCATGTAATTTTCAATCTCTAGATTGTAACTAGGAAACAAAGTCATGTAATATATCTTAGATTGTATCTAGAACCAAAGCCATGTCATTTCCTATGACCAATGTACACTCATTCTCAAATCAATAAAATGATGAATTTTTTAATTATGGTTTTCTTATTTTTTCCAATAATTAAATAAGTAGCAACTCCATTTTAAAACCCTTAATCTAAAGGGAAAATGTAATCAGTCAAGCCTCCATTTTGAGTGGCAATAACACGACTCCACCCATTCAAGTGGGTTTGGCCTAAACCATTCAATTCAAAACAGGTCAAGGGCCTAGTCTCTCACACAAAGGAATGGATGTCCTACTCGTGAATAGTTAACTCATGTAGTTCATTCCTTGGTAAAAATTCACTTCAAACTTATGAGATAATACAACACAGATACCACTCAAATAGTTATAATAACAATTCCAAATTGTAACAATTCTTATAATTTTGAAAGGTAGGATGTGGACAACTTCCTTTTTAGAATTTGATTAAAGTTTCTTGCTGATAATGTGTTGTGAAATAAAGGAAATATCAAGACAATAGAAAGAAATATTAGAATTAAATAATATGCAAAAAACTCAAATGATATATTTGTCAGGATTTATTTATTTATTTATTTATATAACTCAATTCATTAATCAAAGACATCTACAACCTCTAGAGGTAGGGCACGAAAAAGAACAAAGTTCACCAGCTACTTTGTTCCGATCCTAGTGAGAGCATCATCACACTTAATGGCTTCCCAAAGCAATGGACAATCATAGGGAGGGAAGAGAGAGACTGAAGCTGAGGGACAAAATATCCTAAATTTTTGACCCCGTGAAAGTGAACAGTTATTCAACAACAATAAAGATCCTTACCATTTTAGTACAGGGACTAAACTCTTGAATTATGCTTTTTTGTTTACTAGTACAAGATCTTGCAATTTTTGGACAAATTTATCCATATAACCACTCATGAAGTCTGGGCTAGCTAATATCTCTTTCCATTTTGCATGGTTCCTCTTCACCATAATACCCACCTCATTATCTTTATCCATCACAGACTTGATTGTCTTGCTCAAGCTCTTTCTTGAAAACCACCCACTATCTTCCCTCTCCACCTCCATAGCAACCTTCATCTCTTCAACAAGTAACCTAGTGTTCAAGATTTGGTCACCAAGATGTGGCACAAACACTATTTGTAGTTTTGTGGAGAAAGTACTCTTATTGGTTGTTTTAAAAGTACTCTATAGTGACACTTGTTTAGACAAAGAAAAAAAAATTAGTCAAATGAAATCAGCAAACAAGTGACATATTTTAGCTCTTACAATTGGATTTTTATTATTGGTTATTTTAATATAATGACATGTATAGAAAACAAAAGTGTGTGTGTGTGTATATAATCTTTTTCTTTTTCTTTTTCTTTTTTCTTTTTTCTTTTTTCTTTTTTATGGTGAACACAAAATTTTCATTAGTTGACAAAGAAAGCTGTAGTAGGGTGAATATTGGGCCTTATTATAATGGGATAAACATTGGGCCTATTTTAAGCATTGGCCCAAATGGAGGAAACAAAGCCAGAATTGAATAGCCCATTTTGATAATAAATGAAGATCGTTGGATCATTGGTCAAAACCAATGACCTTCCAAGCCCAGTGCCGAGATTGTGTCCAAGGAATGTCCGAGCTACCAAGGTAAATCCCAGAGAATGTGCACTTTTCCGAGGTAGCTTCCTAAAATTTCCTAATGATTCCACAACAGTCTTTGCATTAATGAAAGTCACCTACCTGGCACCATAGCATTTAATGCAAAAAGACAAGCCTAAACAGTAAAAAAGACCCTAGAAGTCTCCATTCATGATGAAGAACCAGAAAAGGAGAGCCCGATAAGACTAGAAGTTATCTAGGTGGACGTCTGAATAGTAAGAAGAGGTCCCAAAAGTCTCCATTTATGATGAAGAACCAGAAAAGGAGAGCCCGATAAAACCAGAAGTTATCTAGGTGGACAAGGACAAAATACAAAAAAGAATGAGATGGCTTATATAAAAGAGAAGAAAGACGAAAGAGAAGAGCAACACATAATATGCACAGAGAGAGAGAGAGAGAGGGAGAGAGAGAGAGAGAGAGAGAGAGAGAGAGAGAGAGAGAGAGAGAGAGAGGGTGTAAACTTCCATAGCAATATCCATGTAACATCATATCAAAATAAATAAAGAATAGTTCATTTTGAATGATTTACGTGTTAATGTCCAAATTTCCAATTGTGGATCAATACAAACCCATAACATAAATTAGTTGTATCGTATACCTTGCTTAGTTCCCTAAACTACTGAGTTAAGATATCAGCACATACAAAACCGTTATGACATCATTTATTTTAGCAAAAAAAATGTCATTGGTTGGTTTTTGTAAAATTCAAGATAAAGGAAAAGGTGTATTTAAATTAATAATTTAATACATCTAGAATGAAATATTAAAAAAAGTACACATACAACTATTCTTAATATTTCATAAAATAAATATATATTATATCACATTATAAAATAATTATATATTCTCGTGCGGGGTTTGTGACCAGTATATTCCAATAGGCTTTGACTCAGTTAATAATGTTATATCAACTATTTATTTTTTCCAATTTAATCTAATGAATTTATAATAAAAAAAATTAAATTATTTAAAAAATAATGTCATATCAACAATTCACATCTTTTTTACTTTTTTTTAAGAGAACAGTATTCTTATTCTCTTAATCATACAGTGACATTCCTACGTATTGGATTAACGCAATATCCATATCCAGTTACTTCTATTTCTATAAAAAAATTAAAAATTATCAAATTAAAAAGTCGAAAAGAATGTCCCGTGTACTGAATACACAACCTCAGTTTTCTTTTCTGTACTCCACATGGTGAGTCTGATTCACTAAATTAGAAACATGTTCACCAGCTAGTCGCATGTGAATTGGGAGAGCAGGTATTTGCATGTTGTCATTTCTTGGTCATCATTATCTACACCACCAAATCCACTATCACTATGGACCATTAATTGGAGCTCACATTATTTTCCAGAATATTGTCTTATGAATCATGATTAGAGACTAGTAATTATTTTATCATCTATTCCACCATAAGGATACTAGCGAGAGAGAGAAAGAATGGTTTGGAAGAAGGGATACTTAGATGTAATCTTGGTCCCAAGTGGATTATTGATCATGTTAGGTTACCATCTTTTCCTGCTCTATAGATGCTTAAGATTTCCTGAGACCACAGCCATTGGCTATGAGAACCACTACAGAAAAGCTTGGGTTGAGAAAATGTTGCAGGTACCTCTCTTCACTAGAAAATAGCATTCCTCAACTCAACATGATTTACCTTTTTCCACATCAATAACTTTAGTGGGTACTTGCTGCAGGTTGAAGCTAAGGAAAGAGGTCCATGTCTAAGTGTGATCTCCAGCACCATATCAGCTGCAACTTTCTTTGCTTCAACCTCCCTGGTTTTAAGCTCTCTTATTGGGGCCTGGGTTGGAAGCAGTTCAAATGATTTCTTCAAGAGTAATTTCGTATATGGTGGCACAGATCCATCCATCATTTCTGTCAAATATGTTAGCCTTCTGTTTTGCTTCTTAGCATCTTATGCTTCTTTTCTCCAATGTATAAGCAGCTTTGTCCATGCAAATTTCCTTATCAGTATGCCAAATAGTGATGTCCCAGTGGAGTATGTGCAGATGGCACTGATACGGGGAAGTGCTTTCTGGTCAGTTGGGTTACGGGCAATTTACTTTGCAACCACATTACTGATGTGGATATTTGGTCCAATACCAATGTTTGTTTCTTCAGTGGCTATGGTGGTGATTTTGCACATTCTTGATACAAACTCAACTCCATTGCATCACTTTCAACCGGCCAAGAGTCATAACTTGTTGAGGAAGATAGATCAGGATATAACTGCAGTCTCAAGGGTTGTTGAGCACCAAAAAGGATTGCATGTTGATGCGAGCACTACTACTTCAGGTGCTCAAACATGATCTTCACTTTGATTGAAAAGAGGGAATCATCATCACCTGCAGGAACTGGGATTGATAATTGTGATCGAGTTCACTAGAAACAAGCATGTAGAATATTTGCTTTTCAAGGCTTTAAATTGGCTATACAACTTTAAAGCAGCGGGACTTCAAAAGCGTTTGGAGCTTTTATGTAGTGAATCTCTCTATGGTCTGCAAGTAAAAACGTAGCAGCTACTGTATCTGAATGTAATGCTAGTAAATTTCCTCCTGACATTCTGTTGACAAGGTATAATTTAACTATCCTAGCTTAATGGCTTTAAAACCATATAACAACAATAGTAAGCATCTCAGATCAGGAATCCAGAAAGTAAAATTACACTAACAATGTATGAAAACCTCATTTATTTCATGACTACATAATGATTAATGTACTATCAGGATATAACATATAAATATATAAAGCATGTTGTGTGCTTTCATGGAGTTACGCCATTGAGAAAGTGGCTTGGAACACACAATCCATCTTCTTCGGAGTTCCTCCTAACAGGAGAAACTTGATTTGGAATTGCAAATAAAAATAATGCATATTTATTATGAATCAAAATATCAAAAGCAAAAATTTAAGAAGGGTGTTGGGCTCTTGGCTTCATCCGATGTTTCATTCCCCTTTAGCAAACAATTATTACTCAAAAGCAAGATCTAGTGAACTCTAGGTTGCCAATATGATGAATCAGAAAAAGACATGCATAGATTAATTTGTTAGCTGTGTAAATTTTTTTATACTTTAAAATGAAATTTAGAGTTAATTGCACTTTTTCTGTGCAATTACAATGTCCTCAACGATGCATAATAAACACTTTTACCAGATGCTGCTAGGTTTTCAGTTAAATTTAACAGCAATGTCAATTTTTTTTGAAAAACATATCTGACAGAAATCTGTATTTTTTGTTCAATTTGACAAATCCGACAGTAAGGAACAAAGTGCTTAATATCAACAACTAAAGGGAGCACAGTTCAATTTTGAAGTTTAGGTTAACACTGCAACTGCACTATAGTTAGGGAGGAGTGTAAATTACCCAAAAATTAAAAAACCATAAACAAATTACAAACATCCTTCCACATTACATCACCTCTAAGGTAAGGTCAAGGGTGAGAATTCAAAAGATTCAGTTTGAAGAGCCCATTTTGCCATGAAATAAAGAACAGAATTCCTTTCCCTGTACAAACAACAAGACTAATTTTAGCATTCTACACTTTTATAAAATCATCCCTCCTTGATCATCGCCAAAACCAAAAATGATTGTCAGTCAAAAAATTTACCTTGGCTTTTACAAACTATTTAATGTTCTACAATAATAATCTAGTGCAAGGAGGATAGAGTACACAACTATCAAAGAGTAAAAACTATGTTATGAAAATGCTCAAGTAATTTTTATTAGATCTTTTCTACATATTCCAACACTTTG
Organism: Quercus wislizeni; assembly: GCA_023055345.1. Classification (NCBI taxonomy): domain Eukaryota; kingdom Viridiplantae; phylum Streptophyta; class Magnoliopsida; order Fagales; family Fagaceae; genus Quercus; species Quercus wislizeni. Next base: position 1,481,644 of record JALGQJ010000031.1, on the reverse strand, counting down.
ATTTCAGATCTCTTCCATTATTGTGTATCATTTGAACTTTGATCCCCCTTGCTGCTGCTTACCTCAGTGGTATCTGTGGCACTCTCAACCGTTGAATTTGGAGAGCCTAACCCCTCGTCACCTTTGTTTTTTTTTTTTTTCTTGATTTGTAGAATCCTCCATGAAGGAGTTGATGGCAAGCTGGCCAGAATAAAGGAATAATCCGACAGAGTTGATGCCAAAAAGAAATGTTGCAAGGTAGCACAACCCATTTACAATAGTCCTGCCAACAGCAGAAACAAAAATGATAATGAGTTTCTTCACAAAATTTAAATCAGGATATTCAGGAAGAAGTTGTAGGATCTACCTTATGGTTATGGTTATCTGGCGTACCTGGAAAGTGGGAAAAACAATAATGGAGTTAAGATTATACAACGACTTTTGTGAGACATAGCAAACATCTTTGAGATTTTCATAAACAGGCGAAAATACCATGTATTAGGTAACAATAACTTAAAAGGTGTTTTATTGTGGGTTTTCTTTTATTAATTAGCTTAGGAAAGTCTTTCTTATGCATGTGTATTAAAACTGATATCTCCCTATATATTCTTTTCTTGTGGAAAACAAATTGAGTACTAAGAAATATGTATCTTGTATGATTCACATTGTTATTCTAGTATACAGGTGATGCTTCTTGCAATTATATAAAACTAAGCAAAAAGAGTTCTGGTGTTCTCTCTCTAAGGGATACCAATAATCATCCATTGCAAACCTAACTGCTTATGGTGTCTTAGTTCAAGTTCCATACAAATGTGCTTATCAAAAAAAAAAAGTTCCATACAAATACTGTCTAAAAAATTCATATCTAGAGCAACATCAATTATTTGTTCTGCAAAATGTCCATATAAACGCACATAAACAGCAGTGAATTCATAACACCTACTATTTTCAGAACCACCAACGTAAGCCATAGCATGTATTGAATAAGTACACCTGAATTTCCAACTAACGCCATTTAGTGATAACTATGCTAATTGCAAAACTAGTATCTACTATCTACAACCAGGCTTCATGTATATTACTCACTAGGCTTTCACAAAGGCAATTACTCTGATTTTATTTTTGCATATATCATAATTATATAGCCAAAGGTCATCTTTGGGAAATATTTCAGTATTTCACAGAGCAGCGTTTTTTGTTTGGACAGAAGCTTTGGGAAATATTTTGATGATTGGTAATTTACACAAGAGGGAAGATGTGGATTCTAGATTGGTGTTACATGTGTGACAGCAATGAAGAATCAGTAGATTATCTTTTACTATATTGTTCTATTGCATTTAAGCTATGGTCTATGGTGTTCGCCTTGTTTGGTATTTACTGGGTAATGCCAAAGACTGTGGTGGAGCTTTTAGCATGCTGCAAGGAAAGTTTTTTTGTCATTGTAATGATGTTATTTGAATGGCTGTCCCTCATTGCTTGATGTGGTGCATTTGGCGGGAGAGAAACAACCGGTACTTTGAAGATTTAGAAATGATAGTAGCTGATCTTAAACTTTTCTTCTTTAGAACGTTGTCTGATTCAGACTAATTGGATGTGCTTTGTTGGGGAAGCCATTCTATTTTTTCAAACTATGATTTGATGGATGTTTTTAACTTAGGATGTTTGTAACTTATGTACTTGATTGTTATGATCCCCATCTGTAAGGGTGTCTGCGAGTCAGATTGGGAGGGTAAAGGCCACCAGTCCACCAAAGTCTAAATCTGGCGGATTGGTTACAAATTATGGCGATTTGAACTCAGTGGATTAGGCAGGTTGGCATTAACAATGTTTTATTTTTTTAATTATCACAAACTACAATTTGTTCTTGAATAATCTCAAAATATAACTAATGCACACAAAAAACTAAAGGTAGATCTCATTGAATAATCTCAATTCCAACACAAACATAGAGTCAATGAAAAAATAGATATATCATCTCTAACAAAAGTATGCTCTGCCTTACAACTTATGAAATTAAAAAAATAGTAGGCTCTGCCTTACAACTTAGGAAAATTAAATCAACAAACTCAAAGTCTTAACATTCCCAAAGTCACATCAACAATTCAAAATAATAACATACCAACATAATAAATAAACTTCAAAATGGTATGCATGACCTCAAAAGCCACAATGTAATCAAATTAAACCCACTGAAAATAAACACAATTCTAACAAAAGTTCTTCACAAAATAGACTTCATCAATCAACTTCAAGCTTGGTACCACTCCAAAAATTAAGTCAAACTCCTCAAAAGCAAGTAGCAACCTAATCAATCATCCACAACATAAGATAAAATGAATGTTACTGTTATTATATTGTTCATGTTATCATTTATAATGTAATCAATCTAATCAAGTTTAAGCAAATGAAGATAGAGAAAGGACGTTACCTGCCTAAGCCAAGTTCCTCAAAATCAACTAAATAAATTCTCTACATCTTTTATATTTAAAGCAGCAAATTCTGAAATATATATATATATATATATATATATATATATATATATATATTACATATAATAAACATGTTACTACAATTAATCAAAACTATCTAAATTAAAGTATCCATGAACCAACTTCAACAAATAATTTATAAAAAAAAATGTTACCTGACTCAATTTCTTCATATTCTTCTAAGTCATCCATAACCTCTCAAAGGTTGATTGGAATTGATGAAGACCACAACCAATTCTGTCCGCAAATAAGAGCCTCCACCATCTTTGGAGTTAAAGAACTTCGAAATGGATCAAGTACACGTCCACCAGTACTAAAAGCTGACTCAGAGGCCACTGTAGAGACTGGAATAGCCATGCTATTTGAGAGAGAACTTGATACTTGTGGCTATTAAGCTTCCACCATGCCAAAATATCAAATTCAGCATTGCCTAGACCCTCACAATTTCTGTCAGAAATCTATCCACTTCAGATTTATTCTCCAAACTTTCTGCATCCTCCAAGTGTTTCTTATATTGAAAGGCAAATGACTTGCTAGCATCTTCCTCCTCATCATCAACAACCATCTCTTCAAAAGTTTGACTTATACCAGGTTTTGCAACATTAGCACTAGTATCCTTTTAAAGATAGTGCTTATATAATTTTGTTAATGTTGCCTTCACCATTGCTGTTAGTTCTTCTACCTTGGAATTCTCATAAACTTGTTTAAAATAAAACATGATATATCTCAATTTATAACGAGGGTCTAGCACAACAACAACATACAACAAAAAATTGATATTTTTAATATTCTCCCAATATTTGTCATATTTCTTTCTCATGCTAGCAGCCATATTCTTCAACATATTATCCTCACTTCTACTTAAAGTCAACAATTTAGATTGCACTAACACAAGTTCATGGAAAAATGCATTAGATGTGACATATAAAAAGCCTGAAAATCGCAAAGTCACCTTATAAAAAAGTTTTAGAAATTGCACAAAGATTCTAGCCTTTCCCCAATCAAGCACATTAGGAGGCCCAATATTCTTTCTCCCCCTCCCTTTCCCTCTCCCATTATCATCCTCAACCTCATTCTCATCATTATCATCATCATTGAAATATGAGTCAAATTGTGAGTCTTCCTCTTGTAGCCGCTCAAAAGCATTTTGGAACTTCACAGCTGCCTCTAACATCATGTAGGTTGAATTGCACCTAGTTGGAAAATCTAGGCATACTAGACTTTTGCTAGGAATTTTTTCACGCTCTGCACAATTCTTAAAAGTTTGAAGCCTAGATGGAGAAGACCTAACATATCTCACTACATTTCTAATCTTAACAACTGATTCATTTTGATCTTTTAAGCCCTCACACACAATAAGATTAACAATATGTGCACAACACCTCATATGCAAAAACTCATTATCCAAAATGGTGGTCTTCCAATCCTTAGTTTTTCTTTTCAGATATTTTATGGCAATATCATTTGAACTTGCATTATCAAGTGTGATTGTAAATATCCTATCTATCCCCCACTCTTGCGAGCACTTCTCAATATGCTTACTAATTGTGACACCCTTGTGATTAGGAACAATACAAAAATTTAAGATTCTTTTATGCAAGTTCCAATCATTATCAATCCAATGAGCAGTAAGACACATATAGCTAAGATTTTGAATTGATGTCCAAGTGTCAGTGGTTAGGAATACTTGTTGCTTTTGAAATGTGTGGGGCATTGATTATAAAGATGATTCCATAAATTACTAGTCTCATCCCTTTTCCCACAACACCCATAGTCTTTACCACAGTAATTACATGATGCTCTAAGGTTATTAGGATCACAATCACCCATCGTTGAAAAGTGATCCCAAGCTTCATATTTTTTTCTTTTTAGGACGCTTAGGAGGAAGTGCATTGGTATTACCTGTGGTTGGAGACTCAGGTTTGTCATTAGGTTTGTCATTGTGGGCACTAGATGTTCCACCCTTCATCACCTATTAAAAAAAATAGACAAAGACAAGGAATAAGATGAACTGTAAGAATATGTAATATATAACATATTAACTTGAATATACAATGAACTGCCAAAAATAGAATGGATTTACATGTAATATATTAACACTTTTTATTTTATATAAATGGATCAATGAAGGAAACCGAAATAGAAAAAGACAAACAAAAACTAAACAATACAAGACAAGAAAGCAAACAAGCAATTACCTTTGTGGGTGTTGGTGAAGAATTGAAAGGATATTAAATAGGTTTCAAAAAGTTTAAAGAAGAAAGAGGAAGGGAAAAACAACGGCTGAAGGTATAGGTAGTAAAGAGAAAAAGTGAGACTTAGAGCATATAAATACAAATTGTATAAATACACTGTATATACAGCTGAAGTAAATGGGGTGGGTGGTAGGTAAGGGTGTTTAGGGTTTTAATGTTGACTTTTAAGATTTTGTTTAAGGAATTTTTTGAAGGCCAATTCTGTTTAGGGAATTGATGATTGATTAGTTGTAAAAATTTATTAGGCGAATTGATTAACTTTAAATACTTAACAATCTGAACTAACATATTTTTTTATGTATGTATAATTATTAATTATGCGGGCATGTCGGGTTGTAGCAGGTTGGCAATTTTTCAATCCGTAACTCAATCCAATCCACAATTTTGGGGGTCTAACCTGTCCTACCCAAACCGCCTAACTTAATGACCTGCACATGGCAGGCGGGTTGGCTGCAAGTTGGACGGGTCAACGGGTTAAGTAAATATTTTGCACACCCCTAATTGAAATATCACATAAATTATTATCTTTAGCCCAAAACTTAATATAAATTATTTAGATTCCATACATTTTGCTTCAATTTTTCTACGTGACTTTTTACGAATAGTAGAGGAAAAAAAATTGAATTCATGTAAAAGTATCAAGCAGCCAATTACAGCCTATCATAGTAAGTTTTAGTCCTAAAATTATTCTTAGGAAAAATTATTAGTTGCTAACGGAATACTCAACAATATGATACTCTCTCCTTTCATTTAAATGGTGAATTATATCATAAGTTTAATTAGTAAAACCCACTATTAGTATTTGAGAGGGGAGAATAATGCATTGCGGTACTCTCAAAATGTTGAGAATATGAGGTAATTATGTTAAGAGCCTATTTTGTTCTACTATTTTCAAAATGTTTTTCATTTTCATTTTTTAAAACTGTTGGCCCCAATAGTATTTTTGTTTGCGTAGGGTTTTTGTTTTCAATTTTTCAGAAAACTAAATCTACATTTGGGTGTAAAAAAGATGAAATAGTTACAACATTCAACCAAGTCGTGTAATATATAACATGATTTGAACCTATAATGTTCATTCCATCATAATAATTACTCTTCATTATCAAGACAAAAATTTAATCAATCTTTTTGGTGGATGCAACATTGGATCTCAAGTTCCTAATTCAATGATTAAATATTCTACAAATTGAGCTAATTGAAACATACTGCTCAATAATATGATATTAGTAAAACGGTTATAAATTGTATTTGTAATATAAAAGTTCTATAAACATTACTTGAATTTTTGGTTTTGTATGCCATATCTCCTACTTGGACAAGTGTTTCGTTCCTATTGCCTATGCAGTTTCAATTGTTGAACCACAAACCAATATTCACTTACGCTTCCTAGTTGTAGGAATGACCGAATGAGTAACGAAAAATTGGAATTGTGTGTTGTTGATAAAAACTGTTACCAAACATAACGTAAGTTTTTGGATTTACCCCTTTTTTTTGTCAAACAACATATTGAAATATTTTTTATTCATTGTAGAGAAGTTGGAAGCAAAACAAGTGGCTGGAAATGCAAGAATTTATGTTAGATGGATCAAGCAACTTTGATCAAATCAGTGGCAATGTCCCCACCCCCCCCCCCCCCCCCCAAAAAAAAAAAACTATATTGACCTCAAAAACAATTTTCTATTTTTGAGACTGAAAAACCTGTTTGGAAACCCAAAATTGACAAAAAAAACAAAAATCATTCTCAAAATTCAATTTGTGAAGGAAAAAAAAATTGAAAACATGCAAAAAGCTATTTTCAGTTTCTAATTTTCAAAAGTCCATGAAAACACGCATTTAATTTAATAAATCTGTCTCATTTAATGAGTTAGCATTAGCATTAGAATTCAAATCCTAGTAACAACATATTTTAGTATTTTCTATTTTTTTCTTTAAAAAAAATATATTTTTAATTTAAACTAACCAAATATTTTTTTATTTCAAAAATACAAGAAAAATATTTTTTCTTTACATTCCCATAAAAAAAATTTTGAAAATAGAAAATAAAAACTGTTACCAAACATAACTAACCTTAAACTTTCCAAGTACCATGTGAAGAGTCCGGTGTTTTAGTTAGTAGAATTGTGGAATCCTAAACATGAATCTCTTAACTACTATGCAACTCCGGCTGCTTGGAAGGGGCAATGTAATGTAAGACGCCTTTGAATAAAGGTGCACTAGGCTTTAGACTCAGAAAATTTTCAATTGGCCAAAATAGCCTAGTGGATTCTTTTAGACTTTTGTGTCTTAGTTCATAGCTTTGGGTCCCAAATCTGGTCTTTTTTAAAAAAAATTAAGAAAATCAATTAACAATTTTAATAAATTTCAAAAATAATAAAAATAATTATCACCAAAATTATCAGGCCAAAATATCAATCACACACAAAAATTAACACAAAAATTTTACATAGAAAATCACCCTTTCTCCTTGAAGGGAAAGACCATAGAATAAATCCATAATTATAAAAATAGTTACAATATCCTCTCAATCTTTATGCCTAACTTGAGGTCCACATCAAATACAATAAACACCTAAAAAGGTATACTCATATAGCATTTTATGTGGCACATTTTAAGGGGTATTTGTACTAGATTAATGGCTAATATCGTAAATATCAACTAGTATGGTATGATAAATATTGACCGGTATATATATATAAATAAATATATATATATATATATATATTTTTTTTTTTTTTTTTTTGAGAATCAATACCTTGCATTTTATTAATCAAGGGCTTTGCAAATCAACCTGAAGTACATCTGCAAGTTCTAGTGGTACATCTTCCATCCAAACTTGTAAAAAAGGGGAAAGGATTGCTCACCTCGCAAGAGAGTGAGCTACAGTATTACATTGATTACGTACATGTGAATAACTTACATCTGACAAACTAGAGGCTAAATACTGTATATCCTAAACAATGTGTCCGAAGTGAGCTAAGGTGTGCGAATCGGTTTTGAGAGTGGTGATGAGGGTCTGAGAGTCTCCTTCCAACACTACTCAGGTGAAACCAATTTCTTGCTCTAGGATTAGTGCTCTGCATGCTGCCAATGCCTCCACTTCGATGACTGTCAAGGGAAGGGGAATTTGTTGAGAAAGGGATGCCATGACCTGCCCATCTCCATTCCTAATTACCACTCCAATACCCGCACAGTTGTCTGCCTGAAACAGAGCACCATCAAAATTTATTTTGTAATACTCATCATCAAGTGGTGTCCAACGTGCTAATATTCTTCTCATAGCCGAGGTCGTGACTGTGTTATTCAGTGAAAATTCCCTCAATTTGTCTTTGGCCTATGAGAGTAGTTGTCCAAGTGTGCCACAAGTTTTCCCAAGCCGAAGATTATTCCTTCTATTCCACAAAGCCCAGACTACCATAAAGAAAAAGGCCGGATCTCTATTCTCTATAAGAATACTACCAATGAGCATGGAGCACATCTTCTTGCTGCCCCTGGTAGATTTCACAACAGTCATCTGTAGTAATTTTTCTCCTCATCAAATTCATCTTCGTAGGTAGTGAATTTTTTGCTGCCCTCCAAACCAGGTGTTTTACCTTACTTGGGACTAACAGATTCCAAATTTCCTGCCAAAGTGGTTTCAAGTTCTCATAATCTAATTACCTGGGTCTGCTATGTGCTTCTTCAAGTTGCAAAAATTTGTAACCCGATTTTACTGAATACTCTCCATTCGGGTTGTGTGGCCAAATTAATGCATCTAGTTGGTCTGTGTGGCAGAGGAGTATCGTGCGCACCGTGGCTGCTTCAAACGCCATAAAAGGTTGACTCAGTACATCCACATTCCAGCACCTCTTGTTTTGATCAATGAGGCTGTATACCTTTGCCGCACCCCCCAAGTTCCTCCTTGGTGACAAAATTTTTGGCGAGTGCTTGAGGGGCAGCCATCTATCTCCCCATATGTCCACTAACTTTCCATCCCCTATTCTCCAAATTGCCCCTCTCCGGATTACCTCCCTCCCTCTAATAATGCTTTTCCAAGCATAAGAGGCTGAACTTGGGGTAGCTGCTTCCATGACCGAACAGTTGGGGAAGAATTTAGCCTTGAACACCCGGTAAAACAATGAAGTTTTGTCATGCAGCAAGCGCCATGTTTGCTTTGCAAGCAATGCATCATTAAACTAAGATAAATCTTTAAAGCCTAAACCACCCTGTGACTTTGGCTTACATAGATCTTCCCACCTTATCCAATGTACTTTACGTCCATCCCCCCTTTGTCCCCAAAAGAAACGTTGGATCAATGCTTCAATCTCATGACACAAACCACTTGGTAATTTGAAACAAGACGCGGTATACATAGAGAGCGCTTGGGCCACTGCCTTGATCAAGATTTCCCTCCCTGCTTGAGATAAAAGCTTCCCCTCCCACCCTTGAAGTTTCTTCCATACCTGCTGCTTTATATTATCAAAGCTTTCCTTCTTCTTTCTACCAATAAAACTAGGTAGACCCAGGTATTTCTTATATTGTTGAACAACAAGAACACCAAGAGCATCTTTGATTGCATCTTGCACTCCTTGAGATGTGGATTTGCTAAAGAATTGCATTGTTTTATCTCTATTGATTTGTTGGCCAGATGCTCTCTCATAAGTGGCAAGGATCTCCAATAGCTTTGCACACTCCTCTGTCTTAGACTTGCAAAAAATAAGACTGTCATCTACAAAAATAAGGTATGTTTTATCTCTGTTGATATCATTGTTCTTTTTTTTTTTCTTTTTTTGATAAGCTTCAATATTATTTAATCAAACTAGAATAGGGGAAGTACAGGCAACCTCACAAGCTGTCCTTGAGACGTTGTTCAATAGTAGTGTGATGTGGAGAGAGAGAGAGAGAGAGAGATCCCGCCTATTGCGTATATAGCAGCCAAAGAACCAAATATCAGTTCCAACTCAGACTTCAACTTTTTTTTTTTAAGGTAAAAATGTTCTTTTGTATCCTTACATATAATACATGTTCTATTTCATTCCTAAAATATAAAAAAATTTATTTTCGTCCCTAATCCTTCTGTCCACTTTTATTAAACCTATTTTAGGGTGAAAAAAGAATTGAAACTATATTTTAGATTCAATTTGATATAGTTTAGATTCTATTTTTGTCATTGAAATATCACATAAATTATTTTCACCCCAAATTTTAACATGAGTGAACGGAAAAACTAAATATGGAATATTTTAAAATTTAAAGGATGGAAATAAAAATTTATAAATTTTAAAAAGGAACAAAGACCTGGACTATTTTAGCCATTTTATAGACCAAAAAAATATTTTAGCCATTTTTTTATTTATGAAATTCATGTCATAATGAATTTTATAATTTAAAAAAAAATGGTCATGCTAACATGTGCCCTTACAGCAATGGTTAACAAGCCATTTTAAAAAAAAAAAAAAATTTGACACAATTTTTATAGAAAATAAAAAAAAAAAACTGTCAAAATATTAATTGCTTTTTTTTCTTTTCCCATAAAAAATTTCTTTAAATAGATTATTAATCATTACCCTAAAGCCATCCATTAGCATTTTCCTTAAAAAAAAATAAATGAGAGAGAGAGAGAGAGAGTCTCCTTGGATGATTTAGGATCCACTGGGATGTTTTCAAAAAATTATACATGTATATGACTGTAATTCTGTAAATGAATTTCAAATTTACAGAGGCAAGAAAAGCTGTTTACAAGAATGCATACTGCCAATAGCATACCAGTGTTGGCTGCAGTATACTTAATTGGATCACATTCGCATCTACTACAAATAATTCAAACGCAATAAGAAAATGAAGGCTAATGAAGTATAAGAAAGAAAAGATATGTGCAAAAGAAGAATGGGTCAGGTCTTAGGTAATTAACTGAGATGAGCTATGTCAAACTCATCAGGAAACTTAAAAGTGTCAGCTGCACCAAACTTCCTTCGTTCTTCCCAATCTTCCATGGATTCTTCAGCACTATCCTCTTCTTCATCAAGGTGACCAACAGGTGAAGAGGGGTCATGCACACTTTTAGATCGGCAATTTGGGGTGGCAAGCATGCTCACTTGGCCAAGGTGTGAAATTTCTACCACAACCGTATCATCATCAACTGGGAGGGGTTGTTTCCATGGCTCCCCATCAATTCTCATGAATGTATGGTCAGCTGCACCCTTATGGAACTCGAAACGGATTCTATTTGCCTACGTGCAGACAGGAAAATAAAGCTTAAAACTCAGAGACAGGAATTTGATTTGTGTTTGAACTAAAGAGCAGAATAAAACATGAGTATGCAACAAATATTACTTTGACAAAGCTTAATCTAACTCCTACCTGTGCAAGACGAGTCCCATGTCCATTTGGAGAGAGCAAAACAAGCCCATGCCAAGCATCTCTAAAACCGACAATCTCAATTACACCATCATCCACATACGGGGGAGTTAGGTCCCTCTGCAAATTTATTCAGAAATAGCAGTTTAAATGTATTGCTTAGAGATATTCTAAACTGTTAGTTTTTGCCTTTTTCGACAAAGACTCTGTACAGTAATTTTTTTGTTTAATAAAAAATTTAGAGAGACAAAGAGAGAGAATCAGAACTAACATCATGCGATTTCTTCCTATGTGGAGTTCCCCAAGGATTAAGTCCACCAGAAAAACTGGGCAAGTTAAGGCAAACAATAGACCTAATGCTGCAATGAAAGAAAGTGTGTTATTGAAATGAGGAGTCAACCCTTAAAAAAAAATTAAAATAAAATAAATGAGTCAAATATTGCATCAAGAGTTGATGGGAATCGTGGAAAGGGAAGGGTGAAAGTACAAAGCATGCTCACCAATAATTAATATTTTTGGGACATTACAGATTATCCCATGTTTACACGTATTTCATTTACCTCCTCACCCTTTTGAAACTATCACTAAAATGACCTGAAGTTTGGCTTTGGACTAAATTGAAATCATGTACTTCTATCCAAGTTAACAGATGAAAATATTCAAATCTCTACTAATCAACCACTCCTCTCTTTGTTCTGTCCCAATTGCACCCAAACACACACATAAGCAGGATCATTTTCTTTCTTCATCATCACCACCAATCCACTCATTACTCCTAGATTCTTTAAACGTGACTTCTACTCCTCTTCCTCCTCCCCCAATGAAACCCAAATGATGACATCTCTTCCAATTCAATTCAGCCCACCTCCAAGAAACTCAACTTCATCCTCCAATTCCTCAACCACAAAGCTCTCACATGGCTCCACAACCTCCCAAACCAACAACCACATTTGCCATCCACCTGGTTGCCTGCCCTACCTCTAGCTCTGGCCCCACCCACTTCATGAAACCCAAATTGGCTGATTTTTTAGGACCGTTACCTATATGGAATCCTGGTTATGGTTATGGAGCTGGACCAAGCGCAATGCTGGGGTTTGAGATTTCCAGGACTTGTACAAGCCTGGGATTGGGGAGGTGAAGACTGGAAATGAGGATGCAGAAAGTAGAGTGGTGTGTAGTGTTGCGGGAGTCCACATCCCCTTCATCCACCATGTTTGGTTGGGGATGTGGAGAGTGGAGTGGTGTGAAGTGGTCACATTGATGGGAGGATCAGGTGCTAGAAGATGACAATGCTGGAAATGACAACTGGCAGGCTCGTTCTACTCAAGGGATATATATGTCCGCAACATCAGATGTGCATCTCGCGTGTGCAGAATCTATTTCATTGGATTTCAATTTACTCCAAACTTCCCGGAGTTTGGCAACACAATAGAAAATTCAGTGAGTAAATTGCAAAAGATGTTACCAGCAGGAGGTGGAGGGGGGTAATCTGCAATTTTCTCTAAATTTTTTTGAATAGGGCGTTTCGTACGAAAATATACACACAAATACCGTTAAATCACAAAGCTTGCACTGAAATATCATTAGGTGCACTTTTTTTTTTAAGAAAAATACAACACAACTGTTACCAATGATAAAAGCACATACAAGGATACTAAGAGCAAAACAGAACATTAGTATATATGTCTTACCTGCGAGGTATTTTAAGATCCTCCCATTCACCTTGTCTTTTCATGATCCTAACCTTTGTCAGATGTGCAATGTTCCTGAAAGAAGATTAAGCCATTTTCACTGTCAAAAAACAACGGACAGAAGACCAGTAAGTTGAAGACAAATTTAGCCAGGCGATCCATACATGTGGACATCTTTCATATTAACTACCGTTCTAGACAGCAGACAGGTAAGACTGTAGAATCAGAATTAAACTGTGCAATACATACACCAAATCCATATTCTTAAGTGTCCCAGCAAATTACCCTGAAGACCCCACATGAGCCTATCTGAAGTTCTGAGTCTGACAACTTAGTTCAAAAAATAAACATAAATAAACTCTATTTGTACCCTTAAAAGAAATTTCAAATTAAGGAGACCTAGGCCGGAAAACTTTTAAATAATTTCATTAAAAAAGTATCTATACACTTCATAGATTAGACAGAAACAGGTTTGAACACAAGGTCTGAGCTCCCACAACTCAAATGAACCAAGCAGGAGCTGCTTGGTATGTCAAGTAGTTAAAAGTAATTGCAGTACAGTGGAAGAACATTAACAGAATTTTCACACATAAATTATGCAATAAAAAATGTATTAAACAAATACAGATATATCTTTCAAAGAAGATTATGGGTCCAACACCTTAATCCAACATAACAAGACTATTGAAAAGACAGGCAAACTGTTATCTGGAGAACAAACAACATAGCCCAACAATTATGAACAGAACACAGCACGAAATAAGCTAGAAACAGAAACCCACAGGCTTCAATATTAATTATCTTTGCAAAATATAAAACCTTTGATCATACAAATGTCAAGCAAAGTAGCAAATTTTAGTTTATTCATATGCAAATTTCAATCACCTATCAGAATACTCACCGTGAAGAAGGATGAAATAGAGAAGCACAAAACCATCCTTGAGTGCATCCAAGCTTCAAATAAGTACTCTGACCCATCAATAAAATATAAAATGAAGGGCAATAATTAGTGATTCTTGTACAGAAGCGATCAGGAAAAGGGACTAGTTACACCCAGGTTATAACAAATCTTTTTTCTTTTGATAATTCAATACTTACAGAAATGTGGGAGAAGAGATTCTAACACTAACTCTCCTAATAAAAGATGGCAGGCTACGCCAGTGATATACAAGGCTCTTGACGTTTCTAACAAATTAAATGTGTCTTATGATAAATCATCTATTTCTAAAATCTAAAACAGTGTGCAGACTACAAATAAGTTAAGTTTTGTGTATCATATATTCAATTAGGGTGGTACAAGAAACCAAATATTAAATCATAGACAATCACCTTTTTCTCTAGAAAATTAATTTTAGAAAACTAAAGAATTATGTCATGACAAGTTTTCTCATATTTAAATGCTTCATATCACAATGTGGATGAGTGGGGGAGCGGGAAGGAGGTTGGGGTTGGCACTTGGCAATTTCTAGTGATTACTAATTGCAGAAATACAGTAGTAATACCTGATTGACTAACTGATTTTTAAATTTTTCTGGGTGCAACTTTCTCTCAGAGTGAAATGCATACGATACTTGAGCATCCATTCCTGAACATAAGAAAAAGTATATTGGTTAAGAAAGTCGCAACAACCTTAAGTGTGAAGGTATGGCAACACAGATCATATAAACCTTTACTAAGTTAAATGACAAACAACAATATTCTAAAATCTAAAAGTAATTAAACTGAGACAATGAAGAAATTTGCATGGGCACGGGCAACAAGGGCAATCAGAAACTTTGCATTATATTAGATATTTGTGGAAATTTTGTTACTTTTCATCTTTTCTTAACATTTTGTTTTCTTTAATTTTCTTGGATTGTGATGTCAAAGGTTTATAAATTGTTCTTTGTCACCATATGCATCTGAAAGATCATGAGAAACCTAGACAAACATTCTAAAATTTCTTACCTATGCTGAAGTAGTTCCAAAATCCCCCACGAAATGTATGGTAGCCCTCCTGAAAATAGCAAATAGATAATTTTCCATTAAGCATGCAAGTCAATGCCAAATTCAAATGAAGCAAAATTTAGAACACATGGGAAATCATGGAAAACAAAAGAAAGATATACAAGCTCCCTGCATGGTTTGAGTTGTAAATGTAACATGATACAAATATAACCCAAGTTAGAACTTATATTATGGTATCTAGACTAGAAGGGCCTATTACTACCTGCACATGAGAACCCAAGGACTTTATTTTAAGAATTAATAAATTTTAATTCTTTTAGTACTTGGAAGTTCACATTTTGACAGAGTTCAAGAGTTCACCTCTGGTACCACAGAGTTTCTTTGAAGAATTACTATAATGGCCTATTACTATCTAGAACAATTTAAAGAGAGATTCCAAAACAAAATCATACAGTAAGTATAGTACTGAGCATATATCTTTTTTCTTCATATGCAGGCAGCAAATTTAAAATTAATTATAAAAAATAAACAAAGGAAAAAAGAGCATGTTGAGTACAGGGAAGAAGAGTTATATGAAGACTCACCCTATTCAATGTATCTGTTTGGGAGACACGATGAAATGCATGCAAAGAATGGGGTAGTTCAAGAGGTGCAATAGGGTCACAAGATCCTTCTTTTGGAGCCCTCATCCTCATGATAATATGCCAGCTGAAAAGCAGGAGAGAGAGCACACAAATGCAAGAAAAGGTAAAAAATCAAATAATATAATAGGATCATCATTCATTTATTCCAAATATAAAGATTATGCAAAGCTATTTATGGTCTCAGTTAACCATAGCTATTAATATGAACATGCTCAACCAGTAGTTTACGTGCCCACTAGTACATCATCATGTAGTCCATTTTTAAGAAATCATTTCTGAATAATTCTTTCCTTAAAATAAATAAATAAATAAATAAATAATATTTTTGAGAGGAGTATGGGAAAGATGATGATAGCATAGCACTGAGTTTTGAACCTAAATCAAAATATTAAAATTTCCAATGACTAGAGCTTAGGAATGGATGTATTTCTGCATTGCATTTGAATGAAAATTGTATGAAATATTACTATTTACATGTCTCATCTATATTTTGACAAAAAGGATTTACTTTTCCTTTTTTTCCCTCTCACCGAAATTCCAAAATTTCTGGCCGGATTCTCCACTTCATGTTTGTTTTGATACAGCATATTAGGTTTTAGTCTCATTCCCTCTGTTCAGATCTACTAAGGCTCCAAAGAGACAATTAGAAAGGCCAAAAAAGTGGGAGGCAAGGTTACATGCAAAGACATTACAATGATTTTTCCACTATCAAATTGACCTAACATGAATGAAATCGCAGCATAGATTCACATAGCCAACCAAGAATAGTATATACTAAGCATGCATCCAATCAAATGTCTATAAGTAGGCATTACAACTGGACGAACTCTTTGTGGCAAAGCTCCTTATCACAAGTTATTCTAACTTGTTGAATTCAAGTCTAACAATAATCAGCCACATTGGCGCAACACAGCAATTTTAAATATGCCTGGAATCCAGGAGTGTCATTAGTACACCATGCAATGATGCTAAAAACATTTATACTTTTCTGAGATTGTGTGTTTGTGTGCATGTCAAATTAAGTCAAAGCTTGAAGTAGAATGTACCTGTCAATTTTCATTTCCTTTGCAATCTTAACTTGATTCAAGAAAAACTCCACAGATTGACGGTCAGTACCTGGATTTTTCTTTCCCTGTAAATTAACAGTGACCATGTCAACAAAGCTTTTGATGCTCCACATATATGAAACGATGTTTCTCAGGAAGAAGATTAACAGAACACATTTATATTCAGTCTTATAGGGGGGGGGGGTTGGAAAATAAAATAAAAGGCTAAGCAGCCCCAGGATTTTGCATTTTCATGCATGACTAAAATATGTATATTAGCATTGTTACCAGGTGAGACGCAGAGTAAAGCTTTCTTTAAAAGCAATATATTTATTATAAAATTAAAAATTAAAAAAAAAAAGAGGGGTTATGTTTTCTCCTATGACAAGTATTAAATGTAGCTACAATACCATCATTACAATTCAATAATTTCATCTTCCCAGGACCAGTAAGCATTGAATCTTACCCATCCAAAAGAAAATGGTAGGTTGTTTCCAGTTCCCAATGGCACTGTTGCGATTGGAGGTGGCTGGGGTAGTTTGAGATCACATACTACTCCAAGGAGCCAGCTTGCAGTACCATCTCCACCAGCAACCTAATGATCAATATATATATATATATATATATATTACAAATAAAAGAAAATAAATCAAGGTCATTGCAGACATGGTGAAAAAGTATAAGCCATGAGTATGTGCACACACTTATGCGTGCGTGAGTGTGTAAGGGAATTGGGGAAGGAAACAATTAAAAGTTCAACTCACAATTATTCTCAGTCTCTTTTCAATTTCAGTTGCCAAAATATCTCCACTGTACTTAAGAGTTCCTAACGTAACATAGAGCTGATGTAGCACCTTATCAGGGGCCTTTTCTCCCAAATCAAAAACCTGAAAAAAATTATTCGCCGCAATTTTTAATCACATCACTGAATGAATTTCCTAACCACAACTGCATATCCTATCCTAAGATGTCTTTTACCACGAATTCAACTTGTGAGCAAGTCATAGAATTACCTGGTTTTTATTTAGTACATCACGATACGAAACAAGAAGTTCCCCTCCCAACTGGCCTCCGCTTTTAGAATTAATGAAAACTATCACTGGACAGGCTGGTACATGGGAAACATCTTCTACCTTTGACCCGGGTACAAGTATGTAATTTGGAATGTAGAAGTCCTTCAAACTATTATCAGATATCGTATCACCCATTATGAATTCCCAACTGCAGATCAAACAAAATCACCAACTTTGACAATTAAGTAACAATTAATCTATTTCGAAGTTCACTAAAACCAAGCCGATGCAATTAGACTAGTATGTTTTTTTTTAGGAAAACAATAAGTATACTCCTCAATCAATTAACATACTTTACAATGCTAACAATTTACAGGAAACACAAACATATTTAATCTGTGAAACGTATTCAATGTTAGATTAAACTATGATTACATAAAATTAAAATACACTAAAAAAAAAACATAATCATTCGACTTATCGAAAGTGAACTAATACATGGATAAACCAAATTCTCATACTAAGGAGCAGAACACAATGTCACAAAACTTACATACATGCTTGCTTACACGTCACATTTGATAATAAAAAAATAAAAATAAAAAAAGAATTATGAAGAACCAAAAAAACAAAAATTGTAGAAATGGATGGTAGGCACAAAATTCCTACACCTCCTAGAAAGAAAATCGCAAAATGAACCCCCAAAATCTCTGGCTAAACTTTGAGAAATCAACGACAATTCACGCAATCGATTCGCCGAACGGATGGAAATCCTGTTCAGGAATTCCATTTCCGTTCTACGCTCCGTTTGGTCGACAAGAACTTCCAAACGAAAAATTTTAGGAGTGTTTTGGTTTTCAAATAGCTTGGATTTCCCGGCAACCAAACAGGTTCTCCACTTATAGTTTATTCGTTCACAGAGACGATTTATATAAAACGATGTCGTATAGAGAGTATAGATTAAGGGTAGAAGATGCTTTACCTGTAGAGATATCAGATAATACTCTCAAAAAAAGGAATGAAAGAAATAATTCGAAGAGAAGAGATCAGTGTTAGGTATCGCAAGCTATTCTCCGATTCTCTGTGTTTTGGGATTATATATTATAATATTTATAAATTTGATATTTAATTATATGCTTTTTTTTTTAATCAGAAACGCGTTGGCCGAGAGTTTGAAAATTAAGAAAGCGGTGAGAAAGAGGAAAAGCAATGGGAAGGTGCTCTGCTCATTCCTCACCTAAAAGTCTAATAGGCAAAATCAAATTTGGCCTAACCACATTAAGTTGTGTAGTTGGGACAGTAGAGTTTTTTTTTTGTTTTTTTTGGGGGTTCTGACTCTTCTGAGAGTTTTGAGACTCAAAAAGAGTTTTTGATTTGGGCTGGTTTTTGCGCGAAAAGAAAGAGTATTTGGATTTAGATGGGATCAGAGCACTTGAAAGTTAGGAAGGAATGGTGGGGTCTTTATTAGTGTTGTGTCATGTGTGCGCGTAGAGTTTACTGTTGTTCTACACAGAAAGGACCAGGATGGAGTACGCTGTACGCCGCGTGTCTATACACTAAAAATATGATTTATCAGCAGATGCTTTTGAACATTTTTGGCCGAAAAAAAAAAAAATCTAAGGCGCGTGGTTCGCAATGATAGCGCTTTATTACACCAATATATTATTATTTTGATTTTTTTAAATGCGTAGATAAAGATTAAATTTTTAATTTATTATTTCACGATAAGTAGCTTTATCAATAAATAATTTATTAGTAACTTCTTTTTTTTAGAAGTAAATTCTACTTTCACCTAAAAAGAAAAGAAAATATATATATATATATAATCAAAATAAAAAACTATACTATAATGCGGTTTATATTAATAAAATAATGTAAACGGAGTCCTTAAGGCAATTGTTAATAAATCATATTAGAAAAAATTTTTAAAATTACTTTCCTAGAAAATATAAAAAGGTATTAGAAAAATTAATTATTTTATTATTTTCCTATAAAATGTTTTTAAAAATAATTTTTAAATCAATGTCTTTAAGGTATTCGCTAACATTTTCTTATATTTATCTAGGCTATGTGTCCTTTTTTCTTTTCCTTTTTCTTTTTCTTTTCTATTTCTTTTTTTTTTCCTTTTTTATAATTCATAAAGTGACTCATGCACCTTGCCAAATAAAATAACTCAAACAACTTATACTAGCCTCTAAGTGCTCACGTGTGCTCAGAGACTCTTTTATTTTATTTTATTTTTTGGTAAAAAATAATAATTTGATTCATTTTAATTTGGGATTACTACACTGTGTGAGTTATGTAATCAGATAAGGATAATATTCAAATTTTTAGAAACTTCCTCTAGCATCTATGTGCAAGTTACGCTTTAGTGAGAGTTAATTCAAATTCCAAATAAAAATGGTAATTTAGAAGAAGGAATCCCTAAAATTTAGGGGCTTGTGAGTCTTATTTTATAAATTAATCAAATAAGGATTGATAGCATAAGGAAAATCTTAAGTCTTATGTCGTCCAAATAGGTCGTCCATGATGAAAAGGATGGGAGATGGGAAGTCCATGGGACAAGCATGGAAGATGGGACGAGGTAAATATGCCTAATAACCTCGTCCCTTTCTTATGCTCGTCCCTCCTTTGAACGTCCCCAATATGGATGTCGTCCGTCCTTAATAATCGACGGACGAGATTCCATGAGAATTCGTCCATCGTCGTGATTACTTACTCGGACGAGCACTACAGGAATATGGAGAACACCTACTGAGCCATCCATGATGGTCTCGTCTACCCTTAATAAATCATGGATGGGTTCATCCTTCGGGACTACTGTGCACCAAGTACTTCATTGATTGCTGTGGAACAGAAACGCTATTGAAATAACTTCTATAGCAGTTACACTCCTCAACCATAGCAACTATTACTAAACAAATAAGTAACCGTTTTGCACATACTATATAAACGCTCTTCGATGAGAAGGTAAGTTCATTCAGACACTTATTTTCCAGAATAATCTCTCTCCCTACAGAGAATTCTAAGTTTACTAACTTCATCATCGGAGGACTTTTGGCCGATCCCCATCGGTCCCCTCTGACTTATTATTTGCTTTCAGGATCAAGCCTTAAGATCATCAGCGTTCGATACTCACCAACCTACTGATTTTGGAAGGGATCATCAGTTGGCGCCGTCTGTGGGAAAGAGATTCTTTTGCAGTTTTCTTTTCCGTGACAAAAGGTTGATGGTTCGAACTAGATCGAGGGCTACTAACCCAGGCCATCAGGGAAGTAGAATTGCTTCAAGCAACCCTCATCGTGGTCCCCAATCTGCACCGGCCATGCAGACATCATCTGCCCAACATGTGCAATCTATGGCAGCCGCAATGGTGAAGTTGACTCGACAAAATCAAGAGTTAAGAATGGAGATTAATCTGAGAAGGCAGGCGCGTGAAGAACGTGAAAGAGGAGGACAAACACAAAGTCATGATGATAGAGAAAATGTCGAAATTGGAAGTCAGTTACGAGGCACCACTTCACGAACGGTACCACACTTGAAGGAGGAGATGGACCAAATGAAGAGAGTCATGGAAGAAATGAAAGAAAATATGAGAAGGGCAAATCCTATAGAAGACTTGGTCCACAGAACTGATTCACCCTTCACGGCTTCTATCAATAGCCACCCTCAACCTCCAAAATTCAAGATGCCTTCTCTGGATTCGTATGATGGAACACGTGACCCATTTGATCACATTGCAACTTTTAAGACGACAATGCACCTTCAAGGGGTTCCAGATGAAATTATGTGTAGAGCTTTCCCTACCACCCTTAAAGGTCCAGCACGAGTCTGGTTCAGCAAAATACCCCCGAATTCTGTAAGTTCTTTTGAAGACTTGAGCAAGTTGTTTGTTAATAATTTCATTGGGGGACAAAGACACAAGTGTTCCTCGTCCAGCTCGTTAACCATAGAGTAGGGAGAGAATGAGAGTCTACGATCATTCATCACTCGCTTTAACAGGGAAGCCTTGAGTGTGGACGAAGTGGATGATAAGCTCCTGTTGGCAGCCTTCCATAATGGGGTTAATTCTGATTTATTTATTCACAAACTCTACGAAAAAGAGATTCAGTCCATGGCCGAGCTCGTCCATTCGACTCAAAATTTCATGAATGCAGAAGATGCCATTATAGCTAAGAAGAGGAAGAGATCTGAAAGAATAGAAGGAAACCCCAGTCGTCATTCTGAGTAGAGCCCTCGTCCAAAGAAGGGACGGACGGAGGATAGGAAAGAGCGAGATAATAAGAAGTCTGGCCCTTCAGCACGGAATCAACAATACACTCCGTTGAATGTGCCGCTTGAGTAGGTTCTTATGCAAATCAAGGATGATCCATCCTTGAAGTAGCCAGAGAAAATGAAGGGAGATCCCAACAAGCGCAATAGGAATAAGTATTGTCGCTTCCATAGAGACCATGGGCATGATACGGACGAGTGTTTCGATCTAAAGCAGCAAGTTGAAAATCTTATAAGACAAGGAAAATTGAAGAGTTTCCTTGGATGAGATTACAAGGATGAAAAATTGAAGGGTAAAGCAGAAGAGTCGTCACGACCGCCGCTTGGAGAAATCAGAGTTATTATAGGGGGAAGTTCAACAGGCCAGTCGTCCAAGTCCAAAAAAGCATACTTGAAAGTGGTGTAGATCGTCCAACTTTCTGGACAATCGCCAAGGGCAAGGTCCACGGACGAGCAGCCAATCACTTTCACAGACGAAGATGCTAAGAGAATTCACCATCCTCACGATGATGCTATCGTTATCACCTTGCTCATTGCTGACTACATAACCAGAAGAGTGCTCGTGGATAACGGAAGCTCAGTAGACATCCTGTATTATCCAGCTTTTCAGCAGATGAGATTAGGACGAGATCAGCTCCATCCAATGAATTCCCCCCTAGTAGGTTTTGGTGGAATGAAGGTGCAGCCTGTGGGTACCATTTCCCTACCGTTGGTAGTAAGGACATACCCACAACAAATCACCAAGAATGTGAACTTCCTTGTGGTAGATTGCTCGTCCTCATATAACGCCATAATTGGAAGGCCAACTTTGAATAGTTGGAAAGCTGTCACATCCACCTACCATCTGTCAGTCAAGTTTCCAACGAAACACGGAGTAAGGCAAGTACAAGGAAACCAGCTGGCGGCAAAGGAATGTTACCTGGCCATGTTGGCCATGGACGAACAGGTTCAGACCATGAATATTGAAGAAAATAGGAGAATTGTAGCAGAGCCCACCGAAGTTTTGGAAAATATTCCCTTGGATGAAAGTAACCTTGAGAGGTATACCAGGGTTGGGGCAGATCTAGAAGAAAATAGTAAGAAGGACCTCGTCCAATTTTTGAAGAAGAACGTTGATGTATTTGCTTGGAGTCATGAGGATATGCCAGGTATAGACCCTGGTGTCATTACCCATCCTCTAAACGTAAGTCCTTCCTTCAAGCCAATACGACAAAAGAAAATGGTGTTTGCTCCTGAGAGAGATAATGCTATTAAAGACGAAGTTCATAAGTTGATGGCGGCGAAGTTTATACGAGAAGTGTATTATCCAGATTGGTTGGCTAACATAGTAATGGTCAAGAAGGCGAATGGCAAGTGGCGGATGTGTGTAGATTTTACTGATCTAAACAAGGCTTGCCCCAAGAACAGCTATCCATTACCGCGTATTAATCAACTGGTGGATTCTACCGCAGGTCATAAATTACTGAGTTTCATGGATGCATTCTCGGGATACAACCAAATAAAGATGGACGAGGCCGACCAGGAGAAGACGTCCTTTGTTACCAGTCAAGGCTTATTCTGTTATGAAGTAATGCCTTTTGGATTGAAAAATGCTGGAGCAACATACCAACGACTGGTCAACCACATGTTCCGTCCTCAGATTGAGCGAAACGTAGAAGTCTATGTGGATGACATGTTGGTGAAGAGCCTGGACGAGGGGAAACATCTGGACGACTTGCAAGAGACATTTAATATACTCAGGCAGTACAATATGAAGTTGAATCCCAGTAAATGCGCTTTTGGAGTTGCATCAGGGAAATTTCTTGGATTTATGGTTTCACACAGAGGAATTGAGGCAAACCCAGAAAAGATTAAAGCAATTCTAGATATAAAGCCTCTGCAAAATATCAAAGAAGTCCAGTCTCTTACCGGACAAGTTGCTGCCCTCAACAGGTTTGTTTCCAAAGCCACAGACAAGTGTTTACCATTTTTCAGGGTTCTGAAAAAAGCATTTGAGTGGATGGATGAGTGTCAAAAAGCCTTTCAGGACTTGAAAATGTATCTCATTGCGGCACCATTACTAAGTCCGTCCGTGATGGGAGAAGAATTGTTTCTATACCTGGCGGTAACTCCACATGCTGTAAGCTCGGCGTTGATAAGAGAGGAAGGAAAAATACAGAAGCTGGTGTACTATATTAGCAAGGCATTAAAAGGAGCAGAAGGACGATATCTGCTGATAGAAAAGCTAGCTTTTGCCCTCATCACGGCTTCCAGAAAGCTGAGGCACTATTTCCAAGCACATGTAATCAATGTTATGACAGACCACCCGCTCAAGAAAGCCATGAACAAGTTGGAAGCCGCAGGACGATTAATCCAGTGGATAGTTGAACTAAGGGTGCGTTTGTTTTAGATGAAAATGATTTCAGGAAATCATTTTCACCCAAACCCGCATGTTTGGTTGCAACTGAAAATAAAATTTTCCAGAAATCATCTTCCTGTTGACCAAAATTTACGCCTTTGACCCGGAAATGAATTTACACCCTCATTTTCACTTCAATTCATTTCCGAAAAGAGAGAGAGAGAGAGAGAGAGAGAGAGAGAGAGAAGAGAGAGCCCAGATCGGAGAGAGAGAGAGACAGAAGAGAGAGCCCAGATCGGAGAGCACCGATCGACGAGCGGCGCGATCGTCCGACGAGGGCGCGAATCGATTGACCAGCGGCACAATCGACGAGCGGTGCGATCGTCTAACGAGCGCGCTCGTCGATCGTCACCGCTCGTTGCGATAGATCGCGCTCGATGGCGTGATCGCACCGCTCGTCGATCGACGAGCGGTGCGATTGTCGCCGCTCGTCGATCCGCGAGATTGAGATCGACGGCGGCGACGATCGACGAGCGATGCTATCGCAATCTCGACGATCACGATGCGATCGCACCGTCCTTCTTCTGGGTTTGTCTGGTTTTTCTTTTCCTTCTTCTTCTCTAAACACAAGAAAATATTTTTCAGAAAATTTTTTGAAATGTAACCAAACACATGAAAATATTTTCCTTTCCGGAAAATAGCATTTCCGGAAAATGGAATATTTTCCGGAAATGCTTTTACACGAACCAAACACAGCCTAAGTGAATTTGACATCCGATATCAACCAAGGCATGCTATAAAGGCTAGGGCCTTAGCGGACTTTATTGCGAAATTCACACTAAACTGCGGCAACATAGAGGGAATGGAAGATAATAAGAAATGGGTCATCCATGTGGATGGTTCATCCACACAACACGCAGGAGGAATAGGAGTGGTTTTGCAATCCCCCGAATGAGATAAGTTGAAGTACAAGCTCCGTCTGCAATACCAACCGACCAATAATGAAGTTGAATATGAAACCCTCCTTAAAGGGTTGGAACTGGCTAAGTTTGTGGAAGCAAGGTCAATACTTATCCTGGGTGATTCTCAGTTGGTCATGGGTCAAGTGAATGGGACGTATGAGGCAAAGAAAGGACAGATGAAAAAATACTTGGAGAAAGTATTACTTCTTGTGGAGAAAGTATTACTTCTTGTGAAGAAATTTAAGGAAGCTAATTTCGTTCAAATCCCAAGGGAGGAGAACGTGGAAGCAGATGTTTTAGCGAAGGAAGCCTCAGCGATCGAACCCATGGATGAGTTTGATGAAGTTCAGTATGTCCCAAGTATAGATCTCCCGGAAGTGCAGCAAATAGAAGATAGAGAGAATTGGATGACCCCAATAGTATCATACTTGAAGGATGGAAAGCTTCCGGAAGGGAAGGATGAAGCCAAAAAACTCAGGGTAAGAGCAGCTAGGTACGTCCTTATGGATGAAGTTCTGTACAAAAGAGATTTTTCTCAACCTTATCTTAGATATCTAGCTCCGGATGAGGCGAATTATGTGTTAAGGGAGATTCATGAAGGAGCATGTGGAAATCACTCGGGAGCCAGATCCCTCATCCACAAGGTCGTCCATGCATGATATTACTGGCCAACTGTCCAAGCAGATGCGAAGGCTTATGTCAAGGTGTGTGACCAATGCCAACGATTTAGTAACATCCTAAGGCAACCATCAGAATATCTCACCCCGATGATGGTCCCGTGGCCTTTTGCTCAATGGGGCCTAGACATCCTAGGTCCTTTTCCAGTCGAAACTAGACAGATGAAGTTTCTAGTGGTGGGTATTAATTATTTTACCAAATGGGTGAAGGTTGAACCGTTAGCAAACATCACACAACAGAATGTTAAAAATTTTGTCTGGAAGAATATTGTGTGCAGGTTTGGAGTGCCCAAGGTGTTAGTATCTAATCATGGACGACAATTTGACAATACAACCTTCAAAGACTTCTGTACACACTTTGGAATTCAAAATCATTACTCCTTCCCCGCCCATCCCCAAGCAAACGGTCAGGCTGAAGTAGCAAACTGATCCTTGTTGAAAATCATCAACACTCGACTTGAGGGGGCAAAGGGAGTATGGCCAGATGAGTTACCAGGTGTTTTATGGGCGTACAGGACGACAATGAGAACCCCTACGGGGGAAACTCCTTTCAAGCTAACATATGGAAGCGAGGCAGTTATACTTGCAGAAGTGCACATGGCCAATCATAGGGTCATGATGTATCAAGAAAAGGATAATACTGAGCAGCTCTGTTTGAACCTCGATCTCATAGACGAGGTAAGGACAAATGTAGATGAAAGAATAGCAAAGTACAAAAATCTCATGGCTAGGCAACATGATGCGATGGTGAAGCCAAGGCAATTCAACATTGGAGATCTCGTCTTAAAGAAAGTTTCTTTGGCAACCAAGAACCCAGCTCATGGGAAGTTAGGGCCTAATTGGGAAGGACCCTACAGAATTATCAACTGTAAGAGGTAAGGGTCCTACTACTTGGAAGCCCTGGACAGGAGGAAATTAGAACATCCATGAAATGTTAAACACCTGAGGAGGTATTATTAGTAGAATGCCAGCCTGAATGAGTTCTCCTGGACGAGCCTGGAGATTCACTTATCTATCTACATAAGTTTGTTCACTTACGTGTCTTTAATGTTGTATTGTTATTACTATGTTAAAGTTATGGACGAAAGTTAGGGTTTGGTTTGTATTTATTTTCCTAATAATGCATAACTTCTGAGTGCATGCCTCGTCTGTGAAAACAATATTTTATACTATGTACATAATGTTGTGTGAACTATTGGTTTATGCTATGTACATAATGTTGTGTGAACTATTGGTTTATGCTATGTACATAACGTTGTGTGAGCTGTTGGTTTCCATATTATTTAAATCAACCATAAGATGGCTAAAAAGCCCAAGACGAGAAAATTCTCTAGACGCGGAGATGTGAAGTCAATAAGCGAAAGCTTGCTCGTCCAAAGAAAGGTATGGGGAAAAGTCTCTGCCTTGAGCAAACCACAATAAGCCCAAGGCATACTCGTCCATACAATGGACAATAAATATAATGCATATCCATGCTATGGATGAAGAAACGTCCAGACGAGTGCTTTGAACACCTAAAAGCAATCTAGTCTATGGACGAACAAAATGCAAGGTTTAACCATTATTAAACATGAGAATCGGCCAAGTCTAAGGACGGGTAATGCTGATAATTACCATTTCACACAGATGAATTACACTTAGTGAAATTCCCATAAACGTGGTAAAAGTATAGATATGAAATGTAGACGAGCTGAGCAGGAAATCTTGCATATATAAAAATAAAAACTCTCGTCTATGCATATATAAAAGAAAAATAACATCATTCATTTAGTTGTTTCAAGGGCGGACAATCAATGTCCAAACACCCTTGCAAAATTAAAACTATTGTAAAAACTCGTCCTTAGACCATGGACAAGCTTAGTGTACTTGAATTACATAAAAGAGAGTACATTAACATCAAGATGTTTTCTAAACTGGAGCGTCTATATTAGACCCATCCTGAGGTAGGGTTGTGGCATCATTCTCAATATTGGCGTCCTCGAAGCCGATATGAAGGAGAGAACTCGTGGCAGCAGCATTCAAATTAAGTATAATGGAGTTGAAGTCCACGTTAGGGAACTTCTCTATAGCGTCCATCTTGAAATCTTCAAAGCCTACTGCATAGTTAGTGTCCAGAATATCAGTATATTGTTTGGACACTTTAAACTCAGCCACTGCGTCTCCTTTCGCCTTGGAAAGAAGAATACTCTGCTCGTCATTCCTTTTATGCAGCTTCTCAAGATGAAGATGTTTTTCCGCTGCATTGGCCTTCAACTCCTCAACCAAAGTTTGTAAACCCTTCGCATCGTCTAAGCTTTGGCAGCCACTTCAGCCCATTTTTTGGTTTCGTCCTCACATCCTAAATCCTCGTCTCTAACAAGACCCTCATCTTATCCAATCATGTGACTTGCCTAGACGCTGCTATAAACTTTGACATGGCCTACAAAAAACAAAACAAACAATAGACGAACAACAAATGAAAGTTTAAAAAAAAAAAAAAAAAAAAAAAAAAAAAAGGAAGAAAAAGAAAAAAGGGAGAGAAGAAAATTCCTTAATAAAGACGAGGTAAAGATGTTACCTTAAAAAGATCGTGAACACCAGAGTGTTCAAAATCTTTAAGGGACATGTCACAGCAAGTGTTTATATCTTCGTCAGTGACAGCATTCTTAAAACGTTCCCAAGCCAGATTTTCGTTTTCAATGATATTTGAAGAAACTTTTTGAGAAGGTTGAGACGAGGTAAACACAGTAAGTTTGGATGGAGGAGTCTGGGACAGGGTGGTTTCAAAAGGAGTAGACGAATCAACATCAAATACTTGGGCAGGTTGATGGGATGAAGGAGGATTAGGCTTGACTACTTGGGACGAGCCATGCCTGGTTTTCTTGCTTCATCGACTGGGGAGATTTTCCAGATCCAAGTTCTTGGACAAAGTCTTCCTTTTATCCCCAGTCGACGGATGAACCTGAGATTCAACCTCATGACGAGCCCCCTCACTAGTTACTTCTTTTCCTTTGTTTCCCTTCATGGTCGCCATTCCTTTAAAAAAAAAAAAAAAGAGAAAGAAGGGAGGAGGAAAGTTTCCTTTAGAATTGATGAAAGAACAAATGGTGTAAAGAAAGTTCATAGTTTAAAACTTACTTTTTCTCACTGTAATTTCGTGTGCAAGTGCTTCTTCGGACGGGTTAGGGCCTAATCCCCACTTAGCAAGTCGTCTTAGACTAACCAAGGAATGAAAATCCCTATCTGTGTGCAGACGAGCCCTGTGGACGCGGTCACGATGCAACTTGCTCAAGGAAGGTCGTTCAACAGCTGTAAGAAAACAAATGAAGGTTAGAAAATAATAATAATAAAAAAAAAGGGGAGAGGGGGAAAGCTAAGGGACTTACCCTCAGGACGAAGGTTCCCTAGGTCCCCAGCATAACGACCAAATGTATCCCGGCCAACGTCCATAGGATTCCCAGCCCAGAAGCCGAAAACGAAGAAAAACTTCGTCTTCCACTTTGTGTCAGACGAGGCCAAGGATTTCACTAGTCTACAATCTCTACCTCTAGCTGTGAATTGATAAAAGTCAGGGGATTGATGAATTTTTGAGAGTTTATAACAGTAGAGGAACTCGTCCACGGTAAGAGGACGGTCCCCTCCAAACACTTCCCTCCACAAAATTTGCATAGAGATAATCAATCTCCATGCATTTGGGTTAAATTGGCATACTCCTAAACCTAACCTGACTAATAACTCTCTAGTAAAAGCATTTAAAGGAAACCTAAGACCCCCCAAAAGATAAGCCTCATACACGCCTATCCCAAAATGAGGGTTACAACACCACTCTCCACGAACGAGCAATCTGGGATTAAACTCATCCGGGATCTGATACCACTCCCTAAGGTTATTTAGTCTTTGCTCTTCCGTCTTGGAAGGGATATCTATAGCACAACTATACACAGTTACCTCCGCCTCGTCCAAAGGACTAGACGGAGGGATGAAGGACGAGGTGCCTGCTTGGGACCCTAAAGCTTTCCTAAGCTGTTTTCGAACTACTTCTATAGGAAACCCAGGGACACCTGAGACGTACTCCTCGTCCATGGTGTTCCCCCCACTACTATTACTAGTGTCACTAGAACTATCACTACTCTCATCATAATATTCGTCTATGGCTTTTCTGTACTATTGCTAGACGAAGAAACAACTATTTCTAACATTTTCTTGAAAAAAAATTGGGGAAACCTAAAAGATGAGGAAAGAGGGAATACCTAGCTCTAGGACGAACAGCGACTATGGACACGAAGAAACTCCTAGACGAAGCTCTAGACGATGAATGTCAAAGAAGGAGTGTGTGAAGGGTAGTGGAGGCATTCCACTATTTATAGATAGCTAACTTGGGTATATGAAACGACTCAACTAATCAAATGATGACACGTGGTCTTCGTCTCGAAAAAATGAATCGACGAGACTTGCCACCAGTAAAATAATGACACGTGTCACCAAGCACCGATATTCAGGGAAAATAATGTTTGATTACTCTTCCCTTAGGACGACCCATATGGACAAGGGGGCAACTGATAGCGTAAGGAAAATCTTAAGTCTTATGTCGTCCAAATAGGTCGTCCATGATGAAAAGGATGGGAGATGGGAAGTCCATGGGACAAGCATGGAAGATGGGACGAGGTAAATATGCCTAATAACCTCGTCCCTTTCTTATGCTCGTCCCTCCTTTGAACGTCCCCAATATGGATGTCGTCCGTCCTTAATAATCGACGGACGAGATTCCATGAGAATTCGTCCATCGTCATGATTACTTACTCGGACGAGCACTACAGGAATATGGAGAACACCTGCAGAGCTGTCCGTGATGGTCTCGTCTACCCTTAATAAATCATGGACGGGTTCATCCTTTGGGACTACTGTGCACCAAGTACTTCATTGATTGCTGTGGAATAGAAACACGATTGAAATAACTTCTATAGTAGTTACACTCCTCAACCATAGCAACGATTACTAAACAAATAAGTAACCGTTTTGCACATACTATATAAACGCTCTTCAATGAGAAGGTAAGATCATTCAGACACTTATTTTCCAGAATAATCTCTCTCCCTACAGAGAATTCTAAGTTTACTAACTTCATCATCGGAGGACTTTTGGCCGATCCCCACCGGTCCCCTCTGACTTATTATTTGCTTTCAGGATCAAGCCTTAAGATCATCAGCGTTCGATACTCACCAACCTACTGATTTTGGAAGGGATCATCAAGGATAATGTCTTAATTTTTAGCAACTTTCTCTAGAAACTATGTGCAAGTTAAGTTTTAGTGAGGAAGAAGAAATGCCTAAAATTTAAAATCATATAAGAATAATGTTCTATTTTTTAGCAATTTTTAGCAATTTTAAATTCCATGGCTTGAAAGCCCTTAAATAGTAATATAGATAACTTACATTCTCACTACCAAAGATGGAATATCATTAGACTTGTGATCTCTCATCAGCATTATTAAAGAAATATCATTTGGGTTGTAGTTTCTCAATCTCAACCAAATATCTATCAAACAAAAGAAAGAAAGAAAAAAATCTCAACCAAATATCTTATATTCTAATATATAAAAGCTTAAAGTTCAATCAAGAATCTTTTAAATCATATTCTGATTGATTTCAATCTGTATCAAGTACCATTCTAATTATCTTATTTATGATATCAAGTGTCTCTATATATTAAACACACTTTAATGTTAAGTGTCCTACCAATCATTCTTTAATTATGTGTCAACTATTTCTATATGGAAATTCATGTATTTAAACTTATAAAATATAAAAATACTCAATTCAAATTTATTATATTTTTATATAATAGTATGACTATGAATGTGTACAATATACTACTTATTAAATAGAAATTGTTTAATAAGTATAAGTGCTTATTGGATGTGGGAAGCAAGGATCGAGGTTCAAGTCTCCAAAAGAGAATTTTACACACATATACACTAATATTAGGTTAGAAATAAATTCTTTCTTCCTTAAAAAAATAGAAATGGTGTGTGTGTGTGTACGTTTTGAGAGAAGGGGTGGGGGGGGGGGGGGTGAGGGGCGCTTGCACTACCACACAACTAAAATCGTGTTTTTAAAACACAATCTTACAAATTTAAGTTTAAACTTAAATCATATTTTAAAAATACGATTTATGAAGGCAATGTGTATGGAATTTGCAATAATGAACATGTAATAAGATTTTCGATGGTTTCTCAACAAAAAAAAAAAAAGGATTTTCTAATAAATTATGCACATAAACTACAAAACAATGAATTATTAGCTAGTCTATTTATCTTTTTAAAAAATATGTGCATTACAATTTTTTGTTAGAATGATGTACATTACAATTCATAATTGTATATTTATTCTTTAATATACAATTAAAGGATTATCATTAACAAACTAAAATATCAATCAATTTTTGATGTAGACAAAGATTAAACCCCAAAACTCTTACTCAACTATCAGAAATCTTACTAGTTGAGTTATCTGTAACCTACCATATCAAATGTTAATATTAGATAAAGGACGATATTAGTTTATTGGTACTTTGGTAGTGCAAGTGCAATTATGGAGGCTTTCGCACTGGATGCATACTCGAATAACGACAACAATGTTCTTCTACGAAATGACGCGGCAACTTCCTATGTGGCCACCATTTGAACTTATGAAAAGGCGAGGGCTTTTTCCTGGGAAATGACAAACGTCCCTCTTTTTGGGTCTGAAGACAATTTCGGTTGCCTTGCAAACTAAGCATATTGACTCAACATGGGCCTACATTTACAGGCTACGAATTATTGTAATGTTGTCAAGGAAAAAAAAAAAAAAAAAAAACACAAGTCTAAGGCTCCCCTTCCCAAGTAGTTTGTAGCTTGTACTTGTAACACAACTTTTCTAAATGCCAAAAAGCTTCAGCAACTTCAGGAGAAATTGCATTAACAATTTAACATGGAATTTCTAGCCTAGTTCATCATAATTCCAGTCAAGCATGTTTTTCCTTCCACCCGAGCAGTACCAACAAAGACTTTTATACCCGTTGATTAGGCCTAGCAATTGGCTCAGGAACCTTCGAAGTTCAAACTATTATGGTGGGTAGCCTTCAAAACTGAGGACACTAGGCTGGACTCTCTTTATCAAAACAAAGGGGGTCCACTAAGTAAACAAACATTATTTCTAGCTAGCCTTCCAAACATACATTAACAATAACTGCTGCCAGCATAGTAAAGTGCTTAGGATTAATTCTTCGGTTCTACCACTTAAGAGCTCAGATGGAGGATTAAGAAATAGATCAATTAGATATAATCTTGTGGTGACATTAATTGCATCTAGGTTTTTGTCCACATCGTTCTCAACAGAGAAAGTCTAGCAACACAATAAAATCTCATAACATTTTCACAACAATCTTATTTTAAGTTATTTATTTTACTTTATTTCATCTTATTTTGATTAGGATGAGTTGAAATTTCACTTATCGAAATGTTGTGAGATTTTGTTGTAGTAATAGAAAAACTCTTCTTTTATGTATATATGGGAAAGAGATAATTTATTCCACTACCATTAATAACTTTCTTAGAGTGTATTTGGTTGGGATAAAAAACTGTGTGGATAGAAAATGAGGGAAAAAATAAGAGAGAAAACTAAAAATTGGTGTGTTTGGTTGGGGGGGGGGAGAAAATGGTGGAGCTTGGCAGTTTTCTCTCTCCGAGCCTACAAAAATTTAATCCCTCAAAATGGAGAGAAAATAGGGTGGGGAGAAGAGAGGGATTGATGGAATTACCAATCTACCCCCAATCCTCCCCACAACAATGTTACATTGATTTCTTTTTTTTCCTTTTTCTTTTTTCCATTTTAGCACGTTTGGTTTTACTTTATTAAACTCAACTTTGGTGATTTTTTTCTAATAAGATATATATATTTTTTAAAATTACTATATCTACTAGGACATGAGAGTAAATTTATATAATCTATAATCTCTACCTTCTCATTTTTTTTTTTCAACTAAACAAAATTTTTTTCATCACTCCACTTTTTCATCCCTCCAACCAAACAATATAAGGGAAAATTAAAATCTTTTATATTACCTCATTTTCTCATCCCCTTCCCATTTTTTATCCTCCCACTTTTCTATCCCAACCAAATGGACCCTTAGTCAAGAAAGCACTAGAAGCAACTCTCCACTAAGTATTAATTTGCGATGATTACTAGAAAATGAAAGAACGTGACCAATGAAAAAGGGAAATTGAGGTCTATTGGTCTAAGTGGGTTTTGCCCAATCTATTAGAAAAAATAGAAGAGATTTGACTCAATAAATGGTATAGGTAAGTGCGACATGCCTACTCTTGGAGAAATTATAGAATCCATTGTCACTGTTGCAATTAAAGGATACTCATTAACAAATCAAAACACTAATCAGTTTTTTATGTAGGCAGAAATTAAACCTCAAATCTCTTATTTAACTATCAGAAATATTACCAGTTGAGTTACTTGTAACCTACCATATCAAATGTTAATATTAGATAAAGGACGATATTAGTTTATTGGTACTTTGGAAGTGCAAGTGCAATTATGGAGCCTTTAGCACTAGATGCATACTCGAGTAACGGCAACAATGTTCTTCTACGAAATGACGCGGCAACTTCCTATGTGGCCACCATTTGAACTTATGAAAAGGCGAGGGCTTTTTCCTGGGAAATGACAAACAAATGTCCCTCTTTTTGGGTCTGAAGACAATTTCGGTTGCCTTGCAAACTAAGCATATTGACTCAACATGGGCCTACATTTACAGGCTACGAATTATTGTAATGTTGTCAAGGAAAGTGGGCTGGGTATGTTGGATTGTACACTATGTTCATGGGAACAAGATTGATGGTCTAAAACTCTTAAAAGAAATTAATGGGCTTTTTTTTTCCCTAAGTGAAAAACTTTGACCAAGAGAGGGAAAAAGAGAGAAAGAAAGAAAGAAATCAAAATTGGAGTTCAAGAGCGTGTTTGGTGGGTGTTTCCAAACAATAATTTTTAGTTTTTAAATAATATTTCACGTATTTTTACACATTTTTTCATCCACACGTATTTCCATAAAAATTTTTAAACAACAATTTTTAGTTTTTAAACACATGTACCAAACGGGCACCAAAAACTTCCTAAGGAGGACTCTTTATTTTCAAAAGGCCAGCACAACGAAGAGCCCATTTTATTAGTCTATGAGAAGTCATGTTTTATGTTGGCTTTATTTATTGGCAAAATTTTATATGTAATGTATTTTTTTTATAT
Organism: Quercus wislizeni; assembly: GCA_023055345.1. Classification (NCBI taxonomy): domain Eukaryota; kingdom Viridiplantae; phylum Streptophyta; class Magnoliopsida; order Fagales; family Fagaceae; genus Quercus; species Quercus wislizeni. The sequence goes on along the minus strand of JALGQJ010000031.1, from coordinate 1,446,729 downwards.
TTTATTGTTGTCTGGGTTTTTTCATGTAAGTTGAGGTAGTGTATTTGAGTCTCTTTTTGAAGACCGGAAGCTACATCAACCAAAGATCTCACTACCGTTGCGATTGCAACTAAGCCAAACAAAATGGAAAATCACCACGTGGATAGGAGAAGAAAACAAATTTCAAATATTTCTCACTAGCTGGCAGGTTTCCCACGAGGATCATAGCATGGTTATTGACTGGTTCTACAATCATTTTAGCATCACTTGGGGAAGGAAAAAAAAAAAACACAAGTCTAAGGCTCCCCTTCCCAAGTAGTTTGTAGCTTGTACTTGTAACACAACTTTTCTAAATGCCAAAAAGCTTCAGCAACTTCAGTAGAAATTGCATTAACAATTTAACATGGAATTTCTAGACTAGTTCATCATAATTCCGGCCAGTCAAGCATGTTTTTCCTTCAATTGGCTCAGGAACCTTCGAAGTTCAAACTATTATGGTGGGTAGCCTTCAAAACTGAGGACACTCGGCTGGACTCTCTTTATCAAAACAAAGGGGGTCCACTAAGTAAACAAACATTATTTCTAGCTAGCCTTCCAAACATACATTAACAATAACATACATCCAAGTTATTTCTTTACTAGATTTTGTATAATTTAATATTTTTAATGACCAAAAAAAAAAAATCTTAAAGCCGCCACTGCATGCGGTTTTAGAATAATATGCAAATAATAGATGTATATAATAAAATAGTACAGATGACATGCTATCCACACAACTCAGATCTTATATCAGCAACAAACCTTGTGTAGTAATCTCAATATAATAAATTGGTTAAATGATTCTATGTTTTATCAATTCAAGTCTATAAACACACTTTATTTTATTTTTTTGATAGGATAACACACTTTATATATATATAACAGAAAGAATTAACAAAATCCATTGCATTAGTTAGTCAAATAAGACATGTCGGCCACTTAAACCGGGTCTAAACCCTCCCAAAAACAGACCGTAGTATTTGAGTTGCCTGCTTAAATTCCTATCTCAGTACATATTAAATTTGTTAATATACTTCTATGTCTGCCAAGGCTATAAACATACCTTAATTTTAAACAGAAATTAACAAATTAATTAAATTAAATCCACCAAACTTGTTTGCGTCAGCTAGTGAACTAAGATATATTGGCAACCAACTTAATCTTGTAGCTTATGTGCAATAGAGTCCTATTGATTACCTAATCAAGCATTATGGGTAAGATTTTTCGCTTGAATTAAGTATTAATATCGCAGGGTTTAGGACGCTAATAGAACATCTTGATTTCTTCTCGTTTCATTGGCTCCAGAAATTGAGACACGGTCACACGGGGAATGTCTTAATTTCCAACCAATATAATATATAAGTAGGTGGATTTGATTAAATATGCAGCAAATTTGAGAACACTGTATACATTTGACATGGTAGTGTATAAGAGAGAGATACTCAGGAAGGGCCAGCAAGGTCACACATAAATTTTTTATTAGCTAAATATTTTGTTAATTATATATTTGCCTGCTGACTTAGTGATCGAGAAATAGAAAATGATAGTTTACCAAACTAAAAAAGAAAAAAAGAGACATGGATGGATGTGAAAAACACCAGACCATGCTAGTCAATGGTCATACACTTCTCAATATGTATAGCTCCAAATATAATGAAGAAAATCTTAGGAAATATGCTTTCATATTAATTAGCACATCCTTTTTATGTATTCAGAAAGAAGCTGTTTACTTGAAAACTAGGTTAATTGAAAAGGAAAATGATTTAGCTATAGAAAATGCCAGAATAAACAATGGTCAGAAATTTTCACTGGATGCAAAATTTCTTATCAATTTCTTCTTCTCTTCTCTCTCTCTCTCTCTCTCTCTCTCTCTCTCGAGTAACATATTGTTGATTTAGAACGCGTATAAAAGTTGTGAAGAGAGTTTTGTGTTGATTTTTCATCTGACACGTCATATATACGTACGTTCAAATGGAACCTGCACCGCCTACTGTTTTGCTACGTGCACCTACATGGTATTTTTTTGGTAAACAAACTCTGCACTTTTAGTTTGACTAGAAAAGGGTCGACTTCTTTCTTGGCTTTCCTCTCTCGTTTAATGTTCAAACCTTAAGCCATAGTTGAAACAAATTAAAGCTTTAATTTTCTCTAGTTATTAGTTGTCTAGGAAACTTCTGGAACGGCTAGTTATGGCCACGTGTCCTCTCTTCTTCTAGTGCAAAAGTACTAATTAAAAAATGCTCAAGAAAATTGCACCAGCACTAAAAACTTAACCAGCATGCTTTATATATAGCATTCCGCTGTAGGGCTTCAATAAGCCTAGATGATAACAAATAAATTAAAAAATGTTTATATGTATAAAATTAATTATTCATTTTATATATATATATATATATATATATATATATATATATATATATATAAATTGCGTAAAATATATTTTGGAGGACTTCCAAAACACTCCACGTTGTAGCTCTAGAGGGATCTTTTCAATGCTTTACTACGGCCACATCTTCTCTAGTATGATGCATGCTAATTAATTAGTTGATTTTTTTATATTATCATATATGATACATTCAAAATAATGAGCTAATTAAATAATTGCATGGGTATATTATATCACCATGCATTCGTGGATATATTTTATCGAAACAACGAAAAATATATATATAGTTCATGCATGCCCATAGAATAGTGAGGGCTATTCCTTGTCCACAAGTGCACAGATATCATATCCATTATGATTTATATATGAACCTTTAAATATATAAACCATGCACGTAACAACTTAAAAAATAATTCAGAATCCCAGATCATAAGGATAGTAGTTGATGCTTTTTCGCACATCATAACAGAATTTGATAATGTTTAGGTGGTCAATCTATACCAAATACCATGTCATGCTAATTAAAACGAAATACATGACTGTAATGTTTGAATGATTCACCACAAGGAAACCTTAGGATTAAGCCAAGTGCTTACCATATCGAGTATAGGATGTTAACCTTCTACGGTTTTAAGTATATATTAAAACCTCATTAAGAAAGACTTATACAAAATATAATTAATAAGTACATGACCTAAGACTTCTATCTTTTGAAGTACATCATCATATCCTCAATTAGTAAACGTTATAAGATCTCTTTGCCACCAAACGTAGAGACAAAGAGCCTAGGTTACGGTTCTCTATAATATAATTAATAAGAGCAAGAACACGAATGAGTTTAAAATAGAACTAATATATTTTGCGTCTTAGCTAGAATGAATATATTGAAAGGTATATACTACTCATCCTAAGTATACCCCAATATTAATACTTGTACCATAATTAGGAAATAGATTACTGGTTCAATTAGCGCGCGCTAGAAATACTGCAATGGGCTTAGGCCCTAACACCATATGCAGATATGCTTAACAGTTAGCAGTATTATATAGAAAAAAGAAAGTTAAAATGATTTAATTAACAGGAAATCGAAAATTTTATAATATAATTAATTATATTGATAATGTTATTTTTTAAGTGGGTATAAGTTCAACACAAAATTAAGAAATGGGTTCTAATTAGCTTAAATAGTAAAAACTTTTGTCATAAAATAAAAAATATTTTCCAAACCTCAAATACATACACCAAAAGAAACTTGTCAGTTTCTTACTTAATGGTAATGACCACATAAGGTTCAAATCCCATTTCATCTATAAAAAGAAATAAGAATTAAACTAAACAAGTTCTACTATAAGTATAATGTTTATCAGTAGGCAGTAGGCAATGCTAAGTATATAGATTAAATATGATTATTGATACATGATCAACTTCGCATATGTCAACTGACTTGTTAATAAAAATTTTAGGAGCTTCCACTAGAGCAATCATTTTCTCGATGGTGGTTTAAAAATAAATAAAAAATAAAAATCAAACAGTAATATAATAGGCATGCAGCTATAATAAGTATTAAATTGTTAATCCTTTCCCTCCCTAATAGTGCTTTCATGAATGGAGCTATAATTTGAAAGTTACCCTTGTAAAATTTCTATTGAAAAATAAAAAAAAGGCCCACTATTTCTTAAAATATATAATAAGGTATTCTAAAAGTCACAATTATCATTGCCATTATTGTGAGATAAAGTGGGGTTGTTAAGATCATAAGGAAAAATCCATGTGCATATCTTAGTTAAATCAATTAAATAATATTTGACCAATCCATTGTCGTTTACTGGTTTAGAGTGATTGAAATGCTGTTTAATTGTCAATGCAAGCTTATCTTAGAGGAAGTGAGATTTGATATATTTTTCTGTATTCAGAAAAATCGAGTGTAACTACTCACACCTTCTTTTATGTATGTTGGAATAAGTCTACAGCCCTGATCAACGTTTGGGTGCAGAAAACAATCTGAATCGAATTGCCAAATTAGTTCAGATTTCCATCATTCTCAGTAGTCCATGAAACACGTGATCTCTGCCTATCATGAATTGACCATATACCATGTTAAAATAATAGAAATATTTATGATAAATCATAATAAGTTAAAACAATAAAATTGCAGATCTCTCTTTAAGCCAAAGCTTCTCCTCAAGCTTCTGGCCTTTAAGCCAAACGTGTAGGAGCCGTGGCGCAGGTTCTTTTTCTTTAATATTTTATTTATTTATAATTGACATTATCAGTATTTTTTCTATAAAAAAAGTGGATGTTCAACTTTTTTTTTTAATATTTATAATTGACATTATTAGTACTCTTTTTCTTTAAATTTTTCTATAAAAAAATAATAAGTTTAAATCGGGTTGGACTTTTTTCTTTGAAATTGGTAGGGGACAAGTCATATACTATATACTTTTTTTGAAACTAGAAAAAATTATATTTTAATCCTTATAGTTTAGGATGTAACAAATCAAGCTCTAGAGTTTTAAAAGTTATAATTAAAATATTTTAAAAAGTAATAAATTAAATCTTAATCTATTTTAGAGATCCTTTTTATGTTTGGGTTTAACTTATTTTTAATTTATTGCCTTTTCAAATCTTAATATTTGTTTTGATGTATTCTTAAATTATAAAGTTTAAAATGTAATTTTAAAAGTTTATATCTATTTTTTTTAGGGAAGATACCATATACCAAGCAATGCAATGCTATTGAATTACATAGTTCTGACAAACAGTATTAAATATGATTCTTTTTCAATAGTTTATATTTGTTATTTTAATTAATGAGGAAGCTCATGAAATCTTTAAAACATAATATGAAATTCTATTTTAATGGTTCACTTTTATTTTGTCTCATAGGTATTAGAAGAGATTAACATAAAAGAGTTAATAAGTTTTAAGGTAATTGGCATTTCTTTAGTATTATTGGAGTTCAAATTTTCCACCTCAATATAAAGGTATAAAAACGAAAAGAAAACGAATTCAGTTTGCTCTTTCCACACGCTAAGCAGATGCAAGTGGTGGCCTAATTAATAATCCATTTTTATGGGCTTTCGTTTTCAAAGTAGTCAAATCAGAAATTATAGCCATTGCATTCAGATTGATGATGGGTCAATGATTGGAAAAGGTAAATTTGGGCAGGCCCTGCCCTAAGCATTAGCTTAGGAAAAAACGCAATAATTCAACTCCAGGTGGGTTCACCTTCAATAGTCTTGACAAATTTCATTAAAAAAAAATTGTCTTGACAATTGGTTCCGAATTCAGTCTCTCTCTCTCTCTCTCTCTCTCTCTCTCTCTCATATATATATATATATATATATATATACACACATATGGGTGTTTAAAGCTTAGAGCACTTGACTAATAATTTGGATATACATGGACTCATGATGACCTTATGAAGCACATGAAACTTGAGAATTATTAAACCAACTCTTTATAGAGTTATAACTCTAACAAAATAATAATCAAAGTTGTTGATTCCATTATAATGATCATTTTGGTTTGTTTATTGGAATGAAATATTTTGATATCGGACATGTACATGGACTCTTGATGACCTTATGAAGCACATGAAACTTGAGAATCACTAAACCAACTCTTTATAGAGTTATAACTCTAATAAAATAATAATCAAAGTTGTTGATTCCATTATAATGATTATTCTGGTTCGTTTATTGGAATGAAATATTTTGGTATCAAACATATTTTTAACATGTCCGATACCAAAATATAGTTTTCTATTTTTTGTAGAAATGTGATAAAATTTCAAACCAAGTCAAGATCATGAGAAAGTGTTGTGGAAGAAAATTTGGTCTCTTGAATGTCCTAATAAGATAAGAAATCTAATGTGGAGGGCTAGCCGAAACTCACTCCCCTCCAAGTGCAATCTCATGAGTTGAAGAATTATTACTGATCAGATGTGTGACCGATGTAAGGATGAAAATGAAGACATCACGCATGCGGTGTGGGGCTGCAAGGGGCTGGACGGAGTGTGGGGAGCTGACAGTATTTGGAGCTTTAGGAATCAAAGAAGTTTTCCTAATTTCAATGAGCTTCTGTGCTGGGTTCTCGAGTTCCATAAGAATCCGGTTATGTTTGCCTTCATTGTGTGGTCCATTTGGCACCAAAGGAACCAGATAAGAACCCAGAATTCCCACCACCCATTAAGTCTTCTCTTCCAATGGGCGTGACAGCTATCTGGAGTTTAAAGCTCTGAAATCAGCTCCAGTTCCCTGTAGGACAGTGAGGAAAGCAAGATGGAAACCCCCTGACCCGGGCTTATACAAAGTTAACTTCGATGGTGCCACTTTTGTCGATGATAGCTATTCCGGCCTGGGAGTCATAGTCTGAGATGGCGCAGGTTTGGTCATCGCTGCCATGGCTACTCGGGTTCCTCAACTTCTTCAGGCGATAGAGGTTGAAGCTTTGGCTGCCAACAAAGCTTTAGAGTTTGCACAAGAAATGGGTTTAGCAGAAGTTGTCCTGGAAGGTGATTCCTCACTGGTGATGGCGGCTTTGAATTCCAAGAAACCGGTCTTGGCTCCCTATGGTTTGATGATTCAGGATTCTCTATCTCTTTCTTCAGCTTTTTCAAAATTGTCCTACTCTCACACTAGGAAAGAGGGCAACACAGTTGCACATAACTTGGCTCAGTTAGTAGTTAATGTACCAAATTGTGTAATTTGGATGGAAGATGTTCCTCCTGTTGTAGTGTCTTGTTTCCAAGCTGATTTAGCTGGTATTTCCTAATTAATACATTACTTTGTTTGATTCTAAAAAAGAAAAGAAAAAGTCAAACATATCTTAACATCACCACTACATAACAAGGAGGTTTGTAATGTCTCATTAATTAAGGATGAATCACGAGTGGAGTTGAATATGATCAAATTTCAAATTTCAAATATCAAATCAAGAAAAAGAAAAAGGAGAATCAAATAAATAATTCATATTGCTTTAATTTCTCACAGCAATAATATCAAATCAAACAAACAAATTCCAGTTTCATATTCTACTAAGGAAATTAAAAAATAAAGGATGAAGGGAAAAAAAAAAGTTAATATTTTGTTCATGTACCAATTGAAATGACCATAATGACCAAAATTTAGCATAATGTATCGGGATTTAGGCCAAGGTAAACTCGAGGATAAATTTTTTGATGATATGAAATGGAGTAGAATTGAATAATATACTATTCATTTAAATTTTCATTTAGTGTGTGTTTGAGACTAGATTATAAACTAGTTTCTACTTTTTAGTTTTAATGTACAATTTTTTAAAATCTCACTTTTTCAAAATATAAGTACATTTTAGCATACTTTTAGCAACAAAATTTCAACAAAATGCTAAATATATTATTCCAAAATGGACACTTAGTAGATAAATTGTGCCAAAATTTTATTGAAATATGATATTTGCACCTGAATAATTATTCTTCTTAATTTTTTAATATATGAACTTTTAACACGGCTATGTTTTTCTTAACAAATGGTATGGAATATTTCAACTGATTGCAAACAGAGAGGCCCCAAGTTAGGTCAAGGAAGGGCGCTTTTGGCAACCATGCCCTAGTACCTCCTCTTTTCTCCCTTAAATTTTATTTACAAAAATACACTTATATAAATATTTGAGGTTTGGTTTTCCAAGAACCCAATTATTCTTAAAAGACAAAAGGAAAAAAAAAAAATTTCGAAGAGCACATAACTAATTACCTTTCTTATAAATGTTTTAAAAAAATATTTTAATATATAAAATATGTATTTAAAAAAAATTATACGTTTTTGTTGTTTTGTGAAGCTAAAATGCTTTAAAACAAAACTATTTTCTAATTAGTAAAAATTTAAGAGGACAAGCCGGGAAATAATAAGAGTTAAGGGTTTTAACCATTCATTTGGAGTCTTCCTAATATATTATCTCTCCAACACGGTAAGATAGTAGGTTGCTTTTATATATATATATATATATATATAGGGACGGAATTGTTCATGGACTAGGGGGGGCAATGCCCCCCAGATTAAAAGAAAATCATAATAGTATATATTTTCTGAACTTTTTAACATTTAGGTCCAAGATAATTATTCATGCCCCCCTCCCCAAAAATTTACAAACTGGCCCTCAGAACCCAACCAAAAAAGAATAAATAAAATAAGCCCATCACTTTGGTTGATGGCCACTCCACACAAACAAACAAAATCCCCAATACTTGAGTTTGTAAGTTTTTTTTAGTAGCCTAAGAATTTTTCTATATATATATATATATATGGGCTTTTCTTATCTTCTTTTTGTTAACATATTCTTTTTAATTCTCAATTGGCAGAGCTATAAGGTTTGAAATTGATGAAACTTCTAAAAATTATTTAAATAAATAACAAAAGGAATTTTTGGAAATATTAATTTTTAAAAGACAGTCTCATTTAGTTACAAGTCAAAAAAAAATTTTAGCTTATGTCCACCCCCCCCCCTTCAAAGTCTAAAGTCGTCTGGCTTCATCTCTCTCTCTCTCTCTCTCTCTCTCTCTCTCTCTCTCTCTCTCTATATATATATATATATATATATATATATATATATACTTCCTCCTTTTTTTTGTTAATATATTTTATATTATTATTTCTTTGAAATTCTAGTATCATAATTTTTCCTAAATTCTGTCAAATGATTGAAAAAAATTAGAAGATTAGCAACCTACCAACATGTTTATAAAATAATTTTACTTGTATACACTTCTAGTTTCTACTACATCCATGAAAAGATTATTTTTTCCATCATTACTATTATCAAAACTAAAATTCACAACAAACCATGGAAGGTGCTTTTATATTATATAAAAAAAAGTCTTTAATTTTATACATCGTAAGGAAAATTTATTATTATGAAATTTATGTTCCATTTGGATACAACTTATTTTGCTGAAACTAAAAACTGAAAACTAAAAATAATAAAAAAATTACTGTTTATTGGCCTAAATACACTGTTCATGTCCCATAAACAGTGCAAGAGACGCTGGTTCAAAAAAAAAAAAAGGCAAACACAAGAGCTAGACGCAAACACAGGGAATCCAAACACACATTTAGAAGGCGTTTGGATTGAAATTATAATTCTTACGTTTGCATTTTTTTTTTTTTTTTAAATCCAGCGCCTCTTACACTGTTCATGTCTTATGAACAGTGCAATTAGCCAAATGCACAGTGATTTTATCAATGAATAGTAATCGGAATTTTTTTTTTTTTTAATTTTAGTAAAATAAGCGGTATCCAAACGCAACCTTAGTATAGTATAAATCATAGATTATTTTTTAGTTTAAAAAAAAATATTGAGTACCATTTTGATAAATAATTTATTTAAAATATATTGAGAAATAATTATTGTGTATTTTTTTTTAATTTACATTTTATTAATACTAAATGAACATGCTAGAATCACATTTTATATTTTCAATATATAAGAGATGGCAGGAGTCAAAGATATTTACTCAAGTTATTATTTGGGTGTTATCTACATCCTATTCAGGTGTTATCTCCATCACGACCACAATACCACATTCTATTTCATTGCATTGATTCAAACTTCTCCCAAACTTTTGTTGACGAGAACGTACCAATAGCAAAAATCTCCGCAACAGTGACAGGGAAAACTAGTGGGACCTGTGAAGAAGAATGGGATAGAGTCATAGGACCTAGATGATTGGTGCTTCAATACACACTAGATTGTATAAAAGAAAAACCTAGTTAACATGATAGAATTGTGCACTTGATCAAGGAGTTCTCACACTCTTCTTCGGGCTTTGAGCCATCAGAAACTAATTCACTAAAATAACAGATCATGTTTGTGATATGATGAGCAAAAAATCTTTCAGACCCTGTTTCGATCTAGGAAACCATGCAGGAAATGAAGGAAAAGACATTACATATTATATTGCAGACGACCTTAAGTTCTTTCCTAAACCATTATTACAAGGTTACTGTTCTTATTCCTTAATTTTCAAGTTCAAGAGGGCATCAACTAGAGCTTTATAAAATCAATGTAAATGGATAAAAATTTATGACCAACCAACAACAATAGTCAAAATACAAGAATAAAAAGCCCAATTGACTTTGATTGTCAGATGGTATTTAATATTCACATGGTTAATAGTTGTGCAAGGTATCTCTTGTGCCCCATTCCTACAAATAAAGAATTTAAAGTATAGCATTGAGTGGTTGGGGGACTTCGGAAAACAAGGGTCACTATGATTGAGATGAAAGCCCACTAACACCACATTACTAGCAGTAGTGTAAGACCAGTCAAATATTTCTGTCCCAATCAGTCCCATCTCATCGGCGATTTGCATGCTAGGCATGTCTTACTTCTTGAATGATTAAATTGATCTTTCACTTTCTATGAATTAATTTTTTTTTCTTTTTGAACAACCATTACCTGATGAACAATTCATGACAAAGCATATATATATATAGATGATAGATCCAATGTATAGGTTGAATTAAGGTTTATTCACGCTGGCTAGCGTGACATATTTATGGGAACCTAATGAATTGTACAGCTAGCTGAGACTATAAGTTCTGTCTTACAGTGTAGCTTCTCTCTTCTACACAACCCATACCACCGTTCTTTTCGCTTTGATATGTATAGATGGAAAGACAAAAATATAGACTAGCAAACTCTATAGTGCACATTGGGTTAGGCTGTTCCTTACAATCAGCATCAATCTATAAGTGAAAACACACTAAAGTTCAGTTAGGTTTTGAAGTGCCAATGCATTTGCTGTAGCTGTAGTGGCAGATAACGAGTTGAGTTGAATATATTTATTTTTGTTTGACCACTGAAAATTAGGGTTTTGGAATGGACACCGAAAGAAAACAAAGGATTCTGTAGTAACCATTGATTTTAGCACTTTGAGATATATAAAAGCAGCTGTTCACTGCCATGCTGCTTATTTGATTGATTCCCTTTGACGGTAGTATAAAACAAAAGGATAGGATAATTATTTAATTTTTGCCTGTTACTATATATATAACCATCTTCATACATTAACCCATCTTCTACCCAAAAAAAAAAAAAACACTAACCCATCATATCTTATTCAATTATACAGAAAAAAATTTTCCTCCAAAACAGGTTATTAAATTATTTAAACATATCACATGACTATTTAAGAGGCCATGTTACTAAAAGTATACATGAATAATCTTTTGGTCTTATCACTTAATGAGTTGAAATTTTGTCATGTAAAACTAAAAGTCTTTTGGTATGTTATATGAGAATTTTGAAATTATATATTAATCAATTATTTAATTATTTTTATCAAAACATTCTTGATAAAAATATATATTACATACACTCATGTCCAAATTATATCATATCATATACCATATGATAAAAGTTGTATTTAATTTCATTTGAATCATTGTAGTTTTAATATGTTTCAAATTCTATCTTGTATCCTCCACTATATAAATATAATACATACGATGCTAAACAGTCTGTGCGAGTAACAATTTCATCTAAAACACTTGATATTTTAATTTGGTGTTAATTAGAGTCACCCAACCCTCATGACTTCCAAAATCTTCTTTCATCTTCTCCCACTATTTACCCATCTAATCCTCCCCCACTTATTAGCTTATGTTCCTTCTCTATCAAATGTTCATTATGTTTTATCCATCACACTTAACTTAACAGCAAAATTACATCTACTAAAAAACACAATTTATTCCTTATCTTGGAGGTCCAGAGCTTATCGAATTTGTCGATGGCTCCAACCATGTCCTCCTTCTACAATATGTGTTAATAACATCGTGACTCCAAATCTTGCTTTCTCTTGGACTCGTCAAGACCAACTCCTAATGAGCCTCCTAATTTCTTTTCTCCTTTATAATATTCGACCCTTTGTTGTTGGTCTCACTACCTCTTAGAAAATTTATTGAATCCTTGCTTGCCTCTTCTTCCAATTCCCAAAACGTGCAAATCCATATGCAACTTGAAAGTCTCAAACAAGGCTAACATAATTCCTACATAGAGTAAAATCCTTTGCTAATGAACTTACTGTAGTTGGCAAAGTCTCTTTCTACTCATAACTTTAACATTTATGTTTTCAAAGGCCTCAAATATGACTTTCATGATTTCGTCACCACTTGTTCTGGTCTTTTTTCTTTCCCAGAACTATATTGACTTCAAAAATATGCGGCTTGATGGTTGGCACGTATGACAGAGAATCGAGAGAGGGGGTGTCTGAGGCTCAAAACTCTACTGGTGCCCCTTGTTAGTCTTTAAGAAAATTTCATTAATTGATGTGGTCCAATCATGAATGGTTGAGATTGAAAATTGTTTTTATCATTTACAATTATTGCATCAAGTGCACTTGTTATTATTCACTATCTTAATCCTATTTAAAATATTCAAATTAGAACCAATATATTATTTATTTTCATCCCTAGCTTCCGACTACAGATCAAATAAGGAAAGGAAATGTCTAAAAAATAATACTAATAATAAATAAAGAAAGAAAAGAAGGGGACAAGCGAGTCGACTCTAAATGGAGAACGTAACTCGATCGGCTTAAAGGCCTGGAGCCATGCATATGCGTAGCATGGACGCCAGGGCCAGACGCCAGAGTTCTCTGTTACAAGGTCTACGGAGGAGTCAGCATACGTGTCCAATCACTGTTTGTGGCCATCTTATTCCAACAGTAAATTAAAAAAGCACCTCATGGATTTCAATTTGTATTATGTCACAGTTGTCAGCCACTGTTGTACAAATTCAGACATTAATCTAAATATAAATAAAAAATTGAGACAGATGGTGCTTACGAGGTGTGACACTGTATAGTATTACTGTATTAGTACAGGAGACCAGACAGAGCAAAAATCTGCTGTTTTACTGGTTTTCTGTGGAGTCTCCTTGGTAAAGTTGTTTTAATAGTGATATAAGTGAAAAAATATGTGAAAATATATATAATATTATTTAAATATATTGTTTAAACATTGATAACAAACTGGCCTTGATTTCTGCAACAACAGATCAGCCTGATTGTCAATAATACACACAATATGTGTCTGCCAATCAGTCAATGTGTATGTACGATGTGTTACGACTTAGAAATGTGATTGGCTTGATATATATAATATAGTACCATATTGATCACATTATTAAAAAGTCTTAGCTTTAAATGTTATTTATATTCGGATATCATATCATTGATTACTAGAGAGATAAAGTTTGATTTTACATTCTACGGTACACAGAGAAGGAAAATATGACGGTGTGTAATTTTTCCACATAAAAAGACACGTCTCTTAATGTGTACAAAGGCCGGTACCGAATCCCATTGACTTCATAAGTTTACTTTCTTTCTCAACTATTTATATACACATTATCACTGATACCCTACAGCAATACACTTATTTTCTGTTTAAATTGAGCTCATAATCTCCTTTATCTCTCTCTATCTCTGTCTTACACAAACACACTGATCTTGTACCAAAGCATCCATCAAAGTTTTCTGTGAAGATACAATGGGAAAGGTTCCTTGCTGTGACAAAGAAGGATTAAAGAAAGGTCCATGGACTGCAGAGGAAGATCAGAAACTCATTGATTATATTCAAAAGCACGGGCACGGTAGATGGAGAACCCTTCCCAAAAATGCAGGTGTGTATATACACTGATCCTCATTTTTATTAAATTTAAAATACATGAAAAGTTTGTTTTGATTTTTAGTTAATTTGACTCTTTCTTTCTGATTGTAACTTCATTTTGCTATCGGTTTTCATGACAGACTTATTAATTGTTTCTTTAATCTCTCTCTTCTTTTTTTTAACTCATGAATTGATTAGGTCTGAAAAGGTGTGGAAAGAGTTGCCGGCTTCGCTGGACAAACTATTTGAGGCCTGATATCAAGAGAGGAAGGTTTTCATTTGAAGAAGAAGAGACCATAATACAGTTACACTGTGTTTTGGGAAATAAGTGAGTGGTTTTAATTACTTATTTCTATATTATTTGTGCTCGTTGAGCTTTTTTTTTTCCAGCCTTCTGAAAATAAACTGTTTTAAATAGCAGTACCTAAAAAAAAAAGTGAAATTCAAACAACTTTACCGTGCAAAAGTGCGGTTTTTTCTTGTTCATTATATTCATCCCTTTCTTATTATAACCCAGAAAAGTACAACAGAGATGCTATCAATGTAACTAGCTACCTACTTCATGGACTTCTTGTTTTGGAATATTTTTGACTTAAAACTAGAGTCTAGAAGTGCTGAATATTTTAAGTTTCATTGGCAAAAAAAGTTTGTTTTTTTCTGTTTATCTTCTTCTTTTACCTAATGTTCGTGCTTACCTCAGGTGGTCTGCAATTGCTGCTCGCTTGCCAGGAAGAACAGATAATGAGATCAAGAACTATTGGAACACCCACATCAGGAAGAGGCTACTAAGAATGGGAATTGATCCAGTGACTCATACCCCACGCCTTGATCTTCTTGAACTCACTTCAGTTCTGAACTCATCTCTCTACAACTCATCTCAACTTAATCTCCCCAGTTTGCTAGGAATTGGACCTATCTTAAATCCAAACATGCTAAGTCTAGCCACAGCTCTCTTTTCCTCTCAATGCAGAAACACAGAAAATATTACTTCTCAGTATCTTCACCAACACCAGCTTGACCAAAACTTAGTTCAAAACCAGCTCCAGTCTACCCAACCAGCTCAGCTAAACACAATCAACTCCTCCTCACAAGCAAACCAGCTGCAGTGCCCTGTCCAAGAAATTCAACCTTGTGCAACTTCAAACATTATAAGCACTCCATTTTCAAGTGAACCCCAGTTCACACATGTCAAAATGGAACAGCTCCCTCCAAATCTTACCAATTTCAGCTACCAAAATTCTCCAACAAAATTGTGGCAAAATAATGGAGAGCATCCTAATGATTTTTCTGTGAGTGATTATTCCTTACTAAAATTTGACCCCGTTATTGATCCTCAATTTGAAAACCAAATTTTACGTTCCAACAATGATGAGAGCATACCAAATTTCAGCTTTGGTACGCTTATGTCGACACCTTCAACGAGTCCCACTCCCTTGAATTCATCGTCTACTACAACCTATGCCAACTGCAGTACTGAAGATGAAAGGGATAGTTACTGCAGCAATATTTTGTTGTATGATATGCCAAATAGCTTAAATGCCAGTGGAGTACTGCATATGTAAGCCTACAAGGCTACGTTCAAGCTGTACTGTGCAGCAACATGCTAGCTTAAGTTTTCAGATATTTTTAAACTGTGTCTAATGTTTAGATCGTTTGTTTTGGAATTTTTATTGTATCTTCTGAGTGACTTCTACGATATCAATCATGCATTCTTTCTCTGCCATTAGAGTTTGGTAAACGTCATTTTTTATTTATTGGCTTCCTCTATGGTATAATTTAATGTTTGGTGTTGCAACTCTCCTTCCAACCTCCTTATTAGCAAGTTTTCTCTTTTCGTTTTAACAACAAATTTCACACATATTGAGATAATAAATTTCACACATATTAAGGTGACAGGTTATTATTGATTCTTATATGAATCTATTGTTTAACATTATTTTATTATTTATTATTAAAAACTCATTATTTTAGTTGTGAATTTTGTTGTGTCTCTAGATTTATTATATATGAATAAATTTTATGGTACAAAGCACAGGTAAGGGCTGTGTTTGAGTAGGATGAAAAGGAACATAGATTGCACATGTTTTCACACAGGTAACTTGGAATATCTTGGTTGCTTTTTAATAGGTAGGAACCTGTAGAGACATTGTTACTTCATTCGTCATTATTTGAGTAGAATCGAATATCACCAAACAAACCCTACCTCAAAGGGTAAAGCGACTCCAAAGGCTGAAAGGTAAGGTGGTTGGTTCAGAATCTAGGTCTGCCTATGTAAAGTAACCAATAAAAATTGAATTTTCAAAATTATTAAACTAGACAAAAAATTAAAAAGAGAAAGATAAATAACAGAAGGGTAGTGTGTGGATAATTTCATCACCTTCGAATAATTCAACAGTACAAAGAAAGTTCGAAATAGTAGAAAATAAATTGAGTTCTAATTAACTAGGTATATATGACAGAAAAAGTGAACCAAAGCAACCTAAAGCATTGAAAAAGAAGCAAGAAAATTCAACAACGAGTACAGAAGGGGAAAGATTCGAAGTAAACTAATAATTAAAAATCAAAACATTGAAAAAGAAACGACACAAATATTGAACTTCCGTCTACGTTTTATCCTCTATAGTCAAATAAAATTAATAAACTCATTGTCCTAAGGATGATTTTTTTTTTTTTTTTTTTTTTTGCTAAATTCAAATTTCTGTAAACTATCATCATTTTTCAAACAATGATAGGCTACAGAAACTCAAATCATTGTTCGAACAATGATAGGCTACAAAAACTCAATAACATTAATTAGAACCCGTTAGGTACATGTGTTTAAATATATATTTTCAGTTTTTAAATAACATTACACGTATTAAAGCCAAAGCTATTGGAGCTTATAAAAAGTTGGCACATGTCCAGGGACATTTAGGTAATTATTATGTTTGGGTCATCACTCGTCGGTCATCAGGAAGGTCATAACCTAGGTGAGTGAGCAGTGAATTCCAAATTGCACATGGGAGGGCTGCTTCCCTAATTCTGACCAAAGTGAGAGAGCCCAAGTCAAAATTGATTATATGTGTATCTAAAAATCATAGAAAAATGGATTTTCCCTCTAGGAAAATTCTTAGCTTACATTACTATTTATTTACATAAATCTTAATATTTTAGACAATAAATTTATATAATATTGTACACTTTTATACACATTTGCAAAAAGTGTTTAATATTATACACTTTTTACAAATACGTACAACATGGTCCGTTTGTTTGATTTACAATATAAAATTAATTTACACCGATAGTAAAATATAAATCAATAATTGGCATCTATATTTTTTAAGCATTGCCATTTTATCAATGTGTCACGTGTTTGTTAGGGTGTGGTTCATGCAGTGCCATGTCTCTTTTATCTCTACCACAAGTTGGAAGGTCAAACCCTGCCCCACATAAAGAAAAACAAAAAGTTTATTTTTAAGGGTACCAAAAACTTATTATGCGTCCTAATCCATAGTACGAATATACATTATTTGCATATATTTTGTATATTTTTTTTACGTGCACCTCTCATCTATATCAATAATTATTAATTAATTTTAATTTTAAATTAGTGTAGTATGCATAGAAATTTTTGTTTCAAGTCTTCATTTAAAAAAAAAAAGACTTCTTCAAGAATTTATAGTTTTTTTTTTTTTTTTGTTGTTGGGAAAAACAAGTATCTATAGACTTTTTTGATAATTTGATAGACTTCAAGTATTTATAGAAACAAAAAATGATTTAATGTCTTAACCTGATGAGAAAAATTATCATCATAGAGCAGATATCATAGATTAAAATTGTCTTTTATATATATATATATATATATATATATATATATAGACTTGAAGTGATTAAAGTCATTTCCTTAGTAATCATTGCAATTATTGTATGTATCACTAAGTCTAGAATTGACATTTAAAAAATATAAAATTAGAATTCCATAAAAAAAATTTTAAAAAAAAAGAGACTATTATTAGAGAAATATTTAGTGAATGTTACAAATTTTAATACAAAAGAATTATAAACAAACATAAATGCTGATTAATTTGTCAAATATAATATGTATTTCTCACCCACTCCTCATGAATTTGACGTCTTATGCTTACAACATGATAAACTAAGCACTATTACAAGTGATAAATAATTGTATGGAAGATCCAAGCTGGGGATATTCAGAAACATGGATTACAGCTAAAATGCACAGCTTCATCCCCAACATCTATTTTAAATGTTGTTCAAAGGCACTTGAGCCCAAATGCAGCTTTTTAGATCTGTAAACTTTTCCTTTGTCAAGACGAGAAGGAAAAAGACTGGTTCATGCTCTGGCCCAACAAGCCCACAGTCTATCTAGCTATGTAACGTGGCTTGTAGAAACTCCGTGTTTTATCAAGCCCATTGTAGCTGAAGATGTATTGTCTGCTTCTGTTAATTAATAAAATTTTCAGGCTTCCCATTTAAAAAAAAATATATATTTACAGCTAAAATGATTTTGTAAGTGTTAATTAAACTCACTCAGATGACTTAAAAGACACAACTTCAGATTCTCAAAAAGAGAGGTGTTATGTTCACAACATTTTCACAGTAATTTTATAATATTTTTACAAAATGTTGATAAGACAAATTTTTATTGGGTCTCATCTGGGCCCACTACTAACATCATTTTTTTACATATTAATAATCATTTAGAACATCAATAGTTTGTAAAATAATTTATGTCAATATCATTTTCCAAAAAAGATACAAAGAGAACAAATAACAACTTGCTACTTAAAATCTGTTGTGAAAATGTTGTTGACATAACATTTATCAAGTAATTACAATTTCGAATTTACCTGCAAGCATTTGTGAAGTGGACTGGGGCTAGTGGTGGAGCCACATTGGTCACCCAATATATATATATATATATATTTTTTTTATAAATTATATCACATTAATCTAATGAGTAATGACCCTCCTAATAAGAAAATGGGGGTGTGGGGATAAATGAGCCGGGTAGGAGTATTAGGCCGTGAGCCATGCCCGAGGATGTAGGGCAACTCGAGGATGGTTGAACAGTAAGATAAGCGTGTGGGACAATGGGACAAGGACAAGTAATGACAAACAAAGGTTGTCTCCCGAGGACCCAAACTTCCTCAAGGAGCATTGTAGGGAGTTGGAGCCCGGTTGCTTAAAGAATACCGTGAAAGAGGGTACCATACTTCTAAGGATAAGCTTCAGATAAAATAGTCCACAGTAAACCAAGAGCTATCTGAGAAGAAGACTACTACCACCACATTAAATGTTCTGCACTTAACCAACTGGCCGTATTTATGTGGAAATGACCCATAAGCAAGGATATTTCAGCTCACAGCTACTCACAAAGTTTCTAGGAGGGTTTTGATGGGACAAGCATCTAAAAGATCACTTACATAATCAACAAGTGGAAGGTTGGGATTGAAAAGAATAGAACTATATAAAGAAACGACCCCCATGAAAAAGGGGGTAGGGAATGGAAAAAGGAGAAAAAGAGTAGAATATCTTGTACTTATATAAACTAGAGTAAATATAAGAACACTTCATCCTCGGACTTGACCGAAGAGTGTTATTCCCTTTAGACTGTGTTTTCTTATCTTTCTAGCGCGAATCCAATCTATTGTGACCCTTACATGATTTGTTGAGTCTTACCTGTAAAATCTACTCTCTAACAAATATATTGTTTTGGGCACGTTGGGCCATCATCCATCTCTAGTGGGCTAAGGGTTGAAATTCAGTCCTTACAATTAGCGCCGTTTGTGGGAAACAGGAAACAACTTGTAATCTCATTCAGTCATGGTGGGTTCAGGACCAAATCAAGAAGAATCTATGGGATCTCAACGTCAAGACCATTTTCTTAACTTAGAACGGAGAAGAGATCGTGAAGTTAGTGTGCATACAACTCATACTAGTAGGAGTCATTCCAAGACTAGGAGTCATGTCTCACATAGGGAAGAATGGCATCTCCTTTAAGCTCTGAATCTAAATCGAGGGAAGATAGCAATTACAAGCCACAGTCAAGAACCCCTCCCAGTGAATCCTTTTCCTATAATGAGGAACGCTATCATAGGCAAAGGAGTAAAATTCCAACCCACAGGAGCTTAGGGAATGATGCAATAAGTAGGACTTTATGCCAGATTTCAAAATCATTGTTTACGCAAAGGATTGACAAGGCCAAACTTCTTTGTCAATTTGCGTAGCCCACTTTTACCGTTTACAATGGAATGACTGATCTAGTTGAGCACGTCAGTCATTTTAATCAAAGGATGGCTGTTCATTCAAGGAATGAAGCTTTAATGTGTAAAGTATTCCCTTCTAGCTTAGGGCTTGTCGCAATGAGATGATTTAATGGATTGGATGAAGGCTCAATTGGCTCTTTTCAAGAGCTCACCAGGGCTTTCGGGGCTTGGTTTGTTACATGTAGCAAGGTTCCTCATCCCTTAGATTCCCCGTTGTCCATGGTGATGAGAAAGGGTGAAAGATTGAAAACTTACTTTGATAGGTATTGGTAGACGTTTAATGAGATAAATGGAGATTTTAAAGACGTAGCAATAAGGACGTTTAAGGTTGGCCTTCCTACTAAGCATGAATTGAGGAAGTCTTTGACAAAGAAACCAGCGCAAAGCATGCATCAGCTCATGGATCGGATTGATAAACATAAATGGGTCGAGGATGATCAGCCGCAAGGGAAGGGGAAGGCAAAAGTGGCTCCCCCTGACTAAAGAGACTTTAGGTCTGAGAGGTATAATAATAACCGACCCCGAAGAGACTTTACTAGACATACTAGGCTTCCTATTGCCCAGGTGGTTATCACAATATTCAAGGAGCCTGTGCATCAAATTCTTGAGAAGATTAAGGTTGAACCATACTTCAAGTGGCCGAATAAAATGGGGGGTGACCCCACGAGGCGAAATTAGGGCCTTTATTGCCAATATCATTAGGACCGTGGACACACTACAGAAGATTGTAGAACTTTGTGTGACTATCTTGATCAACTGGTCAAGATCAGGAAATTTGGGCAATTTTTACACCAGCCTCTTAGACAAAGGAGTTATACTGGGTCGGTGTATAAGAGGGAATCTTCCTCGAGACCGCCCCTGGGAACCATCAGCGTTATCATAGCAACCTCAGGTAGGATTGGGACATGTTCACCTGGGGTAATGTCCATAGCACGACCATGTACCGAGGACGCGGTCCCTGAGTTTAAACGAGAAAGAATCAAAACCCGACCAACCTTGAGTTTTTCTGATGATGATAAGGTGGGACAATTCAGCCACATGATGACGCCTTAGTGGTTTCTTTTCATATAGGAGGGTATGATGTAAAGAGGGTCTTGGTCGATCAGGGTAGTGGCGCAAAGTTCATGTATCCTGACTATATAAAGGACTTAATCTGAAGCCCGAGGATCTAGTTAGCTATGACTCCCCTCTAGTGGGGTTTGACAGGAAGACCGTTACCCCAAAGGGCCTGATCAGGCTGCCTGTTCAAGCTGAGTCAGAAGTGGTAGAAATGGATTTCATTATGAATGATGCTTATTCACCATATACTACTATCTTAGCAAGACCGCGACTTCATACTATGGGAGCTATTTCCTTGACTTTGCATTTAAAGGTGAAGTATCCCTCTAGGGACCATGTTGAAGAGCTGATCGGAAGCCAGGCCATAGCAAGGCAATACTTGGTAGCTGCTATTAGACATCAGTCCAAGGGCGAACCCTTGGACATCCACGAAAGGGCCTTGTAGCAATTAATAAAGGTAGAAGTATCCTCAGACGTTGCGGATGAAGGGGTAAGGTGTGAAGACTTAGAGAGGGTTATAATCAATGCTAATGTAGAGAGGTACTTCTAGGTTGTAGTCCAATTGCCTCCTCAAGAGAAGGAGGAATTGCTAACTTTCCTCAGAAGAAATGTGGATGTATTTGCTTGAAGTGCCTATGAAGCTCCCAGAGTGGATCCGAATTTCATTTGTCATCACCTAAACATCAACCCGACTGTTGTCCCAAAAAAGCAACCACCTCGGCGCTCTTCTAAAGAACATGCCGAGGCTGTCAAGGAAGAAATGATGAAGTTTAAGTGTGCAAAGGCAATTAAAGAGGTGTTTTACCCAAAATAGTTGGCCAATACAGCTGTGGTGAAGAAGAAGACAAGGAAGTGGAGAGTATGCATAGATTTTATTGACTTGAATAAAGCTTTCTCCAAGGATCCTTTCCCGATTCCTCAAATAGACCAATTGGTGGATGCTACGGTCAGTCATCCTCAGATGAGTTTTTTGGATGCCTTTCAGGGGTACCATTATACCATTAGCTTTGGTTGACTAGGAGAAGACTGCTTTCGTAACGCCCACTAGGAATTATCATTACCGACTAATGCCTTTTGGGTTGAAGAATGCTGGGTCTACCTACCAACGGATGATGATTAGAATGTTTGAATCTTAACTTAGTAGGAATATTGAAGTTTACATTGAAAATATGGTCGTGAAGAGCAATGTAGTGACCGAGCATTTGAGCGATCTCAGGAATGTATTTAAGGTACTAAGGAGACATAAGTTACGTCTCAATGCTTCAAAGTGTTCTTTTGGTGTTAGTTCGGGAAAATTTTTGGGCTACATGGTCACCCATCGTGGAATTGAGGTTAAACATGATCAAATTAAGGCAATAAGCGACCTACAACCTCCTCGGAACCCCAAAGAGGTACAGAAGTTGACTGGAATGACTGCAACCCTGAATAGATTTATCTCCCGATCAGCAGACAGATGTAGACCATTCTTCCAACTCTTGCATAAGTGGAAGGGGTTTGAATGAACTGAAGAATGTGCCCTAACTTTCCAGCAATTGAAAGAATACCTTTCTCGACTACCTGCTCTGTCCAGACTCGAGAAGGAAGAAGTCCTCTTTGCTTATGTTACAGTGGCATCTCATGTAGTAAGTTTGGTTTTGGTAAGGATAGAGAATGGAGTGCAGAGACTAGTCTATTATGTGAGTAAGTCATTGCAGGAGGCTGAGGTCCGTTATTTGCCATTAGAAAAAGCCATTTTGGCCATAGTGCGTGTAACGAGGAAGCTCCTTCATTATTTCCAAGCGCATACTATTGTAATCTTGACCCAACTCCATTTGCAATCATTACTTCGAAAGTTCAATTATACCGGAAGAATTGCCAAATGGGGGACGATTTTATGAGCATTTGATATAAAGTACATGCTTCGCACCGCTGTTAAAGGATAAGTTCTTGCGGACTTGGTGGTAGAGTTTACTGAGTATCCAACAATGATCAAACTTGAGGAGCAAAAGTTGGGGGAAGAACAAATTTCAATAGTCTCTATCCATAGACATCCATATTAGAAGCTTTATGTAGATTGACTATTGTCCCCAGATGGAATTACTATTGAAAAATCTTTTCAACTACTAATAACGAAGTTGAATATGAAGCCTTGTTGACTGGGATAGCTATGATCAAGAAACTGGGTGGAAAAATTGTTGAGGTCTTTTCAGACTCAAGGTTAGTCTTTAGGCAAATTAAGGGTGAGCTGGATGCCAAGGATCACAGGATGCAAGGATATCTGAGTAAAGCTTAACATTTATAGTCCGGTTTTTAGTCTTTCTCCATACAGCAGGTCCCAAGGTGTAGGAATACTCATGCAGACTCTTTGGCAACTTTGGCAACCTCTTCTGGGCAACACCTTCCTCGGGTTATCCTTGTTGAAGATTTGGTGAGGCCTACCGAACTGGACGTTATGAAAGTCGGAGTATTCCAGATCAAGGTTGGTCCCAATTGGATGGACCCCATAGTTTTATTCTTGAGAGAAAAAGTGTTATCTCTCGAAGGTGAGGAGGCAGAGAAGGTACAAAGAAAAGCTCCTTATTTCTGGTTGTCCGAGGAACAAAAGTTGTATAAATTCTCTTTTCAAGGCCATATTTACTTTGTGTCCATCCTGAGTCCCTCTTTAGGGTCAGGAAGACCTTGTGCTTTTTCAAGGTCCTTAGATCGGCCATGTCTTGGGGAAGGAGCAGGGGCTGCTCTAAAGCGTAGCCTGCCTTCCCTTTTTGAAAATCTCTGATGGAGGAATCCAAGGGCAGTGGAGACCCATCTAGCTCAATTGCAAGATTCCATATCGGAGTCCTGGCGTAGCAGTCAATGATTATATATGCGGCCGAGCCTTCTGGCTTATTCCTTTTTTGCGCCCCTTTAACAATCTTGGCCCTTTTTTAGGGCTCAAGGTCCTTAGGGGCAATTTCATCCTCCTCAGACGCCTCTTTTCCCTTCTTCTCCCTTTTTTCTTTCTTTTTTAGCTGCCCTAAAGGAGAAGTATGAGTGGGAAAAGGATTAGAAGGTCGAGGCTGGATAGCCACCTCAAGAGTAAACCCTCTGGTGTGTGATTCTAAAAGCTCGAGAAGGCTAGTGTTCTTTTTCTGTTAGAGCACCATGGCTTCTAGAATGTTGGATGGCTCTTGATTACTACTTACTTGAGCATAGGGTAAATGAGAAAAGGTGGCACAAGGAGACTTTATGAGGAATGGTTGATCAAAGACCTTAAAATCCTCTTCAGAGTCTAGAACCTCAATTACTCTGACTGTTTCTTCTTCGGGGGCTGAGTGTGAGGAGGTCGCTTCTTCCTTGGTAACGCATTGGGTGGGCAACTTAACCTGGTGAGTACCTTCAGGTGGAGGGCTAGCAAGGAATCCAAGTACTGCGATGTTGATTTGCTGCAGCCGGGGATCCTTAGCCTTTATGACGTACTTGGGGGACTGAAAACTGGATGAGATCGGCTTGTATTCGAGGATGACATGAGCGACACGCAGTTGTCCGTCCGTATGGAGAAAAATTTCAGACTTAAGTATCCTAGTAAAGTCGGGCTCATTAACGAAATTGAAATTTGGGGCATTGAAATTCTTGTCTGCAAAAATCCAAGAAACAAAGGTATAGTTAGAAAAAGAGTTTGTTAAATCAAAAGAAATATGTTTCTGAATTATAAGAAGAAACAAGAAACTATGAAATTTAAGTGCTCATTGTCAAAATAGGGTACTTAAACCTAAAATACCCCACCTGGCTGCCCTTCTTGTGTTGAACAATGAAGACCATTATGCCACTCACCTGAGATAATCAAAAAATCTTGGTCCATGCCCTTTTTAGATTCGGGGAGACACGAGATAAGCCTGACTTTAGAGACCCTAGTTTTGAGGTAATACCCCGTACTCTTAAGGTTTTGGCAATTATATACCCAGTTGACATCGTGGTGGGTAAGATTTACTCCCATTTTTTTGTTAAGGGTGTCCACACTACCTAATATTCTAAATAGATTTAGGGAACATTGGGTTGGGCAAAGTCTATGGGCAATCAGAAAGTCCCTAGTCACTTCCTATGGGGATCCTCATCCCTCCCTCTGTAAAGGCAATCATAGGGATCACCATATCTCTCTTAGATCTTAGAGCATGCCATTCACCGAGAAGGCAATGCCGTATGGAAACCCTGGGAGGGATATTGTACTGAGTCTTAAAATTCTTTATACCCTCGGAATTATCTACTAAGTTAGCAAACCTACCCATCTAAGGAGTAAAAAAGGACAATTGAAGAATGAGGTGGAGAATAGGAGGTCGAGGAAAAAATGATCCTAAAAGTTAATGTACAAGCTAAAGGGTACTTACAGTAGGGAAGGAGTACATCAGATCGTTTCTTGAAAGATTGAAGATTCAAAAAATGGAGGAACTAGTGTCTCCGCACACTTTATATAGGAAGGAAGGATGAGCGGGAAAGTTCCCGCTCGAATTTCTAGGGAAGATTTCTACTGCTAGATTCTCATCTCACCATAGAACGTGGGGGACAGAGTGCAGTGTGAAGCAATTAATGAGGCGTCGCAGATGCTGAAGCGTCAGGAGTGCGTACAAAGCAGGTGAAGAGACATTATCACATGGAGATGTTCACTAAGCGTGTGAGGTTTGGAAACCAAAATCAAAACCCCACTTTCCTCAAAAGAGAAAAAATGTGGAGTTTTGAGGGGCTATTGTAGGGATAAATGAGCCGAGTAAGAGTATTGGGCCGTGGGCCATGCCTGAGAATGGTTGAACAGTAAGATAAGCGTGTGGGACAATGGGACAAAGACAAGTAATGACGAACAAAGGTTGTCTCCCGAGGACCTAAACTTCCTCGGGGAACGTTATGCGGGGTTAGAGCCTGGTTGCCTAGAGAATACCATGAAAGAGGGTACCATACTTCTGAGGATAAGATTCAGATTAAAGAATCCACAGTAAACTAGGAAATATCTGAGAAAAATGCTGCTACCACCACATTAAATGTTCTGCACCTAACTAACTAGCTGCATTTATGTAGAAATGACCCTTAAGTAAGGGTATCTCAGCTCACAACTACTCACAAAGTTTCCAAGAAGTTTTTTATGGGACAAGCATCTAAAAGATCACCTACATAATCAACAAGTGGAAGGTTAGGATTAAAAAGAATAGAACTATATAAAGAAACGGCCCCTGTGAAAAAGGGGGGAAGGAATGAAAAAAGGAGAAAAAGAGTAGAACATCTTGTACTTAGATAAACTAGAGTAAATATAAGAATACTTCATCCTCGAACTTGACTGAGGAGTGTTATTCCCTTTAAATTGTGTTTTTTTTTTTTTTTTTTAATCTTTTTGGCACGAATCCAATCTATTGTGGCCCATACATGATTTACTTAGTCTTACCTGTAAGATCCACTCTTTAACAAATATATTGTTTTGGGTTCTTTGGACCATCATCCATCTCTAGTGGGCTGAGGGTTGAAATTCAGTCCTTACAGGGGGAAAAAAATGGATAAATGCCCTTCAAAAAAAAAAAAAAAACCACTAAACAACTGTTCAATATATTATTGTTATTATTATTATATTTAGTTTTTGTTTATGCTAATTTGGTGAAAGTTTTGATGTGAATGATCTTATAAATAATGCACAAATCAATTTCATTTTTTCTAAAATCATTTTTCTAAGTTATAAATGTAGCCATTGAAAATTTGTAAACTAAACTAAATTGTGATTGGCCAAACCATGCCATATATATATATATATATATATATATATATATATTGAAAACAAACCATGCCATATTTTTAATTAGGACTACTACACTTTTTCTATCATAAATTCTTATCCATTTTACAATATCCCCCCAAAATGATCAATTTGCTCAATGAGCACCTCAATTTGAGAAAATTATATAACCATGCCCCTTGGATCTAAATTGAGAGTTAAGTTATACAAAAATTATGCTTTTCTTTTTTGGTAGCCAATGAGGGTAATTGTAAAATTACACTCAATTTTTTTCTCATTTAACTTGCTATTTAAATGTAGAGAATAAATACAATTCTTTCAAATTGGGGTGTTAATAAAATAAGAAAAAAAAGAGTTAATGAATGCACTAAAAATATCGGTTTAATATTTTTTAAAACTTTTTATATATAAAAAAACGATTTTTTTATAGTTTTTTACATTTTTCATAAAAATAATATTAAAATTTTTCTAAAATATGCAATTAACAAATAAATGAACAGCCAAAAATAAAAAAGTGTAATTTTAGCTATTCTTTTATTTTTATTATTCCTTTTGTTGAGCTTATTTTGAGTCCTACAGACCAACTGAAAAAAAAAAAATCGCTATCCCAATTATAGGCAAAGAAACAATCACTGACTTCTATTAGTTCTATTCCAGATCCCACAATTTAGGCCGAAGCTCAACACTCCCATAGTAGCCTTAATCTCTCACAAGACCAACACGCACACCACAAAACCATGGTCTTCGCCACCAATAGCGGCGGCGATGGATGATCAACGTCATACTCCGACACCCGATGAAGTTGTCAACTAAAAAATGCCGTCCGGTCCCAGTGAGTGTGCTACACTACCTGCGTATTTCAGAGCTCTCAACCACCGATTCTGATCGCCAACCCCAACCCCAATTGCCATGGCCAGGTCAGTAGCTTCTTCAACTCTCTCTTAATCTCCTTTTCAATTCACCTTATTGTTACCGTTCTGTTTGGTAGACTTGAGAGTAACTATAAAATAATGAAAATATCTATCGCATTTCGATTTTTTTTTTTTAAATTTGAAAATTCAGCATTTTAAGTTTTCATTTAGTTCATTGATTTGATCGGCAACCAAACGGAGCGTAACGAAGTTGTAGTCAAGGAAAATAGGTTTTTGATTAAAAACCAATCAAAATTTTCGAACATTTACCTCGTTTTTTTTTTGTTTCAAGGTTCTTGACTATAAAAAGTGTATATTTTTTTAGAAAATTTTGACTCAGTTCTTGTTCCTATAAATTTGGTTGGGGTTCAATCACGACGAATTAGGGCTCTCAATCCGAACATGTGTTTTTTTTAATAATTCGATAGTTATAACAATGGGAAAGGGGGATTCGAACCCTGGTTCTCTTCATAAAGGAGACTGGACAATGCTATTGAGCGTATAAGTGAACATAATGGAAGCTTAATTTATTGTCAAACGTTTGTTGTAGCGTTGGCCAGAAATTAGGCTAATTTCTGTCTAATTTCCGGCCAACTCTACTCTACTCCCCCTCAATCCAAATGGACCAAAGCAGAGAGATGCGAACACAGTGTTGAATGGGACATGTAACATGAATGTGATATTAGTAAGCTGTGTTATTATCCAAAGGAAGCTGATATGATTAATGTGATCAAGAAAAGAAATTTGTACATGTTGAATGAGGCATTTAGCTTTAACAATGATACTAGTATGTTGTTTTATGGAATATTTTGTATACATCTTCTGAAGTAAACTCCTGTGTTTACATTCTGACGCAGCATTTTGTTTATCAATGAAGGATTGCTTCTTTGTGAACTATAGTAGTGAGGTAGGATTTTCAGTAATGTAGTTAGATGTATTAACTCTCGAAAGGAAATGGTCCTAATCAAAAAGTTTCAAAAGACTATGACATTCTTGTCTCTAAGAAACTAATAGAGTATGGCTCAATCTTTTTTGGTCATCTTCAAACATTAAGATCTCTGAAAATTGGTAAAACTTACATAGTAACACTAATTTAATATGTATATAATTTTTTCACTTTAGTTTCCAGGTTTGTGTTCTTGTCTTATATACCATTTGTTTATTAGCTTAGTGTGTTATGGAATTCTAAATACATAATTGTAATGTGCAGATTTTGGACTGGTGGAAATGTTAGAAGGGTTGCACATTCCCTTCTTCCAAATCAGAAGACTAGCTGCTTAGAAGTAAATAGATGTGGGGCACATAAAACACTTGGGCCCCATTACTCCCTATGCAGAAATTTCTCAAAGTCTGAATTTTGTTTTAGAGGACCTTCTCCTTTTACATTATTTAAAACAAAAGAGAGCCTGTTACACCTTAGAGGTTTCAGAAGCTTCTATGGCCTTTTAGTGAATAAGATAATTTCTCCCCATGTGCAAATTGCTTGGAAAAGGTTTTTTCAAATATGTTCCCACAGTAGCCCAGCTTTACCACCAATAAATCGGATTGCCTGTGTGGTGAGCCTGGCTTTGACTCGATCAAATCTTCTTGCCCCTGGTGTTATTGCTGTCATAATTGGGGAGCTTGCTTGGACACAACAAACATGGGCAGAAGCAGAATACACTCCAACAAGGGATACTTTGTATACACACGCACAAGACGGACATGTTTATTTAACCTTGTTTGTGTATTCAGTCCTGGAGGGCTTTATCTTGTTTCTCAGAGCTATCTATTTAGCAATTTTATTCTCACCCTGCATAGCTATGGCTCCTTTTGCAGACTCCCTTGGTGTTGAGTTTCGGAAAAGATGGCTCCATGTTGTCCATCACACACTTGAAAAGGCAGGCCCAGCATTCATAAAATGGGGTCAATGGGCTGCAACAAGACCAGATCTCTTCCCCCGAGATTTGTGCATTGAACTTGCAAGACTGCATAGCAATGCACCAGCACATAGTTTTTCAGTCACCAAAAAAACTGTTGAAAGGGCATTTGGTCGAAAGCTGCCTGAAATCTTTGAAAAATTTGATGAGGAACCTGTGGCATCTGGAAGTGTTGCTCAAGTTCATCAAGCAACACTGAAATATAGATATCCTGGTCAGCCGATCAAGCCCGTTGTTGTTGCTGTTAAGGTTCGACATCCAGGTGTTGGAGAAGCAATTAGAAGGGATTTTATGATCATTAATTTTGTGGCCAAAATCTCCATTTTCATTCCTAATCTGAAATGGTTGAGATTGGATGAAAGCATACAGCAATTTGCTGTGTTCATGATGTCACAGGTTGATCTTTCAAGGGAAGCTGCTCATTTGAATCGTTTTATATACAATTTCCGAAAATGGAAGGATGTCTCATTCCCAAGGCCTCTATATCCCCTGGTTCACCCATCTGTACTAGTTGAAACTTATGAACAAGGTGAAAGTGTTCTGCATTATGTTGAAGGGCTTAAAGGAAATGATCAAATTAAAAGTGCCCTTGCTCACATCGGAACCCATACACTTTTAAAGATGCTTTTGGTATCTTATATTCTCTTTTCAACTGTTTTTCTTCTTTTCTTTCATATGTCTTCTTATGGCAACTTTTAGTTCTAAATATATTCGTGTTGTATTCTTCATTTGTCCTGGAAAGTTAAAGTTGAATAATATCTCCTCCTTGAGTCACCCTAGAATCTAGGGTGATAAAATACAGATGATACGAATAATTGTGAGAGTGAATGATCAAAAGAAATTGACCATGTAAAGGCAAATTTCTCAAATATTAGTCGCTAAAATCTCTCAACTCAGATGTCATATCGAATATGGGACACCAAGATAACTATAATTCTGTGCTCATAAGAGCTGTAGAGTGCTTTTGGTGTAACCCTGAAGTGGTTTGAGGGTAACACAAGATCTCAAGAAGCTTGTAAAATAGGGTTTTATTGATTACTTTGCCTAGCAATATTATTATTGTCTTGATATGTAATTCAAAATTCCAATTATTAATTTAGTCTTTATGAAATTAGATTCTCCATAAGTGAAACACTTGAGTACATTAGCTGAGAAATTGTTTTTTACTCCAGGTAGACAATTTTGTTCATGCAGACATGCATCCTGGAAATATACTAGTCCGAGTGGCACATAGCAAACCACAACATAAGCGGATCTTTAGATCGAAGCCTCATGTCATTCTCCTTGATGTAGGAATGACTGCTGAACTTTCTAAGAAATATCAAGTGAATCTACTGGAATTCTTTAAGGCTGTTGCCCTTCAAGATGGTCGAACTGCTGCAGAGTGCACACTAAGATTATCAAAACAGCAAAACTGCCCAAATCCAAGGGCTTTCATTGAGGTAATGCATCTGCTATAAAGCTTTTGTGTAGAGGTAGCTTGTAGTTCTTATTAATAAAAATTTGCAAGCTTATATTTACAGTTTTTGACTGCTTTTAGAGAGAGAAATTATACATTTGCCTAATCTGGTTGCCAATTAGGTCTAGTTCAAGTGGCACATCCTCCCCTTTTAATTGCTAGGTGAAGGGTGAGGTTGTAGTTCAAGACCCATTGGGTGAGAGTGAAACTTACCAATCATTAAAAATTTATTTAAAAAAAAAAAAAGAAAAAAAAAAAGGAAGACTAATCCAGTCAATATAAGAATATTGCAAAAAATTATCATATCATTAATCAAAATATTCATGTTGTCATTTTCAAGTTATCTCATAAATTTGCATTCATATAATCTATGAATGCAGCATAGTTTTAAAGTTTTTATAATTTCAGTCAAATTTTTAAGTAATTCCTCTTGTTTAACAGGAAGTGGAAAAATCTTTCAAACATTGGGACTCCCTTGGACACCTTATTCATCCCGGTGACTGCATGCAGCAATTGCTTGAGCAAGTCAGGCGTCATAAAGTGAACATCGATGGCAATGTTTGTGCTGTGATGGTAACCACTTTGGTTCTTGAGGTAATTTCTGTCTTCTTTCTGTGTCCCCTTCTGTATCACTCTCATTTTTTCGCCCTCTGAAAGTTGCAGATAGATCTACTGTTACCCAACATGCCTAACTGCCTATCAATTGTTCGTATCACTTAAAATTAATTAACTCAACTGTGGCTACATGATGGCACAATCTTGGCAAACCCATATCATTGTTAGAGAAGCAATATCCTCTTTGGAAGCCTAAAATTAAGACAAAGCCCAAGAATAGGTGTCCATGGTAGTTAATTAGGTTTTTATATTTTATTTGGTTATTCTAGAATCGAGTATTTAGTAATTTTGCAATTGTTGGGTATGGGCATAGTTGTGGGCCTTGGGTTTTCTTTTATTAATAATTGGAGTCTTCTGTAGTTTGAGGGCTTTTATGTGTAGGCTCTGGTTTACTAGTCAAAGTAGAGGTCCTAGTTTTAGGGTCTAATATAAGTATGTTATTATACTCAAACAACTTAGAGATGATCAATAAAATATTGGGTGTTTTGAGTATTGAGGCCAGTGTTGTTAAAAGCGTGCTCCTAAGCTCAAAGCTCGAAGCCCCAAGCTCTCAACACTTCGCTAGGCCAAAAAATCATTTAATGAAGCACGCTTTTTTGGAGCTTTTTGAAGAAGCACAAAGCACATCTAGGCACACTTTTTTATTTTTTTGCTAAAACAGATGGATTATCAAAATTAATTGCTTGATCTTTAAAAAAATGACATGGATCAATGATTTACCACACAACTACCACCCTTAGGGTGTTGTATTATGCACACAAATTTCTTATTTATATGTCATAAGATACAAACAAGAGTAATTTACAATTCTTTTGCTTTTTGGTCTTTGACTTTAGATATATGTTGATTGAACCATATACATCATTTGATCATAACCATCATGATAAAGCACAAGATAATTATACGAAGTATTATGTTTAAACTTACTCTGACTAGATCATTATGATATTGACCATTGATAATTATTTTCAATTGACTATATAACAATTTTAAGAATTGAATTAACTTAGGTAAAATCTGAACTTACAGACATCATACAATTGCACTTACCTACTAGGTAAAATATGCAAATTTTGAGTTCTTATTATTTTTTATTATATAGCTACACAAACACACACACACACACACACATATATATATATGATATTATATTTGAAAACTGTTGGTTTTACTTCAATCAGGTGCACGCTTGCCCTTTGCGTCTAAGCTCCAAGAGACCTATGCACTTAAGCGCGCTCAATGTTTTTTCCAACATTGATTGAGGCACGTTGGCCTGAGTGTTCTTTTGCCACTTTCTCTTCACTCTTTTCTTTCTTTTGTGCAGTATTGTTCATGGGTACTGTTCATAGATATTGTTCACCTGTGTACTCTTCACACGCACCTCTCACTCAGACTATTCATGCACACTCTTCAGAAATCCTGGATAAATTCTATTTCCGTTTCTTGTTTCCCTATTTTCAACCCTAATCAAATTTTCCCTTTTTTAGTGAACTCATATTCATTCTTGAACCCTAACTCTTCTAAAATGTTTTAATTTTTAAACCCAAAAATCCACAAATCCTCCTAAATCTTAACTCTCCATAAGTATACAAATACATATTCTCCAGTTTGTCCTACATCACTTCTTTGTTATTTCTTTTATTACATTCATACCTCTTTATTATTTCTAACATAAAATGTCATCCTCTATAACAACAATTTTGTTATATAGTTCTTTTTCCTTTCCCAATAGGTTAAGGCTTAGGAGGAATAGTGACACAGCAACTACATTTAATTTTTTTATAATTCCTATAATCCACTTTCAAAGCATAGTTGGCGTGTCACTGGAACAATTATTGTTACTTTGTATTGTCTCTTTGCAACAAAAAGGCTAAGGTGAACTAAGTTTCTTTAAAAACAGAGAGAGCTTGCCGACTCTACTGTCCTTCCCTATCCCTTAGTCCATAGGTTCTCTCAGGTGCCACATTCTGATTTGGGATAATTTTCTATTAACATCTTCATTGAAATTGTGGTGATTGTGCATAACGTTTTATTGTAAATAGCCAGTAAGCTAGAGCACAAAGCCCCCCCCCCCCCCCCCCCCCCCTTTTCCTTCTTTCTACGCATTTGTCCAAGAACTCAGGTGAACATGAAGTTGTGGGTTCAACAACTATCAGTTGCATGTGTCACTTACCAATAGGGGAAAAATGATTATTCATTTAACTATTAGTTTTGGCAAACACTAGTTCTTTATTTAATAAGAAAGCCAATGAGTTGTAGCCCAACTAGCACTTTAAATGTTCTAAGGGGAGGGTGAGGTCATGGGTTCAAGACCCATTGGGTATGTTTGTAACTTACCCATCAAACAAGTTATACACACACACACATACCCACATTTAAGCTTTGATTTTTTTTTTCCTAATCTTTTGACTTTTAGTACTCAGTTTTAGAATTTTCCCTCCCGAGTTTGATCTAGTTATGGGAGCTCATTTTAAGAAAAACTCAGTTCTATGACGAAATCTTTTTGAGGTGGCATAAATGAGAGGATAGAAAAAAGATTAGCAAGTTGGAAGAAATTCCATTTATCAAAGATGGATGACTCACCCTATTAAAGAGTTCACTTTCTAACCTTCCACTCATTTTATGTCTAGTTTTCCACTTCTTGTTGGGGATAGCAAGGAGAATGAGAAAAAAATTCAAAGGGATTCGCTATGGGGCAGAATGGGGGAAGAATTATATTTCATCTCATTAACAAATTATACTTGCTAGCCCATAGAGCTTGGAAGTTTTGGGGGTTTATAAAGTTGTGATTTTCAACCAAGCTCTTCTAGATAAATTGTTGTGGTGTTCTGTGGTGGAGAGGGATGCTCTTTGGCAAGGAGTGATAGAGATTAGATAGAGGATCTCTTTGTGTGGTGCATGGAAAGTGTGAGGGGTCCATATGGTGTTTGCTTATGGAAATTTATACACCAAGGCTGGGTTAAATTTGATAATTTTATCAGTTTCAAGATGGGAAATGGTACTTGGATTCACTTTTTGCATGATCTTTGGTGTGGAAAGGATGGTATTATTAAACTCATTATTTCCTAACAGTTTATGTTTTGGGGAAAAATGGTAATTTGTCATGGTATCAAAGTAGGTAGTCCTAAGTTCAAGTTGTTTCCAATCTACCTCCCATTTGAAAGTTACAATCCCACATGTTGGGCTTCACTTATTATGGGCTCGCAAGTGAGGGTAGGTTTTAGAATAATAGTTAAATGATTAGATTCATTCTTTTCTAGTAATATTTTATTAGATAGTTTCAAGAACAGCTCCTCAGAGCTATTCCAAATTGCAAGAAACAAAGAGTCGACAATGGAGGATTATTTAGAGATCACAAATGGTGTTATTCATTGGAACCCTTCATTTATTCGAGCTGTTCAGGAGTGGTAATTAGAGTAAATGGATTCTTTTTTTGGAGATGTATGCAGCTAAGGTGCAACAAGTTCAGGAGGATAAGATGGTCTTGTCTAGTTCTAGAAACTAGGGTTTTAGAGTAAGTAATTACTACAAAGTGCTGAGGAAGGGAGTGATAAATTTCTTCCTTGGAGAACCCTTTGGCATGTTAGAGCTTCACCTCATGTTGCTTTCTTCGTTTGGATTACAGTGAAGGGTAAAATTCTAACAATGGATAATTTGAAAAAGAAGAATATGATGGGTGTTGTATGAACAAATATGACAAGAGAGTCCATAGATCATCCTTTCTTCATTGAGGGGGCAGCCGGAGTTCTAGACATTTTTGTTTTGTCTACTGTGAGTGAGTTAGGTAATGCCAAAGTCAGTGTCTGAATTACCAATTAGTTGGAAGAAGACCTTTGGCAAACCAAAAAGAAAAGAAAAGAATGGCAGCCTAAAATATGGGGGGCCATTCTGTCGTCTAATGTGGAGTATATGGAGAGAAAGGAATGCACGTATCTTTGAAGGAAAGGCTTGGTAATCTAGATGAAGTCTGAATTCTTGGGCTCTCTTTATGAGTGTATCAAGCTGCAAGGCCCTGTACTGCTTCATATTTCTTGGATTTTGTAGATAATTTGAGCTTTAGATGGTAGCTGTATAGCTCTCCCTTCTTTCTTTTAGGGGTTTCCCTTTGAATAATCTTTCAAACTGTAATCAATATTTGATCCAGGCATTTTATAATTAAATATTTGTGTGCTCAGCAAGTTCATTAGATATCAAGCAAAAGAATCATTTAAGCATAATTGGAGAAGGATATTGAGACATGGTCCAACAATCCATTTTCTTCTTATTCTTCTTCATTTTTTTCTTTTTTTTTCCCCTCCAGGGAGAGGTGGGGTGTGGGTGGCAGTGGTTCCAAGGGAAGGGGAAGGGGAAAAGTTGCCCCATAACTTAAGATGCCTCGCTGTGCACTTATTTGCTTCAATAATTTTACAGTGACACATCCCTAACCTCCCCGTGTCAGTTTCCTTCTTCTTTCTTTCTTTCTTTTTATTTGTTTTTCTCTTTTTGGTCATTGACAGATTGACGTATCAATGCTTCTTATGTCAGCCCTGGAGGCAAGGAAAATACCATAGGCTAACATCATATTTGAAATATTATTCTTTTAGTATTTGTAATGGTTTACATAAGTATTGCTGTGACCTTGAATGGTATATGTTTCTGTAGACAGTTTAAGGAAAACTTGGTTTTAATTATTTTTAAAATTTTGTTGCTCTTCTACCTCCTTCCTTTAGGGGTGGCAGCGGAAGCTCGATCCAGAATATGATGTGATGCACACATTGCAGACATTACTATTTCGAGTTGACTGGGTGGACTCTCTCTTCTACACTATTGAAGGACTCATGGCCCCCTAAAAGGTGCCGACCTGTTTATCTTGTATATTTATATTAATTTCTTGTTTGGCACTGATTGAATAAAAAAATAAAAAGAGGTACAGATTGAAGTCCTGAAGATAACTGATTATCTCCCAATTTTGGTAATATCACTAGGAGCTTGTTGTTTTGCTCTCTTTTTCCCCCTTCCCCTTTTTCCTTTTTACTATAACTTTTTACTTGTTGCAGTAACTCATGCCTCTCATTGTAAAAGAATAATCATTTTTTGAAAAAAAGAAAAAAAAAAAAAGAAAAAGAAAAAAAGGAATTGAAATATAGTGGTACTGTACATTCTTGTCCCTTTTGATGTAGCTGCAATTTTAACTTAATGTTCTTTATGCATGAATGATCCTGAATTTTGCTGAGTGGTTATGGAGGTTCATTTCGAGTTCAATGTTTATAATGACTTCTGCTCTTAATTTCTTGAAATGAGTAGATTGTTCTGATGATTGACCTTTTCATTATGGTTGTGGTTACTATTGAAAGTTGCACTTTCTTTAGTAGTTGTTAATCTTGTTTTCCCCATTTGCATGATTTTTTTTATTTTTTTGGTGGAATGAATAAGATCACTTTCATTAAATCACAAAAGAAGGATACACATCAATCAAAACTACAACTCACTGAAAGAACAAAATACAGCCCAAAGCAGAACAAATCTGCAACACATATAAGAAAAGCCAAAAAAGCAACTAACAGAGCACAACCTCCCAAAACTACTAGCAACTCTGTGCACTTGACACTGCAAAATAGTTCAACAATACCAAAACAAAATATAAGACACAGGCTTTAATTTCTCACAGAGGGAATCCTCAGTACAAGCATATCAGTCTATTCTTTGGGGGATCTTAAATTTTCCTCTTGTTACAATTCTTGACCTTATCTGCCAGAAAACATCCTCTATTAGGCTCCACTTAGGATTTTGCCTCCAAAAATTCTCGCATTTCTTTGACACCATATTTTATATACAGCTACTCCCCAAACCAGCCTGCAGATCACATCACTGATATCCTTTCCTCTCGAATTCTACAAGCTCCAGACCACCAATCCGTCCCATTCCATTTCAGGGTTATTAATCAAGGACTTATTCATAAGAACTTTCTATATTTTGGCAGAGAAACCACACTCAAAGAAAATATAATTCTTGCTTTCAATTTACTGTCAAAAAATACACAGTGCTTCAACCTTATAACCCGATTGTAGTAGTATATCTTCGGTGGGCAGCCTATCTTTGTAGGCCAGCCACAAAATAAAGGCATGCCAAGGAATTTCTGTAGAGACCTAACTAAATTCCACTATTCAACCTTAGGTTGCTTTGTTCTGATGGCTTCCCAGGTCTCTGTAATAGGAAACAGCTCTGAGCCTTATACACCAGATTAGTTTATCCTCTTCAGCTAAGTGGATGGGGTGCAACTCACTCTGAATAACTACTAAGTGCTCAATCACTGGATTGGTTTATCCTCTTCAACTAAGTGGATGGGGTGCAGCTGGCTCTGAATAACTACTAAGTCCTCTGATCGAGCAGGTGACCAAATTTAATTGTTTGAATTTTGGTTAAACTAGTCGCTAACACATGCGTGCGCAGGGAAAGCTACATAATGAGTTTTGAAGAAAATATCATTTTATTTGAACTCAACGCATAAAATTCTTTTAAATAGGAGATGATATGAATAATATACTATGTATATGAATAATATACTATGTATTTCGTGTCAATTTCAGAATCTACTAAAATTAAAATGAAATAAAATCTAAAACAACATAGAACAAAGTGAATGAAACATAAGAGTCGCTAACCTCTATTTTTGAGTGATTTTGAATAAGGTCAATATGTGAAGTAGGTAAAATGATGAGTAGTTTTTTTTTTTTTTTTTTTTGGGGTTTTGGGGGTGGGGGGGGGGGGGGGGGGTGTAATAACTGAAGGTTCAATAGAAGGGTCTTTAAAAAAAAAAAAAATTGTAGGACTGCATTATTTTTTAATCATTAAAATTTGTTAAGTGGCTTTACTTGTGAATTGACGAAAGATTGCACCATTTCATCTTAATATCACAAATTGCACTCAAAAACCCATGAGATGCTTAAAATTTGTTAAGTGGCTTTACTGTGAATTGACTAAAGATTGCTCCATTTCATCTTAATATCACAAATTGCACTCAGAAACCCATGAGATGCTTTTTGGCGTATGACACATGCCCATATCTATTTGAGGTCAAACTCGATATGAAATTGATGAAACCTAACACCTAACTATTATTGATTTTTGCCAATACAGTCAGTGTGATATAAGAAACATAAAGGATATATCTGCCAAAACAGTTCCCCATCATGTCCATATGCTTTCTCAACCAATGCATATTCATAATTAAAATTATGAGACAAACTTAATATCAGAACAAATACAGGGCAATTTGTAATCATCCTCAACAATCTATCTCTCTAATGTGGACCCATATCCAAAAGCAAAGCAAAAAAAAAAAAAAGCTAGAAAAATAAAATTGATTAAATTATTTATTTATTTATTTTTTAAAAGCAAAGCAGAGCAAGGAATAGCAAAATAAAAGGCAAAAACCCAACACACCGTGTTGTCTCCCAATGCCCCAATGATTCTGGCCAATACCCACTAAACGAAAACACCATATCATCTCCCAACGAAGCCGTCTCACCCCTAAAACTTAATCTGTCCCAACTATTGTTTCTT
This sequence comes from Quercus wislizeni, assembly GCA_023055345.1. Taxonomy (NCBI): domain Eukaryota; kingdom Viridiplantae; phylum Streptophyta; class Magnoliopsida; order Fagales; family Fagaceae; genus Quercus; species Quercus wislizeni. The sequence continues at coordinate 1,407,169 of JALGQJ010000031.1, read as the reverse complement.
TTTTTTTTTTTTTTTTGGAGAGACCAACTACCGTTTTTGTCGCCTGCCAAACAAACACAACTAATACCAGAAACCTGTAAGACTGTTGGGAATGGAAAAAAGGTGGTGGTGGGGACATTTCGGAATGATGATGCAAAAGAAGGAATTGAGTAGGGAAAAGGGGCATCACAGAACGGAAAATAATTGAAGAGAAGATTTTTTTTTTTTTTTTAATCAATTGAAGAAAAGTTAACAATACACAGAGGTAGATAAAGTGGTTACCATTAAAGCAGTGTGAGTTTTTTATTAGGACAAAATTTAGATATAAAATTGGTTATAGCCTAAGTTTACAATTTTACTCAATATCATTAACATTACTACATATTTTAAAAATTTAACTGTTGGATTACATGTTCTTTACACTCTTAATACAAATGTCAAATTTTATGTCACTCTGATATTGTTTATGTGAGGGCAAAAGCTTGAACTCATATTTTAGGCCTTCAGCCCCATTTACTAATGAGAATGCGTTCGAGGAGGAGCAAATGACTGGAGAGGTCCCAGAATGGATGGTCAAGTCAGGAAAGAGTAGAAGGCCGAGGTCCGAGAAGGTCATCCTCCTCGAACTGGACGAATATCAGTCAAGCAGGCATTCAGATGACTTGGGTAATCTTCTAGGAGACTTCAACAATGAAGATAGACTTCAAGCGTGTACGAAGATGATAAGGATACATAAATATCTTAGGGAAAAACTGCCACCACTGCATTAAATGCACTGCAGCAGCTTTCCTGATTGCATTAATTTGGAGAAGACCTCTAAACAGTGTTTTCAACCACTACCGTTTGCAAAGAACCAGAGAAGATGCTCGATAGGACACATACTTGAGTGCAGGGTTGGATGATGAACAAGTGTACAATGAAAATGGCTTGGAAGACTATATAATGTGAGAGACCCTCCATAAGAGGAGGATCGAAAAATTAGCAAAGAAATATAAGAGGAGAATTACTGTAGCACGGTGATGAACTAATTTCCAGAAATAGTAATTTGATCATCAAACTAACTCCTCGGACGTACACTCTATCCATAATTACGTATCCTTTCCTACTCGGACACATCTGAAACCTTGATTAACCGTTAGTCAATCCACTAAAAGCCCAGTTCTTTCACCCACTCTCTACAAATTTATTGTATTGGGCTCATTGGGCTTATAACCCAACTCTTTTGGGTTTATGTTACAAATTGTGACCTTACAATTGGCGCCGTCTGTGGGAAGTACTAGTGCTTCGGTGGAGTATAACGGTCATGGCAGGATGAGGACCACGCGAAACTAGTCCGCACCATGCAGAATCAGCTAATGTTCATCAACAGGATGAGATCCACGATCTTGAGCGTGAAAAGGATCTGGACAACCATTAAGAAGGCAGCTTGCAAACACTCCACACAGGTGGAAGTGGTTATCGGAGAAAAGGTCATGCAATGTATAAGCAAGGTGACGAAAAAGCTATGCAACGAGAAATTGATGATTTGAAGAAGCAATTTCGTCAAGCACAACAGAAACAGTCACCTCCTAGTTCTGATATTTCTTCTAATGACGAAGAAGATACAAGCTACAGATAACGATCAAGAACTCCACCTAGTAAGTCTTTTTCCTGTGAGGAGGAGCATCTTCACAAAAGGAAGCGCAGGAGTCCGTCTAGCAGGGAAGTAGGAACTGATGTTATGAAGAAAACTCTGAGCCAGATTTCTAAATCATCCTTCACCCGGGGAATAGAAAAGGCAAAACTTCCCAGGCGTTTCCATCAGCCAACATTCGCCATGTATAACAGTCGCACGGATCCTGTAGAGCACGTAAGCCAGTTCAAACAGAAGATGACTGTCCATTCTCAGGACGAAGCCCTGATGTGTAGAGTATTTCCATCCAGTTTGTGACCGATGTCGATGAGATGGTTTGATGGGCTAATGACAAATTCCATCAGTTCCTTTAAGAAGCTTACCCAATCATTCTGTTCTCGATTCATTACATGCCGTAGGGTTCCTCAACCTCTAGACTCTTTACTGTCCATGTCAATGAGGGAAGGAAAGTCCGTGAAGGAATATGCTGAAAGGTATTAGGAGATGTTCAAGGAAATTGATGGCGATTTTGATGAAGTTGCTATTAGAACTTTCAAGGTCGGTCTCCCATCCGAGCACGATTTGAGGAAATCTCTGATAGGCAAGCCTGTCACAAGTTTACGCTAGCTAATGGATCGAGTTGATAAATACAAGAGGATAGAAGACGATCAACAACAAGGAAAAGGGAAAGTTAAAGTTATCCCTTAAGAAATGAAGGATTTCAGATCAGACCGATACAACAACAATTGGCCGAGAAGGGATTACGTAGAGCAATCAGGGTCGAATAGCACCCAGATCATCGGTGCAGTCTTCCGAGAGCCGGTGCATCAAGTATTAGAAAAAATCAAGAATGAACCCTTCTTCAAATGGCCCAACAAGATGGTGGAAAATCCCGAAAAGTGAAATCGTAACCTCTATTGCCAATATCATCGGGATCATGGGCATACCACAGAAGATTGTAGGAGTTTGTGGGATCACTTGGACTAACTCGTCCAAGAGGGAAAATTGAAACAACTGCTGCATCATTCTAGTGGTCTGGGGGGACAAGCCAATTCTGGGTCTCAGAGAGATATTCCTTCAAGACCCCCCCAGGAACTATCAATGTTATCTTCGCTGCACTGGGCAGAACAGGATCGAGTCCGTCTAGGATAATGTATGTAACCCGTTTATCTTCAGGAGACACTAGTCAGGACCTGAAGAGAGCTAGAATGGAGCTGCCGTTGGTCATGAGCTTCTCAGATGAAGATAAGATTGGTATTATCCAATCCCACGATGATGCCTTAGTAATCACCCTCCAAATTGGGGGATATGACGTAAAGAGAGTAATGGTGGATCAAGGCAGCGCGGCTGAGATAATGTATCCCGACCTTTACAAGGGGCTAAACTTAAAAGCTGAGGATCTAACGCCCTATAGTTCTCCCCTAGTGAGTTTTTAGGGAAATATTATTATCTCAAAAGGTCATATCAGATTGCTTGTGCAGACTGGCTTAGAGACAGTAGAGGTAGATTTCATCGTCGTGGATGCATACTCTCCCTATACAGCAATTGTTGCCAGACCTTGGCTTCATACTTTGGGAGCAGTTTCTTCCACTCTACACCAAAAAGTTAAATATCTGTTCGGGGGTCAGATTAAGGAAATACTAGGAGATCAGGCTTTGGCGAGGTAGTGTATGGTGGCTGCCATCCAGCATAAACACGAAGCTGAGCCCTCGGCCCATGGAGAAAAGGGTTTATAACAATTAAAACCCCCGGCGTTATCCATCGATAAGTCAGCCGAGGATACAAAGTGTGAAGATCTAATAAAAGTTGTTATAGGGGACGACTTAGAAAAGTTTTTTCAAATTGGATCACAGCTGCCTCATCAAGAGAGAGAAGAGCTGATAAGGTTCCTTAAACAGAACCTTGATGTCTTTGTCTGGAATGCCTACGAGGCCCTAGGAGTAGATCCAGAATTCATCTGTCATCATTTGAATGTTAATCCGTTAATCGCACCCAAGAAGCAGCCCCCTCAGCGCCCATCCAAAGAACATGCTGAAGCAGTCCGAGAGGAAGTGACTAGACTTAAGTAAGCCGGGGCTATCAAGAAAGTTTTCTATTATGAATGGTTAGCAAATACTGTGGTGGTGAAGAAAAAGAGTGGGAAGTGGCGAGTGTGCGTAGAATTCACGGACTTAAATAAAGCTTGCCCCAATGATCCATTTCCTATGCCCAAGATAGACCAGCTGGTAGATGCTACTGTCGGCCATCCTCGGATGAGTTTCTTGGATGCCTTCCAGGGTTATCATCAAATACCTTTGGCCTTGGACGATCAGGAGAAGACTACTTTTGTTATACCTATCGGGAACTACCATTATAAAGTAATGCCATTCGTTTTGAAGAATGCATGATCCACTTATCAAAGAATTATGACAAAGATGTTTGAGTCGCAATTGGGGAAAAATATCGAGATTTACATAGATGATATGGTGCTGAAAAGTAAAATGGTTTTGGAGCACTTCGAGGACCTTCGAACTATCTTTGAAATCCTTAGAAAGTACAAATTACGCTTAAATGCTTCCAAGTGTTAATTCAGCGTAGGGTCAAGTAAATTCTTGGGTTACATGGTCACTCATAGAGGGATTGAAGTTAACCCTAATCAGATTAAAGCTATTAACAACTTGCGATCTCCTCGGAATCCCAAGGAAGTGTAGAAACTAACCGGAATGGCTGCCACTTTGAACAAATTCATATCTCGATTAGCAGATAGGTGCAAACCCTTCTTCTTGTTGATCAATAAATGGAAAGGTTTTGAGTGGACTAAAGAATGTGTCACAGCATTCCAGCAACTCAAAAATTATCTAGCTCGGCCACCGATCATGTCTAGTCCTGAGCCAAATGAAGTCCATTTTGCCTACATTGCTGTAGCCCCATATGCTGTAAGCTTGATACTGATACGAGTTGATGGTGGTGTACAACGGCCAGTTTATTATGTGAGTAAGTCATTGCATGAAGCCGAGTGCATTATCTACCATTGGAGAAAGCAATCCTGGCAGTAGTGCTTGACACACGTAAGCTACCCCATTACTTCCAGACACATACAATTGTCGTTCTTACCCAACTTCCGCTTAAAACCATACTCCGAAGTGCCAATTACACAGAAAGAGTAGCCAAGTGGGGTACAATTCTAGGGGCTTTTAACATCAAATACATGCCTCGTACCTCCATAAAAAGACAAGTTCTCGCATATTTGGTGGCTGAATTCACCAAACCCCAAATAGAAGAGTTACCATCGGTCGAAAACATGGATGAAAAACTGGTTGGCACGATCTCCCAATATCGCCTTCCAACCTGGGAAGTATATGTAGATGGCGAATCGAATCAAAAGGGCTCCGAGGTTGGGCTAGTACTGATATCCCCTGAGAATGTTATCATTGAAAAATCTTTGAGATTGGATTTTTCGGCTACGAACAATGAGGTCGAGTATGAAGCCTTGTTAATAGGAATGGCCATGGTCTAAAGAATGAGGAGAAAGTCAATAAAACTATTCTCGGACTCAAGGCTAGTCGTCGGCCAAGTAAAAAGTGAATTCGAGGTAAAAGATGGAAGAATGCAGGGGTACTTGAGTCTAGTTAAATGTCTATAGTCAAAGTTTGATTCTTTTGACTCGCTACATATCTCCAGAAATGGTAATGCATATGCTGACTCTTTAGCTATGCTTGCAACTTCCTCAGCCCAAGATTTGCCTCGAGTTATTCTTGTTGAAGACTTGTACAAACCCACAGAGACAAGAAGAGATACAGTTCAAGTCCATCAGATTAGAGCATGGCCAAGTTGGATGGACTCCATAATACAATTCTTGAAAGAGGATATTCTACCCGAAGAAAGAATAGAAGCTGACAAAGTACAAAGGAAGGCCACTAGGTACTGGTTATTCGAGAACCAGAAACTATACAAACGTTCTTTTTCAGGACCTTATTTGTTATGTGTTCATCCTGAGTCGACCGAATCACTTCTAGAAGAGTTGCATAAAGGAATCTGCGGAAGTCATATTGGTGGTAGGTCCCTAGCACATAGAGCTATTACCCAAGGTTATTGGTGGCCAAATATGCAGAGAGAGGCTCTAGAATACGCCATAAAGTGTGATCAGTGCCAACGGTTTGCGCCGAGCATACATCAACCAGGGGGAATCCTTAATCCGCTATCTAGCCCATGATCGTTTGCTCAATGGGGCTTAGACATTGTAGGACCATTTCCCAAGGCAGTGGGAAACAAAAAATATCTCTTGGTCGGCACAGATTATTTTACAAAGTGGGTTGAAGCAGAACCCCTAGCTAACATTAGGGATGTGGATGCGAAAAGATTCGTTTGGAAAAACATTGTCACTTGATTTGGAGTTCCTCATGTGCTCATCTCGGACAACGACCTTCAGTTCGACAGCAAGATATTTAGAAGATATTGTTGCGAGTTGGGGATTACCAATAAGTATTCTCCTCCTGCTTATCCCCAAGGGAATGGACAAGCAGAAGCTGTAAATAAAGTTATAATAAGTGGGCTGAAGAAAATGCTAGATGATGCAAAAGGCAAATGGGTGGAAGAGCTACCACATGTACTCTGGACGTATAGAACCACACCTCGCAGGTCTACTGGGGAGACCCCTTTTTCAATGACTTATGGAGTTGAGGCTGTCATCCTTTTGGAAACTGGTTTCCCAACGTCAAGAACCAGTTCATTCAATCCAAGGGATAATGATGAGCAACTGACAAAGAGTTTGGACTTGATTGAAGAGAAGAGGGAAAATACAATGGTTCAATTGGCCTACTATCAGCAAAAACTGAAGCAAGGTTATGATGCCAATGTAAAATTGAGACCTTTAACTCCTGGTGATCTGGTGTTACGTAAAGTTGTGGGCGCTGCGAAGAATCCAGCTTGAGGAAAGTTAGGACCAAATTGGGAAGGACCCTACCGTATCACCTCAAAAGCTGGCATTGGAGCATATTTTCTAAAAGATCTGGACGAACATGTAATACCACGTCTTTGGAATGTAAACAACCTAAAGAGGTATTACTATTAATAAATATTTTCATAATCAATTTATTCGTTCTTTATATAAAGTGTCTATACTATTTATCTTTTAGTTCTTTTAAGTGTTTAAACTTAAACTCAATCATGCCTGAAGTCCTCGGACCAGATGATTTGGGTTAGTTAACACTCACTCCAAGTTCCCTTAAGTGTTTAAACTTAAATCCAATCATGTCTGAAGTCCTCGAACCAGATGATTTGGGTTAGTTAACACTCATTCGCAGTTCTTTTAAGTGTTTAAACTTAAACCCAATCATGCCTGAAGTCCTCGGACCAGATGATTTGAGTTAGTTAACACTCACTCCAAGTTCCCTTAAGTGTTTAAACTTAAATTCAATCATGCCTGAAGTCCTCGGACCAGATGATTTGGGTTAGTTAACACTCATTCGCAGTTCTTCTAAGTGTTTAAACTTAAATCCAATCATGCCTGAAGTCCTCGGAACAGATGATTTGGGTTAGTTAACACTCACTCCAAGTTCCCTTAAGTTTTTAAACTTAAATCCAATCATGCCTAAAGTCCTCGGACCAGATGATTTGGGTTAGTTAACACTCATTCGCAGTTCTTCTAAGTGTTTAAACTTAAATTCAATCATGCCTGAAGTCCTCGGACCAAATGATTTGGGTTAGATAACACTCACTCCAAGTTCCCTTAAGTGTTTAAACTTAAATCCAATCATGCATGAAGTCCTCGGACCAGATGATTTTGGTTAGTTAACACTCATTCGCAGTTCTTTTAAGTGTTTAAACTTAAACCCAGTCATGCCTGAAGTCCTCGGACCAGATGATTTGGGTTAGTTAACACTCACTCCAAGTTCCCTTAAGTGTTCAAACTTAAATTCAATCATGCCTGAAATCCTCAGACCAGATGATTTGGGTTAGTTAACACTCATTCGCAGTTCTTTTAAGTGTTTAAACTTAAACCCAATCATGCCTGAAGTCCTCAGACCAGATGATTTAGGTTAGTTAACACTCACTCCAAGTTCCCTTAAGTGTTCAAACTTAAACCCAATCATACCTGAAGTCCTCGGACCAGATGATTTGGGTTGGTTAACACTCATTCGGAGTTCCCTTAAGTGTTTAAACTTAAACCCAATCATGCTTGAAGTCCTCGGACCAGATGATTTGGGTTGGTTAATACTCATTCGGAGTTCCCTTAAGTGTTTAAACTTAAACCCAATCATGACTGAAGTCCTCGGACCAGATGATTTGGGTTAGTTAACACTTATTCGAAGTCCTCGTAGAAGTTTAAACTTGAAATTCAATCATGCTTGAAATCCTTAGATCAAATGATTTGAATGAGTTATTATCACAATGTCACGTTTATAGATATTTATGTAACTTTTACGTTGTGCTTGAAGTCTTGAGCCTATTGATTGAACTTAACTTATAGTGTGTCCTGTTTACACGATATGACAGTATATTTATTCAAGTTAAAATGACAAAAGATCACCATACTTTGACAATGAATCTTGTAGCACTTATCATGATGTATAAAACGAAAGAAAGATATCTTCATTGATAATGAAAAAAGGTGGTACACTTCTCTAAAAAAAAAAACAACACAATAAACATAACAAAAAAAATATATACTACAATAGCTAAAACCCCCTAGCCTAAGCTTTCATCTTGGGAACCCCTAGGTCAGCAGCTTGGTCGAGCTGAGAGACAGCAGTATCTGAGGCCTTCTCGGTGGGATTAGAAGAATTTTTCTTCTTTTCCTGGCCTTTATCCTTGCCCTTGAGAGTTTCAACCTCCTTTCCTTTACCAACATCTTGGTGGGAGTCTTTTGGAACTTCCAAGGGAGCAGGAGGGACTTGGTCTACCTTTGGCAGCTCAGATACTTAGGTGGCTTATTCAGGGTGAGAGGAGTTAGGATCTGAAAGCTCGCAAATTTCTGGGTTGTAGTAGATGCTCTCAGGTCGCCTCAAACCAGAGTCCGTAGGGACCCCAGCAACATCAAGGGCTTTACCCCAAGAGATGTCACAGTAGTCCCTACATACAGCGGAAAATTCCTCTGTAAGTCTAGCTTGAGTCTCCTCCATCCCAAGCGTGTAAGCAGCTTGCTTCTCGGCCTCGACTGCCTCTTTAAGTAGTTGGACAGCCTCCCTGGCTTTTCGAAGTTCTTCACGAAGTTCCGTCACCAGTTGCTTCTCTGTTGCCAGGTTTATTTTAGTGTAGTGCAACTGTTTACGGATATCTTCAAACTGCTTCTCAGTTGTCTTCAAGCCCGCTTCAGCGCTGTCTCTCGCCCTAACCGCTTCTTTTAGTTGCTTGGCCATCTTAGACTGATTTTCTTTTAAGGCGCCTAGCTCTACCTCAACCTCGAATCGAGCATCAAAGGCCACCCTGGCCTCGCTACGAGCACTCTTAACCCATTCCTCAGCCACGAAAACCTGTTGTGTAATCTATAAAAAAAAATGTTTTACCTTTAGTATAAAAAACAGAAAAAACTTGCGAAAATAGCCAAGTATTTAAATAGGGCGATGAATTAAATCACTTACCATGGTCAGATCCCTCTTAAGGGATAGAAAGAGCTCTGGTTGAGTGAAACTCATGTAGGACTCCATCTCTTTTGGGAGGAAGAGGGGCTGCTCCAAGGCCTCGACGACATGACCTGCATGCCCCCCACAGTAATGCCTGAGGGAGGAATCCCAGGCAATGGGTACACCGTCTACCTCCAATTTTGGAGACCAAATGCGTGTTGGACGGCGTACTTGAGCCACAGGAAGCTCTTCTCGGCTGTCAACGGAGTCAGACCTCCTACTTCTTTGGTCCTGTGACTGCTTCTGCTATTTGCTTCCTTTTGAAGGGCCTACCTCACCCTCCTCAGGAGCCTCTGGGTGTCTCTTCCTCCTTAACTCAGGATTGGGCTTTAACCCGAGGTCAGCAGGAAGCTGAGGAGGGGGAGGAGGAGGATTCACTGGGGGCTTAGACTTGCTTGTTTCTTGGGGAGAAGGCACCTTGTTTCTCCCCTTCATGAGCTCCCTCAAACTTGGGCCAGTTTTTAGAGCCATCTCTTCCTCGTTATCTGAAGAGTCCTCCACGTAGGTTATTATGGGGGCAGGAGTTTGAATGCACGAGTACTCGTCTGTTTCTTCCTCGGCCTCTGATATAACGATGGTTTCCTCTTCAAATCGAAACTTGTCAGTTTCTTCCTCAAGTGAAGAGGAAGATACAGCTCCTTCCTCGGCTACAACCTGGTCAAGGGCCACTTGCTGAAGTAGCTGGGCGGCCAAAGGAATACCCTGCGGGATGGGATGATCAACTGGTGGAAGATCATGTGGAGCTAAAAAGCCGGGCCGAAACACGTCTATACGAGCCAAACGATAGTCGTTTGCCCTAATAGAGTTGCTGACGTCTAGAAAAGTTCTCGAGATGGGTTCGTAGTCCAAAATTAGATGAGCGGCTCGAAGTTGTCCATCGTCGTTCACGAACATTTGAGATCTCAGCAAATAGTTGAGCGCGGGTACGTTGATTAAACTAATCCGAGGGTTTGTTTGTGTTTTATCTGTTAAATAAAAGAACCAAACAGTTAGAAACCTGGAGTTCAATGTAAAAAAAAAATGAAAGGAGAAAAAAGAATCTTTTTGGTATAGTAAAGCAAGGCCGATGACAAATAACTTAAATCTAATGTTAGAAAACCTAAATCTAAGGTACCCCACCTGGCTCTCCAAGCTGGGTTGGGTAAGGAAGACCGTCATGCCAAGATCCTGATACAATGAGGTAGTCATCCTACATCCCTTTGTTAGACTTAGGAAGACACGAAATGAGCTTGACAGCATCGAACCGGGATTTAAGGTAAAATCCCGCCCCTTGCCTTCGTATAGGTGGAATACATCGAACCAGGTTAGTCCCAATCCTAAGTGTCGGTCCAGAGCGTCAACTGCTCCTAGAATCCTAAAAAAGTTAGGTACGCACTGTTGGGGGCAAAGCCTATGGCTACGTAAGTAGTCTCTTGTAATCCTACCCATGAGGATAGTCATTCCTCCCTTTATGAAGACAATCATTGGGATTGTAACTTTTCCCACCTCTCGGTCAAACACTAATCCCTCTAGGGAATAGTATTGTATTGATACCTCCTGGAGTATGTGATATTTTTCTTTAAACATTTCTATCAAGGCAGGGTTCTTTACTAAATGCTCAAACCTACCCATTCCGAATAAGTAGAAAAGAAAATGACGGGCCGAGGAGGTTGTCTGAGGAGATAAAGAAAGATTCAAAGTGAAAACTTACGTGAACTAAAGCAGGAACTGATCTTTGAAATTCTTGAGAGGATCTTTGAAGACTTTTTGAAAGTGTGATGAATGATCTGATGTTTGGTGAGTTTGGATGTTTGAATGCTCTGAAGATTTTGAACTGTGATGAAGAAAAGAGAAAATAATACTCTTATGAGCCTTTATATAAGGGATTGAAAACGAGGGAGATTTTATCCCGCCCAAATCTTGAAGGGAAACACGGTCCGTTGGATCAAAATCCCTCCGTTGGATGCCAGAAGCGTAACGCCACCCAAAATACTTAATGACGTTTCGCGAGTTTCGAAATGTCAGAAACAATAATGAAATGACTAAAATGACACCCCCACATGCGTAAGTTTGAATGTCTTTGCAGTTTTAACCACGATTACATTGACAAGTCAAAATTCTATTTTTTCTCTTCGAGTAAAAGAGAAAAATTAAAATTTTGAGGGGCTAATGTGAGGGCAAAAGCTTGAACTCTTATATTGGGCCTTAAACCCCATTTACTAATGGGAATGTGTCCGAGGAGGAGCAAATGACTGGGGAGGTCCCAAAATGGATGGTCGCGTCAAGAAAGAGTAGAAGGCCGAGGTCTGAGAAGGTCATCCTCCTCGGACCGGACGAATATCAGTCAAGCAGGCATTCGGGTGACTTGGGTAATCTTCCAAGAGACTCCAACAATGAAGATAGATTTCAGGCGCGTACGGAGATGATAAAGATACATAAATATTTTAGAGAAAAGCTGTCACCACCGCATTAAATGCACTGCAGCAGCTTTCTTGGCCGCATTAATGTGGAGAAGACCTCTAAACAGTGTTTTCAACCACTACCTTTCGCAGAGAGCTAGAGAAGATGCTCGATAGGACACATACTTGAGTGCAAGGTTGGATGATGAACGAGTGTACGATGGAAATGGCTTGGAAGACTCTATATAATGTGAGAGACCCTCCATAAGAGGAGGATCGAAAAATTAGCAAAGAAATATAAAAGGAGAATTACTGTAGCACGGTGATGAACTAACTTCCAGAAATAGTAATTTGATCATCAAACTAACTCCTCGGACATACACTCCATCCATAATTACGTATCATTTCCTGCTCGGACACATCTGAAACCTTGATTAACCGTTAGTCAATCCGCTAAAAGCTCAATTCTTTCACCCACTATTTACAAATTTATTGTATTAGGCTCATTGGGCTTATAACCCAACTCTTTTGGGTTTGGGCTACAAATTGTGACCTTATAGTTTACTTTAAGATCTATAAAATTATATTTTATGCATAATTTTAAACCTTGCAATTTAAACAATTTAGGGTGCGTTTGGTTCAATGTAAATCGAATTCTGAGTGTAAAATGTATGTAGGGGAAAGTGAATTTCCTTAAAGAAAATAAAATCCAGGTGTTTGGTTGTGCAATGGAAAATAGTCCAGAAAATAATTTTCGGTATTTGGTAACATTCTAAAAATGCTATTTTCCTACAAAATTTTCACATTTTTTCAGCCATTTTCCAACATCCAAACAAATTTTATTACAGAAAATTTCAATATATACGCTTAACACATCCAAAAATCAAAATAAAAACATTGAGCAGAGGAAGAAAATGAGATCGGAGGTAGAAAGAGTGACAGATTCAAGGAAAGAGAGAGAGATTGGTGGCGGCTAAAGAGAGATCAGAGTTCCGTAGAGGAAGACGACAGCCAGATCAGGTGGGTTTGGGGGTGGAGTGGAGTGGGCTGATGGTCGGTAGCGGCCAAATCAACAACGTTGAGCAAGAGGGAGAATAAGATCGGTGTGTCGAGAATGAGCTGTGTCTTGGGTGGATCAGGCTTGGGTGGTGATGATCTAGATGGCGGCGCCGATGAGCTCACAGTGGCGACTATGGTTGCGATCTCGCCGATGCTGGGTTGCAATCTCGTCAGTGCTTCAGGTGGCGTGATCTCGCCGGTGCTGGGGTGTGACGAGACTGGTGCGATTTGGGGTTAGGGCCGGTGCTGGGTGCGACGAGACTAGTGCTTCTGGTGCGATCTCCTTGTTGTCTCTCTCTCTCTCTCTCTCTCTCTCTCTCTCTCTCTCTCTCCTATTTTCCTAGGGTAGAAATCATTTAAAGGTAAAATGAAACTTGAAATGGTTTTATGCCCGAAATGCCTTATTTTACAGTCAACGCAAAATACCAATTCCGTTTGACCCAATTTTCAGTACTTACCAAACACACAGGCGGGTGTAAAAGTATTTCCGAAAATCCTTTGAAGTCAAAACAAATGCAGCCTTATGGATGACATAGCTATTGATATTTAATTTTCTAGAAATTTTGCAAGCATGGAGGATATAAGAAGAAAATGTAATCCTACAATGGATTTATCAAATTTCACCTCCAATAAAAAGATATTAAGTAAAGTTGTAGTCTTAAGTTACAACAAATTTTCGTAGCTAAATTGTCTTTTTTTTTTTTTTTTAAAGGATAAAGTAAATTTTTGGTGAAACGTGTGTGAAGGTGAGGCTAAAAAATAATTGATTTGGCCTATTTTTTGTTGTTGTTGTTGTTGTTTTTTTTTTTTTTTTTTTTTTTATAATTCTATAACTATTGCCCAAGAGAGACACAATTGAACACCAATGGTCGAAAAGGCACAATGTTTCAGTGTTTTTAAATATAAACGTGGCTGTAATTTATGTAGCTACGTAGTATAATGATGAGTGGTCAACAAAAAGTTAAACGTTTTGCTTTTATATTATATATAGATGATTAAATTCACTATTTCTTAATAGTTTAAACTTTTGAAACAATTGATAATTTAACATTATATCAAAATAGAAGACCCTGAATTCGATTATTGTCTCAACTCTACCTTTCATTTAAAATGTAAAAATCTCATGTGTTTAGCCTCACTTATTAAGGGGGAGTTTAGGCTCACGCGTGCAAGAGAGTGTAAGAATTTGGGACAATTATACCTATGATAGAGTGACCATTGGATGCCACCAATCATGCCACAGGAAAATATTCTTACCATCCCCTACCTCAAATTTTAGAGAAAACTGTATTTTACTACCTTAAACTATACTCTTAATTACACTTTACACTTTAAACTTTTTGAAAGTACGTTTTGTACTCTAAACTATGACCCTTGTTACACTTTGCACCCCAATATTAAGTTTACTGTTAACTTGGATGAAAATATAGCACCACGTGATACGACCTAATTGCCCCTCTTCTCAATTCTTTAAAAACAAAGGAAAAAATATATTTTATCACCCTAAACTATACTCCTGATTATACTTTACATCCTAAACTTTGAATTTTCGTCTAAGTTAACAATAAACTTAACATTGGGGTGCAAAATATAACAATGTCATAGTTTAAGGTACAAAACATGCATTCAAAAAGTTTAGGATATAAAGTATAATATGAGGTATAGTTTAGAGTGGTAAAATGTAATTTCTCCCAAATTTTATGAAAGGCATTGCTGCTTTTCTGCATTAGGATTTTATGTTATCCCCATGTGCAATTTTGAGGCACATTGATTGACCAAAAGCTCCAACCGAACCTACCATTTGCTCGATATTTTCTACTTGTTCAAGGTTATTCTTCTTTCTTAAAAATGTTATCAACACTCCATTTTCTTGAAGACGGTCTAACAAGCAAATTGTGGACACTCCATTTGCCTATCTTAGATTTAGGATTTTATGCCATCCCATGTGCAATTCTGCAGCACTTTGATTGACCACAAGCTCCTACCCTTTGCACGATATTTTCTGCTTGTTCATAGTTGTTCGTTCTTAAAATTGTTATCATCAACACTTCATTTGCTTGAAGAAGGTGTAACAAGCAAATTGAGGACAGGATGGCCTTGTTTAGGTCTTCCCCTTTATTCTTTAAATGGATATGTTGTCCTGAATAATTCCAAATTTATAGTATGTTTTATCGATCTTTGTTTTTTTCTTCCGTGGGATAAAAGATTGATTAATGAACAACAGTACTATGATCATGTCATGCACTTCTTGTCAACATATATATTTGATTTCACCACCACCCCCTCTCCCCCCAAAAAAAAAACCGAGATTTTTCAACATTCGAATTAACTTTTTTCTTTTTTTTTTCTTGGTACAATTGTACTTCTACCTATTTTTAGCAAATTTTTTCAAAAGTAAATAAATAAATAAAAACTAATCCAAATACATAAAAGGTTTGAAATGCTACAGTATCATTTCTTAGGAAGGAGATGAGGATGCTATTAAATGTGGCACAACATTATACAAAATGAACCATGCTTGTTGCCACACCTCACAACTTGATAAGGTGCTAGCTGTGGCCTGTGAGGATAGGCATAATGGTATAGTTGCATTGGAAGTTAAAACCTTCGTGGCCAAGTTGGACGTTTAAGATTCATGTTTTTTTAACCTAGATTACCTTACTTTATCCCATTCCATGGTTTGGCTGATCTCCTTACAATTACAGTAAGATCGGGTTTGATCACACGTGTGTAGGACACAGTATTTAACATTGTTCTAGCTGAAAATGAAATCAATTAAATGACACACTTCAATTGAATCTTGAATTATGTTTATAATTTTTTATTTATTTAACTACATATAACATATAATTGTATGCAGTACGTAATAAAGAAAAAGAAAAAATATTAATACATTTTAATTTGGACCCCAAGATAAGTTTTTAGCTCTGCCACTAATTCAATGGAATGTATCATTTTTATAGTGATTCAAATACATAAATGATACTTCACCATGAAAGTTGAAAGACTATTTGGGTAAGGAATTGAAGAACCAATACGAAGAAACAGATAAAATCCAATCAACTTATTTTATAATGGATTGATAAATTTTTAAAACTTTAGAGAATCATAATTCAAAGAATTTATTAGGCACCCTTATAGTACGACTTAATATACCATCTTCTCACATAAATGAAAAATTTTACCATAAATTTAATTAATGAGATTCACTATTATGTGAAAAGAGAGAATACTACATAGCTATACTCACAAAATACTCTCCATATTCAAACAATCAAATCCAAACTTCTAATATATAAATTTTACTTATTCTACACTATAAATACAAGGCTTTCCAATTATATTTTAAGTTTTTACCCACTCTCTCGTACTAAAATTTACACACAAAAAATAGCATTGAAAATAGGACTCAGCCTAATGGGGCATAGGAGAAAATACATCATGCATCATATGCATGTTTTCTCTCTCTCACATGGAAGTGGACCCCACATGTATGAGGTCCACCTCCATGTGAGAGGGAGAAAACATGCATCCGATGCATAGTATACCTCCTCAAGGTATAGAAGGAATTAACATGCCAATAGTATAGCAGAGATATAGCAGCAAACAAAAGCAAATTCATAAGCTGCTTTTTTCCCATGTTAGGTACACGGTCATTGCCTGGCAAGTGATTTTTGTACCATTATCCTTTCCAATCAACCCAATTCTCAAATTTTTCAAAGCACAAGTATATTTTATCACACTTTCAGCAAAATCAAATTTAGCAAAAAGTTAAATAAGTTGTTCCCAAATAAACACAACACCCCATTCTTACTAGGGCAAGGCTGAAAACAAACATTAGCACCATTGAGTTTCAATGTTTTAGGCAATATTATATCAATACTTGTACTTCTTTATAAAGTAGTTTTCTTAATAGAAACATTTCTTACTTGTCAAAATAAAAATATTATATCAATATTTTCAGCCCAATTACTAATATAATATAATTTTTTTTTAATATAGAATCAAGAGAATTAACTAAGGCGTCCACGCCATAATAATTATTTTTTATCATCAGGCCGAAATACCAATTGATATACCTCTCTCTCTCTCTCTCTCCTAGTCTTTTGTGCTATCCCTCTCATAGCAACCCATATATCAAAATAGATCAAAGTAGATCCGCTGGGTTACAACTATTATTAGTGGTTTAAGATCAAAGAATGGTGGTGCTGGGGCTTCCAGTATCAAGTGGAGACTCAGCTGATGCGGGGTTTTTGATGTGGGTTTTGTCGGGTTTCTAATGGTGGTGTCATGGTGGTTTTGTGATGGTGGTGTCGTGGTGGTTGGGTTTGGGTTTGTCTGGTTTTTATGCGAATTTTTATGTGGGTTTTTGTGATTGCGATGGGGTTTTTTTTTATGTGGGTTTTGTTGGGTTTCTTATGGTGGTGTTATAGTGGTCCCATGGGGTAGTATGGTGGTTGGGTTTGGGTTTATTCAGTTTTCTTATGGAGTTTTTTATGTGGGTTTTGTGATTGTGATGGGGTTTTTAATGTGAGTTTTGTTGGGTTTCTGATGGTCATACTATGGTGCTGTTGTACATGGTTGTGTCGTGGATTTGATGTATATGGTGCCATGGTGATGGTGGTATATTTCCATACCGGTACATGCTAAGAGGAGAGAGAAAAAAAATAAATATTTAAATGAAGTAAGAAATAAATTGAGTTTGATGTGTGTACATAAAATATATAGATAGCTAAACTAGAAAAAGTAGAGTTCTTTTTGGATTAGTTTAAAAATTTGAAGAAGTTGATGTAAATACTCTGAAAGCATTAAAAATTTTCAAATTTTGAAAATTTTTAATTAACAAAATGTTAATCAAAAATAAAAGGGGGAAATATCACAATTAGTAGGGTGGTAAAAGGACAGCAAAAAGATGGCGTGTAACGGTGTAAGAGCATCCCTATTGGGTAATGCAAAATTACCCTGTAGCAAACAAATCTTAAGACCCACTACATCTGCCCGTCTATTACCCTTTAGAACAATAAGAAACTTTCATGGCTTCATACACATACAACCAATATCAAAAGCTAAAAATAAGTGAGGGACAATAAAACTATAAGTTTATCACTAATCAAAGCAAAATAGTTATATAAGACAACTCAGATAACGAATTTAGGAAAATCTTTCTCGTCATTAGTCTCTACCTAACACCGCTTCACCAAGTCTATCTCAGCCTCGCCTCTCCAACCCTCTTTGATCTTCCCTCCCCACGCACCTCTTAGTATTCATTCTGACAGGAAAACCTATTACGGATTTAAGATCCCAATCCGATCTCACTCAAGTGAGTTGTTGTGGCACATTTTTTGCTTTAAAAAAATCATATTATATATATATAGAGAGAGAGAGAGGTGTTACATCCACAACATTTTCACAACAAATCTTAGTTGTTAAGCTTTTGTTGGTTCTAATTTAAATCCATAAATTACTTTTTTGTTCACCTGTAACAGCCAATTATAATCTCACTTTGAATTTGTTGAGAAAATGTTGTAAACAACCAGTCTTAAGTAACTAAAGAAGCGAATAGTTCAACAGTGCCAAACCAAATAGATTTGATAACTGCACTAATGGCTGCCAATAGCATCCGAACTCCCATGTCAGAGAACTAATTCTTGATCAATTACTAGTACTCTACACTACTACAACAACAAATATATTGACAAAACATGCAGATCATTAGTTCAAATTTTCTTTGGCCGAAACAAGTAAAATGGAACATCAAAATGTTTTTTTTTTAAAATCCAGTATATCCTCAAACACACAGCTCTAGGCCACCTACAAACAAAGAACATGGTTTGCTGTTTGCTAAGATTGAGATCACATGGTACCTATGTTATGCTGATTTGGTGTTTCCTATCCTTCCTCTGTCTCTTAACTGTTAAGCCTTTCAAAGAAGTATAAATATCCCATGTCTTTGGGAGGATTAACGGATGCCCCAACCTTGTCATCATTGAAAATAACCCATCTACCATCTTTAAAGATGTGAGCGACATAGTGACCACATTGAGTCGAGGTTCCCATGTGGCTTACTATTCCTATCAGTCTGTATCCTGCAAAAGGCAAGTCACAACAATTTAATCAAAACACGTTGCAGAAGTGCAAGTATAGTCATATTTATGAATCATTGTTTTAACAGTAGCCAGGCCAAAATAGGAAAAAGGGAAAAGGACAAATAAGTCTTAACAGTCACTAACAAATAACAAACAGATACATAATTAATTGGAATCTGTACTGCAATCAAGGAAAATGTCTGGTTACTGACGATCAACCACAATAACAGCTGTAATTTGAAATCAAGTCTACTTACGTGTTGCTTTTATTTGGATATGTTTTGAAATAATTTATCAAAACCAAACCTATGAGCAAACATGCAGCAAATACAATTAAATCTAAGCAAATTGAAAAGCAATAATCATAAGCATTAATATATAGTACATAACAGCCTAGACCCTATGGTTAGCAGATACATATCAAGATAGAAACCAAGATAACCCAAATAAGCTGATTATTTTAATTAAAAAACGCACTACTACACTACTTGTTCAGATTAAGTTCACACTATGCTGTACACCTGTACCACATTAAACTTTGAAAAAGGAAGCAGCTAATAGGAATGCAACAATAGTTTACGGTAAGAAGAAAACTCTCTCATAGCAGGGGAGTAAAAGCAACCACAAAAACATGCTGCACTTGTACCACAGAAAAAGTCCAATGAGCCAGTAATGGAAAGCACAAATACGGATACAGGAACAAGATACTTGTACAACACCATATAGACACGGTGATAAATCAATTCTTGAAAATTTAAGATAAGATATGCAAGGCATACTTTAATTAAAATATAATTAAGAACATATAAGGTTAATTTTTAATTCAAAAGATAAACGACAAATGCTAGAAGTCATAAAATATGCCTAAGTAATAAAGCCAATTAAAATGCAATTACTTTGATAGAGAGAAAGTGAGTAAGAGTGCAAGACAAAAGTTAAAAAATTATAAAAGCATCCAGCTGAGTAACCATATCGGTTCCATGTCCAATAACGACACAGCTGCTAGTTTGAAGTATCCATGCCTTCTAGGCTGGAACAACTTTTAGAAACAATAAACTTATGAAGTATTAGGAACTCACTTCCTCCTCCATCAGGAAGCCCAGCATCGATAGGAGTAGGTGTAGTGTTTGATGTGGTAGCATCCATATCAGATGAAACAGAAGCTTCAGGATTGCTAAAAATCCAATCTGTTGCTTTCTCAATGTCACCACCCTAAAAAAAGTTTGGAATCAACCCCAAAATCAGATACAAAAGTTCAGTATTTGAAACCTGGTAGTCAGATGTACTCAGCCTTTTCTCTGAGAGAGAAAGAAAGCTACAAAATACTCACCGAGGCCTTCAGTGCTTTCCTAGCAATTTCTTCTTGAAAACCAAATGAAATTAAAGTATCAACTTTTGATGGGTCAACACTTGACAAAGTGTCAGCACCTTGTGCCTCTTGGGAAATTGGAACATCAATATCTAGAAAAGTAAAAAAGCACTTCAATATCATTTACTGCAGTATAATATGACTAAAACAATTGATGTCACAATTCTCCAAAGCTGGATCATGTGAAATAACAGTGCATGTTTCCCTATCCTTCTTTTTAAGATTGACATTTGAAATACCTGGATCTTCCATGTGTGAAAGTAACCAATTCATTGCCTCTTCCACGCCAGCATTTGAGGTCCTTATTGCAGCTTTCTCACAATGTTGATGGTTGAATCCCATTGAGACAAGCTGGGAAACAATATCTTCATTTGGCAAGGGCTTATTTGATTCTACCTCATCCCCAGGAACTGTCAATTCATTATAAATAAATAATTAAAAATAAAAGCCAAGAATAATACTTAATACAAATTGTCAGTGCAAGCAAGTCAAAGCACACCCAAAAAAAAGCCCCAAATGAAATACAAATCTTTGACACTGATGCAGGAACAAAACCAAAATTATTTTAGACTTTATATTTTCAGATTTTTGTAATTATCTTAGAGGAAATTGGATAATTGTAGACTTTTATTTTGATAGAGATTAGATTTGAGATTAGATAGGGATTAGTATTTGAACTCAATTAGGATTAGTTTTTCTTAGTTCTTATCTTTTATCTCTTTATTTCCTGGAAGATCTAGCTCTATATAAGCTCCTGGTTTATTTGTATTTTAGAATAGATGATTGATTAATGAAGAAATTCAGATTGGGGATTTTCCAATAGTTGGGTGTTGATTCCGAACACCTTAGGTGCTAATGCCTAAGTTTTGCTTGGTGCTGATTCCAAGCAACCCTAAGTGCTAATTCTTAGGTTTATCTTTTAATTTTCTTGTTTCTTTTATTTTCTCTTGATTATCCTGCACCAAGCACTCATCCATTTCCCTCAAAATCAAGGATTGGTCAATAATGAGTAAAGGAGCAAAGCAAATTCATGACCATTAGGTGTTAGGTTTGTATTCTATTCTATATATTAAGACAACGTGATATGAATGAAAAATGAGAGAAAAAATGGAGAAGAGCTATCTGGGTGGAAACGTTTATATTTGTCAAAAGGGGGAAGATTAACTTTACTGAAAAGTACCCTTTCAAGCCTTCCAACCTGTTTCTTATACTTGTTTACTATTCCTCAAACTGTGGCAGCTAGATTAGAAAGGATCTAGAGAAATTTCCTGTGGGGGAGTTCTGAGGAAGCTTTCAAATATCCGCTAGTTGCTTGGAATAAAGTGTGTTGGCCGGTAAAGGCAAGTGGTTTGGGAATTCGAAGGATTGGGTTGTTTAACTAAGACCTGCTTGGAAAATGGTTATGACATTTCGGGAGTGAAACCAATCATTTATGGCGTTAGGTTATAGCTACCAAGTATAGAGAGACTAGTGGGGGCTGGCGCACTAGAGTGGGTAGAGGGTCTCATGGGTGTGGAATGTGGAAGAATATTAGGAAAGGTGTAGAGAGTTTCTTTGGATATGTGGTGTATGTGGCAGGAGAGGGTTTTCGTATTTGATTTTGGTATGATCTTTGGAGTGGGCACATTCCCTTAAAGGATCTTTACCCTGATCTTTTCTCTTGTGCTATGGATAAAGAAGCCCAGATTTCTGAGTTGGTTACTATTGCACTTGAAGGTGGCAGTAGGAGCTGGAATATACAATTCCACCGTGCTTTTCATGATTGGGAGTTGGAAAGAGTGTTTACTTTTTTCGAGCATATTTATTCCAAAATGCTAAGGGTTGAGGGGGTTGATAAATTGCTTTGGAAGTTAACCCTGAATGGTGTTTTTGATGTGCACTCTTTCTATAACTCCTTATCTAACCCTCATACCATTCCTTTCCCTTGGAAGTGTATTTGGAGTGTCAAGGTACCTAAAAGTGTGTCTTACTTTTTATGGACAACAGCTAGGGATAGTATTCTCACAATTGATAACCTTGTAAAAAGGAATCTGCCCCTGGTTATAGGTGCAGCCTGAGCCATTGCAATGGAGAAACGGTCGATCATCTTTTGCTGGATTGTAAGTTCTCTCATGCCTTATGGAGGGAAGTCTTTTTGATGTTTGGAATTCAGTAGGTGATACCGAGGACGGTTGCTTCTCTTCTTTTTGCATGGAAGAATCATTTGGGGGTACACTCTTCTACTACTTGGAATATGGTACCAGCCTGTTTGATGTGGCTAATTTGGAGGGAACGAAATACCCGCCCTTTTGAGGATGTTGAGAGATCTTTTGATCTTTTGAAGTTTTTGCTAATTGGGACTTTGTTTGAGTGGTCTCATATTTGGGGTTTTACGCAATTTGTTTCCATTTTTTATTTCCTTCAATTAGCTCTTGTTTCTTTTTGATTTGTTTGTAATTGTTTCAAGTACAATTTGTTCATCATCGTGAACAAGATGCACTTTTTTTTAATAAAACTTTCTATTACCTATCAAAAAAAAAAAAAAAAGATGGTCAGCCTCTGCAAATTGACATGAAGATCTACCAGCCATGCTTGACACATGGTATGCTATTCATGACGTTTTTGGGCAATAAACCTATGCCCTGGAATTATGCCAAAGTCAAAGGGAGAGGAGAGAGAGTGTGAACTATGCAATATACAAATTGACACTAAGTTATGGCAGCCACTCAGAATTATGCATTTCTGGCCTGATTGCAGACTTTTTTAAAAAATATATAAACTAAAGATTTTTTTCTTTTATGTAAATTTTTAAAACATTTATTTCCTTCCCCAAAACAGAGAGCCATTGAAAAAAGCATATAAAAACAATTGGATGAAGACAAAAGTGAACATAACAAAGGAAAACAACTTATCATATATTCATATGGGACCGACTTATAGTACATATCTTAGAAATAAAATTTTGTTAAAAAAATTAGATTAGTTGCTTATCCTTAGAAAAATAAATGGAAGTATCAATCAGGGAGGAATCATAACTGGAGAATAATAAAGGATACAGTAACATAAATGGGAAAAGATTATTTTTTTTGCTAATAATAAAGGGAGAAAATATTATCTTGAAGAAGTAGCATAGAGACATAAATTACAAAAATACCAAAGCTGTTTTTCTCTCATTTATCAGATTATATTTTGATAGAAGCAGTAAGAATTATGCATCTAGAAAAGAAGGTATGAAACTTGTAATTATCTCTCTCATTGGCAAGTGTTACTTCAAATGATTAGCTCCAGTGTAAAACAATTAAATAAATGCTTGTTTCACAAAAATACATCAATATGTAAAGAGACCATGACATTGTGTGAGTGTGAGAGTGTGTGTCTGTGTGTGTGTCAGAACAAACATAAGTATGAAGTTGAGAGGATACATATGAACAAATTTAAACATGTAGGTATAATTTAAATAAATAAATAATTTTAGTGAAAAAATTTAAAAGAACTTGGAAATGCCAGAAAGATCTCATACCACCCTCTGGTAATAGCTCCTCCCCAGGTTGAAGACCATTGCTGCGTATGTGACTAATATCTATGATGTCAGGAACATCTATATAGACATCTGAATGGACAGATTGCATTAACAATAATATTAGTTTAGAAAGCTTTAAGAAAACCAAAAAACTTGCGTAAGAAAAGTAGGGAACAGAAAGATACCAAGCTTTTTTGGTACCCAGCCCGCTTCCATGACAAATTTACGCATGTGCAACACCAGGTAATCAGGGAACGAAGTTAGGCCTGTAGTCCTGCAGGATAAAAATGAGGGGAATGAACAGCAATAACCAGATATAAATAAAACTCTTGAGCAATCTAATGGCATCAACCAGCTTTTAATACTCAGGATATGGTTATTATTAACAACACTTCCTTAACATCATGAAAAATTAAGAGTGGTTACTATTTCCTAAAAAGACCGTGACATGGATAACACACACTTTCTACAGTGAGTAGCAACACTTATGAGCCTCATCTCCTCAAAATTATATTTGGAAAGGTGAGAGAGAATGGCACCCAAAAATAACATATTTTCAGAATAAGAAAAATTGAAACCAGCTAAAGATAACAAAGCTCACTTGATTGCTGTTGTCTTAGCCTTCAAAGCAGTGCTGTAAAAGTCATGTATCTCCTCTGGAGCTGAAAAGTTTGCAAGGCATGCTTCTAATGGCACCCGCGGACGTACAATTTCATCACTGGATCTGCAGGAACTAGATATTCTAAGCAAGAAGTCTAAAGGGGCAAAAACAGGATGCTAAACACGTGTGAACTTACACTTCCTTCCCTTCTGAAATTTTTTCTGCTTTGAATTTGTGAAATTCTTCTAGTTCTTCTGAATTCTCAAACAATAAAATCATTAGGATATAATTTTTGGAAAGAGTGATCTGAACAAGTAATGATTAAGGGAATTTACGTTTATTAGTTGCCTCATGCAGTGGGATATTTAAAGAAAGAATGTAGTCAAGCCTACTATTGTAAGTAACTTTTCCAGACGAACATAAGATTCGATCTTCAACACCAAACTTGAAACTCTTTGCAGGATCCAATTCAGGTTTGCCCGCATTAGCTCGTTCAACTTGGTCAAGAAAATGTAGGAAGAATTCCAGGGCATCCTAGACATAATGTAACAAGTATTCAGATAAAATATTAACTACTACAATAACAATAACACTGTAAGGGGTAAACTAATGTCTCCCAGTAAAGAGAGTTGACCTCGGTTAGGAAAACCACCTGTAACCTAGTACTAAGCCTGAGGCAGGTAGCAGAAGATAGGCAATCAACTAACTAACTAATACTGCCTACATTGGGTCATGGATAGGGAATGCACAAGACCACAACAGCTAAAAAATAAGCAGTCACCTGGTTGCCACATTGAAACTTAGCACTCAGGCAAGGTTGTGTAATATGCTTAACTCATAAACCTGTTCTTGGAGACGTTTCTCCAATTGAGTTTGAGCCCATAAAGAATGCACTATAATCAGATTAGTTCGCAACATCTACTTTGTTTGCCATATGGAATAATTAAAAATTCAGACCATCTGAAAATTAGTTAATTGGAGGAATTAAAAATTACTCTTTAACTGTTAAGGCCTAAAATTTCCAAAACTGCCAACTGCAAAGCTCTGAACTACTTGCCTTCAGATTCTTTCAAGGGGGAAAAGAAGTTTCGTATGTACTTTTGATAGCACAACCATAGCGTGGTTAAAGAGAACAGAAAAACAAAACAATTAGTGTTATTTTTTATACTAGGTTGTTAGTATTTTTATTTATGTTTTATTTGCTTATCCTTGAGTCAAGGGTATTTTTTGTAATATTTGTGGGCCTTGGGTTTTATTTCATTAACAATATCTTATTTATGGGTATTTATGTGTTGGCTTTGGTTCAATTCAATTAGGGTTCGGTTTACAAGTTAAAGTAGGAGTTCTAGTTCTATTAGGAAACATTAAGGGCCCATTTGGTAGCAGTGTTTAAGTATTGTTGTTCAGTTTTCAGTGTTGTGGAAAATCCAATCTTTTTTTTTTGATAGGTAATAGAGATTTATATTCAAGGCAGGGAGAAAAATACAAAGAGAGTAAAGAGATAGAGAGGAAAAGAAACTAAGTACACAAGAAAGAGCTAAGGAACATAGGGAGAGAGTCACTAGAGGCGAGTCTCCAAGCCCTAGACCACTCAAACAAAGTGCCACTAAAAGAGACTAAAAGCTAGTCATCTGAACTATCCATGTCCTCAAACGTCCTCCTATTTCGCTCCCTCCAAAGACACCACATCAAGCATAAAGGGGCTAAATTCTAGATGCTAGACAAATGCTTTCCAGGCCAGTTCCACCAACCGAATATAGTATCGGCAACCGATCTTGACAAGACCCAAGAAAACCCGAAAGATCTAAACACCAAACTCCACAACCGATAAGCCTTTCCACAATGTAACAATAAATGGTCCACTGTCTCCCCATTACTGCGACACATGATACACCAATCAACAAAATCTCATCTACCCCTCAAATTATCACCCGTAAGTATCCTATCCCATACAGCAGTCCACACAAAGAAGGAAACACGCCGAGGAGCCTTAACCTTCCAAACACCTTTCCAAGGGAAGATAATGGGCAAGGGGCTTCTCAACTTATTGTAGAACAATCGAATATCAAAGTCCCCATTCTTTGTCAACTTCCATCGTATACGATCTCCGTTTTTAATGGGAGGTAGATTTGAGCCCAAGGTACGGAGAAAATCATCCACCCCACCCATTTCCCAATCATTTGGTCTCCGAGTAAAATGAACGTCCTAGCTTCTCCGCCCCTCAATCCCCAACCGATCAAGAGAAAAGGCCACCGATGCCCCTTTATTGGAGGCAATCCCATACACGCTCAGATAAGACAATTGAAGTGGAGAATCCCCACACCAATGATCAGTCCAAAATTTCACTCTATCTCCCACCCCTACCTCAAAGCGAATATTCTTGCTAAAATCCTCCCATCCCATGTGGATACTTCTCCACAAGCCACACTCATGAACCCCTCTACCTAGCTTGGAAGTCCATCCCCCCATTCTTCCCCAAACTTGAGAGCTACAACCCTTCTCCAAAGCCTTGTCTCCTCATTCCCAAACCTCCATAACCACTTCCTAAGTAAGGCTTTATTGAAAGTAGTTAATTTCCTTACACCTAAACCACCATTTTGCAAAGGTGCACACACCTTGTCCCATCCCACCAAGTGTAACTTGGAGTCCCCCCACAGGAAGTCCCTTTGCAACCTCTTAATTTTATTGGCTACATGCGTAGGAATGGTGAAAAGAGACAAATAATAAGTGAGGAGACTAGATAATGTGCTTTTAAGCAACATTAGTCTTCCAACTTTTGACAAATACAACTTCTTCCAACCAGCCAACTTACACTCAAATTTCTCCAAGATAGGATTCCAAATAGTAGAGGACTTGTGAGATGCCCCCAAAGGCATACCAAGATAGGTCATAGGCAAAGACCCAATCCGGCATCCCAAAATCTCTGCCAGGACATAGACATTAGGAACCTCCCCAATGAGAATCATCTCACTCTTCAGCACATTAACCTTTAAACCTATCACTGCCTGGAAACAAAGGAGAAGCATCCTAACATGTAGAATTTGCTCCTCACAAGCGTCGCAAAACAAAATCGTATCATCCGCAAACAAAAGATGCGAGACACATACCCCTCCACCCCGACCACCATCAGCTCTAAAGCCTCGAAACAAACCCGCCCCTTCAACTCTTTTCATCATCTTACTGAAAACCTCCATCATAACCAAAAACAACAAGGGGGATAGCGGGTCCCCTTGTCTCAACCCCCTTGAGCTCCCAAAGAAATCAACTGGAGTCCCATTAAACAAGATAGAGAATTGGGCTGTAGAAATACAAGTGCAGATCCACCTACACCACCTCACCCCAAAACTCATTCTCTTCAACAAATCAAGAAGAGCCTCCCAGTTCACATGATCATAAGCTTTCTCAATATCTAATTTACAAATAACCCCCAGAATCTTACTCTTCACCCTACTATCAACACACTCATTAGCAATAAGAACTAAGTCAAGTATCTGTCTGCCACCCATGAAACTGTTCTGAGACTCTGATATCAACTAATCCAATACCTCTTTCAGGCGGTTTGCCAACACCTTAGCCAAAATCTTGTAAACACTCCCCACCAAGCTAATAGGTCTAAAATCTTGAATATTCGAAGCATCATTCTTCTTAGGGATTAAGGCTATGAAAGTTGCATTGAGAGATTTTTCAAACTTATTGTGTTGATAAAACTCTTCAAACACGGCTAAGACATCTTTTTCCACAACTTCCCAACAATGATGATAGAAAGCCAAAGAGAAACCATCAAGACCTGGAGCTTTATCTCCTTCCATCTCTTTGACAACTCGAAGAACCTCCTCCTGTTCAAACCTCCGTTCAAGCCAGTCCCTCTCCAACCCCTCTATCTGATCAAACTCCAAACCTTCTACACAAGGCCTCCACTCCTCAATCTCCTTGTACAATTTTTTATAAAACTGTATAGCTTGGTCGGCCATCTCGGAATCATCCTCATAGATAACCCCATCCACCTCCAACATATTAATATGATTATGCCTTCTCCAAGAATTAGCCATCTTGTGGAAAAATTTGGTATTGTTGTCTCCTTCCTTAATACAAAGCATCCTCGACTTCTGTCTCCACGAGACTTCTTCCAAAGAGAGAAGGTTCTAAATTTGAGATCTCAACACAACCCTCTCACCTAGCTCCACTTCAGAAAGGCTGAGCTCCCCTTCCTTAGCATCCAATAAATTCAAAGCCTCCAGCAGTTCTTTTTTCTGACACACGACATTTCCAAACTCTCTCCGATTTCACTGAATAATATCTTCCTTCAAAGCCTTCAGCTTCTTGGCAAGAACAAAACTCGGGGTGCCAGAGAAAGAATATCGATTCCACCAAGAAAGAACCCTATGTTTGAACCCATCCAACTTTAACCACATGTTCTCAAACCTAAAAGGACTTTTCCCCCTAAATATCCCTTCTGCCTCCACTAAGATGATAATGTGGTCTGAAATAGGACGAGTTAAAACCCGTTGGGTCACATCCAGATAGTGATCCTCCCAATCAGGAGAAACCAAAGCCCTATCTATCGTAGACATCGAAGGCTGATTCGAGCCACTCGACCAGGTATAACTCCCTCCTTCCAATGGCAAATTTATCAAGCTAAGCTCCTCAATGAATTCAGAAAAACACTCCATAGCCGGGGTAAGACAAGATCCCCCCAACCGTTCGCTAGGGAACCGAACCATGTTGAAATCCCCTATGAAACACCATGGAACTTCCCAAAGTTGCTGAATTCCAATCAACTCATCCCACAACTGCCCCCTCAAGTTATTATCGTTCGAGCCATAAGCCCCGGAACAAGCCCAAATAAAACCATCACCCAAACCCTGCCATCGAACTGATACGGAGAAATGACCCACCATTACCTCCAGCTTTTCCAAAACCCTCCTATCCCACATCAACAAAACCCCGCCAGCTGTCTAATCCGCATCCAAAGCTACCCAATCTACATAGGGACAACTCCACAAGCTGCTAATCAACTGTCTATCCATGCCTGCAAGCTTAGTTTCTTGAAGGCAAACTACATCACAATTCCATTCCCGTAATAAATTTCTAACAACCAAACGTTTCCGCGAATCATTCAAACCTCAAACATTCCATGACACCATTCTTAACTTCATTGAAATTGTAAACTCCCTACTACAACCTCAGTCAAGCAGCCAAAGAAAAGAAAACTATCTCCCATCATAATTAACCAAGGAAATCAAATTCCTCAACTTCCTCTTCCCTTTATCCTTAGAGACAGCTTTTTGGTGGGCAGCATCTTTCCTATGCACCCTATTGGCTGCCTCAATCTCCATCTCAAGTCTTTGTAGAAGCATAACACACCTCTTCTCGTGTCGACCCAAAGAAAGCCCTATCATCTTACTGAAGCCAGGGAGTCTATATTTCACCCAATTCGACACCTTCAAAGTGTTATCCAACCTCCTCACCTCAGTACTACAATTCAAATCAGCCGTCATAACCACCCCCAAGGGATTAATAGACACCAAGGGGGAAGAATTCTCCACATCACCCAGGGCCTCAACAGAATAAGCTGTTTTGACCTCAATCAATGCCAAAATCGACTAGTTAGCCTGATGGGAGGTGTCTAACCCCTGAATATCACTTGCACCCTCAACCCAATCACCTTCATCTCCACCTAGAAGACCCCCTTCCTCAATCCCAATTCTTGGTGGACTCAAAACATAATTTGATAACTCAAGACCTTTTAATGCCCTGTCACCCTCTGTTTTTGCCTTACCCAGTACAGAGGCTCATCAGCGCAAAGCCCAGCAGAAAAAAGACTCTCAGCCTCCGCTGAAGTCTCCGCCAGGCAACCCAAAAGCTCAGTTGGAGAAAAAGACACCAAAGACACCAAATCAGTCCTCGTGGTGTGGAAAGGAACTGTATCGGCCCTATCCTGTGTCGTTGGTAAGCCCCGGCGTGAAACCCATCAGAGAAAGGACCACCTACCTTCACTGATGCCTTCATCGGCCCACAACTCATCAAGGTTTGGGTTGCCGAGCTCGCCGCCGTCACCGAAGCTTCATATCGCCCTGTGCTGGCCTTCGCCGGTGGCTCCACGGCAAGATCAGCAGCCTTCGCCGATGGCGCTGGTAGCTCCACGACAAGATCGGCATCAACCCTCCTAGTGTCCTGAGCCTCCGACGAAACATGAGAAGCATTGGACCTCACAGGTGCGTGGACTTCCTGCCTTAAGAGTTTCGGGTCCTCCCCAATTGGGCTTACACCCACTTGCAACCTCATTGGGCCGGTGGGCTTAGGACCAGAGAGCACTGGGAAGCCCACAAGATTACCATCTTGGTCTGAACCCACCATATGGAGATTGTGAACCCGTGAACTAGGCACGTGCTCCCTCTGGTCCCTTATAACACTTAGGGAACTCCTCAGTCCACCATTCTTCCACACCACCCTCCTTTTTCCTTCCCCATTCACTTCTACCATCAAGCTTTTTTCTACCCTGTCAGAGTTCCCCAGTTCCCGTTTATTTCCATAAACATGGTCAATCCAATTTGATTTGAAATTCAATGGAGATCTCCTTTTATATCCTACCGGATTTGTCTTTCCAAAATTAAGCTCCTTTGTTCTGCACTAAGAACCCACAACTCTACCTTCTAGAGTCGCCGGACCCGGTAAACTCACCGGAGCTTCGCTCAACATTTTTCTTTTACTTACTAAGTTTTGCAACTTTGGCTGGTTTCTACCCCTGACCTGCACCTCATGCTCACGCACTGTATCAGCAAAGGATTTAAAAGGTTGAATCCTAGAGTTATCCTTATGAGGCTGAGCCACAAAAATCAACTGCCCATTCCCACCATTCACATAGTTTTCAGGTTCCCACATCTTCCTTAACTCTAACCCAAAAACCCTCCATCCATTCTTCGCTTTGCCTACTGGAATGATGATGGATCTCCTAGACCCGCCAACTTTAAGTTCAGTCAACAATAAGAACAAGCCAAAAGAATTAGAGCTCCATTGGAGGGTGTAGGCTAAATCACCTTCCCTAAATGAATAAAAGTACTTTGGACTGCTCCCAACGACTAACTGTTCTAAACTCTTCATCAGCCATTGTGCCACTCTCTTACCCATGAAGACCGACTTCATGAAGTACCTACTCCGCTCAAAAATTCTTAAAGAAAAATGTCGTCCCCCTTCCTCTACCACCAGTTGAAAAAGTTTGGATTCAATAAAAAAAACTACGAACACAGCCCATAATGCAGCCCCAATCAATGAAACAAGAAAACACAGATCAACAAGGCAGACCCTATGTCTCTCCTAAGATATAAGTTGTTAGGTGGAAAGACATGTACTGATCGAGTCATGAACAATAATTATGGAAAATCTAATCTTACAATAAAATCTATTACACTTTACCCAAATTAACACCCGTGTATTTATTGTACTCCCTCTGTCCCACTTTGTTTGTCCTCTATTCCATTTTGGGATGTCCCAAAATATTGTCCTGTTTCTAAAAGTAAGAGTCATTAATTTACTAATGTTCCTATTATACCCCTATTTACTAATGTTCCTATTAATAATTCAATTTTTTGTTAAATTTATTTAAGGGTAGTTTTGGAAACTTATACATTTTTAAAAGGTAAACAAGACAATAAATGATGTTCCCTTAAAAAGTTTGACTTTTTAAACAGGACAAACAAAGTGGGACGGAGGAAGTAATAGTTTTCAGTGTTGTGTAACTTACAATAAAATCTAATCTTCTCATTTCAAAATAAATGGATAATTGCATGTAACTTACAATAAATAAAATTTAAAAATATAAGGAAATTACACTTTACCTCCTAAACTATACCCTCATTTACACTTACCTCAAATGCAGGATCACCCCCCTAAACTAATACCCGTGTAATACTTTGCACCCTACCGTCTATTTGACAATTAAGTTGGACGAAAAATGTCACCTGAGTCGCATGACTTGTTCTTCCATCCAACTTAACTACCAAATAGGCGGTATGGTGCAAAGTGTTACATGGACATTAGTTTAAGGGGCTAATTGTGCATTCTTATAGTTCAAGGGGGTTAAGTGTAATCGAGGGTTTAGTTTAGGGAGGTAAAGTGTAACTTTCCCTTCTTTTTTTGTGCTATTATCATGATTTTAAAACCGGTACAGTGAAAGAACCGGTATAGGGAGTGTTTACCAGTTTTATGGTCCGACTGGGGTTCGACTGGTGGACGAACCGATGATGTCATAAATAATTAATTATTAATTATAAAAATAAATAAATAGTTTATAACTAGTTATTTTAACTAAAAAATTAAATAATAGTAAAACATTAAATATTAACTTACCAACTTTTGGACACCACTTAACAAAATTCAACCAAAAAAAAAAAAAAAAACCATAAAAAGGTAAAGTGTAACAATTACTAACCATTTTTAGTTATTTTTTAATTTGTCAAATAACAAAAAGTAAGTCACCAACGGGTAACAATATCATTGCCCACTTGATATTTTTTCCCACTTATCCTACACTTACACATGTATATCACACCCACCACACATTTTGAAACTCTACTATTATCCACACGTTTTAATGTCTTATTCAAACTTTCAAACAACAACTCTGAGGTCTGAACTTAGTTTCTTTCCTACGCTACTTTTTTCTAAATTTTCATTTCCCTCTTCAATATTCTCTCCCTCTCTCTCTCTCTCATCAGTATGGGTATGTGCATGTGCAAGTGCAAGTGCAACTGTGCAAGAGCGACAAACAAAGGCTGAAGCAGAAAGATCAAATCATTGTAAATTTGCTTCATTTTTGGGTTCCTTCCTCAATACAAAGATAGGAGGTCAGATGTTTTTGGGGTCACTGTTGGTGACTTAGGCTTCACCACTTCAAGCTTGAAAGTATTTTCAAAATCAAAATCTCTCCTCTCAAATTTGAAACAAAGTCTCTCTTTCCTTCTCTCTTTTTTGTTTTAAAAAAAAACACAGCATCTGAAGTTTTAATGAAGGACTGCTAAAAACCGGTTTAACCGTACCGGTTTCCAGTTTTGCTGGTTAAACCGGCGGTTTCCGGTTTTTAACGGTTTTTCTTCTATTTTCGGTTTTTAACAATAATCGGACCGGATTAGTGTCCGGTTCCCGATTAAACCGGTTTAACCGTCCAGTCCGGTCCAGTTTTTAAAACTATGGCTATTATTCACAAGTGTGTTCATATAACCCCTGAAAACTATAAAACTCTATTTTCCTTCTTACAAGGTACAACCCCAAATCAAGTACTTCCTCTTACCTATTGCAACCCTAAAACCAAACTTACTTTCTCTATCAAATAGCCATAACAAACTCATCAAACCCTAGCCAGTTTTGAACCCTAACCGCACTTTCTAAAAGTTCTAAACCCTAGATCCACAAATTTCCCTAGACCTTAACCCAGCACAAGCACACAGAAATTCTCAAATTTGTCCTACCCTACATCAACTTTTCTTTGGTACCATGGCTCAATTCATTTGCCCATGGCAGGTAAAAGAAAGTTAAAGATGCAATACAAGCACTCCATTGCATAACTTAAATTGATCTGTCAGCTTCATACTCCGGAAAGGGTAAGTAGATTTGTATTGTAAAAGATTTTGCAGGGAAACATGAACATACTCGTCTCCCAGGATATCTTAAAACATGTGCCATTTATTGCTTTAAGGACATTCAAGTGTCCATTTGGTGCGGCTTAAATTTTGTGGCTTATTTAAAGCAGGGTCTGTTTTAATAAGTGAGGTTTGAACAAGCTCTACCTATAAGGAGGAAAAAAATGTGCCCTTTAAAATGCTGTACCTATTATGCCAGCTTTAAGCTTAAACAAATGGCCACTTAGGGCACATTTGGTATACCATTATGGCAATTACATGGGCATAAGAACCACTATTACAAGTAATATGAGAAGCTGGAATGGAATAAGTATTACTGTTCATTTGTTTGGTGATTACATAGGAACAGAAAATGATAAGACAGTGGAATCAAATCATATTTAAATCAAAAAATTTAAAATGCCCTTATTTATAAAATTATATTTACATGTTAATTAACATCTTATGATATACAAATTGAAAATTTTTTTTTTTTTTTTTTGGATAGGTAACCAGAGAACTGTTATAAATGAGAAAAAAAGAAAAGTACAAGTAGTTTAGACATATCTTCAGGCTCTCTCTCTCTCTCTCTCTACAAGCATTCTCATCTGTGTCTAACTCCAAATGCTTGTTAATGACCATCTTCCACATTACAAGGCCATGTGATTATGAAAAATACAACAAATGGCATGCAAGAAAGCATAAATCCAAATTTCATTTGATTGAACTTTCAATACCTAAATGTCTTTATGCTAATCGACATAATTCTCTTTTGTATGAGCTAGAGCTAGAGCTAGAAAATTATTTTTGGTGTACCAAAAAGTCAAAACAAAAATGTAAGAAAAAGAACAATTCAAATATATTAAGGATGAAAATAGCAACCTTACATCTCTCCATCATACTATATTCTTATGCTAATTAAGCGAAAAGAAGGAAAATATACCTGTTGTCTCATTGTAGAGAACTCAGGATGGCTGGCGGCAATAACTGCTTTGAACATACGAGGGGGTATCCCTTGCTGTTTCTAATATTTATAGAAGAAGGCAAAAGGAAACAGATATAGTACAGGTCAAAGAACAATCCATAAAAGAAATTAAATAAAATTAAAAAAGTGAAACCATAATATAAAAAATAAGATCAAAAAAATCAAAAAAAAAGAATATTGATATATGAAAGCAAGTCTCATTAAAACGGAAAAAGAGCGGAGAACTAAACAATACGGCATGAAAAATACAAGAAGGTTGAAAAAATAAATAAAATTTTTAAATATGGGCATCAAAGTTTGAGAAAGAACAGACAAACATTGATAATTTCTTAAAAATTCAAAGCCTGTTTGAAAATTTCAAGGTTAAGGAATTTCATCATACTATCCAACAATAATACCATTGTATAATTTAACCATCTCCAAGCACAAAACAGAGACTTGGAATGCAGGCAAAATGAGCCAGAAAGCTTACAGCTCTTGCAGTTGAGGTAGCACTTGCATTATCATCTTTCTGGATAACAAATAAGAAAATGTAAACCATAGAGTAGCAGAGCTAGAAATATAGTCTAAAGGAGCTCATTCTGTTAGAGTTAACAAACCTCCAGATCTGGAATAGAGTATTTTCCAGATAGCAAACCATGGGCCAACTTAGTCCTGCCATTGAACAAGAAAGCATTAGAAAATATGCAAATCTGCAACATAAAAGGAGGGGGACGGAGAAGGGGGAAGCACAGAATAACTGCCCACAGAAGTATTACACAGAAAACAAGGTGTAAAACTTAGGTATAGCACCTTATGCAATACATTAGGTTCTCCAATTGAATTCAATGCAGCTATGTGTTTGAATTTAATTGGAGAAAAGGTATTGTACCTAAAATTTTCCCAAATCATATTTATAGACATGTTTGAATGATAAACACATAAAAAATGATGTGTTCCATTCCATGCACACACAGAAATGGAGACCCAATTATCACCAGTAGGGATGGCAATGGGGTGGGGCCGAAGGATGGGGTCTTTGTCCCCGCCCCGCATGGTTTTGTCTTGCCCCATCCCTGCCCCACCCTGCATGACGGGCAAAACTTTCTCACCCCATCCCCGTCCATTAGGGCCCCACGAAGCCCCATCCCACCCTGTAAAACTCCACTTTTTGTTAATTTGCCCTACAACTAGTACAATTTTTTTAATAAAACCTATTTCATTAATAAAAATATATTTGAAATTACAACTAAATTTATCCCATTAAATCAAATCAATTTTTAGAAAAAATTGAATAATATATCTAAGTGTTTAACAAGATAATCATAAAATAATAATAATAATAATTAAAATAAAAATTTTAAAAAAAAAATCTCATAGTATAACACATGATAAAATAAAGGCAGAGAACCACATTGGGTAGAATAAAATAAGCTAATATTGATATGTTTGTTTAAATAATAGGGTTTTAGAGTATGAAAAATTTACAATTATAACTCTTAGCAACGCGGAGTGAGGCAAGGACAAGGAGAGGCAGGGTGGGGTGGGTCTAGAAAGTTTAAACCCATCCCCGCCCCGCCCCGTGGTGCAGGGCTAAAATCTTGCCCCATCCTGCCCCACCACCTTTGCAAGACAGGGAAAAATTGTCATCCCTAATCACCAGGATGACAGCTATAATGACTTATGATTAGCAACATGATGGAAATAAATCAGATAACAGATTGCACAAAAAGAACTAACAACACTGATGTACTAGTTACTTACAACTGCATATTGAGGTCTACAGTTGGATCAGCAGGAGCCATCTCAAAAGCCACTTTCAAACTTTGGTTTCTATGGTATCTGATAATATAATTGCACCAAAAATAAAGAAATAAGTGTAATCAATTTCAGAAATTTTAAAGGGTGATTAATATTCATGCCCCAGGGGGTAAGGGGGTGTAAGAGAAAAAATTATACTCACCGTGAATAGAAGGAATGTGTTGAAAACACAACTTGCATGGTTGCTGCCAAATAGCAGCTGCAAGAATGAAATAAGAAAATATTAAATGAGAAAAAAATTCCCAAGCAGCCCTGAATGAGGATCAACATTACCTGTTTCCAAGATTGACAAGTCCAGTATAACCTGGTCCACAAATTGGTTCCACATCCTGTCCACTTTCTTGGATACGGTTCCAATCAAAGTTCGTATTCTGGTCAAGTTCTCTCTCAGCAGTTGTCATTTCAGTCTGTAATAAGAAAGTGAAAATATCAAACTTTAAATTAATTTAATAATACAAAATATACTGGAGGTAAATATCCCAACCCCATTTATAGAAAAATGAGTCAATGACTAAAACCTGCATAGTTGAAGTAAGACGATTGAAGTCTGGCTATACTATAAATATAAATAATTTAATAAACATATTAAAAGAATCCTCTAGATAATATAAGAGGGATGATATCCAAGTAAATTTGAATTATCAAAGGCACAAGAAAGAACTAATCTTGTCCTTGCCAACCAAAACCCCAACCCAATTATTACACCACATTATATTACTGAACACTAAATCTGACACATGTTGAGATCAGAAATGCTGTTATTGGATACTAAGCCATAAAAATTTTCTTAAAAAAAAGAAAAAAGAAAAAAAAGAACCTTCTGTAATGATGAAAAATCAATGCCAAAATGTGCCAGATGCTGTGCTAATAGCGGGTCCAGAACACTTTCATCCTCCGGATAAGAGAAAACATCTGAGCTGCCACAATACGTGTTACACATCATTAGTACCCAATACATTTAAGAATGAATCCTCAGAGAAATACTTACTATCACATTGACGATTATACTGCCATGGCAGGTTTGCCTGGATCAGTTCAGGTTGTGAAAGAACTTTTCAAAGCCAATCAGAACATTTTTTAACTCATGAATATGCTAGGTTAGTAACATTTAATAGCATATTTTGTGATGTAAAGAACAGAAACCAACTTACATAGAAAAGGTCAACAAACAATGTTCATAAAAATTCAAAAGAATCCCCACATATAAAAGAATAACAGCTCAACTGGAAACCAATATTCTTGCAACAATATTATTTAGCATTTCATATTCTTTTGACTCCACACTGCTTAAAACTCAGACCCAACTCTCAGAGGGTACAGCTTTCGTGAACATCAAGCCACCGAATCAAATCCTTTGATTCTCTAGTAGCTAAACACCGCATCAAGTAAGGACGATGTCCAATCTGAAATCAACAATGTCTAAATTAATTATAGCCTGCATCCACTAAAAAGATTATCAAGCACCAAAATCTTACCTGGAGCCCTCTAACAAGTCGCTAAATCCACTGGAGTCTACATAACAGTGAAGTCTTCAACTACTACTTGGCCATAGATGAACCAAAAAACTACAACAATACCTCATCCAAACAGAAAATCCCTAAACCATCATACTACCTCAACCCGAATATTATGCAGAAGCTCAGAAAGGGAGAATTCCAATTTACTTCAAAGTCTTAAGATCAATATACAGCATATACAATGCTATAGAACATCAAATCATGTCTTCCCAATAGCTTATGCACCAAAAACCTTCCATCACTCCTGCTCCTACACTAATCAAATATTTGGGCCAAATTAATGCATCCCTACTCCTATCAAAGTGGTGACTCATAACTACACCAAGTGTAATCCAAAATCTTCCCTACCTTTGCAACTGTATCAAACCCCATTCCTGACCTCCTGTTATGCCCAATCAAACTATTCTTCCAAAAACAATACAGTTGTCTATATATTTCCGCAGAAGTTTGATCTGACATCCCAAATAGATGTAGTCCTATTTTAGCCTAGCACATGTATGCTATCATGAAAATCATTTTTTGCATCCCTAAATTTACACCAGTGCCGACTTAACACTAAACGCAATTGATGCAATCACCTAAGGCCCCAAGTATAAAAAAGGCCCCAAATTTTAATTTAATTAAGCCCAAATATTAGCCATTAAATAAAATAATATTTTTTATCAAATGAAAAAAAAAAAATTTAAAGAGAGATAAAAATGCTAGTTTTCACAAAAATTTTCATAATATTTCTACAACAAATCCTAAATAGCAGGTTGTTACAGGCTGTTATTGATGGCGAAAAAATAATTTTAATGATTGGTTCTATTGTGAATGTAGCACTTCTCAAAAAAAAATAAAAATAAAAATAAAAATTCACATCATTTTTCACAATAGTTGAGTTGGCAAATTTTTACTAGCTCTCACCTAGATCCACCACTAACACCACTCTTTTACTTACCACTATCATTCTATCACATCATCAGGTGTGAAAAATTTAGTCAAATTTTTTGTGTCTATAAACTTTCTATTAAAAAAAAAAAAAAAAAAAAAAATTCTACATGGTTCATATTAATTAGTAATAATTTCGCATCTAAAACAAGATAATAGAGTTTAAATAATATTTAACTTTTTTTAAGTCATATTTAAATATATAAAAGGATTCAGTTTCATTTTTCGCCTTAGGCCCCTAAATGTATCAAGCCGTCCCTGATTTACACCACCACAAAATCCACACAAGCATCTTTAATTATGGAGAAAGATCAAAGTTTCACATCTCCTCAACCTTATTCCCACATAAGCAATCCCAGAGAACTCAGCATATTTTTTTTTTTTTTAATAGGTAATCAGAAAACTATTATTAATGAGAAAATAAGGAAAAGTACAAGTTGTTCATGATGATGAACAACAAGAAATAATAGAACAAACAGCACAACAAAAAGAGTAATCAGGAAACTAAACTAAGGGAAGACATAAACTTAGAGAGAGAAGAACAATCAGTAAAATCCCAACAACGAGACCACTCCAAAAGACTACGTTGGCATAAAACCTTTAACTCATCCAACGACTTCTCACTATCCTCAAAGGAACGGAGATTTCGTTCCAATCACACAATCCACATTAAGCACCCTGGAACCAAATTCCAAATGTCCGAATTATGTTTCCCAAGCCACCGATGCCAACAAGATAACAAACCCGCCACTAATCTTAGCATAACCCAATGAATACCAAAAGCCTGAAGCATAAAAGTCCATAGGGAATGAGTAATAGGACAATGAAGAAGAAGGTGGTCTACCGACTCCCCATCAAAGCAACACACAACACCAAGTAGCCAACAGGCGACTCCTAAGCATTAAATTATCCAAAGTGAGGATCTGACCATGTGCAACTATCCACGAAAAGAACGCCACTCGCCTAGGAATCATTGGTTTCCAAACAACCTTCCAAGGAAACAAAGAATTCAAAGCACCCCGAATCGCATGGTAATAAGATCGGGTGTCAAACTTACCATCACCTTTTAGCTGCCAACAAAAAGTATCACTCCTATCACCCCGAGGAATATGAGTTTGGATAAGCTGGAGTAAAGAATAAGATACAACTAGCTCTCAATCTTCAAAAGCTCTATAAAACCTTAAATCTCATACTCTAACGGTACCCCCTTCTAGAATCCACAAAACCTCAGAAATACAAGCATCATTGACTGCTGAGCACACATAGAGCTCAAGATAGAGATCTTTTAGAGTATTATCACCAATCCACCTATCATGCCAAAAGCGGATACGAGTGCCTTCACCCACTACA
Source organism: Quercus wislizeni (assembly GCA_023055345.1). NCBI lineage: Eukaryota > Viridiplantae > Streptophyta > Magnoliopsida > Fagales > Fagaceae > Quercus > Quercus wislizeni. The sequence continues at coordinate 1,366,789 of JALGQJ010000031.1, read as the reverse complement.
AAAGACAGATGCTTAGAGAAGCTCTCCCACCCTCCATTAATGCTTCTCCATGGGCCACACCCAAGAGTCCTCCTGCAAACTTTAGTACACCACCCCTCTTGTCCCTTACCATATTTTGTGGAGATAACTCACCGCCAAAGATGGGTAACTTCATAACCATATCTCCATAACCATTTCCCTAATAAAGCTTGATTAAATGACACCACACTTCTTATCCCCAAACCACCCATCTCGACGGGTAAACACACATTTTCCCAAGCCACCAAAGGATATTTGAAACTCCCTTCAGAAGACCCCCAAAGAAAGTTCCTCTAAATACTTTCCAAATCTAGCAGCCACAGCTTTAAGAATAGTAAAAAGAGATAAAAAGTACATTGGGAGGCTTGAGAGAGTACTCTTTAATAACATGAGCCTACCACCCTTAGATAAATAGAGATGCTTCCACCCAGATAACTTCTTCTCCATTTTCTCTAAAATAGGATTCCAAATCAAAGTTGTCTTAAAAGAAGTCTCCAATAGCATCCCCAAATATTTCATAGGCAAACTGCCCACTCTACATTGAAAAATATTAGCTAGTGCATCTAGATTATTCACCTCCCCAACAGGGACAATCTCACTTTTCCCAACATTGACCTTCATACCCGTAAAAGCCTAAAAACAAGACAACACCAACCTTATGGACAGTAGCTGTTCCCTAGAGGCATCACAAAATAAGATAGTGTCATCAACAAATAATAGATGGGAGATACGCACACCAACAGAGTTCACAGAGCCCACATGAAAACCTTGAATAAGATTACACTCCTTTGTCTTCTTCAAGAATCTACTCAAAACCTCCATTATCAAAAGAAATAGAAGTGGGGATAATGGATCCCCTTGTCTCAATCCACGAGAACTACCAAAAAAACCTTTAGGGGAACCATTAGCTAGGACTGAAAAACAAACAGAAGTAACACAAGCCTTAATCCACCCCCTCCATTTCAACCCAAAACCCATCCGGCCCAACAAATAAAACAAGGCCTCCCAGTTCACATGGTCATATGTTTTTTCAATATCAAGCTTGCAAACCGCACCCGATAATCTGCTCTTCAACCTACTATCCAAACATTCATTTGCAATAAGCACTGAATCCAAAATCTGCCTTTTGCAAACAAACGAACTTTGAGACTCAGAGATAAGATTATCCAAAACTGCCTTCAACCCATTAGCCAACACCTTGGATAGCAACTTGTATACACTACCCACCAAACTGATGGGGCGAAAGTCCTTAATGTTAACAGCATTACACTTCTTAGGAATTAGAGTGAGAAACGAAGCACTCATAGACCGTTCAAACACAGAGTGCAGATGAAAATAATCAAAGAAATCCATGACATCCTTTTCCACAACACTCCAACATTTGTGAAAAAAAGCCATGGTGAAACCATCAGGTCCAAGGGCTTTATCACCCTCCATCTCCCTTAATACTTGGATGACTTCCTCCTTCCAGAACTCCTTCTCTAAGGACGACCTCTCTTCCTCTTCAATGCATGCAAACTCTAACTCATCCATAGTAAGACGCCACACCTCAGTTTCCTCATAAAACCCCTGGTAGAAGAGAACTAACTGAGAGCGCACATCAGCCTCATCCTCATAAAGAACACCATTCACCTCTATCCTCTTAATTAGATTAGCATTTCTATGGGAATTTGCTAATCTATGAAAGAAACGAGTATTATTATCTCCCTCCTTCACATACAAAGCACGAGACTTTTGTCCCCAAAAAATTTCCTCAAGAGAAGCCAAATGTTCTATGTCCCCTTTAAGCTGAATATAACGAATCTTATCCTCATTCGATAGACCCACCGACTCCTCTCTAGCATCTAAACCCGTAAGTTCAATTAGCAAATTCTTCTTTCTAAAAGCCAAATCACCAAACACCTCCCTATTCCACTTTTTTAAATCTGCTTTCAAAGCCTTCAACTTTTGTGCCAAAATAAAACTTGGAGAGCCCGTAAAACTGTAACCAATCCACCATTGCTGAACTCTATCAACAAAGCCCTCAACTTGCAGCCACATGTTTTCAAATTTAAAAGCACTTCAGCCTCGTCAAACAACACCAGCTTCCAACAAAAGCGGACAGTGATCTCAAATAACACAAGGAAGCACCCGTTGGGATATATTCTCAAAATGTTCCTCCCAATCTAGAGAAACCAAAGCCCTGTCAATTCTTGACATAGAGGGGATACCAGAATCTCTAAACCATGTAAAGGAAGCCCCCTCTAAAAGTAAATCAACTAAAGAATTACTCTCTATAAAGTCCGAGAAGGCAAACATAGCAAGGCTGAATGACTCACAGCCAAGTCTTTCACTTGGATACCTAATAATATTAAAATCCCCTACTAAACACCATGCCATGGGCCATCTAGCGCGCACCCATAATAACTCCTCCCACAAAAAAGACCGTTGTCCATCATCATTGGGCCATATACACCAGTCCAAGCCCAAACAAAGTCATCCACCACCCCTCTCAATAAGACACTAACAAAAAACTGTCCAACAATTACATCCATCTTTTCAAAAACCCTCTTGTCCCAAACCAGCAAGACCCCTCCCGAAGCTTGGACAGCATCCAAAGCATCCCAATCAATGAAAGGACTTCCCCATAAACTTCGAACAAAAGCAGTGTCGATAGAAGCTATTTTTGTTTCTTGAAAACAAACAATATCACATTTCCACTCTTAGAAAATTCTTACAAACCTGTCTCTTCCGAGGATTGTTAAGCCCCCTTACATTCCAAGAAAGTAGGCGTAAAATCATTTAAAACTACCAACAATCCCCACAGCATTCGAAGGAGCTCTGCTCCTACTCCTAGAAGAGACACCATCATAATTACCATTAGAAAGAAGCCCCTTAAGCTCCCTAAGACTTCATGACCCTGAGTTTGTAGGTCGCTTAGGCACCCCATCATCAATCACCTTGAGACGTTCCTGTTCAAGAACGCGAAACAAAGCCAAACATTGAGCTTCATGTTTCACAATAGGAAAACTCACCATATTACAAAAATCTTTCGTTAACTGGGACACCCAACTTGAATTTGGTTCAGTTTCTGCCACTTGAGCCCCTCCTGCATCATCCTGAACCATCACCACCTCACCAAGTGTATTAGGGTCCCACCGAGACAAAGGATTACACTCCAAAAGACAGCTATCTTTCACCCCACTACCACCACCACAGTTATCGGCTCCACTGTCGTCCCATAGCCAAAAAAGAAGCCCAGAATCATTATGACTAAAACCAACAGAAGCCACTGACCTCAGCTATACCACCACTTCGTGATAGTCACTAAAAACCTCATCTCAATCTTCCCCTTCCCTAAACTCAGTACCCATCTTATGACCCAGCTTCGACAAAGGGGAAAAACGATTATATTTCACCCATTGATGCCGACAATGTGACTGTGATCCATTTTTCAGAACCGGAGATAACATCACCGTAATCGCCGAGGTAACCACCATGTCTCTGGTGACCCCAAAGGGTAGGAGTGCCTCACCATGCATTTCCTCGACATCAGAACTTGTAAACGCTGAAGAACCCACCTTACCGGAGTCAAGATCTAACACGGAGAAGCTACACACTCTCTCCATGTCTGTTACAGCCCCCGGTGCACCAGAATCTTCCATCGGCGTGCACCCTTCATAGCTCGAGCACTCGCCAGCCCTCCCATGTATCAGCTTCAGATTCCCAATCTCCAGCTCATAAACTTGGGCTAAAACAAGCCCAAGTTTATCCCAATCTCCAGCTCGAGCACTCGCCAGCCCCCTTTATCCTTACCTTTAGGATCTGCCATGGGTTGGGCTTTAACAAGCCCACTTGTATGTTTTATAGCTTCTGGCCCACCACTTAAATCCTTGGGCCAACTGAGGTCCTTAGCACCCTAACAGGTCACCATACGTCTCCCACCCTCAGTCTTGCACACTCTCAAAGACAACATTGCAGGAGTCAACTTAAACTTAAAAGCCTGCATGGGTCTGCCATGTAAGACTGAACCATTGCCATTTTTAACTAAAGCAATTTCCGTAGGATCTCCATGAATCACGTTCTGCCCCAGATTTGTTCCAAAATTTTCAAAATTCCTGATTTTATGCTGATTACCCAAAACAGACAAAAATTTCCCACTCCGGCCACCACCAGCAGACTAACTGCCTCCACCCCCATTTTTGGAGGATACTTCAGCCATAGTAACCGGCTTTGCACCAGAGAAAAAAAACCTTAACTCTCTTTGAAACAAAGACCAACCAACATGATTGGAGCTAGCTGGTATCATAATACAGCCTCTCCTAGACCCTCCAAAATATACCTCAATAACTACAAAAAGTCCAACTTTGTTAGATCTCCCACAGAACAACTTCCCATTTTCTCTAAATCTCTTACAGAGTACAGCTCAACCAGGCACCCAATCTCGTATATTGGCGAGACAAGAAAGGATCCACTCCATACCCCTAGTCCAACCCAAATAGAGCTCTTAACATCCCGACATGTCTCATGTATAGCATATGAATCAGACCACCCCCCCCCCCCCCCCCAAATCAAAAGATAAAGAAAAAAGTTTGGCATCAATACAAAACGACCTCTTACTGCCCCCATGGACCGAGGATTGAGGTTTAGGAGGGATATTTTGTGGAGTTACTATGGTGGGGGTATCTGGTAAGGCTAAAGGTGCAGGTGAATTAGGCAATTTAGACCCCGGAAGAGGTGGGGATGAGGAAGGCAGTGATGGAGGAGGGGGATAGGGATATGGGAAACTCCCAAACAGCGGAGGGATGCATGGGGGGGGAGGAGGAAAAAGGAAGGGCGGCAAAAAGGGAAAAAAAGATGGTGATGGATGAGTGGGGGAGTGAAGGTGTGGTGGAGGAGGGTGGATAGGATGAGGGATGGGTGGGGGAGGGAGGTGGGGCTGAGTTACTATTTCAGAGAACCCTCATTTCATAATTCCCATGTATAGCATACGAATCAAACCCATCCAAAGTCTTCAGAGACTAGACAAAGTCACACTCTCTAACTCTTGCCTTAATTTCATCAGTTCTATGAGTATATAACCTTCAATATTCTGAAATTGGCACTCTCTTTCTCCCTTTTCTGATAATTTAAATAAAACAGCCATATACATCATATAAAGAAAACATTAAATGACTTGGAGTGTGTAACCTGTATACAAGAAGCTAATTGTTGTTTCTTGCATTATATTTCTGCTTCTCAAAGATCAAGTTTTGTGGAAGGGAAAAACGGGAGGGAGGTTGAACAGAAATAAAAGAGGAAGAAAGAAACAAAAGAACTTGCATAAATTTAAATGCAACCAAACCCTTTCGGATGATCAGACATTTATTAGAATATCTACACTTCACGATAAGAAGTTAAGAACAACATTGATTGATTTAAAAGCATAAGCAAATGGCATTTGACTTTTCAAAAATAAATGAATAATAATAATAATAATAATAATCAAATGGCATTTGCTTAAATATCTCTTCTTTCCCAATAGAATAATTTTTAAGAGCCCATGAAGGGGCATCTATGGTGTTCACATATCATTAGTAATCACAAGTACTTGAGAAAACCATCGGCATTTTGAAAGATGAACGAACTTTTCTGAAGAAAATAGATATAGTTTATTTTTTTTCCAATCAATAGCTTCAAACTAAGTTCCCTTTTTCTTTTTCTTTTCTCCTTTTTAACTTTTTAGCCAACTAAATTGCCAACCCTGCTGTTCTGAACCTTGATTGGATGAGGTGGTTTTAGGGTGGAGACGAGAGTAAAGGATAAATTAGGGTAGGTATTCAATTTGAATGTAGCCCATTTTTTGGTAAGTGAATTTAATCTTTCCAGCCAAAAGACAAAAGAGGAAAAAAGAAAACAAATACATATTCAGCATCATGGTCAAAAAAATCATTAACGAGCAATCAACTCATTACATTCCAGAAAAGTAATCGTATCCTGATAAAATCAAATTGACAATACCATCTAGCATACTTGACTACCTTTGCCACTAATGATGACCACATGGACAGCACCTCAAAACTAACAACTTACCCGGAACAAAGAATGAATATTTTCTCTGTCCTTAGCCTAAGAGAGAGAGAGAGTGAACCCTTTCACATATGACGTTGAGTATGTAAATGCAAAATGCATGAGATTGTTAAGATCATAAGTATACAGAATCACATATTATGTTCATTTCTCCATACCGCTATCTGCTGCTCCTATATCAGTTATAACAGTAATAAAAATGTGACTGAACAAATCTTCTTTTGATAAGTGAGTTTTGGCCCCAAGGGGAAAGGGGAAAAGGAGATTCATCAAACTAGTGACATTTTGCTTCATGAGAGAAAATTACAGAAGGGAAAAAAACAATTAAAAACCATTCCCATTAATGATGCCAGGGGGACATTACCTGCTGCTTCCAGATCAGCTGTAATGGTCCCAAGCTTTACAGCAAGAGGGTAGTGTGTCTCATTGTAGTGATCAATAGCATGGTTGTTGCCACCAGTTCCATCCCAATTTTTCCTCCCACAAAGGATCATTCCATCAGTAAGATTTAGCCAAAGATTGTCCGTTTTATCACACTTAATACATTTCCACCCAGATGGAGGGACAATAACACCATTGTCAATCTGTTGCAAATTCATTGCATATGCACTTGTTTGTTTCTTATCGGCTATCCAAGCTGCAACTTGCTCTTTCCGCTCAGCACCCTCAGCCATCAAGATAGCATCGACGGCCAACCTGACCTGCAGTATTTTACAGTACTGGTAAATAAATCAAACGCTGTTTAAAATGGAAATCTTTTTACCTAATAATTAGGGGGTTTGGGGAGTAACAGGCACCTTCTCCGGCAACTCCACCGAAGGAAATGGAAGAGTAACATGGTCAGGCAATATAACTATAGTGTAAGTTTCTTCATATTCAAGTTCACTGTTGTCAAACCCCCCATCAATACCTGCAAATGAAATCATATACCATAAATATTAATAAAAAATATCTCCACTATGGCACAGAAAATTATCAGTACTTCTTGTAACAAGATTCAGCATTTGTAAGAGAAGAGCCAGAACATCCCTCCATAAACTACAATAACAAATTTTCAGCTAAAAGGGACCAATAAAAAGAGGGTCATCACGAATCAAGTACCTATACCCAAAAGTGTTGGTTTCTTCAAAGGCCTATCTTCAGCAACCACTTTTTTTGTTTGCTTTATATGCAAGTAAACTTTGTTCCCAGTCTTCTCATAGTTCCAAGCCACGCAGTCCTTTCCAAAAGCTAGAAATGTATTCATGTCGATAAACAACCCACCTTCTGATCTCTGACATCAAAACAACACCACAATGCATGCATGAATGTCAAAATCAATAGAGCTAACACTAGGACTAACATTAACATCCACTTTAGTTGCAACAAAACAGGAGAAAAGAAACCGAATAAAAAAATATATATCCCCGAAACTTAGATTTTCTAAATTACACATGCTCTTCAATATAATTGAAATTAGTACAATCATCAAATACGCCATTAAAACATAAAACCTCCAAAATCAGATTTTTAAAATGTATATGAACCCTTATCAGTTTCTGGCCCCAAAAAAATAACTAAATAACAGAAACCACAAAAAGAAATAAATATTTTAAAAAAACACACACACACACACACAATTTCAGAATTCATTTCTTTATTTACACATTTATAATGTCCTCATTTTTTAGAAACACTAAGTACCTTAACAAAGCTTTGATAATTTGTTTAAATTTTCATTTCATATAATTTCCCAGAATCCAACAATGACAACAGAAAGAAAGAACGAAAGGGAAAAAAATTTGGAAAAAAAACAAAAACAAAAACAAACAAACAAACACACAGAGCATAGTACCGATAATGGAACACCATATCTTCAAAACAAGTTGGACAGGAGAGAATGCACAGTTTGTTTGGCAAAAAAAAAAAAAAAGTATTCCGAATTTTAATTTGTATATTTCCTCAAAATCAGAAAAAAGGTAATCCAAGAAAATTCAAAGAAGAAATTTGAATGGTGCAAAAAGATAAGCTTTCTTTTCCGACTACGCTTTCATTTTCTCAGCAACCAACGGAAATGAAAAGAGAAAAATCATTGAAGAGACATTTCAACAAACACATGAGCTTCAGTGCAGTAAAACTTAGGGAAAACGAAAACAAGAACAGAAATGAAACGAAACTATAACATAAAGCCAGAAAGATAAGCTTTCTTTCTCGGACTACACTTTCCTGTTCGTCTTTTTTTCTCGGGAACCAAACGGAAAACTAAGGGAAGAGAAAAGATTACCGGAGTGTCGAAAGAGAGGCAGCATTCTTGCTTGTAGATGCGATTGGTAGGCTCCGGGATCCGAACCCGGGAGAGATTTGATCGGAGCAAGTCCATCGGGTCTGACATGTTTGTCTGCAAAGAAAATCAAATGGGTTTTGAACAGAGAGAGAAAAAAGAGAGAAAGGGTTTTAGAGAGAGAGAAAGAGAGAGGAGAGAATATATGCTTTGCCGTAAGGCACTGCAATTGTCTTTGTAAAAGGGACTGGAGTTGGCACGTTTTCTTTGGCGCTGTCTTTTTAGATAAAAATTCAAAGCAAAATAGCTACCAATAATGAAAACAAAATTAATTGGTTATTAAATTAATATGTTTTGTAGTTTTTTTTTTTTTTTTTTTGGATAATGTGTTATAATTTGATTTGTCTTTTTTTTTTTTAAATTTAATAGTGGGATGGAACTAATTAAAAATAATAATGCGAATGGAAAATAGGTTCAAACTTTTTTTTTGTAAAGAAAAAAACATAAGGGAACTCCTATGCGAATATAGTATCAATAAGGGAGATAGATAGCGAATCAGCGATACACTCATATACATGATACACCACAAATTATGTCATTCCAGTTGAGTCATTGACCTACCATTTAAACTAGCTTTCTTATTAAGTATTTTCTATTTTTAACTTAACTCATTATCTTATTTTTTAGGTGACAATTTGTTAAAGTTTTAAAAAGTTAGGAATTACTCTTTACATTCTTTTTAGAAATCATATATATATATATATATGATGTGTGAGAGAGAACTCTGATTTTTATTCATACAAGACGAGTTTGTTTCAAATTATGCATAATTTGAATGATTTGTATGGTTCTCTTCCATGACAAGGTGTTTTTTTCCCCTTAAAAAAAAGTTTTTTTTTTTTTTGGACTATGTGGAAATATTTCTTTAAACATAAAAAGCAAGAGCATCTCTCAAGTCTCAACCAAGCCTCTTTCACAGAAGGAGGGAGAGAAGAACTATTACAACAAAAGGAAAAATTTTGGTGAGCAACAAACTTGGCTAGAGCATGGACCACCGAGTTTGCTTCCTTTTTTACCCAAATTTAAAAAACAATTATCAAAATAGTGACTAAGCAATTTTCTTTGTTACAAAGGGCATTTATGTTCAACGGCTCATTATCTAGATTCTCATTTAAAGCATTCAAGATGTGTTTGGGTACCGTTTATTTGCTGAAAATTGAAAATTTATTACTGAAAATACTATAGCAAAATAATTTTAAAATGACAAAACACTGTTGCTGAAACCTATTTCTGTTTTTCACATCATGGCTAGTCCATGAATAGTGCCCCTCCCAAACACAAAACGCACAAACCGCAGCTCCCAAACGCACGCTCACACAGATTTTTACATCCCCTTCTACTAGAATCCTCTACACTTTTTCCATCTTAGCCAAATCTAGGGCCCAAAGAAAGATAGCAGCTTTAGCAATTATAGGTTCCCTGATTGGGGTTTGTTTGTCAAAGGGGCAGAGCCACCTTGCTTCTTCCCCCCCCCCCCCCCCCCCCCCCCCCCCCAAATTTTAAATTTTCTCTATATCATACATAGCAAAAAGATAGAGGCCTCCTAAAAAAACATATAATCGGCCCCCCATTTATTCATAAGATATAAACTTAGTCTAACAGGTAAGGCTCCTTCACAAATAAAATAATAATTGAGCCCTTCAATTGTCCAAAGACTTGTATTTAATACAATGGACGATGACCCACTCTCTTTAAATGGTATAGATGTCATCCATACATTTTTCTCTTCATTCTCATCCTCAAGCTTCGTGTCTTTTGCTTTTTCTCCTTAATGTTGCTGCCAGCCCCATTATTTAGTTGTTATTAACAAAACAAAGCTCATCTCAACACAACCAAACAAAGTTGTAAACCTTAACAGTTAGTAAAAAAAAAAAATTTGTTCCTTTTTTTTCAATCTCTTCACTCCTAAAATAGTAGAGTGAACTTGCAATTGTGAGTATGTGAGGTTGTGTTGGGTGGATAATTCATTAAAAATAATAATAATAATAATAATAATATGAATGATGAGGTAGATGTTACTTAAAATAATAGTGGAATTTGTTTTTCTTGAATGTGAGTAGAATCCCTATATTGGGTTTTAAAAAAAAAATTTAATGTTATTTTTAGGTTAATTATTAAGTCATATTAAAGCTAAAAGAAATATAAGCAAACAAAAAACAATTAATGTATTGTTAAAGAAAATTGATATTAGTCATTCAGAATTTAAGACACCTGTAACAACCAAATTTTGTTTTAATGCAAAATGTTATCCTTTAATGATTTGATGATAATGGACGAATTTAAGATGCTTGTAGCAAAATTCAAAATTTATAATTTGATGATAATAGATTAATTTTATTCTATGAAAGACTCATAGTAGACATGATTTTGATGCAAAATATTCTTTTTTTGGATATTTCGTATGTTTATGGTGAACTAGACAATTTATGAATCTATTAGCGTTGATAATTTTATAAAAATATTATAATGTGCCCCCCTCAAGTAAAAAATCTTGGCTACACCCATGGACCAAGCCTTCATAATCTCCCCTTTATCATCACAAGGAACAATAGCTAAAAAAGTCGAGTCTTTCAACAAGGCAGCGTCTACATTTAACTTCACAACCTCATTATAAGGCTTCGGCCATATGACTTTCTCTTTGTCTTTAGGGACTTTGTGTTTAATAAAAGAATATGTTTTGATATTCTTTGTTACAGAGCTTTAATGGTTGATATTACATTTAATTGCACTTCCTCATGTTCCATTTGGTTCCTCAAATCCATATATACATTTGAGTGTGAGAGTTACTTGTATTGTGCTCTACTCTTTAATTGATTTCAAGGTAATAGTGAACCATTTTCAAAACATGAAAATCAATAATCTACACTCTATTTTGGAGTCTGTAAAATAATAAAATTAATAGAAAAGAAAACAATAAAATAATTAAAATAATGTGAGTTGTAGCATGTGTGTGGCAATGAAGGTGGAGAGCAATGTTTTAAATATCGAATCGGTCGGTTCAACCATGAACCAAGTCCAGTTAAATCTGAGAAAATTAGTCAAAATTGGAAAAATTCCAAGAACTGGTCTCTTTTCCAATTCTTTAACCATTCCGATTTTTAAAACCATGATGAAAAATAAATGGAAATGAGAAAAATATTAATATTACATTATAATCATCATTATAATGTACCAAATGTGTCCTAAGGGAATAATACTTCAATATAATTGAGAAAAAAATTGAAGGTCTGATGCATTTAAAAGTGACTAGGGTAAATTGAAAATAGAAGAAGTAACTTTGCTTGTTAAAACTTAAAAGAAGACTAAAAAAATGGCTATGCTAGTTAGATTTGGCAAAATTGGAATCAGACCCGATAACTCAACCCAACCCAACCCAACCCAAGACGTACCTAAAGTAAACAAATGTGTTGACTTGTATGAAACTCTAGGTCAAGTTAGGTCAGGTCAACATATACCTCATTTGAACTCAACCCATTTTAAAGTGGTTTTTTTTTTTTTTTTTTTTTCACATATTAGATTCATATGGGAAAGCACAATATATTTACTCTTCACAGTTTCACGTGTGCATTTAATATTTATGGCGATGATATACTGTCCCGAAACAAAATTATGGTCCATGACATTTAGTATTTTTTTTTTTTTAATGATGATGATATCATTAGTAAACCATGGACGTATTGACTCAAGGCATTTAGGCAAAAGACGATGGTTAAGTTGCAATAGGTGGTAGACGACGGTGAAGATGGGGAGAAGTACGGTAGGTCGTGATTTGGGTGGAAGATGGTGGGTTGCTATTTAGGTGACCTCTCTCTTTGAAATCATCGTAAGGTCAAAATCCAAGGTCATATATGTTGGGTTTTGATGGTGGATCAACCTCACCATGATTAGGTGGTTGGGTTTGATGTTGGATATAATTGGGTTGTTTTGGTTTTAATGTGGCTATGTTGGGTGTTTATGGATCTCTAGTGGTGGTGAATTGGTGGTTAGAGAGAAAATGTGAAACTCAAGAAGGATGGGGTGAAAAAAAAAAAGATGTTTAGGAAGAGATAAAATAATATTTGAAATAAATAGTAATAGAGTATTGAGACTGATATAATTGTTTGTGAATAGTAGATTAGTTGAATTAATGAAAGTGAGTTTTTTTTTTTTTTTTTAATAATAAATTTGGCTAAAAACACATTGAGCTTAATGTCTCCTACACCCCCTACCCAACACCTCCCACCCAAATTAGCCACCAACACCCAATGACACCCGATGATGCCAATCGGCCATCCATACCTAGTGATGCCTAATGGACAATAGCATCCAATGATGGATCACTTCATCGACTCATGAGGGTGAAAGAGAGACGTCGAGAGATTAGAGAATAGAGATAAAGTGTGAGAGTATTCTTTTCTTCTTCTTTATTGAAAAGATTATCAGAGAGTATTATGAGGGTTAAAAAAAATCTAGAAGGGGAGCAAGATCTTAAGCACAATAACTTTGTACAATTTTTTTTTTTTTAAACAATAATGCAGATTAGGGTGTGGAGTCTTTTCTTTTTTGTGATTCCTAATTACAATGCCTTTTGTTTTTGAAAGCCCTAATACAATGCTAAACTTTTTTTTTTTTTTTTGAAAAGAAAGACTATGTGTATTATTAAGGTAGACTATGTAAATCAACATGAAGTTCAGGAACAACGTCTGGTGGAACATCTTCCATCTAATGCTAAACAATTTGATTATATAAACATCACTTTTTTTTTAACATCACTTGAAAACCAAAACTGATAACTCTTATATCCCAATCCTCTTAAAAGTTAGAGCATTAGCATTCGAGGATGTAAAATAGTGTCTATTTTACATCCTCAAACACCACTTTATCTATTTTATCAACTTATTTCGCAACTCACTCCACATCCTAGTTTCTATTTTTATATTCAACCCATTAAAATAATATAAACCGACCATCAAATAATAATATAATATACACTTCACTTCTCTCTTCTTCCCTCTCCATCAAACCCACGGCCAACAATCACCACCACCACCAGCAACCCATCACCACCAGTAACCCACCAAACCCATCACCACCACTACCACTGAAAACCATAGAATCGGGGGGGGGGGGGGGGGGGAACCACTACACCAGCCACCACCACTGAACCACCACAACAACTCACAAATCAGCAGCCACCACCTCTACAACATTAACACATCACAAACCCAAAAATTTAACCAAAATTTCCATACCCACAGAACCACAAACAACCACCGAGATCCACACCCATTGCCACTGCCAAACCCACCACCAAATCACCAGCCACCATCGCCAATCAAACACCACGACCCAAGACCGATCTTCAAAACCCAGAAACATCGATTAAACCTAAAGCCATGACCTACGTGAACCATGCCGATCTACCACCACCAAACTCGACCACCATTTCAACTTCGCCACCAAAACACCACCACCGAAATGCCACCACTGAACTAGCAATCACCGATTCGGAGAGAGGGAGGCCGAGAAGGGGAAAAAAGAATAGAGAAATAGAGACAGAAGAGTGGGAAATGAAGAAGAGAGAAATAGAGAGACAAGAGACAGAGATGGAGAAGTGAGATGGAAATGAGTGGGATGTTGGAAAATCTGGTTTTGCATCTCATACAAAACACACAGCAGAAGCAACAAACACGGATCTACTTCATTCATGAGAGATAATATGTAACCTTGAATTCTAGAACAAAGAATAGAAAGCATGCCTTGATGCAGTGAAATTCAAAACCAAGACTTGAAAATACCTTTAATCTTCATCTCAATTCCACATTGTGCCTAATAGGGGTGTTCGCGGTGCGGTGCAATGCGGTTTAAGGCCATTTTTAGCACCGCACTTTGCGGTGCGGTTTAGCTAAAATCATAACTGCACTACACCTTATTTTTACGGTCATATGTGCGGTGTGGTGCGGTTTAGAGTTTAACCAAAACCATAACCGCACTGCACCTCATTTTTACTGTCACATGTGCGATACTATGTATAAGATGCGGTTTGAAGTCAGTATGTTTTTCAAATTCTGGGCTTTTCCTACTCAGCCCAAAACTAATTTTTCCCTTTTTTTGGGCCAAGTTTTTAATTATTGAGCTAGTTTTTCTTTATTTTTGGTTGGTTTTTCTAGTCAACACTTGCTAGGGTTATTAAACTTTTTTTTTTTTTGAAAACTAGGGTTATTAAACTATTAATAATATATTTAATATTAAAAATAAATAAATATATTAATATATAGGGAGGGAGCGGTGCGGTGCGGTTTGTGCGGTTTTCTTATTATAAAATCGCAAACCGCACTGCACCATGCGGTGTGATGCGGTGCGGTATACTATTACTTGCGATGCAGTGCGGTTATGCCATTTTGCAGGCGGTTTTGGTGCAATTTTTGCGGTTTGTACGGTTTATGTGGTTTGGTGAACACCCCTAGTGCCCAAGAAGTGTGGTCTCTCGATTAGTCTTTGTGTAGTTGATTCTCAAAGAAAAATCCTTCTTTTTCTCCTTGCAGAGAAAAACTGTTTTCTTTTCTTTTCATCATACGTATATACAAACTACCTTAGTAGTTACTTTATTTAATAACTCCTATTAAATAAAAACTGATTATCTAATTGGGTTAGCCTGTTGGGCCTACTGAATTGGGCTTTAGTTTGTGGCTTGAGATGAAACCAAGGCGAACAAATAAGACTTTAGCTCCAATAGGCCTTGGGCTTTTCTGTCACCTTTTGACAAGTCCAAAATTACCATTAATTATATTTAATATTACTATATAAATATAATTGCACTCTAGGCCTTATTAATAAATTATATCCCAAGACTCTAATGATATCATTTGACCCCTCAATGAAATATTTATAGTTAACAAAGTCATAATAAACTGTCACTTTGTAAACAACTATTTTATCCTTGAGTACCCAGTTTAATCTTTTAGTTATTCACATATATTAAAATCCAATTTCAATAAATATAAGTTTTAGTAACTCCTTACTAAAGTGGGCACCCTGAATAACCAGTTCCCATTAAACTTATCTCAAGGGGATATTTCGTGTCTCTATAAAAATAGATTATAGATTTCATCTTGAGAATATGTGTTCCCTCAACGTTACGTGTGGTTACCCAACATACTGAGATTTTGACTGTGAATATTAGATTTCACTCATGATATATCAAAGTAACCTACATTTCATATCAGATTCACTACCCTCTTAGGATTGAGAGTCTATGAAATTAGAAGTCATGAGATTAATTATTTAGTGACAATTGTTGATTGAATAATTAATCTCAATGCAATTAAATTTAATATATCTTAACTCTTAAGACACATCAACACATCAACTAGAAGTCTCCACTTCCATGATCAAGACAAATCATCTTAGTTGATGTGTTATAGTCTTAACAAATGAAACGCCCAATTTCATCACCAATTACGAACTATATTTTGAGTTTATAAGGAACTTGTAATTTATATCTTTTGTGACTAAATCACATAAACCACATACAATGCATTTCAAGGACTATAATAATGTCTCATTAGTTCATAAATAGTCTCATATAATTAAACAACTTAATTATTCATAACATGCCAATAAATTGGATTTTAGGGCATAAACCCCAACATGGGAGAGAGTTAGAAAGGGAAAAAAGAATAATGAGATAAGGGAGAGTAAGAGGAGAGAGAAAATGAATTAATAAAATAATAATATTTTTTTATACAACCTATGAACAATGAGGTTGCATATAAATTGGGGGTGGAAAAAAATTTAAATTTTAGCAATTAGGATAGAGCTTATTTTTAAGAAATTAGGATGTAAAATAGTAACTGGGAGTGTTTACACTCCACTGCTAGTGCTCTTAAAAGCATGATCGACTGTTTAACTATCAAATTTTAGTGAGCCGAATTAATTACCAAATCTTATAATTTTCAATTTACCCCTACCTTGTTCTCGGTTTCACATTACGAAGTGCCATAATCAAAGTCAAATCTATGGTTTAAAGTAGCAAAATGCCATGATTGACTACGTTGCAGGTTATTGTCTTTTCAATGATTATTTTTTAAAGAAGCTTGACCCTAATTTGAATTTTTTCGACCACGGAGGACCATAAATAAACTTTCCCTTTTTTCAATTAACCATTTTGAATTTGAAAATTTATAGCTTTAGGAAAGTGTGTATATATATTCTCATCCACATCTTCCAAGAAATTGATGGGTGAGTTTGCGCTTTAACCTCTACCTTAAAAAAAAAAAAAAAATCTTTTCCAGCTTGAGAATCTTCTTAGTGTCTGTTTGAATTCACTGAAGCTGCATTTGCGTCTGTGTTTAGTTTTTTTTTTTTTTTTTTTGTTCTCACGCGTTTTGGAGGAATGTGGCTATTGTTCATTGAACAGTAGCCACAAATGTTGACTTTTTCTTTTGAACAGTGATCTGTGAACTATTTACGGACCCATAAATTTCATTTTTAACAACTTTTTCATTAAAAATAGGTCCCACAGTACTATTCATACATTTAAAAATTATTTTGCTACAGTGTTTTCAGTTTTCAATTTTCAATTTCAGCAAAATAAGTTATATCCAAATAGACCATTATTTTAAAGAAGAATTGACAGGGATGTTTGGTAACATTATTTAAACAATAATTTTTGTTGTTTAAATAATATAACATGTATTTTTATAATATGTATTTTTATAACATCTTTTCACCTATGTGTATTTTCACAATACTTAAATAACGTTAATAAAACAACATTACCAAATGGGCCCTTAGTTTTAAAGAAATCATGAAAATTGGGATATGTTTGGTTGTGTTGTTTAAACAACGAAACTGTTGTTTAAACAATACAACACGTATTTCCACAACACTTTTTCACTTACACGTATTTTTACAATACTTAAACAATGTTATTAGAACAACATTACCAAACAGGCGTTGTTCGTTCAATAAACTTATAAAGAATTACTTTTCTTATACAATCTAAGTTAGAGTATCCGTAACAGATGTTGCAAAAATTATGTCATTTTACCATATCAAAGACCTATTTTATTATTTTACCACATCATTTTACAACATCCCATTTATCAGATGTTTTATCATTTAATTCTATACATTAAAATAATATTGACTATACATTAAAATAATATATTATCACATTCCCATTATCATCAACAACAGCCACAACATCAAAGTCTAATAAAACAATAATTTTTGGTTTACCACATATGTCCGTACCATTGCAAATTTGCAACAGTACAGACACAAATGGTATAATTTTACAACATTTGCAATATCTCATGGGGAGCTGATTTTCCTGTTTGGTATGGGCATTTGGCACATATCTCACATCTACTGTGGGTGCTCTAAGTAGTAAAAATTTTAGTTCCCACTTTTTTTTTTTTTTTTTTAAGGAAATATCAATTATTGTGTATAATGTATTTGTGCTGGGAGATTTGAAAGTTGGTTTTTTTTTATAAAAGAAAGTAAGTATGTTATTGAATTACAAAGCTCTTAACTTGTACAAGATTAATATTGGTCTAAAATACAACTTACATCATTTAAATTTGACTAAAATTCATTGAAGTCCTTTAACTTTACTTTCAATTGAGTCATCTAAGTTTCAAATTTATTCAATTCATTTTTTTTATTCTATTAAAAAATTGCCATTTAGTATGCAATTAACTAATGAAAAAATATTTGTAGGAAAAAAAAATTTCATGTGAGAAAATATTTTTTTTAATAGATTTTTTTAATGATTTTGGACAAAAAGTCTAAATTGAATAAATTTGAAATTAAGAAAACTCTATTAAATTAAAGTATAATTAGAGACTTAAATGAATTTCTATCAAGTTTAGATGGTACAATTTTCATTTTAGCCTTATTATTATTATTATTATTATTATGTTGGAAAGAAGTACAATATTATCTCAAACATCATGATATATTAAATATATTATTATCTAAAATATGATGTTAAGTATCTCCATATAACAAAAATTTCAATTCTTGTTACTTTAAACTCTTAAGATCAAGTGGGTATCAGTTAATTCAAGTTAGCTCAACTAGTAAAATATTCTATTGTCGAATAAGAAATATGAGGTTCGAATGTTGCCTACACAAAAAATCAATTGACTAGGTCATATATAAAAGATCGAAGTAGTTTAATTTTTAGTTGAACTTAGATAATATGGTATCACATAAATTTTTGAGGCATCACAATGTTACATGTCATTATTTTAATTTAATATAGTTTTAATTAAATTTAACATATTTTCTCTATTAAACCCTTAATTAGAATTTTGGCACAATATTTGTTCTTTAAATGGGATAATATATTGTTACATATACAAATACAATCACGGTTCCAATTAGTTCAACTAGTAAAATCACTTACTGTCAAATAAAAAATTAGAATTTGGACTATATCTACATCAAAAATTGATTAATATTTTAGTCTGATAATAAGAGCAATTATCATAGAGTGGACGTTTCATATTGGTTGAAATTCTAACATATCTATAAAATAAAATAAAAAAACACACACACACATTTATAGTAAATGCTTAATATCATAATATAAAGTAAAAAATTATCATATTTCATATTTTGACAATAAAAAAAGACTCATATTATATTAAACTTTCCCGTGCTTTATTGCATGATTAGTTAAGTTTATAAACACACGGTCTAAGTCTAATATACATCACTTTTAAAATACTGTGAGCCATGAATCAAAGTAAATTTCCTAAGATGATAGTATAATATTTCTTAATGACATATTATATATACAATGCAAAAATATAATTATTTCAACTTCTTGTTTTTCATGGTTTATCAAAACATCATGCATTGTCAATTAAAATTATTTATTTTCATCAAACAAACATCTAGATTCCCAAACATCATATCTGTAAGTATCTAAATTCCATTGAATTGTCAATTTGCAACCAAATATGATTGGCAATTCGCAACCAAATATGAGAATGTTTAAGAATACATATTATCTTGAACCAAACTATTAATAAAGATTGAAAATCGTTTAACATTGTCCATGTGCATTTCTTCCAACTGAGTTAGGAACTATAGCAAAACTGAAATAAAAAAAAGATCTTCAATTTGACCTCATAGCTATGACTTGTGTACACTGAAACAACATCTTTTTTGTGAACAATTTATTCCTTTAAAATTTGATAAAATAAAAATAAAAAATTTTACAATTACATATTTATAATAACGGCTCTTAAGGTCTTATAGAAGGTTGAATCTAATCAAATTTTGAAGAGAAGTGATACATACACAATATTTTCATAGTAAGTTGTTATTAGTTATAATTTGAACTTATTATTAAAATTATTTTTTTCCTACCAATAATAATTTGTCATTTGAAATTTTATGGTAAAAAAACATTTGAAAATATCATGTACGGAACATTTTTCAATTTTTAATAAAACTCCATGTAAATTAAGGTAGGTCGGTCATTAAAGGAAAAAAAAAAAAAACTAAAGTTATTCAGTGAACCTACGATCCCTAGAAACCGGACAGGTCCAGCTGTTCGGGGCTGAAAGTCTGAAACCCCCTTATAAAAGCCCTACGCAGAATAATTTTATCCAGTAAAGACCGTGCCTTTATAAAAGCCCCTTTATTTTGGCGTTAATTTGCTAAGATAGAAATTGCAGAGGATTAAGGGACACAAAAATCTGCATTGATGCTTTGAATGGGGACCTAGATGAATGAATGATGTGCTGTGAAACACACTTACACACCCTTTGTAATTATTTAAAATTGATTGCTCGCTTTTTTGCTAATTATTCTTTGGCTAAAATGCAAAACTCATTTTCTATATTTAACTAGTCATTTCAGTTCTTTAAGTTTTAAGATTATTCAATTAAAGCACTTCTATTGACTTTTTGTTTAATGTTGCAGTTAAGTGTCCAATTTTTTAATTTTTTCTTCAAAAATTTTAAATTAAAAAAAATCCAATTAATGATTGAAAATAATTTTTAGAATTTTTTTTTAAAAAATGCTAACATAAGTCGGCAGAGAGGTCTTAATTGAATAAACTTGAAACTTAAAAATGATTGAAATGAATGAAAGAAAAGTTAGATAACTGAAATTAATTTTGATGAAACTTAGGGGATGAATTTTAAATTTTATCCTTATTCTTTTTGTTTGGGTAAAAAATAAAAAGGAAGAAAACTCAATTGTCCATGCTCAAACCTAGTTTGTTGCTCATCAAGTTGTAACAGTACTTCTCCCATCCTGTCAAAGAGTCTTAGAGTGTGTTTGGTAGAATGGATTTTGGGGAGGATAGAAAAAAAAATGAAAGAAAATGAGAATGTAAAATTTTTTAGAGATTATTCCCAAAATGGGGAAAAAACTGGATAGGGGAAAATTTGATGAGTAAGAGTCCGTTTGGATACAGCTGAAAACTGAAAAACATTGTAGCAAAATAATTTTTAAATGTGTAAATAGTACCGTGGGACACACTTTTAATGAAAAAGTTGTTGAAAAATGAAATTTGTGAGTTTGTGAACAGTGCACGGGACCCACATGTGATTGAAAATTGGTTGAAAAGTCAAACTTTTCAGCTAAAAAAAAAAAAAAAAAAATGAGAAACGTAAACGTGCTGGAAAGCGCAAAACACGCTTCCTAAACGTACCCTAAATGATAAAAATGCCCATGAGCACTTGCACATGGGCTTCATCTAGCACATTGCTTCCCCCCCCCCCCCCCTCCTTTTTCTTTTGATTTCCCGAGCCTGTGGGCGTGACAATGCTTTTTTTGTTTTTGTTTTGGGACATGATTATTATTTTTTAATAAATTTTAGTTATATTTTTTTAATTGGGTATCATTTTTTAATAAGGGTATAAGAGTAAATTTATATAAACTCATTTTTTTCACCTCCCTACTTTTCTATTTCCAATCAAACAAAAAAGAGGGATTTTTTTTTTTAATATTTTCCCACTTTTCCACCCTTCAAACCAAACGGGCCTTAGTTGAGAGTTTTTTTTTTTTTTTAATTTTAATTTTAATTATATATATATATATATATATATATATATATATATATATATATAAAAGGCTATGATCCCTAATTAGAGCATTATTATTAGTGGAGGCATATAGCTATAATGCTATTTTTGCCTCCTTAAACCATAAAATATTGTGCACAATGTTTTGCCATAGCAAAAAAAATTTGGCTACATGTTACAGTAAACGGGTACTAGTATCTGAAATTGTAACAAGAAGCCAAATGCCTTTAATATTTTTTATATTCTTTTCTCCACTTATTTATTTATATATTTTTTCCTTTCAGCTCATCATCTCTCCCTTGTTACTCCCATCAAAGACCATATTAGATCTCCTCTCTCTCTCATCCCTCTCTACCTAGCTTCGTCGACCCAAGCCCCAAGCTGCCACTGCCATCGCCCATCTCTTTTCTCCCTTTGTTGTGATTGAGTTTTTTTTTTTTTTTTTTGGTGTGTTTTCACATGGGTTTGGTGGCTGTGGTGATGGTGGTGGTGGTGATTGATTTTGGCTATGGTGGTAATGGTGGATGATTTTGGTAGTGGATTTTGGCTATGGGTTTTGTGGTTTATGGTTGTGGTTGTGGCAGTGAGTTGTGGTTATGGTTGTGATGATTGGTTGTCATAGCTGGTGGCTGTAGTGGCTGGTGGTGATGGGGTTGTAATTGTGGTTGTGGTTTTGTTTTGTTTTGTTTTTTTTTTTTTTTTTTTTTTTCTACATTGTGTCGTGGTTGCTAGAGTAGAGTGGTGGTTGTGGCTGTTGGTGGAGGTGGTTGTAGTGTTTGTTTTTTATTGTTTTATTGTGTTGTTTATGTTATTTGTTATTTTATTGTGTTGAAAGATAAAATAAAACCACTAATTCTGGGTGTTTTGTAAAGTGATATGGTAAAATAGATAAATTTTTTTTTAGGAGATAAGAGTAGCTTTTAGTAGAGTCAAATTGCTAAATTTATGGCTTCATAAATGTGAATGCTATTATGGGGGGAAAGGAAGTTCTCGTACATAAGTGAAGTCTGTTGACTTCATTGTTGTAGAAGTCAAGCCTTTTTGTCTTTGGACCAGTTTAGCCTGAAATATAGGTTTTTTTTTCCTTTTTTAGGAAAATAGCATTGAGAAATGAGAACTATTGCTAGGCCATTTTCTGGATCTCAATAGTCAATAATACCCTATTCATTTAGGAACATTCACAAAAGGATCAAAATCGGACAGGTCCAGGGGCTGAAGTATTTTTCACAGCATACGCGTTTTGACTTTAAATTCGGGATCAATTATTAGGCTGCATCCAAACAAAGTGTGCTAAACATTGCATATTAATTCCTTACCGCAAATTATGAACCGACTTCGAACCCATCCAATTGCCAACTCTACCATACCAAGTGTGTCGATTGGTAAGCCCGTTCTGTTAGCACTAAGCGGGCCCAAGCTTTAATAGATCACCAATGTTATAAAGGAAAGCACGAAATGACCCAACAATGTAGACAGACCATCCGTGCATTCTTCTTATCTTTTCTTTGGATAAACACTCCATTTATGATTTTTATTTTTTTTATTTTTAAGTTTTCTAGATGCCTTTGTTACCAAAGTTCTTAAAATTTTATTTATTTATTTTGAAATGAGTGATTAATAATTTATTTCAACACAAAAAATAATAGTTAGTATTTATTTAAATGTTAATGATTAAAATGGATGAATAATCAATTTCTTTTTCCTTTTCTCCCCTAATATGTGGGTGTTAGAACTTTTCGAACACTGATTATTTAATATTTATCCCTCACGTGTGTGCAGTCAGTTGTATATCCATCGCTAAATGATATTGAAGCAGCTTCTCAAAAAAAGAAAAGAAAAAAAAAAAAGAATTGATACTGAAGCAATTCATGGTTCACTAGTATAGAAAAAGAAGTCCAACTCCCTAGTCATTACTAGAATAAAGGTCAAGGTAGTCGGTGAACAAAATATAATAAATTGCCTATAATATTTTGCAAACATAAAAATAAAAATTGCAATTTCTATGTACTATCAAGTTACACATTCTTCTCCCCCTCAAAAAAAAAAAAAAAAAAAAAAAAAACCCATAGTGCAATTCTCTGTGAGTGGCGTGTAACATTAACAAGAATTGTGGCTATTATAAAATACATATCTAATTGACATAATTTGATATATTTGTAAAGTGTTGTTGCATAAGTGATGGTATAATATATTATAAATTGAATATGTCATAAATTTGTAAAAAGTCTTTTATATATTTATAAATTTTATAAAGTGTATATTTATCAAACAAAATAGTATACAATACATAAAAACAAAAATAAATTTACGATATGATTCACCTTTGGAAAAATATGTTTCTGTGAATATTTAGGATGTTTATTCTCATTTTAAATGTAATTTGTTGAAATTATTTGACTTTAATGATTGTGAATTATGTTTGTAAGGACCAATTTTGGCTTGGATCCCAAAGCAGGATTGGGTTCTGGCCCAACAAGCCCAAACAATAAATTTGTAGAGCGTGGGAGAAAGAACTAGCCTGATTTTAGAAAGAAGGTAACGATCGTGGATGGTTTGGAAGAAAAGTTGTAAGTATAAGATATAAAAATCGTCCTTGGTGTAGCCTGAACAGTATAATCAAGAATCTGGAGTTCTTCCTTTTGTGTCGTATTTCTTAATATTTTTAGTATATGTTTTTCAATCCCCTTTCCTTTGGACCCCTTCTCACGTTATATACCATGATTTTTGTACCGTTCTTACCATACATGTGTAAATTGGGTTGTGGGAGCTTCTTCCTATCCCATCTCACACCTTCCTGAACCTTCTACTACTAGCTGTAAGGCTGCTTGTTCACTGTTCAAGTATCACCTCCAAATTAATGCGGTCAGAGAGTTAGTTGGGAAGTATTTAATGTGGAGATAACAACTTTTACAGATATTTGTTATCCTCCACCCTCATCCTTTATCCAATATTTGACCCCCTTGTCATGAAGGTTCCATACAACAGTATCCAAGGGGATAGGAACGTTTCAAACCACCTCGGAAACCCTTTCCGAGGTGACTTTTCACCTTGGATAGGTTTAAGTCTATTATAAGTAATTTTCAGCTCTTCCTGCAATGCAATTTCCGCTTTTACCTTAGTTGACCGTCCTCGGATTTGCCTGCGTCCTCGGACTGGGTCATTGGGCCATTGGCCCAGTCCATTAAGCCTAAACAGTACTCCTGAGACAACTGGTCCCCATAATAGCCCATAAAAATCTTGCTTTTCGACTCTTCGGGAGGAAAGGAGGATTTTGATATTCCCGTCCTATTCCCCCTATGATCTTGTTTCGTTTAGTTGAATTCCAAAAATACGTGTTTATCTTCCTAAGGCACGTCCCTGACGCTTCAGTGCTCTAAGTGTGCCTCTATTTAATTTTGGCGACTCCCCTATCCCTCACATTCAACGGCAGGATGGGAATCTAACGGTGGATGAGTTTTCTTGGAACACGAGCGGGAAATCTCCCGCTCGCAATTTTTGTGCCATTATAAATAAGCTTTCAAATCGATTCCTTTTCACCTTCAACAGTTGTGTTATACGTTGAACTTGTCTTTCTCTCACTCTCTCACTCTCTCTTGCATCTACAAATACAAAAACCTTGTCCGAGAACCACTTTTCAAACCTGTAAGTTTCTCTGAACTCATCTCAGTTTTTATTTCGACTTGCGAAATTTCCTTTAAAGACTTCTTAGAAAATGGGTAGATTCAAGCACTTAGTGGATTCCAAGGAAGGGATGGAAAGTTTTAGGATCAAATATAACATTCCCCCACACGTGGGCGTTAGGTACACTACACAGGGGGAGTGGTTTGACGAGAGGAAAATAAGGGAAGTGGTCATCCCTACGATTGCCTTCATAGAAGGAGGGATGACCATTCCTATGGGTACCCTCATTAGGAACTTCCTTAGGTTTTTTAGGCTTTCTCCCACACAGTGTGCCCTAAATATGTTTAGGGTATTAGGGAGTGTAGAAGCCCTAAATGAGAGGATGTACCTAAACCTAACCCATCACGACGTGAACTGGATATACAACCTGCACAATTTGAAAGGGCAGAGGTATTATTTAAAGTCAAGGAACCCTGCAGTAAGGTTGATCCAATGCCTCCCCATATCAAACAAGGGGCTAAAGGATGACTTTTTGATTTTTTCTGGGCAATGGCATGACAGTTTACCTTGTCCAGTTAAGGAGGGTACACCAGGTGGGGGGCCAATTGCTAAGTGTTATTTTGTAACTTGTACAATCCTTCCATTTCCCTCACTCTTTGCTATTACTGAAGTATATTTTTCTTATTTTCGTGGTTTTGCAGATCCCAACTCCACCGCACCTCTGCTCTGCTTAGTTAATAAGGCGAGCTTAGACAGGATCTTACAATCCAAGGTGTAAGTTAACGAAGTTGACGACTAATTGAGAGCAGCACACCTCATTCTTGGATACAAGCCAATCTCTCACGCGTTCCAAGCTCCGAGGTGCGTGATAAGGGCCAAAGATCCTCGTCTCCACCTCATTAGTGTTGCCTACGAGGGGTTTGTGGTTCCTGAAAGCGTTCCTCTCCCCAGAAATACACCATTCACCCAACCACTACCTGTTGCCACCCTTTCAGCAGGAGTACCATCTCCTTCACTCATTCCTCAAGTAGAGGAGGAAGAAGAAGAAGAACCAGAGGGAGAAGGCTTTGTGGACCTAACTGAGTCCACAGACGATTTTGAGGTATTTAACCAACCTTCATCCCCTAAGAACTTGCCAGACGAGATGGGTATCCAAAGGAAACCCCAAAGAAACCTGCAGGAATTGTTAGAGAGCCAGCCAGGAAGAGGAGAACCTGGGAAGTCTGCTCAGCCCAAGCTTCTACTTCCTCTACCAAGGTCTCCTCCTCGCGCTCCTCAGCCAAACCTGCCCTTTAAGACCGAACAGATTGATCCTAAGAAGAGGAGGGAATAGAAGAGTAAGGATGTAGTGGAGACTGGAAGACCTCGTCCAACCAGTGATGAGGAAGCTCATAGGGCGGCTAAGCAACAAAAAGTTAGCCATACCCCCAGCCGAGGAGTAGAGAGGGCAGACAGTCAGTTCCTAGAGCCCCAGGCATGGCTCCCAGCTCCCATGCTTGATGGTGAGCCCCTGATGGATGATGCATTAATCAGGGACTTCAATGGGGACATTGGGTGTCATGTCGCCTTTGCCTTGGAGCAAACCTTTTTGCTTCCCAAAGATATGGTAGAGCTACGAGGTTTTAGGAGGAGTGAGGTCTTCCTTCACACAAAAAGATTTCTGGGCATGGTATGCACTTATTTTCCTTAGTTGTTTTTCTCTCTTTTTTTTTTTTTTTTTTAATTCATAACTACCAGAATTATATATCTATACTTCTTATTTGGAGTAATACTAATTCCTTTCTTTTCGTTCCAAGGCTGTTCAAAATACATTTAGGCTCGAGGAGATGACCAACTCCCTATATCAGCAATTGGATGATGAGAGGAAAATGAGGGTTGCTGCTGTGCAAACCTTCGCCATTGCTGAAAACAGCAACACAGACCTAAAAAAGAAACTGATTACCGAGGAGCAAGCTCGAAAAAGTGCAGACTCGGCCCTAGAGGGTGCTGAGAGGCAAGCTGAGAGCCAGATGAAGTTGGCATATGAGGCTAGTGACCAACTGGCTGCTTCTAAGGAGCAGTTGGCCATTCTGAAGAAGCAATTGGAGGAGGCTCAAAGGCTTAGAAATCAGGCTGAAAAAGCCAGGGTTGAAGCTGAAGAAGCCAAGGCTAAAGCTGAGAAGGAAAGAGATGAAACCGAGCAGCACGGTTATGATGTCGGCGTGGCTGAGACCGAGGATATCAGGGCAGAAGTCCTCGCCGTTTGTCGTGCCTACAACACTCAGACTTGGGAAGAAGCCCTCAATCGAGCTAGAATTGACGCTTCTTCCGAGCCGAGGAAGCCAGAGAACATCATCTTTCCTCCTGCCTTACAAATTCCCAACCAAAAAGAGGCAGCTCCTCCAGTCACCCAGCCAGCCGAAGAGGCCCAACCTCAGAATCCTCCTTTATCCAGTCAGCAGGAGAAAGATAAAGAGCCTGAAGCTCCAAAGAGCACCTCCTCGGACAAAGTAGTTGAACCTTCTCAGCCTGAGGTAGCTTCTTAGAGCTTTTCAAAGGAGTTAGTTTCAACTACTTTGCCCATAGGAGGGGCTTCTAAGGAAAAAGAGAAGGAAATCGCTCCTGAAGCTACTGACAAGGCCCCCAAGTCCAGAGTCCAAATAAAGCTTAAGTCTTAGTTTTTGTTTTTAGGATAATGAGAATTAATGTAACTTCATCTTCTGTATTTGAAGGCTAATTTTATTAATGTATGAACTTTCTTTCTTGTTCCAAGTAATATATGTTAGTACCATTTCTTTCTCTATTCGCGTAACATTTACTTTATCTTATTTTATGCTCACACATAAACATACTCTATAAAGGAGCAAAACTCGTGGAAAAAAATAAAAATTCAATTTCATATGCCTTAACTCATAGTTTAAATAAAATATAAACATTAATTCCCTTTATTTCCAAAATACGTTTCAATTTATTAACCTTTGATAGGTTTCCCAATTTCAAGGCAACATCCCAACGTTTAAGTATCAAGCAAGATATGAACATATTGAAACACCCTTAGTTGATATCATTGAGGCTTATCATGACTTAAAAATTGGGTCATAACTTAGTCCAAAAAAATAACCGTTTGTATTTAAGATCGTGGCCTAAAGGTTTTATCACAACTTAGACTCTAATGAATACTTCCCTGGATATTGTAAGGATACTTATTTTTACTAAGTTTGTGGTCTGAGGACCTGACATAACTTAGTTTCTGTTGGATATCTCAAAAGATGTTATAGGATATTAATTTCCACTAAGTTTGTGATCCGAGAACTTGACATAACTTAGTTTCTGTTTAATATTTCAAAAGATATCATAGGATATTAATTTCCACTAAGTTTGTGATCCGAAGACTTGACATAACTTAGTTTCTGTTTAATACTTCAAAAGATGTCATAAAATATTAATTTCCACTAAGTTTGTGATCCGAGAACCTGACATAACTTAGTTTCTGTTTAATATTTCAAAAGATGTTATAGGATATTAATTTCCACTAAGTTTGCGATCCGAAGACTTGACATAACTTAGTTTCTGTTTAATACTTCAAAAGATGTCATAAAATATTAATTTCCACTAAGTTTGTGATCCGAGGACCTGACATAACTCAGTTTCTGTTTAATATTTCAAAAGATGTCATAGGATATTAATTTCCACTAAGTTTGTGATCCGAAAACTTGACATAACTTAGTTTCTGTTTAATACTTCAAAAGATGTTATAGGATATTAATTTCCACTAAGTTTGTAATCCGAGGACCTGACATAACTTAGTTTCTGTTTAATATTTCAAAAGATGTTATAGGATATTAATTTCTGATAATGCTTGGATGATCAGTGGGCTGAAACTGTCTTCGACACTGCCAAGGGTTGCTAACAAGTCCTGAAAACAAAGACAAATCAAAGGTGACCGGTGGAGGCCGGCCAAAAATCCTCCGATGACAAAGTTAGTCTTTTTGTGATTTTGGTTTGAAGGAAAAGTTTACTGAAGTTCTGAATGAAATACCTTGTTTGTAGATCAGTGCTTTTATAGCACACCCACGGAACAGTCGTCTCCCTTCATGTGAATCAACGGTTTTAACAGTAAGTTAACTGTTTTTAACACCGTATCGTTTGGCCAAGTTCATCTAACCGTCGTTGGCAACGGTTCCCATCAACTTTGTCGATTACGGAAAGGTGTGATGTCCAATGTCTGGTTTGTACTATTCACCGCCTAGTTGGCTCAGGACGAGGTTTGGCTAAGGACGAGGATGCCTGAAATCCGTCCTTCCCGCTAGGCTCAGGACGAGTTTACTCGTCCTGACTTCCATGTGTTGAGGTCGTAGATCAGGACGACCCATCATGGACGAGCAAAGAGTTGTAATTTTTCCTAGTATCATCAGTTGCCCCCTTGTCCATGGGTCGTCCATAGATATCTGACTTCTGAGTACCCTGCCAACGAATTGGTGACACGTGTCACAATTTAACTTGCAGGAAAGTGCGTCGATTTACCTTACCTAGGAAAGCGCCACGTGTCTCCCTTTCATTGGTTTGTGTCGTTTCAGATGTCCGGGCCCATTGCTTATAAATAGTGGATTTCCATCGTTACCCTTCTCATTTCTGAAATTTCCTTGTTCAATTACTCTCGTCTTAGAGCCTCTTCTAGAAGTATTCCGCGTCCATAAGTTTCCCTCGTCCTAGATCCAGGTATATTCCTAACTTCGTCCTTAGCTTTATAAACTTCCATAAAATGTCAATTCTTCTTTCCTCGTCTAGCGATAGTGTAGATAAAGCCATAGACGAGTATTCTGATCATAGTAGTTTTAGTGGGTCTAGTGATAGTGATAGTAGTAGTGGTAGTAGTAGTGGGGGGAACACTACGGACGAGTACGTATCTGGTGTTCCTGGGGTTCCCTTAGAGGTTCTCCAGGAAGAGCTACGGACGAGGTTCGAGTCCGGGGCTCAAGCCGGAACAAGTGCCCCCTCGTCCACAGTCCAGGACGAGTATGAGGAGGTAGTGTACAGTTGTGCTATAGGTATAGAGTCAAAAACAGATGATAGGAAGTTAGAATTACTCAAAACATGGTACCAAATCCCAGACGAGCTTAACCCTAGGTTAGCCGTCTGTGGAGAGTGGTGCTGTCAGCCTCGTTTTGGTATAGGTATATATGAGGCTTATCTTTTGGGAGGGCTTAGGTTACCTCTAAACAGTTTTGCCAGGGAGTTATTATCTAGGTTAGGTTTAGGAATTTGCCAATTCAATCCTAATGCGTGGAGGTTGATTGTATCCATGCAAGTATTGTGGAGGGAAGTGTTTGAGGGGAACCGTCCTCTCACTGTGGACGAGTTCCTCTTTGGAAAGCAGTCACATCCACTTACCATTTGTCGGTTAAGTTCCCTACTGAACATGGGGTAGGAGAGGTCCAAGGAGATCAATTGACCGCCAGAGAGTGCTATCTAGCCATGCTGGCTATGGACGAGCAGACTCAGATGATGAACATAGCAGAAAGAAGAATCGTGGCAGAGCCCACAGAAGCATTGGAAGAAATTCCCTTGGACGAGGAAAATCCAGAGAAAAGTACCAGGATAGGGGCAGATTTGGAAGGAAAGATTAAGATGGACCTTATATGTTTCTTGAGGAAAAACATTGATGTGTTTGCTTGGAGTCATGAGGACATGCCGGGCATAGACCCGAAAATCATTACCCATCGTCTGAATGTACATCCTTCCTTCAGACCTGTGCGACAGAAGAAAAGGGTATTTGCTCCGGAGAGAGACAATGCTATTAAAGAAGAAGTACAGAAGTTGATACAGGCAACGTTCATTCGAGAAGTCTATTACCCCGACTGGCTGGCTAATGTGGTAATGGTCAAGAAGGCGAATGGGAAATGGAGAATGTGTGTGGACTTTACTGATTTAAACAAGGCCTGCCCTAAAGACAGTTATCCATTGCCCCGCATTGACCAGTTGGTGGATTCTACGGCCGGACATAAGCTACTTAGCTTTATGGACGCCTTTTCCGGATATAATCAGATAAGGATGGACGAGGTGGATCAAGAAAAAACGTCGTTCGTTACTAGTCAAGGCTTGTTTTGTTATAAGGTAATGCCTTTCGGGCTGAAGAATGCAGGGGCAACATATCAAAGGTTGGTCAACCACATGTTCCGTCCGCAGATTGGGCGGAATGTGGAAGTCTATGTAGACGATATGTTGGTGAAAAGTCAGGACAAAGAAACTCATCTGGACGACCTACAGGAAACATTTGACACACTCCGGCAGTACAACATGAAGTTAAACCCCAGCAAGTGTGCTTTCGGGGTGTCGTCGGGAAAGTTTCTGGGCTTTATGGTATCACACAGGGGCATTGAAGCTAATCCTGATAAAATCCAAGCAATACTGGATATGAAGCCTCCGCAAAATGTCAAAGAAGTCCAGTCACTCACCGGACGGGTTGCAGCCCTTAACAGGTTTGTTTCCAAAGCCACTGATAAATGTTTGCCATTTTTCAAAGTTCTTAGAAAGGCATTTGAGTGGACGGACGATTGTCAGAGAGCCTTCGAAGACCTGAAAGCATACCTTACATCTGCCCCATTGTTAAGTCCATCCGTGTTAGGAGAAGAGTTATATCTGTACTTGGCTGTTACCTCGCATGCTGTGAGTTCGGCTTTGATCAGAGAAGAAGGAAGAGTGCAGAAACCGGTCTACTACACCAGTCGAGCACTTAGAGGAGCAGAAGCGCGGTACCCGCAGATAGAAAAGTTGGCTTTTGCCCTGATCACAGCCTCTAGGAAACTGAGGCATTACTTCCAAGCCCACATTATCAACGTCCTGACGGATCATCCGCTGAAAAAAGCAATGAATAAGTTAGAAGCTGCGGGACGACTGATCCAATGGGCAGTTGAGCTTAGCGAATTTGATATCAAGTACCTGCCAAGGCACGCGATAAAGGCTCAGGCTCTTGCAGATTTCATCGCAGAGTTTACTCCGAGTCACAGTGAATCGGAAGTGGTGGAAGTCAAAAAATGGATCATCCATGTGGATGGCTCGTCTACACAGCATGCAGGAGGGATAGGAGTTGTGTTGCAGTCCCCTGAGGGAGATAAGCTGACATACAGGGTACGCCTGCAATATCAAGCAACCAATAATGAAGTTGAGTATGAAGCCCTTTTGAAAGGTTTGGAATTGGCTAAGTCCATAGACGCTGAATCAGTACTTATTCTGGGAGATTCGCAGTTAGTCATGGGTTAGGTAAACGGGACATGTGAAGCCAAGGAAGAGCGAATGAAGAAATATCTTGAGAAAGTACTGCAGTCAGTGAAGAAATTCAAAGAAGCTACCTTTGTTCAAATCCCAAGGGAGGAAAACATGGACGCAGATGCACTAGCAAAGACAGCTTCAGCGAATCAATCTATGGACGAGTTTGATGAAATCCAATATCTTCCAAGTATAGACGTTCCTGACGTACTGCAAGTACAGAATAAGGAAAGTTGGATGGCCCCGATAATATCATATTTGAAAGACGGAACCCTCCCGAAAGGCAAGGACGAGGCCAGGAAACTTAGAATCCGATCAGCCAGGTACATCCTTCTGAACGACATACTGTACAAAAGAGGTTTCTCACAGCCTTATCTTAGATGTTTGTCGCCAGAAGAGGCCAACTATGTGTTGCGAGAAATCCATGAAGGAGCTTGCGGGAACCACTCAGGAGCCAGATCACTTATACATAAGGTCGTCCGTGCAGGATATTACTGGCCAACTATTCAGGCAGATGTTAAAGCCTATGTGAAAGTCTGTGATCAGTGTCAGCGATTCAGTAACATCCCCAGACAGCCATCAGAATATCTCACCCCCATGATGGCCCCATGGCCATTTGCTCAATGGGGTCTAGATATCTTGGGTCCTTTCCCAGTTGGAACCAGGCAGATGAAGTTCTTGGTTGTAGGAATTGACTATTTCACTAAATGGGTGGAAGCTGAACCCCTAGCAGGCATCACACAACAAAATGTGAAGAACTTCGTCTGGAAAAATATTCTATGCAGGTTTGGGGTGCCCCGAGTATTGGTATCCGACAACGGACGACAATTTGACAATTCACTCTTCAGGGATTTTTGTGAACACTTCGGAATTCAAAATCATTATTCTTCGCCAGCCCATCCCCAAGCAAATGGTCAAGCAGAAGTCGCAAACCGATCCTTGTTAAAAATTATCAAGACTCGTCTTGAAGGGGCAAAGGGAGTATGGCCGGATGAGCTGCCGGGTGTATTATGGGCATACAGAACGACTATCAGAACCCCCACAGGGGAAACCCCTTTCAAACTGGCCTATGGAAGCGAGGCAGTCATACCTGCAGAGGTACATATGGCCAACCATAGGGTGACTATGTATCAGGGCAAGGATAATGAGGAACTACTCCGTTTGAACCTCGATCTCATAGACGAGGTAAGGGCAGACGCAGAGAAAAGAACGGCAAGGTACAAAAATCTCTTGGTTAGACAACATGATGCGATGGTTAAGCCGAGGCGATTCAACATTGGAGACCTCGTCTTGAAGAAAGTTTCTCTGGCAACGAAGAACCCAGCTCATGGGAAGTTGGGGCCCAATTGGGAAGGACCTTACAGAATTATCAACTCTAAGAGGCAAGGGTCCTACTACTTGGAAGCCCTGGACGGGAGGAAGTTGGAGCATCCATGGAATGTTGAACACCTGAGAAGGTATTATCAGTAGAATGCCAGCCTAAAAGGTTCCCCTGGACGAGTGTATATAAGATCTATTATATGTATTTGCAGTATGGATTACAATGTTATTCTCTTGTTATTATGGTATGGTTATGGACAAGGTGGTGGGTTTGCTTGTATGTATTTAGCTTTTTATAAGGCACTAACTTATGAGTATGTGCCCCGCTTGTGAACAATATTTATGTTATATACATAGTGTTGTGTGAATCCATAATCCCCATATTACTCTTGTTTAAATTTTTGTTTTTGTTCAAATCCGCCACTCCATGGACGAGAAACGTCTCTGGACGACAGAGGCTAAATGCCAGTATGCCCCTCATTACAAGGTACGCTCGTCCAAATATAAGACGAGATAAAAACCTTGGGCAAAGGATTTGGGCACCATCCAGCCTATGGACGAACAAATATTCAGCACGTTCAGCCCATGGACGATGAAATATATACGTGCTTTTAACTCGCCAGAATTACTCGTCCAAAACATGGACAGGGAAATAACACCAAAACAATCCTACATGTGGACGAGGAAAAGGTGAACAAGTTCAAAGACGTAATGAGAAATTGCTATCCTGTCATGCTTTTTCAAAGACGAATTAAAACTGGAGTTAGAATAAATATTGCTCCTATGGACGAGAAAGAACTTGTATTTAAGAAAAATTCTTGTTCACATAAACAAAGAAAAAAAGAGTTGATCAAATTATTTAAGGGCGGACTACAAAGCGTCCAAACACCCTGAATTTGTTCAAAATCTCGTCCTAAAACCATGGACGAGACAAATGTACTTCAATTACATTCCCTTAAAAAAAAAAAAAAAAAAAAAAAAAGCAAAAGCAATAGAAAATTAAACAATCTTCATGCAGGAGGGGGTAAGGTGCTGGCATCGTCTTCGATGTTCACGTCCTCAGAGCTTGTTTGAAGGAGAGAGCTAGTGGCCGCGCCTAGGTTGAGCTTTATGACGCTGAAATCAATGTTGGGGAAGTTCTCCACAGCGTCCAGCCTGAAGTCCTCGAACCCAGCTGCGTAGTTCTTGTTCAGCAAGTCAGTAAATTTCTTGGATGACTGGAACTCCGCAACTGCGTCCTCCTTCGCCTTTTCAAGAAGGGTATTGAGCTCATTGTTCCTTTTCTGGAGGTCGTCAAGACGGGTATCTTTCTCAATGATGTCCGTCCTGAGCTCTTCATTAAGGTCTCTGAGCTCTTTAGCCTCTTCCCTGGCCTTGGCAGCTACCTCAGCCCACACTTTGCTCTCTTCCTTAACCTCCTTTATCCTCGTCTCCAAAAGCAGCCTCGTCTTGTCTAGTTCAGTGGCCTGCCTGGACGCAGCAATGAACTTAGACATGGCCTGCGTGTTGAAATTCATGAGTCAGTGTCATTAATTAAAGACGAGACATAAACAAAACAAAAGAGCAGCTTAAGAGCTTACCTTGAAGAGATCGTGAACACCAGAGTGCTCAAAGTCCTTCAAGGACATGTTGTAGCACGCGCCCACGTCCACATCAGTCACTGCCTTAGAAAATCTCTCCCAGGATAAGTCCTCATTTTCTAGAAGGTTTTGAGGAACCTCCCTGGGAGCAGAAGACGAGGTGGGAGCATGAATCGTGGACGCCACCTTCCTGGACGGAGGATCTCTAGGCTCAGGATCAAGGATCTGCACAGGGGACTCCAGGCTGGACGGAGGAGGGGACTTAGCACCTTGAGAAGCACCTTGAGGTCTGGACGACTTATGTTTTTTGTCTTTCCCTCGTCTGCTAGGGAGGTCGCCCAAGTCCACTCTAGAGGATATGTGCTTCCTCTTTTCACCTGTGGGTGGACGAGGTTGAGACCTGACTCCCTCGTCCACAGCCTCCTTACCCTTGTTTTCCTTCATCGTTGCCATTCCTACAAGGAAAGACGTTAGTTTTCCTTAGAAAAAATATATGTATATAAAATAAATGTATACATAAACAATGAAAATAACTTACGTCTGCGAGTAGTAATCTCGTGTGCAAGGGCTTCAGGGGAAGGTATAGGACCTAAACCCCAAGTAGCAAGACGCTGTAGGCAGACCAAGGAGTGGAACGTCCTGTCGGTGTATAGACGAGCCTTCTGAATGTGCTCGATGTAAAATCTATCCAAATGAGGTCGTCTAGCACCTGATAAAGGTAAAAGACGAGGAAAAAAGAGTTAGGATTTTTGAAATGTAAAAGATATTAGAAACTGGAGAAAAATTAAAACACATACCTTCAGGACAAAGGTTTCCCAGTTCCCCAGAGTATGAAGGGAATGGGTCCCTGTCAACCTCGATGGGGCGTCCAGCCCAGAAACCTGAGACGAAGAAGAACTCCGTCTTCCAGTTCCTATCAGAGGTGACTATGGATTTGATCAATCTATAGTCTTTTCCCCTGGCTGTAAATTGATAAAAGCCAAGGGACTGATTAATCTCGGAGGGCTTGTAACAAAAGAGGAACTCGTCCACAGTGAGAGGACGGTTCCCCTCAAACACTTCCCTCCACAATACTTGCATGGATACAATCAACCTCCACGCATTAGGATTGAATTGGCAAATTCCTAAACCTAACCTAGATAATAACTCCCTGGCAAAACTGTTTAGAGGTAACCTAAGCCCTCCCAAAAGATAAGCCTCATATATACCTATACCAAAACGAGGCTGACAGCACCACTCTCCACGGACGGCTAACCTAGGGTTAAGCTCGTCTGGGATTTGGTACCATGTTTTGAGTAATTCTAACTTCCTATCATCTGTTTTTGACTCTATACCTATAGCACAACTGTACACTACCTCCTCATACTCGTCCTGGACTGTGGACGAGGGGGCACTTGTTCCGGCTTGAGCCCCGGACTCGAACCTCGTCCGTAGCTCTTCCTGGAGAACCTCTAAGGGAACCCCAGGAACACCAGATACGTACTCGTCCGTAGTGTTCCCCCCACTACTACTACCACTACTACTATCACTATCACTAGACCCA
This sequence comes from Quercus wislizeni, assembly GCA_023055345.1. NCBI lineage: Eukaryota > Viridiplantae > Streptophyta > Magnoliopsida > Fagales > Fagaceae > Quercus > Quercus wislizeni. The sequence continues at coordinate 1,330,060 of JALGQJ010000031.1, read as the reverse complement.
CTAAAACTACTATGGTCAGAATACTCGTCTATGGCTTTATCTACACTATCGCTAGACGAGGAAAGAAGAATTGACATTTTATGGAAGTTTATAAAGCTAAGGACGAAGTTAGGAATATACCTGGATCTAGGACGAGGGAAACTTATGGACGCGGAATACTTCTAGAAGAGGCTCTAAGACGAGAGTAATTGAACAAGGAAATTTCAGAAATGAGAAGGGTAACGATGGAAATCCACTATTTATAAGCAATGGGCCCGGACATCTGAAACGACACAAACCAATGAAAGGGAGACACGTGGCGCTTTCCTAGGTAAGGTAAATCGACGCACTTTCCTGCAAGTTAAATTGTGACACGTGTCACCAATTCGTTGGCAGGGTACTCAGAAGTCAGATATCTATGGACGACCCATGGACAAGGGGGCAACTGATGATACTAGGAAAAATTACAACTCTTTGCTCGTCCATGATGGGTCGTCCTGATCTACGACCTCAACACATGGAAGTCAGGACGAGTAAACTCGTCCTGAGCCTAGCGGGAAGGACGGATTTCAGGCATCCTCGTCCTTAGCCAAAACTCGTCCTGAGCCAACTAGGCGGTGAATAGTACAAACCAGACATTGGACATCACACCTTTTCGTAATCGACAAAGTTGATGGGAACCGTTGCCAACGACGGTTAGATGAACTTGGCCAAACGATACGGTGTTAAAAACAGTTAACTTACTGTTAAAACCGTTGATTCACATGAAGGGAGACGACTGTTCCGTGGGTGTGCTATAAAAGCACTGATCTACGAACAAGGTATTTCATTCAGAACTTCAGTAAACTTTTCCTTCAAACCAAAATCACAAAAAGACTAACTTTGTCATCGGAGGATTTTTGGCCGGCCTCCACCGGTCACCTTTGATTTGTCTTTGTTTTCAGGACTTGTTAGCAACCCTTGGCAGTGTCGAAGACAGTTTCAGCCCACTGATCATCCAAGCATTATCAGTTGATCGGTGGAGGCCGGCCAAAAATCGTCCGATGACAAAGTTAGTCTTTTTGTGATTTTGGTTTGAAGGAAAAGTTTACTGAAGTTCTGAATGAAATACCTTGTTCGTAGATCAGTGCTTTTATAGCACACCCACGGAACAGTCGTCTCCCTTCATGTGAATCAACGGTTTTAACAGTAAGTTAACTGTTTTTAACACCGTATCGTTTGGCCAAGTTCATCTAACCGTCGTTGGCAACGGTTCCCATCAACTTTATCGATTACGGAAAGGTGTGATGTCCAATGTCTGGTTTGTACTATTCACCGCCTAGTTGGCTCAGGACGAGGTTTGGCTAAGGACGAGGATGCCTGAAATCCGTCCTTCCCGCTAGGCTCAGGACGAGTTTACTCGTCCTGACTTCCATGTGTTGAGGTCGTAGATCAGGACGACCCATCATGGATGAGCAAAGAGTTGTAATTTTTCCTAGTATCATCAATTTCCACTAAGTTTGTAATCCGAGGACCTGACATAACTTAGTTTCTGTTTAATATTTCAAAAGATGTCATATGATATTAATTTGCACTAAGTTTGTGATCCGAGGACCTGACATAACTCAGTTTCTGTTTAATATTTCAAAAGATGTCATAGAATATTAATTTGCACTAAGTTTGTGATTCGAGGACCTGACATAATTTAGTTTCTGTTTAATATTTCAAAGATGTCATAGGATTCATGATATACGTTTAGAATAAACTAGAAAAGAATCATAAAGCGACTGATCTTATTAATAGTAGTATATTTTCAGGTTGTTTATATTCCAAGGATAGAGTACAGTTTTTTCATCTAAATCCTTCAAGAAGTATGTGCCTATCCCTGCCATTGATGTGATGCGATATGGCCCCTCCTAGTTGGACCCCAATTTCCCCCAAGCGGGGTTTTTAGTATTTCCCAAGACTTTTCTTAATACCAAGTCTCTTGGGGCCAATGGCCTTAACTTTACATTCATATCATAGCCTTGCTTAAGCTTGTGTTGGTAATAGGCTAGCTGCACCATTGCATTTTCTCTCCATTCTTCAACCAGGTCCAAATTCTCCTTCAGCAGCTTATCATTTCCATCTGAGGTGAATGTGCTAGTTCTCATTATTGGGAAACCATTCTCCAATGGGATTACAGTCTCAGCCCCATACGACATTGAGAAAGGGGTCTCTACTGTGGACTTTCAAGGCGTTGTTTGATATGTCCAAAAGACATGTGGTAGCTCTTCCACCCACTTTCCTTTAGCGTTGTCCAATATCTTTTTAAGTCCGTTCACTATGACCTTGTTAACAGCCTCAGCCTGTCCATTTTCCTGCGGATAGGCCGGAGTGGAATACCTATTCTTTATACCTAAATCAGAACAGTACTTCCTGAAGGTTTTGCTGTCAAATTGAAGGCCATTATCCGAGATGAGCACATAAAGAACCCCGAATCGTGTAACAATGTTCTTCCAGATGAATCTTTTGACATCTACATCCTTGATATTAGCCAGAGGCTCAACTTCGACCAATTTGGTAAAATAGTTCGTATAGACTAGTAGGTATTTTTTATTTCCAACCGCTTTGGGGAAAGGTCCCATAATGTCCAAGCCCCATTGAGCAAATGGCCAAGGGCTAGAAAGAGGATTGAGAACTCTTCCAGGCTGGTGAATATTTGGCGCGAACTTTTGACATTGATCGCATTTCTTAACATATTCCTGAGCCTCCTTTTGCATGCCTGGCCACCAATATCCCTGGGTAATAGCCCTATGAGATAGGGATCTTCCTCCTGTGTGACTCCCATAAACCTCTTCGTGGAGCTCTTTTAGGAGTGATTCTGATGCCTCGGGGTGTACACAAAGCAGATAAGGGCTAGAGAAAGAATGCTTATACAATTTTCTATCCTCGGACAACCAAAACCGAGGAGCTTTTCTGCGCACTTTTTCAGCTTCGGACTTCTCTTCAGGTAGTATATCTTTTTCCAGGAATAGTGATATGGAATCCATCCAGCTCGGACCCAGCTTGATCTGGTGGATCTAAGGCATACCCTGGTGTAACGAAGTGGGGGTGCATAGGTCTTCAACAAGTATTACTTGAGGCAAATCCTGCACCGAGGACATGGCGAGGGTAGCCAAAGAGTCTGCATGGGTGTTCCCACCTCTAGGGATATGAGATAAGTCAAAGACTTCAAATTTTGATTGTATACTCCTGATCTGGCATAAGTATCCTGCATTCTTGGATCCTGTGCTTCCAAATCACCACTTACTTGGCCCACCACCAGTTTTGAATCTGAAAAAACCTTCACTGCTTTTCCCCCCATTTTCTGGACCGTCGCCATTCCCATCAGCAAAGCTTCATACTCTGCTTCATTATTCGTAGCCGAGCAACTCAACCTTAAGGATTTTTCAATGGTGATCTTTTCTGGTGACACTAGAACTAGCCCCATCCCTGATCCTTGTTGGTTGGTTGCCCCGTCCACATACAATTCCCAAGGCATGGGACATTGGACAGAGACTACACCGACTGACCTTTCACCCATGTTATGATTTTCCACATTTATTTCCTCAGGACATTTAGCGAATTCAGCCACCAGATCGGCGAGAACTTGTCCCTTTATAGAGGTACGAGGCATGTATTTTATGTCAAAAACCCCTAAGATCGTGCCCCATTTGAAAATCCTTCCAGTATAATCGGCACTTCTGAGTACTGACTTGAGTGAAAGTTGAGTGAGCACGACCACCGTGTGTGCTTGGAAGTAATGGGGAAGCTTTCTTGTAGCATGCATCACTGCCAATATGGCCTTCTCCAATGGCAAGTAACGCATTTCGGCTTCATTACGTGACTTGCTTACATAATAGACTGGTCGTTATATACCGCTGTCCACTCGTATCAGCACAAAGCTTATGGCGTAGAAGGCTACTGCAATATAGGCAAAAAGAACTTCATCTACCACGGGGCTGTACATAATGGGCGAGTGTGATAGATATTATTTAAGTTGTTGGAATGCTACAACACATTCCTCGGATCATTCAAATTCTTTCCATTTGTGCAGCAAAAGGAAGAAAGGCCTGCACCTATCTGCCGATCTAGATATGAACCGATTCAAAGTGGCCATCATTCCAGTAAGTTTCTATACATCTTTAGGATTTCGAGGTGGTTGCAAGTTATTAATAGCTTTAATTTGGTATGGGTTTACCTCAATTCCCCTGTGGGTCACCATGTATCCCAAAAACTTTCCTGAACCCACTCCAAATGAACATTTAGACGTGTTTAGACGCAGCTTGTGCTCCCTCAGGATTTCGAAAATGCTTGTGAGATCCATTACGTGTTCGAACACCAAATTTCTCTTCACAACCATGTCATCAATATAGACTTCGACATTTTTACCTAACTGTGGTTCGAACATTTTGGTCATCATCCGTTGATAAGTTGACCCTGCATTTTTGAGACCAAAAGGTATCACTTTGTAGTGATAGTTTCCTACAAGGGTAACGAAAGCTGTCTTCTCCCGATCATCCAATGCCAGGGGTATTTGGTGATATCCTTGAAAGGCATCCAGAAAGCTCATTCGAGGATGACCTACCATCGCATCTACTAACTGATCAATCCGAGGCATAGGGAAAGGGTCTTTAGGACAAGCCCTATTGAGATCTGTAAAGTCCACACACACGCGCCACTTTCCTGTTTTCTTTTTCACCACTACAGTGTTAGCTAACCACTGAGAATAAAACACCTCTTTAATAGCCCCTGCTTGCTTAAGTTTGGTTACTTCACTCTTGACAGCCTCTACATGTTCCTTGGATGGGCGCCGAGGTGGTTGCTTTTTCGGAGTAATGGATGGATTGACATTCAGATGATGACAAATGAAATTTGGATCTAGCCCTGGTGTTTCATGGGCGTCCCATGCAAACACATCCACATTCCTTTTCAGAAGATCCACCAACTGCTCCTTCTCCAGTAGGGAAATCTGGGCTCCAACCTGAAAGAACCTCTCCGGATCATCTCTAACGACCACCTTTTCTAGGTCTTCACATTTCACCTCGTCGGCTGGCCCACTAAAAAGAGATGCCAGAGTTTCTAGCTGCTATAAATCATTTTTAGTGATAGCCGAGGCGTCAACCTCAGGCTTGTGCTGAATAGCTGCCATTAAGCACTGTCTAGCCATAGATTGGCTCCCTACTATCTCTAGCACTTGATCCCCAGAGGGATATTTTACCTTCTGATGGAGGGTGGACGAAACATCCACCAAGGAGTGTAGCCAAGGTCTGCCCATGATGGCTGTATAAGGAGAGAAAGCATCTACTACAATAAAATCCACTTCCACCACATCTGTACCGGTTTGCACAGGTAATCTAATCTGCCCCTTAGGAACAACCATTTTACCTTCGAAACTTACCAAATGGGAGGTATAGGTCGTTAAATTCTCAGTTTTCAAACCTAGCCCCTTGTAGAGATTAGGATATATAATTTCAGCAGCACTGCCTTAGTCAATCATAATCCTCTTCACATCGTACCCACCAATTCTAAGGGTAACTACCAAAACATCATCGTGTGGTTGTATGGTTCCTTGTTTGTCTGCATCTGAAAAGCTCAACACTAGTGGGACATTCATTTTGACTCGCTTCGGCATTGAACGAGAGTCCTCATCTAAACAACAAGATACTGCCATTATCTTGGAAGGACAAGATTTGGTCCTCCCTGGAGTAGCAAATATGACGTTTATGGTGCTAAGAGGAGGTCTTGGGGCAGCATTTCCATGAAACACCAAGTTCGTTTGGCTACCTCGGCCACTGGAGTGATGCAAGAGATGCTTTAACTTCCCTTCTCGGATCAACTGTTCCAAATGATCCCACAAATTTTTGCAATCTTCGGTAGTGTGTCCATGATCCTGATGATAATGGTAGTAAAGGTTTTGGTTGCGATTTACAGGATCTCCTGCCATCTTATTCGGCCATTTGAAGAATGGTTCATTCCTAATATTCTCTAATACCTTTTGCACTGGCTTTCAAAATACAACATTAACCGCCTGCGCGTTGGTAGATCCAGACTGCCCTGCAAAATCTCTTTGAGGTCAATTGTTCTGGGTCCGATCCGACTTGGAATCCCTCTTCTCTTGGGGGATCACCTTCGCCATCCCTTTTCCCTGTAACTAATCCTCCTCAATTCTCCTATACTTATCAATCCTATCCATTAACAGGCGTACGCTGGAAACAGGTTTACCAGTGAGGGACTTTCTTAAATCATGCTCGGCTGGTAGACCAGCCTTGAAGGTATTGATGGTCACATCATCATAACTCCTGTCTATCTCGTTAAACATCTCCCAATACCTATCTGAAGAGGCTTTCAAAGTTCCCCATCTCGCATGGACATAGATAGCAAAGATACTAAAGGTAATGGAACCCTGCTACATGTGATAAAACGAGCGCTAAAAGACTGGGTAAGTTTCTTGAAGGAATCAATAGAATTTGCCTTCAAGCTATTAAACCACCTCATTGCCATTGGACCTAGGCTAGATGGGAAGATCTTACACATCAAGGCCTCATCCTTGGAATGAACGGCCATCTTCTGACTAAAATGACTGACGTATTCCACTGGATCCGTTCGTCCATTATAAAGGGAGAATGTGGGTTGATGAAATCATCGAGGGAGGCTCGCACCCTCTATGTTTTGTATGAAAAGGGACCTAGCAACCTGGTTTAACGCTTCGTTCATGACATTGTTTCCAAGGCCCTTATAGGTTGGGTTCTTATTCCTATGCTTATGGTGATGTTCCTCGTCGCCAGAAAAAGTTTCACTCGGTGGAGTCCTGGACCTTCGCCTGTACGTGGCATCGTCTGTCTCCTCGGAGGACAGCTTGGAATCAGGTGAGGGACGCCTTCGCCGTGCGCGATGCAACTCCTTCTTCAGCTCGTCAATCTCACGCTGCATGTCCCTTTCATTTTTTGCATGGGAGACATGGCTCTTCCCTCGTGACTAACTCTTACTAGTATGAGTTGTACGCGCACTTCCTTCATGATCTCCCCCTTGTTAAGGGTTCACAACTGAGTTGTTATGTTGAGAGCCCCCCGATTTTGCCTGGTGCGGATTAACATTATCCTGGTGTGGGCCAATCATTGGTTGGTGCGAACCTGATTCTTCCATCCCCAACGCTAAACCAGAATTTCCTTTAAATCAGATCAAGCTCTCCCCACAGACAGCGCCAATTGTAAGGACCAATTTTGGCTTGGACCTTAAAATAGGATTGGGTTCTGGCCCAACAAGCCCAAATAATAAATTTGTAGAGCGTGGGAGAAAGAATTAGCCTGATTTTAGAAAGGAGGTAACGATCATGGATGGTTTGGAAGAAAAGTTGTAAGTATAAGATATAAAAATCGTCCTTGGCGTAGCCTGAACAGTATAATAAAGAATCTGGAGTTCTTCCTTTTGTGTCGTATTTCTTGATCTTTTTTCTATATGTTTTTCAATCCCCTTTCCTTTATACCCCTTCTCGCGTTATATACCATGATTTTTGTACCGTTCTTACCATACACGTGTAAATTGGGTTGTGGGAGCTTCTCCATGTCCCATCTCACACCTCCCTGAACCTTCTACTACCAGCTGTAAGGATACTTGTTCACTGTTCAGGTATCACCTCCACATTAATGCGGCTAGAGAGTTAGCTGAGAAGCATTTAATGTGGAGGTAACAGCTTTTACAGATATTTGTTATCCTCCGCCCTCATCCCTTATCCAATATTCGCCCCCTTGTCATGAGGGTTCCTTACAACAGTATCCAAGGGGATAGGAACGTTTCAAACCACCTCGGAAACCCTTTCTGAGGTGACTTTTCACCTTGGACAGGTTTAAGTCTATTATAAGTAACTTTCAGCTCTTCCTGCAATGCAATTTCAGCTTTTAGCTTAGTTGACTGTCCTCGGATATACTTACGTCCTCGGAATGGGTCATTGGGCCATTGGCCCAGTCCTTTAAGCCTAAACAGTACTCCTGAGACAACTGGTCCCCACAATGTTGTTGTTATGATAAGCTACCTATTAATTGGGATAGTTGTTATTTTTACATATTTTGTGTTAATTAATTAAATTTATTTATTTTTAATGTTTAGGACAAAAAAAGAGGACTCGTGGGTTGACCCAAACTAGTAGCAACATGTCGCAACTCTAAAAATAATGACCCATTTAATTTGGGATATTGACTCCTAATTGATGAGTTGAACCTAAACCCGACCCAAATTCACTAAAGATCTATTCATACCCACCTTTTTTTTTTGATAGGATATTCATACCCACCTTATTTATCAATTTTAATTAAGTTATAATATAACATATAGTTGCATAATTTATTGAAAAAAAATTAAATAAAAATCGATCAACTAATTCCGTGCTTGTCCTATATAGTAAGAGCAATTAGGGTCTTACCGTCTTAGTGTCATGGAATGGAGAAATCATTACGTGTATAATATGTTTATCCAAAAATAGTAAGAAAAAGAGAAAAAAAAAAAATCACTTTTTTTTTAAAGATGCATAGAATGCTAGAATCACTTTTGATTTCCCTTCTATTTTTTCATATATGCCTATATATATGTATAAGAGTTATAAGATAGTTATCAATTTATAATCAAATTAGAGAAAAGTTTAGGGACATAACAAAATCTCATAGCATCCATAACATCCTTGTTTTGAGTTGTAGTGGTTCTTGGTGTAATTTATTCATTTTATTTTATTTTATTTTGTTTTGACCTATGGTTGATTGACACCTCAATTTGTTATGAAAATATTATGAGATTTTATCGTAACAGTAGAAGAACTCATCAAATCAAAGTATAACATATGTTGATACCCATTTTTGAAAAAAAAAGGTCCAATAGTAAAAAAAGCCCAATAGCATGCTAAAAATGAGAAGAAGAGATTAAAAGCAAAGCAAAATAGAAACAAATGGGCCATAAAAGCCTAAAGAAGAAAGAAAGAAAGAAATAAAACCCAGTGAGCTAGTATGGCAGAAAATGGTAGCAAATAAGCCCACAGGCACAATAAAAGGTAAAAACAAAGCAAAATAGAAACAAATGGGCCATAAAAGCTCAAATAAGAAAGAAAGAAAGAAAGAAAGAAAGAAATAAAGCCTAGTGGGCCAGCATGGTAGGAAATGGCAGCAAACATGTCGACAAGCACAATAAGAGGTAAAAGCAAAGCAAGATAGAAGCAAATGGGCCATAAAAGCCTGAGGAAGAAAGAAAGAAAGTAATGAAAGCCCAATGGGTTGGTTTGATAGGAAATCATGCCAAGTAAACTCACGAGCCCAAGAAGGGATGAAAGAAAACAAGGTAAGCCCAAAGAGAAAAGCCCACGTCATTCTTCATAAAGGATAAACATGGGCAGAGGGGACACGCAGCAGGACGAAACAAAACTAACATGCAACAATAGAAATGGCATGGGAATGAAAGAAAGCAAAAATAAAGGATAGTAGAGCAAACACACAGCAGCCGGAGCACCACTAACTTGTACCCAGCCAATACAAGAAAAGTGGATTCATGGTCAAGGGATTCAGAGGGTGTGGTTTAGTGGAGGGGAAAAGAGCCTATTTTCGATTTCTAGCTAGGACCTCTTTTGTGAAAATGCTTTACTGGGATGGCATTTTGCCCAAAAGGGGTGGTAGCTGGTTGAGACCACTTGATGCATGCTAGAAAGGTAGGTAATGAGAAACCCCAAAGCCTTATCCGTTCAAATAAAAGGAAAAAGGCTTATAGCAAGATCAAACAAATAGAATTTTGTCCTGGAATGGATAGTGGAAGAAAGAGAGTGCATTAGGCATGTCTAGTAGTGGTAGTGGATGGTCAACCAATGGGTTGGTCGGCAACCATGAAGGGGTGTCCATTGTAGACCGGAAACAGTTGGTAAAGCCCTATGGGTAAAAGGGAGAAATCTCATAAGATCAGTCCATTATAAATAAGGGCAGATGCCATAGATTGGAAGGAGAAGTGACCCAAGGCAAGAAATCAGAAAGAATTGAGAGAGAAATAATAGAGAGAAAAGAAAAGGAAAAGCGATAAGAAAAGAGAGAAAACATGGTAGAAATGCATGCATCAATAGGCAATCTTTTCCCTCCCTTTTTAGCAAACCTACTCTTTGAAATCCTAGAAGTAGCAACAAGTAGTCATTTAGGCAAATTCTCCATAATGCACAACTTTAATGGCATAGTCCAATAGTAAGGTTGTTCAAGTTGGGGTTCCGGCTTTATTATATTTGTTGTATCAGTTGTCCTGCTAACTGAATATCTCTGCTATAACTAACCCATTTTCTATAACTAATTTTCTGCTCTAAGATATTTACTTATAAGTCCATAAAATGTGTGCTAATACCTGCGAGTTAAAATGTATATGTATTTGTTTATCTTTGTTGTCTTTATTCTTGGATGTTAGGCTTGTGCATGGACTAGCCTATAGCACAGTCCTGCTAAAATATTGGGCCAGACTTAACTTTCCAATCCACAATAGAACGGGCTTGGGCATAGCAAAACGGGCTTTAGCCTGTTAACACATAAAGCACCCACAACATATAATTAGATACTACAAATTTAGATTGAAAAAAAAAATCACAATAATAGTCAATTCAACTTATTTTATATTTATACTTTCCAATTAGCTCAATTGGTAAGATGTTGGGTTCAAAACCTATAACTATCATATCTAATAAAAAAACTAATTTCATGCTTGTTATAACTTTTTTTTGGATATGCGCGATGCAATATTAAGCTCTAGCATTCACTATATGATGATTGTTTTTTTTTTTTTTTATCAAGCCAAAATACCAATTAATTTTTGGTGTAGGCATAGTTTAAAGCAACCCCCCCCCCCCCTTTTTTTTTAAGAAATGTGGTTTAAATTCCAAAATTTAAACCTCTTATTTGAGGACACATTTTTTATCAATTAAGTTAATTCAACCCACCCCCGAGAGATCCTTATTAAAGCTGTTGCTCAAGCAATTCCAACTTACACGATGAGCTATTTCTAGATCCCAAAGAGTCTTTGCGAGGAGATTGAAGCAATGATGAGAAAGTTTTGGTGGGGTCAAAGGGGTCAAGAATCAAAAATTGCTTGGGTTAGTTGGAAGAAAATGTATAAGTCTAAGCTGAATGGAGGAATGGGATTCAGAAATTTACAGGCTTTCAACCTTGCTATGCTAGCTAAGCAAGGCTGGAGGTTGATTTCGAATCCTAACTCTCTGGTGGCCCAAATCTATAAAGTAAGATATTATCCGCATGGTGATGTTTTTAAAGCAAAACTTGGATCCAGCCCTTCTTATACTTGGAGGAGCATCTTCAATGGGTTGGAAGTTGTGAAAAGAGGTACCTAGTGGCGAGTTGGCAATGGTGAGAGGATTCATATTTGGGAGGATAAGTGGCTACCTACTCCAACATCGTACAAAGTAATCTCCCCCCCAAAGTCATTTAATGATTATCCTAGGGTCTCAGCGCTAATTGATAGAGACATGAGGTGGTGGAAAGGTGATGTAGTGAGATCTTTGTTCTTGCCTTTTGAAGCAAGGACTATTCTGAATATTCCCCTCAGCCACAACCTTCTAGAAGACCAAATTATATGGGGGGGGGGTAATAGAAAGGGAGAATTCAGTGTTAAAAGTGCTTATTATATTGCTGTTGGAGTGATAGATACAATGGAGGAAGGTGAAAGCTCTTCGAGTGATTCTAGGAGTCCTCTTTGGAGAAAACTATAGCACTTAAACATTCCTCCCAAGGTACATATTTTTGCTTGGAAAATGTGTATGAATGCTCTTCCTACTTTTGTGAATTTGCAAAGAAGAGGAGTTAATATTTGTGATATTTTTCCGGCTTGTGGAATGGAGCCTGAATTGAATCTCCATGTTATTATTAAGTGTGAAGTGGCTAAGAGAGTATGGAGATGTTGGATGGATAGTCCTGTTGATTGCTGAATGTAAATATGGATATTACAGATATTACTATGGAAATTTTTGAATCTGGTACATCCAGTGACTTGGAGGTTTCTTTGGGGTTGCATGGGCAATTTGGTATAACAGGAATAAAATTGTGCTTGAGTCCTCAAGTCAGGTTCTTGATCATATTTGGGGTTTTGCTAAAAAATATATTCTTGAGTTCAAAAGTGTCTTAATAGCTTGCTCTCAAAGCTGGACTTGGTCAGAAGGAAAGTGGATAGCGCCTCCTCCAAGTTTGTTCAAGATCAATGCTGATGGTGCTACATCTGAAAATGATAGGAACTCAAGTGTGAGAGTCGTTATAAGGGATGCAGCTGGTAATGTTCATGCTGCTTGCTGTAAATATCTTTAGGGTTAATACTCGGTGGAGGAAGTTGAAGCGCTGGCTATGGAGTGTGGTCTTCTTCTTGCCAAAGAGCAAAAGCTATCCCAAATTATCTTGGAATCTGATGTATTAACAATTGTTACTAGTGTCACCACAGCTGAAACAATAGGTTGTCTTGGCCATGTTTATCAAGGGATTTGTAGTTTGCTTTCTTCATTTAGTAGTTGGAAAATCAAGCATGTGAAAAGAGATTACAATAGGACAACTCATGAGCTTGCGCAGTATGTGAGGCAGAAGGAGTCTCATGCCTGGAAGGGAGTTTGTCCTCCTATGGTGATTCATGTTATTCAGGAAGATAGTGTTTAGTTTGTACTGTGTTGAGCTTTTCTTTTTGGCTTTGTTGTACTCTCTTTTCTGTTTGGTAATGAGATTCTAGGTATTTGCTTTCAAAAAGAAAAAAAAAAAAGTTAATTCAACCCACCCAATCAAAAAAACAAAAAAAGAAGTTAATGGATCCCACACTTGTCCTAAATTTGAGTAAGAGAAAAAGAGGGAAAACAAATAACTTTTGATTCCCCTTTTTTATTTTTCATATGACCGGATAAGTTGACATGTGACATAGCTAACCATCGCAATACAAAGTTCACTTTTTTTTTCCCATTCGGATAACAACAAATATCTACCAGTCTCTCAAAAAAAAAAAAACAAAAAAAAAAAAAAAAAAATTGGCCTTTCGATATTTATTTCCACTCTTTTTTAAGCTGTACTTAGGTTTCAACGGAGAGAAGTTGAAAACGAAGCGCGACATTGCCGGCTCATAAATGAGAAGTCCAAGCGCCACCCCTTATTATAAATCACAAATAAAAACCACACAAACACACCAAAAACAACGTTTCTGTTTCCCTTGTTTTCTCAGCAATTTCTTTCCCCAACTTTCTCGCTCTGTCGACAAGTCCTAAATCTTCTCCAACCGTACAACCTTCAATATCACAATCACCCCCAGTTTGATTCCACACAGTCTTCCATGGATTCCCTTAAGGGCAGAGTAATAATAAACGAAAGCAAAAGCAAGAAAAAGAACGGCAACAACAACAACAACAACAAATATGGCAACATGAACAACAACAACAACAAGAAATATGGCAACATGAACAACAACAACACCACCACCACGAAGAAGAAGAAGTTCTTGCTGTGCTTTAAACCTATGACCATGGATGGTCTTGAAGATGATCCTGTTTTCAAGTATTTTGCTGTGGAAGAGAAGGAGGGCATGTTGTTCCCCGTGATATCAAAGCCATCTATGGCACCGGATAAAAAAGAAGCACAAGAAGAAGAAGAAAAAGGCGGTGGCCGGAGAAAGAAAGGCAGGAATGTTAAGCTTTCGAAGTTTTTGAAAGCGGTTTTTATTGGGACTTTCTTGGTTAGTACTTTTTAAATTTTAACCTTTCTGCTTTTTAATTAAAAAAGAAATTAATTTTGGGTTCTTGGGTGGTGATCATGATGTATATTATGTATATTCTGTTTGATACTTTGTTTCTTGAATTTTGTTTCTCCGTTCTTGATTTTGTTGTTGTTGTTTTCAAACTTTCCCATAATCCATAAGTGGATCATCTCATCTATCTGTGTTTTTTGGATTGTATTTTCCCTTTTTTTGGTTAGAAAGTGATTGATCAAAATCCATTAATATCAAATTTTAATTCAAGTTTAATTCGAACGGTAATTTGTTATTTCTTTTAGTTTTATCCAGAATATAATGTCAGTTTGACTGGACCAATTGATTTATTTTCTTTTTTCTTTGTTTGGATAAAGTTGATCGGACAAGACTAGGTCTTTATTTATTTATTTTTAATAAAAAGATTGGGTCTTTAATTGAGACATTTAAAGAAAAAAAAAGGGGATCGAGTCGTTTAATTTTCTACCCAACACGCGTCTTTATTTATTACTGTATTTATTTTTTAGTTGAGGTACCAAATGCTTAATTAATACTCATCTTATTAACTGGTATTTGTTAATACCATTTACAGTAATTTCTTTTATTGTTATTATTTCTTGAAATCTGCTTTTATTTCCTTCTACATTATGAAACTGATAATTTTTATACTTGGTCTTTGTCAGGCAAAGAAACTTAAGAAAAGAAAGCTTGGGGAAAGCTCCTTTCGATCAGAAACCATTATTGCAGAAAAGGGTGTTAAAACCATAAACTCGGTGAATAAAGATTCATTGAAACAAGATGATGAAAACCTTAGAATAAATTCAAATATTTCCTCTTGTTCACGTCGTTTTTCTGCGTTTACTGCAACCACCATGTGTTCTTCATCTTCTTCATCATCATCAATTACTTCCAATTCGAGGTCTATGTCTCAACGCTGCAACTCGTTTGAATCAACTTTAACTGGGGCTAATAGTCAGAATGAGCAGGACAATAATGGGTCTAAGCAGAGGCAGGACAAGAATAATAATGTAAAAAAACATGAAAAAAGGAGTCGTGGTTTTTACATTGGTTTTTGTTTGCCTCTTATTTGTCTGTTGGTTTTGATATTTTGGGGTAAGATTTTTGCAATTTTGTGTACTTCAATGGGGTTTTTCATGGTTCGTTGGAGCAGTAGAAGCGCTTTGCCTGAAGATGGGATAAAGTCTTCGGAAATTGACTCGGATGAGCATAAGAAGGTCATCATGGAAGGACCGTTGAAAAGGGACCGAGCTCACGAGTTATAGACTTTTTGATAAAGGGTCATGGCTCATAGCTGAATATATTTAAGTTTTTTTTTTTTTTTGGGAGCTGCATAATTGTTCAAAAAAGTGTTTTGTATTTGAATTTTGCCTTTGTATACTTGTTTTTCGGACGTGTAAACATTGTGTACTAGATCGGTACACATGATTAAAAGGAGTACTAGACTCAAGTCAAATCTCCTAAGATTATGTTATATGGTTGTGTAAATTTAGGTATTAGTATTTTTGTTATTTTTTCCCATTTTATAAGTGGGGAGTATATTTTTTCCCCTTTTAAACGTCTAATACCACTTTAAGAAATAAAAAGTGTATAACAATGTTTCTAAGGAGAAATTTGATATTTTCATTTTGTAGTATTTTTTTATTGTTTTGTATATTAATTTGTTGATTAGCTTTTACAAATTATATATTTTGAGTTTCACTTGGTAAATTCTTTGGAAGCATCAAGTTTGATAGGAGATTTGTAGCCAAATGCCTAAATTGTATTGCTAAATTTAAATCCTCTCCTTCATTTCATTCATCGCAAATTCGCAATGGGGAAAAAAATAATTTCGAAGAGATTCGAAAAACTTGCTCAATAGTTGGTGCCTTGGTGGTTTTCTCAAGCACTTGACTGTTTTTTGGAGCTTGCCAAGGCTTATTAAGAGCAATGGGTATGTATTTTTTTAATACTGGTAGAATGTTACCCAATAATAAAAATGTTATTTTATGTTACCCACCTTGTGTATGATGTATGATTATAGACTGACTAGATGTAATTTAATATACTCATTTTTTAATGACAGCTAAGAATGAAAGACACTTGAATTAGAGATTAGAACAAAACTACGAATTACATTATAAGCTGATAATGCACGAGTACACAGATTTGTACACAGGTTTGCACAATTGTCAGCTTAGATAATATATAAGGGAAATCTTAGAGATAAAAACTAGTAAGATGAGTGGCTATTGATAAGTAAAGTAATGCTGCAATCACAAATTATTTTATAAAAATTTTACAAATTGTTAATGTGGCCAGTTCTTATGGGTTTTTATCTGAACTCACCATTATTATCACTTTTTCACTTATTAATAACCACTCACTGCATCCACAGTTTGTAAAAAATGGTGTAGAATAATTTGTAACTCTAGTATTTTTCTAATTAAAGAGAAGTGAAGGCAGTTATGAGTTTAAATAAGAACGAACAAAAATTTATAACATAGTTTGTGGCTGTAATATTACTTAAGATGCGATCACCCCAGTTGCATTTGCCACAGGTTATGAATTATGATGGAGCCAACAAGCAAGACTGTGAGATGTCTGGCTACGTAGACCTTTATGTTATTATGTAGACCTTTATTTCACCGCAAAGCTGGTATGTGAGGAATGTCTAGATCATGGGAAAACTTGGTCAAGTTTAATTGTTATGGTGATTATTTTAAGGCTGGATGAATGTTTTAAAAGCAGACTATTAAAGAACAAAAAACAAGAGAGGTACAAATTCAAGATTTTGAGATCGGATTGGAGTTGAATTGGAGGTCACAATGTCACATAGGATTTCTTTAGTGTAATTAAAGAAATTCAACCAATATTCAAATGTGATTACACAACTTTTGTAAGGCAAATAAAAAAATGACAAAGCACATACAAACAAACTAAGATTAGAAGTATAATTAATCTTCCAAATACAAAGCGTAATTGCATAAACAAACAAGGTAGAGATAAATTCAATAAAGCAAATAATTAAGGGTCATGCTAACGAGTGAATTTAGGACATTGGTTAACAATCTATTTTAGGAAAGTTTTGACATTACCTTTATGGGAAATGAAAAAAACTGTCAAAACATTAATTGTTTTTTTTTTTTTTCATAAAAACTTTCTTTAAATAGATTATTAACCAATATCCTAAGAGCATTCGTTTGCATTTCTCAATAATTAAACCTGATTAAGCAAATCTTATGTGGCATTAATTAAGGAACTTAGATCAGAATCACATGCAATAGAACAATCCCCAAATCACTATTATATTTATCAAATAACACACAAAAAGTCACCTTTTATAATAAGACCCACACTGAGTATTCCCATCAAGAGTTTTAAAATTTTTAGCATTTAGCATGTAAAAGCTAACTTTATAGCATTTAACACATCACTTTACAATATCCCTAACATCAAAACTTCTATTTTTTTACCATTTCAATTAAATATTCTTTCTTTATTATTTTTTATTCTCTCTCTCTCTCTCTCTCTCTCTCTCTCTCTCTCTCTCTCTCTCTCTCTCTCTCTCTCTCTCTCTCTCCAGTAGAAAAAAAAAACATTAAAAAATTATAACATCTTGCTACAGTGCGTTCTCAAAAATGAGAGTGCACTGTAGCAAGATGTCAAATTTTTTAGTGTATGGCATCTTTGATGGAGTGGGTTTTTATGGTTTCAGATACTTAAAATTTGCATTTTAACATTTATACAACCTTTGATAAGAATGCTCTAGACACAGATGTAGGTGCACGAGCATGTGCATGTGCACACACTTTTATAAGATATCCATTACAAATTAATGACACCTATAAAAAAATATGCCTAATGCTTTTACCTTGATTTCTTCTTGTAGGTGACAAGCTGAGTAGATGATACCAATTTATTTATTTATTATTATTAGCATAAAACCTGGTGACACGCATGAAGTGATGGTCTAATTCTTAATTTTTATAATTCAATAGATAAAAAGAAGGGACAGGATCATAAAAAAGAAAGAAAAAAGAAATGAATCTTGAATATTTTTTTGGAAAAAAAATCCAAACCAATTAAGTTACAATGTTTTTTGCAATGGTCCTTTACTAATAAAAATTAGGGGTTAGTAGCAAAATTGTATTATTATTATTATTATTATTTGGTGATAGAGGGAATATAATAGATTAAGTGCAAATCATACTGTTACAAAAATAGCTTAGTTTTATCAAATGCTAGCAGGGGAACACCATAGGCAATAGGCAAAAGGCAATAGGTTATCAAAAATTAAGAGGTCTATATAGGTTGTTTAGTGCCCAATTAGGTCAGGGTATCAAAATTCTGATTCGCTTCCTGATATATATGATTAATCATGGACTGGAGGAAGGTCCTCGTTAGGTTCCTGTACTCAATTAGAAGAAGTTTATAATAAGATTAACTAGTAGAAGGATTTTTTTAACAAAAGCACAATGATTTCTAAGTCCAATTCTACTGCTAAAGAAGAGATGTCAAGGTGTTTTGCTAAGAGATGCTCATCCCACAAGGCCAATTTCCCAAAACAGATCAATCCGTATTCAATTTGATCCAATCAGCCATAAGGCTTGATCCATTTGACTTAGGCTATGAGGTTTGTCTTTAGTGTTAGGAACTATATTGAAGAATTCAATCCCTTTTTTAGTTGCATTGGGCATGCAAGTTTCTTTCCATGGTCTCTTTTAATTTATAAAATGAAATGAGTTACTGTTTAGCCAAAAGTGCTAGAGACCCATAGGATAAATATTTTTTACGGAATTTGATGATGCTTGGAGGGGTAATTCGATTTACAATTAAATTCCAACCATTCTTCAAGGCAAAATGTGGATGGTGGTGAAGGAGTGTGATGCTGTGAGAAAATGGAAATTAACTTGTGAGAGAAATGAGAGGGAATTCGAAATATGTGATGCGAAACAATGAGCCATGGGCACAAAGCAACATGGTAGATACGAAGAAAATAGCACAAAATGAAGCTGTTTTAAGAGAGAAGAATTGAACTAAGAAAACAACCTGATATGTAGACGATTTCTTGGATCGAATGGTTTCCATTTTTTTTTGGTCAAATTTTTAAAAGATTGAGAACTTGCTTTTAGATGCCAATCCACTTTAAATTGGATGGATTGAATGATCTAGTCTCAGTTTGAAAAATATTGTCCACGATACGATTAATATTTTGACCACTATAAAATCATTGTAATAACTAGTAAGTTGCTCATGCGCTGTACAGATAATTTTATGATATTTTATGTAAAATAGTTTTGAATAATGTTGTACATATATTATAAAGAAAAAGTAAACTAAATTGGAGTCAATAAATATTTACATTTTAAGATATTAAAAATTGGTTTAGTAGCTTCATTGCATATTTGTAGCCTTCTTAAGGTAAGATTATTATTTTTTTAAATCATGAGACCAAAAATAAATGCAAAAGAGTAACGGGACCACGAAAATAAACTAATTTGTGTTGTGTTCACATATTTTATTCTATGAAATAAAAGTATACCCAACTCTCTGATTGTTTTCCACTCATCGATAGTACGACATTAAGACATGGTGTGGGCAAGTATGTATGCATATGTCTTATAGATGATTTAAAATTAAATCATGGTAGAATATGACTTTACATTGCACACCAAATATTCTCTCTACTTATATATCTAAAACAAAAACTAACTAACCAAATTACCTAAACCTAAATTATATTTAAGCCCCCAATTTAAAAAGAAAAAAAGATTACTTGTAGAGGTTTTGGTGTCTTGATTGTGGTGGGAGGCCAATATAACGGAGTTGGTGACCCCTCAGATTCCTCTTTCTCTCTCTTTCAAATGTTTTGTTAGTCTCAGATCTTTTATTTTGGTAATATAGTGAAATAGTGCCTTTTATTTAACAATCTATAACATTTTTGTCTTCTATCTCTTTCTAGAGTCTTATCTTGTTAGTTATTACTATTAGTCCTTACTTTTTTTTTTTTAATTTGAAAAAAAATACCAAAACAATGGGTATGCTAAAAGACATGAAGAATAGTGAAAGGTGTAGTGCAAGCTTAGGCAATTAATGAGATATTAATGAGATAACAATAAAATAAGATAATGTGAACTTTTTGGTAACAATTAAAAAAAAAAAAAAATAATGAGAGAGGTAAAAAAAAAAGGCCAAATGCAAAATTAGAGTGCCACTTGGCAGGACTTCATGCACTCTCGCATGAGGTATCTAAGAGAGAGACATTTTATAACAACTTTTATTCTACAATATTCCTCCAATTTTTTTTTTACTCATTCCTTGAACTAAATAATTGTAATGGTTATGTGTGTGCAATTTATAATTGTTGTTTCACTGCATATTTATAGCCTTCTCAAGGTAAGATTGATTTTTATTTTTATTTTTAACCATGAAACCAAAAATAAATGCAAAAGAGTAACAGGACCATGAAAATCAAATAATTTGTGTTTTATTCACATATTTAATACTATGAAATCAAAGTATGTCCAACTCTCTCACTGTTTTTCACTCATTGATAGTGCGACATTATAACATGGTGTGGCAAGTGTGCATGCACGTGTCTTATAGATGATTTAAAACCATCATAGAATATGATTTTACATTGTGTACCAAATATTCTCTCTACTTATATACCCAACACAAAAATTATCCAACCAAATTACCCAAACCCAAATCATATTTAATCCCTTAATTAAAAAGAAAAAAAAATTACCCATAGGGGTTTCAGCGTCTTGATGGTGGTGGGAGGCCATTATGACGGAGGCAGCAGCCTCTCAGATTTCTCTTTCTTTCTCTTTCAAATGTTTTGTCAGTCTTAGGTCTTTTATAGTGAAACAATGCGTTTTATTTAACAATTCACAACATTTTTGCGTCTCTCTATCTCTCTCCAAGGCCTTATTTGGTTAGTTATTACTATTAATTCTTATTTATTATTTATTTTCTTTTTTTAAAATATTAAAATGGTGGGTATGCTAAAAGATATGAAAAAGAGAGAAATGTGTGATGTGAGCTTAGGCAATTAATAAGAGACTAATGAGATAACAGTAAAATATGTTAATGTAAACTTTTGGGTAACAATAAAAACAAACTTAATGAAAGAGGTAAAAAAATGCTAAATGCAAAATTAGAGCGTCACATGGCAAGACCTCATGCATTCCTGCATGAGATCTCTGCTTATATATATATATATATATATATTGATAATTATTTCTTTATAACTCCTAATCACTAATCAACATGAGCCTCAAAAAACTTTGTGGTAGGACTTTATCATATGTACAAAATAAGCATAGATTTTTTGAGACTCATGTTGATTAGTGATTAGGAGTTATAAAGAAATAATCGTTAATACACACACACACACACACACACACACACACATATATTGATGATTATTTCTTTATAACTCCTAATCACTAATCAACATGAGTCTTAAAAAACTTTGTGATATGACTTTATCATACGTACAAGATAAGCATAGATTTTTTATTTTTTATTTTTATTTTTTTTAAAATAAGGATATTGCTATTGTGTTCATCCTTATAAGAATTTAAGTAGAGATTAAATTTTCATTATTTTTGACAATTTTTCTTTGATTCCTTTATAATATATATATTGTGTTGGTTTAAATGAATTTTTTCTCAAGTTTTCAGAGGATGGACTTTAGGTAAGATGTTCAACTTTTATACGCCAAACATTAACTGTAAGTCTTGTACATGGAACAAATAAAGATAAGAAATTAAGAATATGGTTCATCTTGGTCAACCTTAGCTTGATTTGTCTAGATATCAATTTTCTCTCTTGCCAAAAGTCTAACTTATTTTAGGGGGAAGTTTCCTTGATTATTACTTGTATACAAATTTCCAAGATCATTAAATTGGAATAGGTCCCTTACTAATCTAACCAATTGGAATAGGATGAAATTTCTTCCCATCCACACTAAATGTTGTGTACACTCCAAATTTTTTCTGCATCTCATAATGATACAATGTTGATAGGTGTCATCCAAGTCCAACATGATTGAGAGTTGTAACTAAGACTTTGGCCCAGAAGCTTTATTATTCAATACTTTACAAGAAAAATTAAATACTCATTTGATCTAACAGGAGACTACGGAATTTGACACTGTATACACTGAGATTTGTTCTTGATGTTGTGAAATTGCTGTAGGTACTAAAAATTCTAGTTTGATTAGTTGTCAAGTCATATTCTTTAATCGTGAAAAGTTTACAATGAAAAACTTTTATGTTCTTACAATAAATATTTTGGAGAGAAAATTGCTAGCCCCCTCATCCCATTGGGACTCCCCTATTTATACAAAGGAAAAAGAGTCAAATATTCCTAAGTGTGACTTAGTAACATGGAATTTTTGTGCAATTGTGCCTAGATTTCTTTTAAAATTTTAATTATAATTTTAAACTCTAATTTGGTGATTTTTATATGATTTTGTGGTTTGATATCGATTCAGTAAAGACATATTAGCCAAAAGAAATGAAGGTAGAGCTATTAAAGAAATCTGTACTTTCAGATTAGCAATTACAGATGGCTAATGCTACATTGTCATTTGTGGTTATGGTATGAATAAGTAGCATGTTGTTTGGGCGACTGATTGAGACAAAGCAATTAACTGTATTAAAAGGGTTTAGCATTTTTTTCTTTCTCCTTTACCATTTGTGGTATGTATATGCCTTTTTCACATATGCTCAAGTGAAGTACCCATTAGGATTTCCCTTAATTATGATAAACATATTAATTTTTTTTAAAAGAACTATATTTATTAAATGAGATATATATATATATATATATATATATATATATATATATATATATTTTTGTGTGTGTGTGTGTGTGTGTGTTGAGGGTTATGTAGCTAAATTGGCATTTCCCCATACACAAAGTGACTAGGGTTTAAGGGAGAAAATGTTCAAATTGCGGGAGTCAAGGAAAAAAGGTTCAAATTGTGGGGTTAGCAGCATATTGTAATTATTTCTAAATAAAAAAAAGAAAAAAGGAAATAGAGATATATATTGTTTTCCTTGAGCTAAAGCACCTGCGATGGAAATGTGGAGTGGATGGTTTTTTTTTAGTCCTTGAGTATTTTGGATTGTTTCAAATGAGTAGTGGCTCCTCTTAGGCTCCTAAAATTTTTGGTTTATTGATTTTGCTATCTATAACTTTGATTCTTCTTTACCTAATAAAGTTTGGAATTTTCTGTAAGTACATTTTTTCTTCAAGAAAATGAATAGAAATCTCCCTTCATGTTCATGCTCATGTTAATGTTCATATTTGTATCTTTTGCAATACTCAATAAGTTATTTACTCATTTTGTGAATTATCAATCGTAGTTAAGAAAAAAAAGTATAAACACAATACTATTCAATTAAACTAACATGAAAAATTAAATATATTAGATTAAAAAAAGGGACAAGAAAATGAAAATTTCACAAAAATTTTCTTAAATAGAATTAAAATAATTTTTACATAATATTGTTTATCAAGAAATCATGTACTAACTAACAACATTCCAATCATTATGTGCATAACGGGGTGATGAAATGGTTGTTCAGTTTATCTAAGAAATGTGATCTAGCTAATAGAAATTAAAAAAAATACAATAACTTTCATGCATAGTCATGAATTATACCATTACGTATATCTTATGCATTTTACGAGTTTTATTTTATATAAATGTATTTCATAAAATTAACAAAATTTATCATATAACCCTTCATTGTATTTTTTAAAATCACTGCATAAAAATGAAAAAGGTTTTTTTTTTTTTTTTCCCCAAAAAAAAATGTTCTCCAGTCATAATATTTACCAAAAAAAATTATATATACAAAAAAAAATCATGCAACGCACAGGTCAATAACCATTCTATATATATAATTAAATCCAAAACTAAGAGAAAATTCAATTAGATTCTAAGTTGGATTCCAATTGTTGTCTAATTTTACTCTAGGTGTCCAATTTAAGTTTATTTATTTATTTATTTATTTTTAACATTGATTCTAAATACTGATGGACTCACCATTCTAAATACATTGCAATATACTAATTTTTATTTTTATTTTATGAGATGGTTTTTTTGATGAGATAGTGGCTCCTAAAAAAGTGCCATATATGGGACTGTGATTTCATGAACAACATGTAATTTTAAATAGAGTGATGGTAGGTTGCTACATATATATAGCCAAAACTGAGAGAAAATTTAATTAAATTCTAAATTGGAGTCTATTTTTGCATCACATGTCTCATCTAATTTTAAAATTTGTGTGTCAAGTGAATTATTATGTGCAAAAATAAAAAAGTCTAAATTTAATTAGATTCTAAATTGAATTTTAATTGGAGGTCAATTTTGCGCTATGTATCCCATCTAATATTTTAATTTTTGTAGCATGTGAATTATTTTGTTCAAGAACCAATGAGTCTAGATCCGATTAGATTCCAAATCATATATATATATATATATATATATATATATATATATATATATATATATAATTGTGATTGTTTTTAAATGTACATGTGCATATGCACGGGATTACACACTACTTTTATCAAACGAATGTATCAATTTTTAAACACAAAATAGAAAAATAATTAGGAAATTGATTTATTAGCTTGTTGACATGACACGAATTATATTCATTACCATGTTAGTTTACAAGATTTTTATAATATAATTGGTAATAACTTTAACTTCTTAAAAAAAATGATAATGTAAAAGATTGACATTTGGCTTTTTTTATAAAAAAATTTCATTTTAAAATTAGGTAAATAGTATGTTTTTTTAGATGATGTTCATGAGTAGTTTAACTAAAAAGTCAAGACTTAAACCCCATTTGGTTGCTGAGAAAGAAGAGGAAAAGAAAAGAAAAGAAATTTTCAATTTTTACTAATAAAATGACATCTCATTTACTTATGGAGTTGCAATTAATATATTTTCAAATATTTTATTTTATTTTCTAATTAAGGACACGTGATAATTCAAAGGATAGCTTAGATGGCATAAAAATATTATTTTGATATTAATGTTAGATACATCAATTCTTTTCATATACCGCTTAATAATAAGGATTATTTTGACACAATACTAAAAGTTTAGAAACAAAATTGACACATTTAAGATGTTAAAAACCATTTTGATATGTAGTACAAGTGTTAAAGACTAAAATGGTAATTAAACATGTTTTTTATGTATTTTTATTAAAGATTAAATTTTATAAGGATGTGGTTTAAAACTCAAGTTATATACCCTCAAATTCCAACATGCCACATCATCTTATCACGTATTAAAGAATAAAAACAACCATACAAAATCAATTATAATACTCATCTGAAAATTCAACTGAATTGGGAGTTTGTTAAGATGTTATTAATTGTGATATGATGTACTGAGTTTTAAGAAAAAAACTGATGTGACATCTCTTATTGGATGGTGTAAAATGTGAATTTCACACTCCATTCTTACCAAATTCAAACTCTTTTTATTAATATCCTTAAAACACTTTTTTTTATTAGCTGAATTTGGAAACTAATATCCTGTTTGGTTGTAAGGGAGATGAAAAGGAAAGAAGGGAGGAAAAAGTAAGGGAAGGGAAAGGGAAGAAGAGAGTTTTGTACATAGAAGGATTGCATTAAACAATTTCTTCAAAAGAAAGGTCTTCCTTGAAAAAATAATGGGATCGTATGAAGGACTGTGCTAAGAAAATTTCTAGAACACAAACTTTTCTCAAAATTATGGATTGTGAGAAAAGCATGAAATTTCATCAAAAAAGAAAAATAAAAAAAGAAATATTGGCGAATTGGTGAAATTGTGTATTCTCACTTTTTAATAGAAAATTGAAAAGTGAAAACGCTTGGGATCATCACAGCACATATTGATATAGAAAAACTTAATGAAAAAGGTAAAAAAAGGCTAAATGCAAAATTAAAGCGCGTAAGATCTCATATACTCCTGTATGAGATTTCTGCTTTTATATATATATATATATATATATATATATATATGTATATTGATATTGTCTCCCTAATATTATTACATTTAATATTCTATATGTGATGCATCACATGTGGTATCCACCAACTAGATTTATTGTGGTAACTTATACAACACCCATGACATAGTGGCTGCATGATAATTTTCGAATCAATTTATAGTTTTTTTTCTTTGTTAGTTTGAATTTGATACTTGGTTTTGGATTATAAATCAAGGATTTGAAATGTTTTGAGTCCAAATTTATATATTTTAAAATTTCGTATTTAGATCCATTATATACACTGGAGGATTTGAAATTTTAAATTAAATCTACTATTTGGATGCTTTGATAAACCATAAGTTTGGATTTGAAATTCTCTTTCAAAATGATTAAAATATTTTAAAAACCTTCAAAATGTCTAAAATACCATCAAAACCTCTAAAATGACAAAATATGATTGAAACCTCCAAAATGACCTAAATACTTTGGAAACATCTAAAATTATAGAAATAGTAAAATGTCTCTAAAATCTTCATAATAACCAAATAACCCTCAGAATCTCCAAATGATTGATATACTGTGGAACATATAAAATGATCAATATAGCCTTAAAACTTTCAAAATGGTCAAGATATCCTCATTACCTCAAATATGATAGAAATACTCGTAAACCACCAAAGTGATAAGAATATCCACCCCCCCCCCCCCCCCTCCCCTCCCAAACCCAACCATTAAATGACTAAAATAAACCTCCAAAATAACGTTGATATGTCGCAAAGCTTCCGCATTGTGCTTATATTGGATTATTTTATCCTTAATGCAATTCCTTAATTAATTCTTATAATTTTAGAGAATTAATTGGGTATACTGGTCATTTTGTAGAAATTTGATTTAGTTACATTCTTGGTTGTGGTGTAGCTATATTTTGTTTGTAAAATATTAAGGTATCACTAGTTTCTTGTGTAATAAGTGCGACCTTATTGTTGTATAGGCATATGTATTTTTCCCCTTCTTCAAAGTCTACATGATGCATCAAAGGTCATTTTATTCGTAAACACCATACTCATATATTAACAAATTAAATCTCCTTCTCAAAAAATATATATATATATATAATCTCATATTCTTGTTTCTATTATTTTATTATTTAAGTATTGCTAGTTAAAAAATTATAATATTTATTTCCTATGATTTTTCCATTTAGCATTCTTAGATAATTATAATTTCAGTTGTTTAATATAAGTTTATTATCGAGTATGATGAGATATTTACAATCATTCTGTCACAAACTTGGCTATTATCATCTTTGTTACATTTGTTTTGGGTTTTATTTCTATGGAGCTTCTATGTACTTTATTTTGTGACGCTTATCTTCCTTATATTTAATGCTTGTATGTTTTAGTGTCAAAGTCGCAGATTGCCAATTTAATTTTCATCCTAATAGAGGGAGCTCTGGGATGATATATATATATATATATATATATATAATCTCGTGACATCCAGAAGAGTAATATGTCTAAGAAGGATAAGCCTTGCAATAAATTCTGGGAAGGAACTAATGAAATTAAATGCGTAAATGGTTTTCCCTCATGCCGTGATTGATGTAACTCTAGAAAATTCATGATTTATGCAACACATTTGGATGCAGATACGAAGATTGATAATAAGAATAAAAGTACTAGCTATATAGTATGTTTGTTCTGCAAATATTGTCTTGAGTAGTCAAAAGCACATGAGATCAAATTTTAGAATGATTAAACTGAATATAAAGATAAAGGAAAATCTTTTACAGTTTACAGTTCTGCCATACCATTAGATATATATATATCTCTCTCTAATGGTTAGGGAGATATTATTAGCTTTGTGTGTCTTTGTGTTTTGTCTGAACTGTTTGATTTAAGACTTTTAAGTAAGGACAAATAAATCATTTATTTTAATAAGTTAAAAAAAAAACTGTTAATATGATAGTCTCTTTTATTTATTTATTTATTTTTTGAGTGGAAGGTGTTAGACTCTTTTATTAACCACAAGGGAGATAAGTGTTACAAATAAAGTATAGGAGGTAACTCTTAACTCCATGTGTAACATCCTAGGCTCCCAGCCTCAATTGCATTACTAATTTTATGAGTTTATATACTTGGTATTATCTTAATTAATTTAAGTGCATAAGGTTTTAATATTTTGATGTTATAAAACATACATGCTCCTTTAACGTTATGGAAATAAGTTTATAAAGGTAAGGGTTTATATGCAAAGTTATTTTATAGTTTCAGCCTTTATAAAATATAAGCTTGTGAGGGGGTGGTAAGTAAAATTTAAAAGTTGCAAAGGTGAGTCATCAGCTCACTTTTCCTTAGCAAAACACGTGTCCCACCCAAAATCCTATTCTCTTGTCTTCCTTAGGGGTGTCAATTCGGGTTAGCGTGTTGGGTTTGTGTCGTGTCAAGGTAGGGGTATTCAACTAAATGGCTCAACCTTAACCCGACCCATTTAATAATCGTGTCATGACCTTTCAACCCTAACTCGACTTGTTAATAAGGCGAGTTGACCTGACCCAACCCATTTGACACGCTTAATAAACGAATAATATTGGGTTGACACGAATGTAACACAACCCATTTCAACCTGCATAATATTAAATATAACATTTATCTAGAAATAATTTTTTTTACATCCCAAAAAGCAGTGCATACTTTTCAAGTCTTCAACCCACATTCAAAATAATATAGTTCAACAAAAATATAACATTCATGTAGAAAATAAGTTCTTTACACTCCAAAACAAGTGCATACACTTCAACCCAAATTCAAAATAACTAAGTTTAACAAAAATAAAATAACATAGTTCAACAAAAATATAATATCCTTGAAACTCGTCAAATGCTAAGTATCAATATTGAAAGAATTTGAGTAAACAGTAGACTAATCCTGACTATGACCATAATTATCATCTATAGATTCTTTGTTGATATCCAAATTCATAACATCTTCCACAAGCTTATCCAATTTCATTTGTGCAAGTTCTATGTCAAAAAAAAAAGAAGAAAAAGTATTAGTAGTCCTAGGGTTTGTAAAGTTTCAATTTTCAATTATATCCATTGTAAATTTTTGTAATTACTCACTTTTCTTTTTAAATTTAAAATATATGTTGGATATAAAAGGTTTTGACAAATCTAAAATAAAATAAATATTTATTTGTTATACAAGTTAAACGGGTTGTGTTAAGTGGGTCATTTCGGGTTAACACAAATAAATTGGCGTGTCAAACATGTTTATTACGGGTTATGCGGGTTGACCCGCTTATGACACGTTTCTTGTCGTGTCATTATCGGGTCAACCCGTTTATGACCCAAACCCATTAAGGTCCAACCCTAACCCGAAAAAACCCGTGTCGGGTTCATGTCGTGTTCGCGGGTTAGGTCGAACATTGACACCCCTAGTCTTCCTTGTTGCTCCAGAACAGTTTCTTGGTTCATCTTTCTTTGCTCTTTTTTGTTCATTTTCCTTTACTCTTACACGGCAGCACCATCTCACACACCAATAGCCCTTCCTCTCTCACCGAAACCATATATCTCTCTCTAAAGAAGAAACTAAAAGATTAACACTAAAGTTTCAGCTTCAAAGTTTGTGGGTAAGTAAATAAAACCTTATCTTATTTTGGGTATTTTGATAGTATGATTGTTTTGTTTATTTTCCCTTTTTTATTCTCTAATATAATTGTAGAAGCTGAAATTGTGATTCTGTGTTAGTAATTTGAAAAATTGAAGATATTATGGTCAATGGATGCTTATTAACATATTTTAATATGTAGAGTATAGGTATAAAAATACCCAAATGAAATGAAAGCCAATTGCATTTATTTGATAATTTTGTAAGAAAACATGTTAAAGCTGTTAATGTGACAGATTTGGTGTTTACAATATGAAAAATCTGTATTAAATCATATTCTGTGAATTAGGATGCTAGGAGTAGTTTTTATGAATTCTAAGACACACATGGTTGTAATAGAAGTGGTCTCACAGCATTTGAATTGATATAAAAATAATAGTTTAATTTCTAAGTTACATGAAATTCTGTCAGGACAGATTTGAGCATGTTGTCTTGTATGATTTTTAATAAATCATGTTTTTATGCTTTGACTTTGAAATTGATATGGTATTTACTAGACATCCACAGAAATGGCTTTGTGAAATTTCATGAAGATTTGATGTGTTTAGATAGCCCATTTTTATTTTACAAATGAGGCATATGCTACTGAAATGAGCAATAAACAATAAATGATAACTCTGACTTTAAGGATTTAATTCTAAAGTTAGGGTGAATGTTTTGAGTTATAATTTAATATGCTTATCCTTTGGTATGTCTAGATCATAGATGAATTTTTATGCCTTGGTTTCTCTTTGTTTTGGTACATAATGTGTTTGATAAATGTATCTTGTTTTTTTGAAAACTTTGTATGATAGGAATTAAGATTTTCTTGAGTTTGAGAGTTAGATTGTGATTGAGGTATAAGTTTATATATTTAGGAAGAGTTGTTAGTAATAAGTTTTGGTCTTTCATTTAGGTGACGAAAACGAGAACATGGACACTTGAGCTCGTCTTATTCAAATCTCTCGCGTCTTCTGTTTTCAGGTAAGGGATGTGTGACACGTGTGTTTGATAAGTATAATGACTATTTAGAAAATTATTATGCATAAATTTTTTTTAACTAGAGATATTACATATAAGCATGATTTAAGTAAAGATTTATGTTCGTAACTTATTGAATCCTATATATATATATATATATGATAATTTTAGCATATTGATGCTATTACTTATATCACGAATGCAATATTTAAAGAATGAAATGGATATGCTACTGTTATGAAATATTTATGTAAAAGCATAGTTATCTGAAAAATATAGTTTTCAGTTATTCCATTGTTATGATCTGAACTTAGCCAGTAGGGGTTATAGTATTAGTATTTCCATGGAGATTTTGATTGGCCATTAAAAGTGGAGAGCTTTGCTGTACCTACCCTTGTTGGTAACGGCCAACTTGTGGAGGATGCCAACCGACCCCCATGATTGATGATATGATCACATCGAAAGGGGTGATACCTTCTTATATGATCTTGGGATTATCTAGCATTGTGGGAAATGTTGGATGCCTAGCACTATGTGCTGGAAGCCTCCTAAAGTTGTGACAGACTTACAATTGGACTAACTAATATGTATTATAAATGAGCTATTAAGCTATTTGAAAATTATAAGAAAAGTATGATGATAAGAAGTATGTTGAATGTGTTATAAGTTCTAAGGAAAGTTTATGATAAAGTATTTTATAGTTTATTTAAAGAAAATGTTAAGTTCATAAGATATTTTAAGAATAGTGTGAAGACTATTTATCAGAATTGACATATCCATAAAACATTTGATTTACATGCATTTTTATTAAATGCCCGTGGAGCTTAAAACCTTACTGGGCTTCGTAGCTCAACCTATTATATTTCAATGCATAGGTTTTTTCCTAGAAGCAGCGAGAATATTAGAGGTGGCAAGGATTCTATGACTCTCATTTGTTAAAATGCATAGTTTTGTTGTATAGTAGTTTAGCACTTTTGTTGTATAAGAGGAATCAAGATGAGCACAGATGTAATTCAGAACTTTAGTTTGTTTTGAACCCCGGTTGTATGTCTTTGGGGTTAGGTTTGTAGATAAGAGTTTTGCTAAACGTTGAGCCATGTAATATTTATATGAACACTTTAAGTTCAACCAAGTTGTAATCTTGCAAAGTTCGAAATGAAATGAAGTTTCAAAGTTTTACGAATTTTGTAAATTATGACTTTTATGCAAGGAAACAAAAAGGAATTCAAGAAACGATTTTTGATAAGCACCTTCAACTTAAGTTGGTTCGTGTTAGTATTGAGGTAAACTTGATACTAACATGCCAACCATGCGTTAAATTTTGAAATACAGGTTTGGGTTGTGACACCATATTTTAAGAATATACCATATAGATCATTATTTAAAAAAGAAAAGAAAAGAATATACCACATATATGGTATATGTAATTTTCCTTATTTTAAATTCAAGTATTTTAGGTTTTCCCCCTCAAAAAAAGGATTTCAAGTTTTAAAATTTTTAGTGAGTTTGTTCCAAAATCCAAATCATGACCTTTAAAAAAAATTGATATTTATAATCAGGAAGTATCAATCGATTGACTTATAATTGTTTTGGTAAATCATGACCTTTTTAAATTATTCAAACAAAATATTTGTATTCGTGCACTCAAATCCAAACCTATTGGCTCCAAATCCTATTATTGAAACCAATGTTAAGAAAAAAAATTTTTGAGAAGGAAGAGAAGATGAATGTCACAATTGAACTATCAAAGGCAACTTTATTATCAATTTATATCAATTATCGTACATATAATTACACAATTAAAGTTTAGATTAAAAAAAAAGGTACAACAAAAGTCTCATTTCATGGCAATCTACTTGTCCTAATTTTTTTTCCTCTTGAGACACTTGTCCTAATAATTAATAAGAAAAAAACAGCAGAAACAGAATCATATATACTCCACAGCCAAGAATATATATATTTTTAAGAGAAGAGAAAAATAGAATCACTTGTGATTGCCCTTTTCTATTTTTCTTTTGACCGCATAATTGTCATGTGACTTTTAAAATAAAAACGTAAAAATATCCCCTTTTTTATTTTTCAATTAACAACGGCCACTTTTCCAGTTTTCCTATATCCAATGGGATTCTTTTTTATCCTTAATTTTGTCCAAAAAGGAAACGCCATTCTTTCTTTATTTGGCCCTTTCGATATTTGTTGCACTCTTTATTTAAGTTGTACTTGATTTTAACGGAGCAAAATGCAAACGAAGTCAAAGGCATAGAGGACTTTCCGAGGCAATACCGCAAGCGTTTTCGATCTCTTGTTTTCTCAGAATCTCTCTCTATAAATACAATAACCCCATTTTCTCTCTCTCTACAAGCACCAAATCCTCGCCAACCTTGCATACACTCTCCATGGATTGGTTCAACAACAGAGAAAGCAAGATCAAGAAAAATAAGGACAGCAATAATAACAATATTACGAATGACAACAACACCAAGAAGAAGAAGAAGAATAGGTTCTTGACGTGCTTTAGACCCAACTCCATGGAGGGTTTCTTGTTCCCCAAGCTATTCTCGCCGCCTTTGACACAGGTTAAAAAAGAAGAACAAGAAAAAGATGGTGGTGGCGGGAGAAAGAAACACAGGAATGCCAGGCTTTCGAGAATTTTGAAAGTGATTTTTACTGGCACATTCCTGGTTAGTACTTTGATCTTTTAGGGCATGTTTGGCCATCAATCTCAAATTCACATTTTCACATTTTAAACAATATTACATATATTTTTACACATCTTTTCACCTACATGTATTTCAAAAAAATACAAACAACAATTTTCAAACTACTCTACCAAACACCCTCTTAATCTTGGTTTTTGTTTTTGGTTCTTGGGTGATCATCAATGCATCATGTTTATTCTGTTTAATAATTTGTTTCTTGATTTTTTTTTTTAAAGTTTCTGCTCTCTTGGTTTTCTTCTTGTTTTCAAACTTGAGACTCATAATCAATAATCCTTTTCTTGCTAGGAAATTCTAAAAGTCGGTCTTTTTTTTTTTTTTTGGATATTGTTTTCAAACTTGAGACTCATAACCAATAATCATTTTCTTGCTATAATAGGGTTTCTTATACCAGCACTTTCAAAAAGTGCTAGTATAGGCTTATTTATTACGGTGGTTTTTAAAAGCACTGGGAAAAAAACGCTGGAATATGACGGTTTTTTTTTGTAGTGCTAGTTTTGTACGGTAATTTGTTATTTCTTTTATTATCCATATAAAAAAAAGTCAGTTTGACCTTTTTTTTTGTGTGGATAAAGTTGATTGATTAAAACTGCATGGGTCTTTAATTATTGAGCTTTAGGGAAAAAAAATCGAATTTTAATTAAGAGATGAAATTCTTCTTAAAAAATAGATATTAAAAAAAGAAAATAAAAAGACTAAGTCTTTAATTATCTATCCAATTATATGATTCTTTATTTTTTTAAATTTCTATTTTATATGGCGTGGTACCAAATTCTTGATTAATATTTTATTTACTTAGAAATCCCATTCCATACCTTTTATTATTGTTATTTCTATTTTTTTTTTTCTTTCTTGAAATCTTCTTTTCCTACCATCAACATGAAACTAATAATTCACAATTTATGCTTCGGCAGGCAAAGAAAGTTAGGAAAAGAAAGTCTATACAAAACTCTTTCACATCAGAGACCAACATTGCAACAAAGACTACTGTCAAAACAGATTCGATGAAACAAGATGACATCAAACTTGGAATTAATTCGAATCTAAATTCGACGCCTTCGCCTAAGCAGTGGCAGGACAAGCACACCAATATTGTGGAAGAAAATGAAGAAGAACGCTGTGGTTCTTTGTCTAAGCAGATAGTGCAGGACAAGGACAACAATATTGTGGAAGAAAATACTAATGGAGAAGGACGTTATGGCTGTATCATTGCTTTGAGTTTCTCTCTTATTAGTCTATTAGGTTCGATTTACTGGAATAAGGCTCTCTCATTTTTCTGTACAGCCACGGGGTTTTTCTTGATTCGTTGGAGCAGTAGATACATTTTGCCCAAACATAGGTTAAAGTTAAAGTCAGGACTCGGATAAACAACTGTTGCGAAGTAACAGTGCTCGCTGAAGATGGTAGTTTTGAAAAAGGGATATAGAGATGAACATATATAAGAGCAAATCTTTTAGAGGAGCCAAAACATGGTGTTATACTGTTATTTTTTAGTTTTTGGTTTTGTATATGTTCAGGTCTTGACTATTAGCAAGCTCTAGCTTGGAGAAGACCCTCTTTTTTATTTTTATTTTTGTTTTAGTTAATAAATTTTTAGTTTTACCACTTCAAGAAATTACAAGTGTATAAAGAATTAAAGATGTATCTCATTTGATATAGAGGACTTTGGTATTTTCATTTACCAGTTGCATTACAGTTTCTCAAAAAAAAAAAAAAAAAAGAAAAGTGGCTGCATTAATTTTACCAAATACTAATATATATGTTTTAATTCTTCGGAGGATTTTAAAAATTTGCTACAGCAAAATATATGGGTGGTGGATGTCGCAACTCGCAAGCATTGACTAACATTGTTTGAAGACATTATCCAAAAAAGATTGTTGTTTTAAATTTGCCAAGGCCCTAGCTGTTAAGACCAAAGAGTTTTTGTTTCAATTAATCCTTTATTTTAACACCTGTTTAATTTTGTTTTTTAGAAACCTATGATCCTCTTAAATGTCCTTACTCCCTAGTCCCTACACTTGAATTGAATAAGATGAAACCTAAAAATACCATACCAACCTAAATAGTAATGGTAATGGCTTATTGGCATTATAGGCAATTTAGCGTTTTTGTTATGGGTGGTTATGTTTAATTTTTAGCTTATTTTATTTATACACTACTTTTTATAATAAAAAAGGATAAGAGGGTGATTAGAGTGACTTTCCTACCTGAGCGTTATCATAATAGCATTTTATCCGTTGAGTCTGAACCAACAAGTAAAAAATCCGGTGAGTCAAGTTGATATCCCCGGCTCCCTACCCCACGAGGGTATTAGTACCATCGAGCGGGGCGTGTGGGTTTTTCCCTAAAGACATTTTATTGCAAGATTTCAAATTTAGGACCTTCATCCCAAACCACTTATTAAAACCACTTTTTCTTTTTCAATTACATGTATACTATCACTTTTTTTTGGTAGACTATTAATATCATTATTTGAAATCAAAAATCAAATACAAGTTCTTCTCAAAAAAAAAAAAAAAAAAAAAATCAAATGCAAGTGACTCTCCACAAAAAAAGAAAAAAAAGAAAAAAGTTATTCTAAAAAAGAAAAGAAGAAAAGAAATAAAGGCTTTAAGCCCTCCTTAACCCCCTTATCCCTCTCCCGGGCAAACCCAATCCTCCACACCATCACCACCACCACCGCTGCGCCGCACCCAACATGGCGACGAAGCTCTTCCTCAGACCCCACTCTATTCCCCTCATCACTCTCCCCCCAAAACTCCTCTTCCCCAAAAACCCAAAACCCCTCACCATTTCTCTCTTCTGCTTCAACACTCAAGCCCAAACCCAAACCCAAATTCACTACGGACCCTCCCTCCACAAAGGAACCAAACCATCTTCCCAATCCCAACAACCCCAACAGCAACAACAACAACAAGAGCAAGATAACATAATGTTTGACGAACAAAGCTTCACTCGAATATTCGACCTCACAGCACTTCGCGTCCCTGCAAAAGACTGTTTTGCCCTCGAAAGCCGCCTCCGCGGCCACCTCCTGAACTGGCCTCGCATTCGCAACATTGCCCGAGTCCCAAACGACGACGTCGACCCCGCCCTCCTACCCCTATTAGGTTCCACAATTCAACAAGAAGATCTCGTTTCGCTCGAGCGAAGAATTCACGGTAAAGCAGAGGGAGACGGCGACGTTTTGAGCCCGGTGCTGTACAGGGACAAGCTTGCCAGGGAGTTTAACGCTCGAGGGTTTATCAAATTTAGGAACTTAGCGAAGATCTCGCGGCCGAAAAGGAAGAAGAAGAATGTGAAAGAGGAGGAGAGGAGTGAGGGCAATAAGGGAATTGGGAAGAATGAGATTGCTTTGGTGGAGGTTGTGGAGGAAGAGGAAGAGGAGGATTTGAAGGGTTTGTTGGGTGATGAGTTTAAGGGAACGAGGCGGAAGTGGAGTGGTCCGACGAGGTTGTTGCTTTTGGATGAGAGGTACGCGGCGAGGAAGGCCGAGGAATTGCCTGAGGCAATCAAGGTGGCTTTTTGTTGATACTCTGTGAGTTCATTGGGATTTTCTTTTGAAATTTTTTGCGGTTTCGATGAACTTATATAGCCTCTGTTATGTCATTAGTTGCAAAATGCTTTATTTGGTTTGATGCATAACAGAATTGAATTGAATGCGATGTGGTGTGTGAGATTGAATTGAATGTGTTTTTGTAGAAAGGATAAAATTGCTCGAAATTAGTGGTTTATTCTGTATTGCTTCTTGTGTAATTTGATGTCACTTGATTTAGTTTATATCAATAGTGGAGGGACTTCATAGACAAGAATTATGAGAAAAGGAACTTTATGTGGAGAACTCTTCAAGGAGAAGGGAAAACCCACCATGAGAGTTGAGAAGTTGTTGATTAGAATGAGTTTTAGATACTTTCTATTATCAAGTTTAATCTTCACTCTGACAGAAC
The DNA here is from genome assembly GCA_023055345.1 of Quercus wislizeni. Taxonomy (NCBI): domain Eukaryota; kingdom Viridiplantae; phylum Streptophyta; class Magnoliopsida; order Fagales; family Fagaceae; genus Quercus; species Quercus wislizeni. Next base: position 1,293,044 of record JALGQJ010000031.1, on the reverse strand, counting down.
CTCAGCGTTCGTTTGGCTTTCTTCGTTAAAAAAAGATCATTTGACTCCCCCCTGCCCCCCCTCCTCTTTTATTGCCTGATGGGAGAGCTATCTATGTAGGCTTTGGCACATCATATATCCATTTCTGTTTGGTGAGCTCTAGAGAATTGGTGCATACACTGAATCACTTATTCCTGTCCTAGTGAGTCTTCTATATTTTGTCATTATTTTTGTAATTTTGGAAGTTGACATTTACTATCAATGCATGGCATGCAGCACATGCGGCCTTTTGGGGCACTTCTATTTTATTGCCAACAATGTTTGAGTTTGTTCATACCATTCCTGTGATATGCACCAAGGTTTACTTGTTAGGTTTACAGAGTATCGCTATGATAGAAGTTACTTGTCACCTTTCTTTGCTAAAATCACCATTAATGTGATATCTGCCAAGGTTAACCTGTCAAGTTTCCATAACATGGTCACTTCTTAATGATTGAATCAGCTCAGCTATTGAGGCTAACATTATGTCATACCTGCCTCTCCTTCAAATTAGCTGTTGTGTCTGTTCGGAAGTATTACTTTCAAGTTCCAAACTTTTCTTAGTCTTAGGTATGGAGACGGTGGTCCTTTTCTTTCATATAGCTTGTTGCTTCTTTCTTTCTTTCTTTCTTCTTCTTCTTCTTATTTTTTATTTATTTTTTAATTTTAAAGTTATAATGAGAATCAATGTCCTGCTTATATATATTACCTTTTTGGGTGAACAATATTATTTTTAATATTCATTTGGTAAGTAAACTGCTTTTTCCTCCCTATTAATTTAATACTCTCATACTATTTATCAGGTTGTGTTGAAAGAAGATACGGGGCAAAGTGCAAAATCAACTTTTGAGCTTGTTAGATGCAAGCTGACATTGTTTTATGATTACTGGCAGATGGATGAGGTAAAGGACGACGTTCATTAACTATGCTAGGTGAAATCTTTAAGTCAACTGTGTTGTTCTGGATTTTCTAGATATGAAGCATTTGACAAACAAGAAATTGAAACTTTACATTCTTCTTTGATGTATGAGATGATAGGTGGAGGATAGACACACACCTTCATTTATCTAAAGTGTTCAGTGATAATTGTTACTCCACCGATTTGTTGGAAATGAAAATACACAAATACCATTTTAAATTAACAATTCCAATATATTTCTGATGGGCACTTGAAAATTTTATTGCACCAGAATGCAGGATGGCATTCCTCCCCATTTCATAGTAGACCCATAAACATTGTATAACAGACTTCTCTTCAGATTAGAGCCTTCAAAGACATCTGGATAGATGGCTTCTATATCTTTTTTAAGCTCTCTCTCATTTGGAGCAATAGGTCATTAATTAGGTATTAGTACCCATATATTGTAGTGATTTTCCACACTGAAATTGCTGAAAGTTCACAGAATCAATGGATTTATGAGGTACTATTTGTTCTTGCAGATCTTGGAGGCCTTGCTTCCAAAGGGTATAATTGTTCCATCGGCGTTTGAAACTGTTGGGCATATTGCTCACCTGAACCTGAGGGAAGAACATTTACCATACAAGAATCTCATAGCAAAGGTACTATTTTTTTGGAATTTATTTTTTACCATTTTGTCACTGTACTGTAGAATACAAAAGTGACTTTGCATCTATATATATATATATATATGTAATAGATAAGCGAATTTACTGCCCCTTTACAAAAGAAGGCTGTTCTTCTTTTCAGGTTGTTCTGGACAAGAATAAGCCAAAGATACAAACAGTAGTCAATAAGATTGATGCAATTCATAACGACTACAGAACAATGCAGTTGGAGGTCTTGGCCGGAAACCATTCCCTTGTGACAACAGTTGTTGAGAATGGAATACGATTTCATGTTGATTTAGCAACAGTGTATGTTTCCCTTAGATTGCAAACTTATTGATAATTCCATTGAAGTTCATGACTGCTTGCCAATATCATGCCATTTATACAAAACAAATGCTATGTGCTAGTGAAGTAAGCATACATCTCAAATCTGCTATATCTGGTTGACTCATTGACTTATATATCCGATTGTTTTCCTTAGGATTCTGTTCTGGACATCTTCAAATCTTTCATAAATTCTGATGCACATTTTGTGTGATTGTAATATGGCAAAAACTTCTTGTAGCTAAAATTGGTTTGTTAGCTGTATTTATCTAGAGCCAATGAGGCCTAAACGTACATGCTGTAACTGTAACTTGTTGTAGCCTTCTATGGACCTCTTAGATCGAGTTATTTATGCATAAACATATATCTGTTAATATGAACCTATAAAATCCATGTTCACCTTCTATTTTAAAAGTTTCCTGAATAGCATGGATGGAAGTCAGTGGGTAGACCCACTGGTTGCATGTGTAACTTACCAATTGAAAAAGAAGAAAGAAGCATGGATGGAAGTCTGCATTAAAATCTTTCTGGCTCATGCCATTTTATTGAACACAAATTAGTATGGGCATATAGTCAGATAAACTGTTCGATCTCGGCACCATTGACCTTGAGTCAAACTTACAAGAAACGCTGCAGAAGTTTATTTTATGGATTTTGAGAAATGAAATTTAATTTTGGCAGTGACTGGATGATAGTGACTTCTGGATGGTTTCTTCTTTTATGCAGGTATTGGAATTCAAGGCTTGCAACAGAAAGACAAAGGCTTCTGAATGGCTTTACATACCGTGATGTTGTTTGTATGTTTGCTTTGGCCTCAACTGAGTTAATATTCCTGCAGATTGATTTTACATCTACTATCTGAGCCCTCTAAAACGACTGTCATGTTTCTGCTTGTGGATTTTGCTTACAGTTGGTTATTTCTCATTTCTTGTGTTTGTCATTGTCATGTATAGCCATAAAAGCAGAGTTAGGAGTAGAATTCCCATAAGCTTCAACAGTTATATGCTTTCTCAAATTGGAGGAAGAAAACCAAAAAGGGAAAAAATAAAAAAAGAAGGAAAGAAAAGTCCTATATTGTGAAAAAGGAGTTCAGTGCGTATTGCTATTACTGTTACAGAATAAAAAAGAAGCATCTTAAAAAAAATATATATATATATATATTTTCACCTTTCCTTTTGAGTTTTACAATGGAGTACCGGTCATAACTTGCGGTGTGCCATTGTCTTCAAGTCTTGCTAAAACCTTGGCAGGGATCATAGATATTTGAATCTCATTACTCTGTACATTATTACTTTAGGAAATGATGTTAGCACTGATTTTCTGCTTCTCGCTCTCCCCATCAAGAGCTCATAAAAATTTATGAAACATGAAAATAGTTTCATGAAGCTAAAATGAGAGTGCGCTAATTGAGCTACCCTTTTATGTGTTATATTAGGTGATCACCTACTTTTTTTTATTCTCCCATTGTGGTCAAAACTCTCTCATGATGTTATAAAAACTGTGATGCTTATATGTGTATGGTTGTCTTTTATGCTATTGACAGGTGATGTTTTCTCTGGGGTTGGTCCAATTGCTATATCGGCTGCAAAGATAGTAAAACGTGTTTATGCTAACGATCTAAACCCAATAGCAGTTGAATATCTAGAAAGAAATTGTGTGTTCAACAAACTTGAGAAGAAAATTAAGGTATGACTTAGTCATTGCCATAGTAGTATTTAGTGGTACTTTTTTTTTTTCTCAAATAGTTGGAAGACTAAAGACAAGCACAGGATCTTCTAATTTGGCTGTGATAGGGGAAAATGATTTTTTTGTGGAATGCAAATAATCAAGATAGCTTGGGCTGATGAGAATAATTCCTCTCGGATTGTTGATAAGCATAATATGGAGTATTGTACAAGACTACTCAAATGATTGTTTAGTATCTATTCTTAGTAAGCATGACTAAGAAAAGATTCATTCATCCAAGATCTTCTTGGAGCTTTCTTGGCCAGTCAATATCTCAGGTTGATAAAGTTAAAAGGGATGAATATCATATTTGCACAATGAATCCTGACTTGAGCTTCTTTCACAAGTTCTCTGGCTTTCATTTGTTACCCATTTATGTGGCATTAAGGCAGATATAAATTGCCTAGGCACTTCACAGTATTAAATTTCCTATAACTGGAGTACCGTGCTTTTTGTAAATACATTGTATGTCACCTTCTAGGTCTTTAACATGGATGGAAGGAGGTTCATCCAGGCTATATTTTCAAGTGATAAAGCTAAGTCCATCACACAAGTGGTTATGAATTTGCCAAACGATGCTGCAGAGTACCTAGGTTTGTTGTTAATTCCATGAATTTACTTTTTGGTTCTTGTTTCTTTTTGTGAGTAAATTATTGGATATTAAGCGTTGCAATTGAGGCTAGCTCAAATGGCATTTCCTTCCTTTGTAAGAGCAAGGTGGAGGTTGCAATCATGGGTTCAAGTCTCATTGGGTGCAAGTGTAACTTTCTAATTGGGGGAAAAAAGGATTTAAGAGTTGCTTATACAATTTAGTGATAACTTAGTTTATTGGCTTCTGAAGGTAATAAAGTTGGACCAATTCTATCTTAAAATATCTCCACTCATTCCTGTTTCTCGTTTAAAAAAAAAAAAAAAAAACTCTTTTTACACAGATGCATTCAGAGGAATATACACAGATAGACCCAAGAATGAAGATTTCACTTTTCCGATGATCCATGTTTATGGATTCTCCAAAGCTCAAGATCCAGAGTTTGACTTTCATGAGGTCTGTTCTGGAGTCTCCTCATAAAACATGCCTTTGTTATTTTGCTGTGCTAATTGAACAAAATATAGTACTTTTTGTTTGACATATATCTTTCCTCTTCCTTTTTCTTTAATAACTTAAATGCAGCGGCTTAGAATTGCATTGTCAGAAGTGGAGGTCAATGTAGAGATGCGTAGAGTACGCCTTGTTGCACCAGGAAAATGGATGCTATGCGCATCATTTGTGCTACCTGAGAGTGTAGCATTTGCAGATACTACTAGGCTAGATATGTAAAAAGCTGAGGTATGCTATACCCAAGTTTTGTATTGTATTGTTCAATTTAACGTTGCTAATGTTCATATGGTTTATTTATTTAGTCATTTTGCCAATGTTCATTATGTTATTGGTTTGATTCTTGTATATTCTTCTGTAGAAATAGGTCAGTAGTTATTGCTCGGTGAGTAAAAAAGCTCATCAAACTTTATGCCAAAATGTTTTCCTCTCCCTGACCAAGTATTTATTTCCTTCTGCTGCATTCTAAACAGACTGGTTAATGCCAAAAGAGATGTAGAAAGTTAGAAACCAACCTTTTTTTTAACCGGGTTAATGTTTTCTTCTTCTACTACTCAATTGTTTTATTTGGTTTTGGATTTGATTGCTATGTAAAAGTTAATTAGTGGGATGTCTATGTAGTATGGACTTTGGATAAGATGTTTTTACACGTGAGGGCCTTGCTCATTGCTGAAGTGCATCTCACTCTTTTTCCATTTAGTGAGTGTTTGGATTGCACTAAACGTCTGCGTTTGTGTGTTTTGCTAAAAAAATGTGGGTCCCATGACACTATTCACGGACCCACAAAAGTCATCTAAACATAGATTTCAATCTAAATTTGGGTCCCACAGTATTATTTACACATTTAAAAATTATTTTACTATAATGTTTTCAGTTTTAAGCAATAAGCGGTATTTAAACAGATCCTTAAGGTTTTTTTTTTAATTAATTATTTTTTTATTTTTTATAAATGGAATTGTAATACTAAATGAATATAATTATTAAAAAAAAAAAGCCATTAAATTAGTGTTGCCTCCATTACTAGTGGGTAGAGTAGGGAGATAACTGCCCTGGAACTACCAACAACTTGGTAAAGTTGTTAAGTGTAGGCTTGGTAGTAAAAGGTTCTATCTTCTATGCCATATTTGTTGATATATATATATATATATATATATATATATATATATATATATATATATATATATATATATATATATATATATATGAGATGAGTTCAAGTTACACCTTTTTATAGCCTTTGATTCTTATAAGATCTAAGGGTGATAAAAGACACTAATTTTTACATCATTAATATATTAAAAATTAATTACATAACTGCCCTTGAAATTAACGTACAACCACTTTATTATTCATTTTTATACAAAAACTATGCACCTTCTCTCTCTAATTCATCTCTCCCATGGCTCCACCTTATTACGTTGGCCACAAAACCAGCAAAGGAACAAAACATACATAACCAAGTTTGTGGAGGTGGTTTTTCTCAAAAACAAAAATTTTTTGGAGGTGGTTTTTAATTCTTAAACGAGTTGGGTTTTTCAAAAAGGGTGGGTCTTAGTAAAACTCGACGGTGGCAGGAAAGGCTTGGTCCTTGGTTAAAAATGATGGTTCTAGTCTAAACCCATTATTACTTTGTAATATGCAGCTATCAATTAGAATCATAAAGAACCTTAAAATGTGCGGGGACTATCACCGTGTGGCAAAATTGGTGTCCAAAGTTTACAACAAAGAAGTAATTGTTAGAGATAAAACTTGATAATTTCACCATTTCAAGCTTGGTTTGTGTTCATATACATAAAGATATTGGTGAGAGCTTAATAAAGGAGACTCTGTAAATTATTGATCCAGTTTTCTCTGTGTATCATCTGCTTCTAAGGGGCAAACAAAATCAATACTTCCTTTTTCAATCTTTAACCATGAAGTTTGAAGAGACAATCAATACTTATAACTAGTATTTGTGAGGGTGGGTCTCCATTTGAAACCCAACTGGTTTTATGGTGAAGAGGATGGAGCTGTGGTAGAGGTGACGCCAAAAAGAGAAGGGAAATTGAGAAAATAAAGAATAAAATAATATACATTTACTGTGGAGACAGCTAAGTTATTAATTTCGAGAATATTAATGATAGCAGAAATTGCTCTCTTTATCACCATTAGATCTTATAGAAATCAATGGCTATAAAAAGGTGTAACTATTTTGAAGTTACACCAGGTGTAACTTGAACCCATCTCTATATGTGTATATATATATATATATATATATATATATATATATATATATATATATATATATATTTGTTAATTCTTAACTTAAAATTAAAATAAAATAAAACAAATGGAATGAAAGATTGTAAAGAAATGGAATACAAAAGAATATGATGTATTTTCTTTAAGAGTAAAACTTAGATGAATAAGACTTAAGAACAGTACTTAGGTGCAGTTCTTTAGGTTTCCCTTTTAAGATTTTGCCATGTGGCTTTTTTCTCATGGGATGAGAATGTATTTTTTAATTAAGTAGCCACATGGCAAAATTTTAAAAGGGGAATTTAAGGAATAACATCTAAGGTATTGTATATAAGTTTTGTCCACTTGGATATATTACCTTAAGTAACATTATGTTTCCTGTTAAATTCAGACATCTGACTGCATTAACCAATAAAACACAATTGTGTTATCTTTTGGAAGGATAATTTAAAGTCAATGCAACTAGGTGTTTGAATGCAATCAGAGAAATTAATGTATTGCGTCTCAAGTATTGAACCTAAGTTGTACTATTTCTCTAAAAGTGTTAGGAAGTTAAAAAAGAAAAAAGAAAAGAGGAGAGAATAGACTAAATAAATATAAATTCATTGTTATATCTTCATCTTTCATTTTTCTTTTTTGATGCTAAGAGATAAAATCAATATTTCACTAAAGTGTAAGTGTTCCCCCCCCTTTTTTTTTTTTTTTTGAGAAAGGTGTAAGTGTTCCAATTGTGAGAAGAATTCCATCCTAGTTATTCCATTATTTCTTAGAAGAGTCTTTTGAAGATGGAAGATATGGAATATAATTAATTCCATTCAATATTTCCTCCTCCCAAACATGTTAGTAAATGCTGAGAAAGAAATATTGTTGATTGGCTTGAGTTATGTCTGCAATTTCTTGACCACTTATTAATATCTGGAATCTGGATTGCTGAGAGAGCTGACAAAGCAGCAACTGGACAAGCGGATGAAAGGTTTGAGAATAAATGGTCATAAAACTAATAATTAAAAGGTTTAACGCATGAATTTAGTTTTCTAGCTTGACTAACCTGTAGGCACTTCTTATCACGTTCCCAGTTCTCTCTCACATCATGTGGGCATTATCCACTTATATATGAAACTCATATAATAAGTAAGATATTGCATAAAAAGAAAAGGGTAAAACTTAGATACAGTCCTTAGGTACTCTTTTTATAATTCAGCCATCTGCCTAATACTTAACAGAGCAAACGTCTGTCTCTTCCTCTTTTTTTTTTTTTTTTTGATGCATTACTTAAAAGTTAAAACTGAAAACCATGAAAAACCAGCAAGAAAACCGAGAACCACAATCTCCCTAGCATCTCACACTCTCTCAAACTTCTAAATTTTTGAAGAAATCAAGATTTTAGTTGGACAGAGGGCTTGTCAGTCGAACGGTTTGTTAAATGCTTGGTCTCCGCTTCTCTCTCTATCCCTCTTTTTTCTGATTTTTTTTTTTTTTTTTTTCCTAGATCTAACACTCATACTCTTAGACTCTTACCCTGTGATGCCTTTTGATTCTACTATGGGAAAGGTGTTTTGTTTAACTTGATATGGGGATTCTATGGTGGCTTTTGATCTCAAAGAAGAGAACTTTAGACATGATTTCATATTGGAGTTGTGGATTCTAAAGAATTACCACAATCATGTGTGGGTTAAGGAGAATTTCTTCCAAGAAAAAAAGAAGAAAGAAAGAGTCTGTTTTCACACTTCCAAGAAAAAAAAAGGAGAAGGAAAAAATAGAAGAAGAACTAAGGGTATGTAATGCCATTTGCTCTGTTAAGTATTAGACATGTGGTTGAATTATAAAAAAAGGTACCTAAAGAATGGTAAGATACTATATCTAAGTTTTGCCAAAAAAAAAAAGAAAAGCCATATACAATTCAAATAGTTTTTATTTTTATTTTTATTTTTTTTATTTTTTGCTTTGATAGTTGGGATTAAAGAGTTTTGAATCATGGATGTTTTCATTAAAAACATCGAGAGACCAATCAATTGAGTTATAAGACACTTAGCTAACCAAACAAATATAATTAAGTGGTACACCAGTATGTATTTATCTTTGTTACAGTATCATACCACCAAAACCATTAATTGGTCTACCATAGTACCATGCCAGTAAAACATGAAAATGGCTAAGGAAAATACAGTAGAGCTCAAAACATTTTGCTAAAAATTACCCATTTTTTAAACATTATACTTAGAGACACAATAGTTTTCATAATTTGTTATTATTATTATTATTAAAATTTGAAATAATAAGTTGTGATTAGTGGTAATAAATTTTTTATTAATAGTAGACTCGTATAAAAATAATATTATTATAATTACAACTTAACACCACAATAATTAATAAAAAAAGATTATGGAAAAAATGTATGTACAACTCCGAGTGTCCACAAGTGATATATACAGCCGGACCCCTCAAGGCTCAAAGACATGTCTCGATGTCTGGGTCTTTGATTTGTACTTGCATTTTTGCAGGACCAACACAACTAACATATGACAGAGACCTGTTCATGCATAAAGAAATGCAACCCAGGCCACGAATACATAAATGCTAGAGTAGTATACACAGGATATATATATTTGATACTCAGATTTGTCCTCCTTGGACGGCCTAGATTTCTCCATAACCTTTGCATGCTGCTCATCATGCCCTGAGCTCTATGAAATCCTAGTGTAATAAGACATGTACTATATTTCATAGCTGTTTTGCCCCCACAGCCACAGGCCATGTCATATGGGAGAGTATCAATAGGGTGCTATTTGGGTATGGTAGGTAAGGGCTACATGGTAAAAATAAGTGAGAGAAACAGATCGAGTGAGAATGAAAGCAAATCTCAGTTCAGATTCATATCTATATAATTATATCTTCCCCTTGTGGTCCTTGTATTTATGATTGTCTTATTGGAACAAAAATGTAAGTCAGGGGGATAGGGTATCTTTTGCTACTTTGTACACAAATAGTTAGCTCCTTCACAAGATGCATAAAGCCAGAGCTTACAGTTACTTCAACTACTTTCTTTATAGCAACCTCTAGGAAACAACAATGCAATACTTGCCTTTTACCTGCTCACTCATGTAAACCCCTGGAAACCACAGAGCCACATAAAGAATGGTAATCAAACATAAAATTAGTAAATTACTTAAATATATTATGGTTTTTTTCTCTAAAAAAAATAAATAAATATTATGGTTTTACTACTCTACATGATAGGGGAGGAATGGACTTTGTACCTTTAATTAGAACATCATGGGTTCACAAGGTTGGCTTAGACGAGATAAACAAAGAGATTTAATTTTCTTATTGATATAGTTTTTACTTGCATTCTCATTTTGAAGCAAAAGACCACATTTAAAGGTTCCATAACACACCTATTTCTCTAACAAAAGTAATATTTCTAAATTATAATCAGTATATTACTCATCAATAATGTTAGTTTGATTTTTAAAAATCCTAAAAATATTGAGAAAAAAAAAATAAATTAGTATACCACAATCCTAGTTTTGAGTATTTTTGTTATTCATTTTTTTTTTTTTTTAATTTGTATTGAAAGGAAGATAAGACGATAAGATCATATTATCTTCTTGTTGTTTACATAATGGCAAATGGAGATTTTTTTGGGGTGCCGAAAACAGTCAAATGTTTACATGTAGGGGGCGTTTAGTTTGTTGTGATGTGCCCTTAATGTGATGCACATTACAATGATGTGACATTAAAGTTTTTGGTTTATTTTATTTTTTCTAACATTACTATAATTTAAAATTACAAAATATATCATATTATCTTAATCTCATTACCTTCCTAAACAATGTTATATTGTATTCTTGTATTGAGATTATATTAATGTAAGATTATAATAATGTAATATTACAATGTAATATAATATTATAGCGAACCAAATACCCCTTAGAGCAATAGGAAATGAGGGAAGAACTGGGTATTGAAATAGGCAAACTCTTAAAAGTTGGGAGAGAGTCTTAATAATAACCTCTCGATGGTAATGCATATATAGATAGTATTTAATTAAGTTAATTTATTCTCTTCTTTTTAGTTTTTATTCCATCCACATTCATAGGTGCACAACCAAAGCTTGTCTCGTTAGTGCTGAACGTACACCATTACTAATTCTTTATCTATATTTTGTAATGACATGAGCATATGTTTGGTTAAGAAGGGGGGAGACAGATGGAAAAGATAGGTTGAAAAAATAAAAATAAAAAGAGTTTTCTATTATTTAGTACGGTGGAATGAAAATGAGAGAGAATGGAAAGGGAAGGGTAGAGATTCTCCACCAACCCATCAAAAACTGTTCTCCCTGATCGACTGGGAGTAAACGTTGGAGAGAAAAGTATTCTTTCATCAAATTTATTATTTTTTCCATTTTATTACAATATTTTTTATAAAAGAATATAAAAAATAAATATTTATACGCTGAAAAAAATCACATCAATAGATTTTTAAAAATTACCTTTTTCCATAATCTTTCTTTTCTTCTTTTATATATATATATATATGTAAAAGTAATTTTTATCACATTATTTTTTTCATCGTCTATCAAACACACATAAGAAACATACATTAGGGAAAAGTGACATTTTCTATCTTTTTACTTTTTTTTTTATTAATCCTAAATTTTTTTTATCATTTACAAATCTATAATTAATTTTTATCATTTTACTTTTCTATCATCTATCAAATACACATAAGGGAAAAGTGAAACATTTTATTTTATAACTTTTCTATCAATCTTAAATTTTTTAGCATTTCAGTTTTTCATCCTCTCAAGTCTCATCCAAATCTATTATTGTTACAGTACAACATTGCTACTTCCCCCATTTATAGGTTATAATGACATAACTTTTGAGCCAATTAACACCTCTCCCTACCATTCCATATACACATTTAAAATTTTCTAACTCTTTGTTTGAATATCAAAATGACTTGTTGATTGAGTGTCTAAAAATACAAGACATCTAACACTCCATGAATGAAATAATACATTTTTTTTTACCACCTACAACAATATAAAAGGTAAACACGGTTGATACATTTTACCACTTTGCAAATGGGGAAGCCCAATGGAAATAGAAGATCATTCCAACACGTGTGAGTTGGTCCCCACCAAAACACAGCCCATAGCCGCATCCCCTACACCCCTATACTATACATAATGCTCAAATCCCCAATCATTCCATGCAAGGCACAATCTGCTTCCCAGAACCCTAGAATCCACCATGTCTGCCCAAACCGAGCATCCCAAAAAAGCATATTTAGAACCAAACCCAAAACCAATCCTCACACGTGTCAACTTAAGAATAATTATAGGTAAATTAGACTAAGTAAAGGTGAAACTATAGTTCTTTCAATTAAATTGTAAAGAACTTTGTAGCTCAACCGTAGTTTGTATTGTTTTTAATCAAAATATTTAGTATAAATCTCTATAAATTATAAGAAATAATTGAAATTATAAGAGGTGTTTTTGCAATTAACCCAAACTTTAAATGATGCTTTTTACATTATTATTTTTTATTTTGGAGTTTTACTAATTTATGTTCTTAGGACATATATATATATATATATATATATATATATATATATGTTAGTAAACTATTTAAAAAAATATTTTATAAAAAAAATGATTAACTTTTTAAATAATTTTTTCAAATTTTCTTAAAAAGTTCTTAAATTTTTTTAATTGCATGAACTAATGAGCTGATTAAAGAAATACACCTCTCATACGTGCCAAAACCACCCCCTTTGTATGCTTTTTTCAAGTTCCTTTCTCCCCAGCCGCTATTTTCCGTACAAAAATCTTCTCTATCTCTATCTCTCTCCTCGTACTTCACACCCTAATGTTGGTCCCCCATCTGGCACGTGGTAGAGTGGGGACCGCCACAAAGTGGGACCCATCACAATAATCTTTTCAGATTCTCTAAGAACAACTTTGTTGGATTTTGATTTTTGCTGCCTTACCGACCTTTGATTCTTCTTCGATGCTCTAAATCTAAGGTAGATGAAGGCCCATAAATGGAAAGTGGAGCCCATTTGATGACGTGGCCGATCCTAATTGGTAAAAATATCACAATTTTTGTGGGCTGGCGCAATTCGTACACCCTACAAATACAATCTACATGCCTATTGGGTTTGGGCATTTGGGATTTCTCATCCAAATCGTATTTTTATTTTGACAAGCCTTTGGTTGGTCACGCAGTTTTGATTTTAATCCAAACCCTTCACTCACATAAGTAAGATATATGGCACAATTGGCTTGGTTTGTGTGCAAATATTACGTGTACCCAAAAAAAAAAAAAAAAAAGAATGTGTGGGTATTGTAACTGTTAGTTGATATGACATAACATAAGTAATTACTGAACTTCCCATTAAAAAAAAGGGTCATGCTAACGAGACACTGGTTAAAAATTCATTTTAGAAAAATTTTCACATCACTTTTATGAGAAATGAAAAAACTGTCAAAACATTAATTATATATTTTTTCTTTTCTCATAAAAAATTTCTTTAATTGGATTCTTAATCAGTGCTCTAAGGGCACTGGTTAATATTTCCCTTAAAAAAAATATAAAAAATTAGTGAACTAGCTTTGGTGGGTGATAGGTTAGCTTAGCCATGATTAATAGCTTCACTCATGTGAGGAATTAGTGGACCAATTGATCTGTAGAGGTTAGATTTGAGCTCTTAATTTATTTGTGTGAAGCTATCATGGTGGTGTAGTCTTAATGTGGGTTGATAAAGATTATGATTAGACCTAGTTTCAGTTGGGATTAGAGGAGAAACCAATTGGTTATTATTCAAATAAATTCTTAATGTGGATTCATGAATGGTTAGACTTAGACCTTCATAGTTTCAGTTGGGAGTAGGGGAGAAACCAAATGATGATTTAGACCTGGCAAGCTAGTACAATTTCTTTATTATTTGATTAGAGCTAAGGGATAATGTTTGGATCATGATGGCTTTTGTTACTACTCTAAAAAAAGAACCCCATAATAATTTAGATTGTGAAAGAAGGGTGACACAAAACTTGGAATGTATTGGTTGGAGTGGCTGAAACATTTTGTTTGTTAGTTCCATTATTAACAACTTAGCTTAGCTGACTATATAATGCGTGAAGCTTGGATTTCAAGACATGGGATCAATGAGTGTAGGTTTGAACTTTGAAGAGCTTAAAGGTTGGAATTACTTGTTGATTCGTTGTACTTGGGTCTTTCTATTTTAGATGAATAGTAGTCATAGTTTTAGTAGTGGGATTATACGAGATATATATATTAACTAGGGAAGGAAAAGAGACATATCACTAATTAATCTTCCACCCTACTATATATATATAGTATTACTATCATGTTATCATATCGCACTCCTTTTAGTAATTACTTTTAAAAGTTGGGATTTCCACTAAATTAAGACCTTGATTTTATTTTTCTAGTCTGTGGCCATTTATAAGTAACGTGACAATCACTTAGCACAATGTACTTATTCATCATAATTCTTAGCTTGAATACACGTTTTTATTGAAGCACTTAGAAACTTGATAAGTTGTCTCATACTCTAATAGTCTAATGTGTAGATATCATCTTTCTTTCTTTCTTTCCTTCTCTCTTTTTAGTAAATTTGGGTCATGGGGTGGGCCTATAACGTGATGAACTGACACTTGAATGTGAACTTCCTTTGACTGATTCGATGTGAGCCTAATATAAAATAGACATATTTAACACCCAAACCCAATATGATTAGATCTACTTCACACAACAATAATAATTCTTGCTTAGAGTCTCGAGACAATTCCGGGGTTGAACAACTTTTTTCCCTTTGCATCAACCAATGATAGAGGAAAACATACTTTGCAAAGTAACCTTAGATTATGGTGATCAAGCAATAATGTGTATTCATCATTTTGACTTGTCATAAAACATTTTTATCGTTAATTAGCTACAAAAGGCAAATTAAATGTAGTATTAATTAATTACACCTCGTATTTGAATTCCAATGTTCTATTGAATAAAAAATCCTAAATCCTAATTAATATGTTATTCAAGATAGTGGGTTAATTTTACTTTAGAAACTATCACATGGAGTCTGCTTTTCATGTTTCCATATATGAAGAACAGAATAAGGTTATGATTGCAAGCCTATACCATAGGCATATCACATATTCATGACCAAATCTCAGTCCACATGATTGCCAAGAGGTTTACAAAATGTTCCACTCTTCCCTAGCTACCTGATGATCATCTGCCTCAACCATCCCCATGATCAGAAGATCATGACCTTTAAACTTGGCATATATGCATAAATTGATGTGCAAAATTACAAACACTTTGCATGTATAAAACTAAAGGCAAAGCCAATAGCTTTTTTCAAATGCAATTACATAACCTAATGATCTTTTACCAAATTTGGCTAAGCTGACACTGCTACAAAGCAAAACTGCTTTGCTTATTTTGGTACCTTGCCGAGAAACAAAGAAAGCACTACCCTTGTTCCGACCAAGCCTGAAACAAACCGGCCCTTGGGTCTCTGAGCATGACACGTGTCAGACTGTACCACCTCAGAAAAAAAAAAGCCAATGTGCCACGCGTGTTATAGGAGCGTGCTCTACAATTGACATTTTACCTTATATTCCAGTACTAGTGGAGCATGAATGTAACAAAATGGAGGGGTGTTCAAGTTCAAGCTGATTTTTATTGTACTTCTAAAGTAAATTTACACAAAAAGTGATAAACTGCACAGTTTGCAAATATGTATAACATTTACCAATTTTATGTGTCTACAAGGAAAGCATATAAAATTTCATTTTATTTCTTACGGGGAAACTTTTAACTTGTCTTCTATGTTAATTCTTGCACACAGTAACATGGGTGTGGTAGTGAAAGCAATGGAAGATTAAACATGTACAAGTACAACTTAACACTGAACAAAATACAAACACAGATTTACAAAGTAGAGCCAAAGACATATATAGAGCCTTGTCCTTTTCACGCATTTAGTTCTACTTGTTTCGGTTCACATAAGATAACAAACCTCTCTCTCTCTCTCTCTCTAAATCCAAACCCACTTTAAAAGAGTCCCCTACTCAAAGAGCATTGGCATTGCAATCTTGAAGATACCCAACCTTTTGATATCTTTCAAAACCCAACTCTCACTTTCACTTCCATTCATCTATATCTCTAACACAACACAAACACTCCTCTCTCTCTCTCTCTCTAATGGTTACTACTTCTACTAATAGAACTCCACTGTTCCTCATGGCTTCACACCCAACCATGAACACCGTTTATGAAGAAACCAAATCACCCACCTCAAAAACTCGAGGGAGAAAGCCTAGCAAAGGACCAACCCAGAAAAAACTACCCCAGAGAGGACTCGGTGTTGAAAAGCTTGAGCGACTCAGGAAGATGACTGAATTTCCCAGCTGCCTCCCTGATCCTCAGCCTCCTCTTCAGTGCCAAACTCCATTTATGTCACCCTTCACTGAACATCACATTTCTGGGTCTGTTCCAGTACAGTACCGTGCACCTGCACCTCCATCTTCAGTTGTTAATGGCAGCTGTGGGGCTGGAAATGGAGGTGTTGGGTTTCGTGGGACTTTTGGGATGCTGATGTCTGATCAGGTTGTGTTGAATCCGTACGCGGGGATTGGGGTTCCGGATCCTAGAGTTTTTGTTGAGACCTCTAGAGAGCTCTCTTCAATGCCAAAGTTGCAATCTGTGCCTCACAACTGTGATCTCTGCTTGAAGGTGTGTTGGGTTTAGCCTTTTTTAAATGACTTTCAATCTCACCTTCTGTTTGTTTCCTGAGTAAATGTTGGAAAAAGAAAATTTTCTATTCATTTGCTTTTTATACCTTTGCATAATCATAGGAAAAAAAAAAGTTTGATTGAGTCATTGAGTTGAGTTGTGTTACTATGGTTAAGGCCTTTTAAAAAAAAAAAAAAATTATATATGTTCTTGTTATATACACTATTACATTAGTTATTTTCTTGTACCAACCCATTATTTTCCTAACCTTAAATGAAATATTACAGTTTTTAACATAGCTCAGTACCCTTATGCTGTTATTTAGTGTCATGATTAATAATAGTATATATTTTTAATTCTGAGGTCGTTTTTAGTTGCAGAAAAAACGCTTCAATGGGCGAAATATAGGGTTTGATGGAGGGAGAGACCAGAATAGTGAGATATCTCCAATCAGTGGCTCTGGTTTTCATGGATCAAATCTTGAAAACATCCCAAACTTCACTAGCAATTTTGGTGCCACAGCACCCAAGCATGCCACTCGCAACCTTGATCAGGTAGATTTATTTAACTTCCATTATTAATTACATTGTGTTGGCTATCAAATTATTACATTGTGTTGAAAATTTCCATAAATTTTGCTTGGTTTTGTTATATGCAATCCGTAGGGTATAGAGGTCGTACCATTAATTATTAACTCATAATGTGGAACTGTACAGTTTAATTTTTTAGTAGTATTTTTTTTGTATCTAATTTTTTTGATTGTCTGTTTGCTATGGGGGTATGTAGGGTGTAGAAGTTGTGGCAATTCACAGGAAGGGAAATTCAATGGGTGGAAGTGTTTTCATGGAATACGAGTTTTTCCCTGGGAAAAGTGGCAGAGGCACTTCTTCCAAGGGGCTTGAATTGCCTAGAGAAGCTTCAGTTGCTGTGGGTGGTGAACCTTCTTATCCTACTACAACTGCTTATTGTGCCACTTCTAGTTCTGTTGATTTGTCACTCAAGCTTTCATATTAGAACCAAAAGGTGCCTATTTTTGTTTTTGGCTGTTTACATCAGTGTGTAATGTGTGTGAAAAGCAACCCATACACACAGCCTTTTGGTTTCCCTTTTGTTGTTAAACTAATTCAGCTCTAATTCTTAACCTCTCTCTCTTCTGATCTCTTGTCAGTTACTTTTCAATTGTCTCATATTGATCTACCCTAGGGTATTAGATCTTGTTCCTTTTAATTCTGTTGTGGTTGTGGCCTAAATGAACTAAAGCTTAATTAGGAGTCACTGGGCATGTTCACACCCTTGAGCTCTAATAAGTGTATTTTTCTTTTTAAAAAAAAAAAAAAAAATTTATATTCATATCAGACAAGATAACCAAAAGTTCTACACATACAAGCAATCATACTGCACGACAGAAATAGGTTTTTACTGTAAATTTTGTTCATGTAAAAATATATCTGAAGGATTTAAGTCGGATACACCAAATGCTTTCAAAGTTTTAACTGTTCAGATTGTTGTTTCCGGCAACACTCAGATGATAACTCAATCAATTCAATCCTACACCAGCTAATATATGAGAATTGCCTATGATTGTATGATCTGGGATGTGTAGCGTTAGATGGTTCTCAAAGAAATTAAAGACCTATATAATCTCATTACATGTTTGTATGCATTTTTTTATCGTTCATCAATATCCACAACTGAGAAATGTCTACATTTTAACACATAAATGTGAATGTAAAAATACACATGTAAAAAACTAGTGTAAGAGTATCATTGCCCGATAAACTAAATTAAATCAATAGAGGGTGAGGCAACATCATTTAAGTAAGTCATTGCCCACCATAACGCTCTTCCTAGTTCCTACTATTACGTTTGGAAGATACAAATATATATATATATATATATATATATATATATATATAGGTGATAGTAAGAAAGCCATAGGAATTAGTTGATGAGTTGAAAACTCAGAATTGAAACATCTGAAGAACTTTACACAGGCTGTTTAAGTAATGCTTTTAAAAGCTCAAAACCCTAGCAACTCTTTCTCACTCTTAATTGTTTTTTTTCTTTAAAATAAAGTAGGAAGGGTTTACTATTCTAGAGTAATAGTTTACGTCTTTATGAGCTGAAACACAAGGTGAGCATCTCTGCCTTTCTAGTTTTGGCAGTAGAGAGCTTTGGAAAACGAGTGGAAGATACATAGATAAAAAGGAAGCAAATTCTGATAGCAACAACTAGCATAAAACCTTCTTTCTTTAACGATACTAAAGGTGCCTGCGATCACTGTTATGATCAGTAAACGTACATGTACACCATGCACCAGGCCAAACCACCACCTCTCTGTACAAAACTGTAATGAGTATAAATATGCAGGCAGACAGGCAGGTGACTGTGAGTCTGTGGGAGTCTCAGTAGCTAGAAGTAAGGCTGTGGAAGCTTTTTCTAACTCCTTTTCTGGTTGGTTTTCTCAGTGATCACCCCATCCTACATATATGACCAGCTTTTTCTTTTCCCTTCTTCTTTCTTGCTATATTATTTTTGGTAATAAAGTACATTAACATTATAAAAAAAAAAAAAAACCTCTTTTTAAAAAATATTTTCTTTCATTTGTAATTTTTTCTGTTGCGATGTTTTGAATTTTGACAGTAATTTTGATTTAGAGGCAACTTTTATTTGGTTGATATATAATAGAACTCATTCCAATGATTAGAGAGAAGGAAATATATATGGATGAAAGACTAATTAATAGTATGCAATTAAAAAAAAAAAAAAAATCTTACATAATAATATACACGACAATTTTACATGTATGTGAAAACCAATGTACTTTTTACGTTTTCACTCAGCCAAAAAGAAAAAAAAAAAAAATGCCTATATAATCATGTAATTATGCTGTTATGCACAAGTCAATAGCCGATTCATTTTTTTATTATAAAAACGATAAAGATATTATTAATTGGTTTGCATCACATATTCTAAGGAAGAAACATCAATAAGAAGATCAAGATCACATACTTTTTCTAATTACAAATTAACATTCGTGTTGAGCCTGTGTTGCTAAACAATGTGCAATAACTTTGTTTCCACTTTCACTCATATGGGAAATACTTCAGTTTTTGAAATTTCTAAGAACTCCATGCACTTCTTTTCTAATGTAACCAATTTTAGAAAAAAAAAAAAAAAAATTGTTATTAATGATTAATATGGGATAAATATCACTGATAACTGAAAGTTCTTGTAGGTAACATGCATATTCAGGGAAAAGTATGAGGTGAGAAATAGGTCCCATGTTGCCATGTTGGTGCGGACAATCATAGGATCTCAGAGGATGATAAAAATGAAGCTTCATCCTATGTGCATACTGCATATATAGGAGGACATTTCATGACTAATGTTTTTTCTGACTAAACGATTGTTTATTAAGACCTAATTCAAGTTCTAGGCTTGTTAAGCTAAAGATTTACTTCTCTTCGGTTCTTCTAGTTTGGTAAGAATAAATGGGTAGAAGCCAGAAAGTGCAATGAAAACGAAAAAACATAAGCCTAGAACTCCATGCACTTCTTTCACTCATATGGGAAATACTTCAGTTTTTGAAATTTCTAAGAACTCCATGCACTTCTTTTCTAATGTAACCAATTTTAGAAAAAAAAAAAAAAAAATTGTTATTAATGATTAATATGGGATAAATATCACTGATAACTGAAAGTTCTTGTAGGTAACATGCATATTCAGGGAAAAGTATGAGGTGAGAAATAGGTCCCATGTTGCCATGTTGGTGCGGACAATCATAGGATCTCAGAGGATGATAAAAATGAAGCTTCATCCTATGTGCATACTGCATATATAGGAGGACATTTCATGACTAATGTTTTTTCTGACTAAACGATTGTTTATTAAGACCTAATTCAAGTTCTAGGCTTGTTAAGCTAAAGATTTACTTCTCTTCGGTTCTTCTAGTTTGGTAAGAATAAATGGGTAGAAGCCAGAAAGTGCAATGAAAACGAAAAAACATAAGCAGCCAAAAAGAGGCGTGGACGGCAGGATTCGAACCTGCGCGGGCAGAGCCCACATGATTTCTAGTCATGCCCGATAACCACTCCGGCACGTCCACGAGATGCTCATAATGGTTGCCTATTTTTTATATATTCCTTATTGTATGACTTATTTCTTGGTTCTTGGTCCTTGGTCCTTTTTGCCAGAAAAGTGGAGTCAAATTAGAGTGAGATTAGATAATATGACAAAATATAGACTATAATTAATTGAATGAATATTACTTTTTCTTGTTTTGGTCATTGTTGCAGTGCGTTGGACTACTAAACTCCAAACCATATAAAAAAGAATGAAGAATTAAGAGCACTAGCATTGGAGGGTGTAAAAACCCCACAATTGTTATTTTAGCAACTGACAACCCAAAAATTAGCAATATTCGGGTATGGGTTGCTAAATATTTTTAGCAACTATGAACAGTTCGTTCTCATCTTCCTTTCTCTCTCCCCACTCTCTGTTTCAGTCTCTTTCTCTCAGATCGGCGTGGACTGGAGATTGGCGTTGATGACATGGTGATTTGGAGATCAGTGTATATATAGAACCTACTGTAACTAAGGATGTAAACAATATATATATATATATATATATATATATCTCCTTTTTCTCTTTCTTTCAATCACACAGTCACTCATCTCCTTTCATTTCTCATCTTCCTTTCTTTCTCCCCTCTCTTTGTTTTAGTCTCTCTCTCTCTCTCAGATTGGCATGGATTGGAGATTGGCGTGGACGACATGGTGGTTTGGAGATCAGTGTTGACGGACTGGAGATCAGCCTCACTCTGATTCTCTCTCTTTCTCTTACTCCGATTCTCTCTCCTATATTGCATATGGGTTTTGGTTTTGTTTTGATTATTTGTCATAGGTATTGGTGCATCTACAAGTTCATGGTGGTGGCAGTAGGGGGTTGCTGTGGTGGTGGTAGGATAGGTTCATTGTGGGTGGGGATTGGTTAGGGTTTGGGTCAAATTTGGTGGGTTTGTGGGTGTTTCGGTGGTGGTAAGGATTTTCAGTGGTGGTGGCTGGTTGGTTGGTTCGGTGGTTGGTGGTGATAAATTTTTTTTTTTTTGGGGGTAATTTTGGTGGTGAAAATTGATGTTTGTGGCTGAGTTTTGGTGGATGGTGTTGTGTGGACTAGAGAGAGAGAGAGAGAAATAGGTAGAGGAAAGAGAGATGGAAGAGAAGAGAGAGAAACTGATTTTTTTTATTTTATATTATTTGTTGGTGTAGTTTATATTATTTTAATAAGTTGTATGTAAAAATAGACGTTGGGTGAGTTGTAAAATGGAATGGTAAAATAGATAAAGTAAATTTTGAGGGTGTAAATATAACTTTTTTGCATCCCTTGATGGTAGGAATGACAACGGGTTAGGTTTGGGATGAGTTTCATTATGCCCGCCACCCACCCTGAAAATCCGAACTTGCCCCATTTAATAAACGGGTTTTTTTTAACCCCAAACCTACCCTGTCTGGCCTCGCCCAGCCATGCCACTTTAAGGCCCAATCCATGGCCCAAACTGTGACCCAATGAAAAAATGTTTGCATGAATGTTAAGCCCTATACCGTGGCCCAAATGCCAAAACAATTCCAAATCACTTGTTAAGATAAATCCCAAATCAAGTCCAAGTCCAAATCAAGCCCTATATTGTAGCCCAAAAAAAAGAAAGAAGAAGAAGTTACAACAACAATCTCCTGTTAAACAAGAGGCAAAAGATTATGTGTGGAATTTTTTTATTTTTTTATTTCATCATGAACAAGAAGTAAAAGATTATAATTTATCACTTGGTAGTGTGAACTGTAAAATAATTACTAGTTAAGTAAAGAGACAGTGGAGCAATTTCATAGGCCTGTAATTCTCACATACAAAAATTGTTGAAAAATAATAAAGATGTGAACTTTGGTAGAGAAAATCAAAGAATGAAATTGGAAAATTGAAAAATAAAAAGTGAGAGTGACTGAGTGAGTTAGGGTGAGAATGCGTGAGGGTGAGGGAGGGGGGTGACCGAGGTAGTGAGGTTGTTAGGATAAGACTTAAGCGGTACATATATATATATTTATATGATACATGAAAATCAATAGGTTGGAATGCTTCGAACTATGATAATGATTGTAAATCCTTAAAAGAAAGAAAGAACTATCAAAGGTGATCGGTGTGACCTGGCCAAGGACCCTCCGATGGTTAAGTCAGTTTTCTCTCTAGGACACAAGGATGAAAAATAGTAGATGATAAGAACTTACCTTTGGTAGATGGGGCCTGTTCCTTTTCATAGAGATTTTGACGTGGGTCTACTTGTTTGAGACCTATCACCATTGTGGGTGATATTGGTGGTTAATGAAGAAAATGGGGTATGTGGAATGAAGTGTATGGAATTCCTTCCATGTGATAAGTAACGTGTCGTGTTTTACTTATGTAGAACCTTTGGAGAATTTCTTATAGAATTTACCAAGTACAATTTTATCGTCCATGTGAATGGCCGTCTAAATAAACTCGTCCATGAAGAACTCCCTTTATCGTATCACTTGGTTATCAACGGATGTGTATGTTCTCATTCTCAGATGACTTGGTACATGCATGGTTAAACTCTGGATGACAAACACAAGGATGAGTAATACTTGTGTTGATCCCTATCAATATATATATATATTTATTTATTTATTCTTAGTTTTTTGTAATTTTGGTCTTAGCAGGTTGGATTTGGGGTGGGTACTACTAAAACTTGCACCTAACTCGAACTTGCTTTGGGTTTGATATTTAAAACCCAAATTTGACCCTACTGTTTTGCGGGTTGGGTTGGGTACTTGCGGGTCGGGAGTTTTTCCATCCCTATTTGATGGTAGTACTCTAAGATGGTTACTCAATTATAGGCGTAAAAAGGGCAAAACATATGGTATTTTATATTGAAAGTATCACTCAAGAACTTGTCTTTCACACCTATAAAAAAAAGGACTTGTTTTTCACGATGGAGGTTCCATCTTTAAAGTCGTCCTCTTCACATGGCTGTGCCCAAATCACTTTTCAAATGGAAACCTTAAATTTGTATGAAATCTTCTCTCATGTTTTCGTGGGTCCAATATTTAATTATTCATTAAACTTTTTCTCGGGATTTTCCGTTTGTTCTCACCACCACAAGTTACGTTTGATTCCAACAATTTCCTAATTTAAGTTAATTGCTTATTTCTTTAAACTTGAAAGTGGTTAAAATGGTTAAAGTATATTTGCACATTAAAAAAGTGAATTTTTTTTAGCTAAAGTATAATTTAAAGTTAAAACATTTGTAAATAAATTAAAAAGTCTTATAAAAAAAGTTGATGGGAAATAGAGGACACTTTCTTGGTATTGCATTAAAAGAAGTGTGAACATGTATTACGGATAAAAAAAGTTTAGATAAGTTCCGAAGTAAGGAATTAGTCCCATCATACAATACTAGATCTTTTTTTCTTCCCTAAGGAATTAGTTAAATGGGCAATAAATGGGTAAATGAGTTTTATATACCTAATCCAATTAAGTCCACCCTAAACCCACCCATTTGACACCCCTACTAAAGAAGGAAAAGATACCATTATGCAAAGGCATTTACAAGCTTGGAGTTGGCAGGGGTATATAAACGGGTACAGATAATAAGATACCCTTTTGACCATCAAATCTCTATCTGAGAAAGACTTCAATGTTGTAGTTGTTACAATCATGTAAAAGTTAAAAGAAAAAAAAAAGTTCTTATTTTTGAATCCTAAACATATATATATATATATATATATATATATATATATATATATATATATATATATATATTTTTTTTTTTTTAAGGAGGAAAACATCAAATTTTTATTAAAGTAAGCCTATAGAATTGGCTTGTGAAACAGAATGAAACTATGATGGAACATCCTCCATCCACACTAAAAAATTTAGAATGCCAATAACATATCTAGCTAGACCATGAGCTACAGAATTACCTTCTCTCTTTGTAATAGAATAAAGCATTTGATCAAATTGTTGTGACAAAACCTTTGCATATGTTAACAATAT
Organism: Quercus wislizeni; assembly: GCA_023055345.1. Classification (NCBI taxonomy): domain Eukaryota; kingdom Viridiplantae; phylum Streptophyta; class Magnoliopsida; order Fagales; family Fagaceae; genus Quercus; species Quercus wislizeni. Next base: position 1,268,237 of record JALGQJ010000031.1, on the reverse strand, counting down.
AAAGTGAGAGAGAGAAAGGCTAAATAATCTGTATATTGTGTGTCAATAATAATGTACAATAGAGAGCTTTATATAGGCTAGGCATGTGTGCAGTACAAGTAATATGAGTAAACTACAAGTACAGTATACTGAGGCTAAGCCCAATGGGCTAGTCTAGTCTATTCTATACACTAACATCCCCCTTCAAACTCGAGGTGGCAGGGAGGAAGCCAACTGAAGTTTGAATATAAGATCTCGAAGACGACTAGGCAGGTGACTCTTGGTGAAGATATCAGTAGGCTGGTTAGCAGAGGAGATGGAGAACAACTTGAGATTGCCTTTCTTGAGATGCTGGCAAGTGATGTGGCAGTCGATCTCAATGTGCTTGGTGCGTTTATAAGACATCATTATGAGCAATGTAGATAGCACTATGATTGTCACAATAGAAAGGAGTGGCAGTGGGCTGTGGAGCATCCATGTTAGCCAAGAGCTAACAAAGCTAGACAAGTTCGCAGGTGGTGTCGATAAGGGCACGATACTCAGCCTTAGTACTGGAACAAGAAATAGAAACCTGTGATAGAGCATTGATTAGTCAGATCACCCGCCTAGTTCGCATTTGAATAAGCATGAAGCTTGAGAGAAGACCGAGAGGAGTAGTGAAGTCCATGATAAAGTGTGCCCTTGACATATTGGAGAATCCGAAGAACGACAGCATAATGGACAGAACGAGGGGCATCCATGAATTTACTGGCCATACCCACGGCATGTGAAATATACGGACGAGTAACAGTGAAATAGATTAGACTACCAACCAACTGATGATAGCGAGTAGCATCGGATATAGGTTTACCATCCAAGGGTGTGAGCTTTGCATTGTATTCAAAGGGAATAGAAACAGTCTTGTTGTTGGTGATACCGGCTTTGGAGAGAAGATTAAAAGTATATTTAACTTGGAAAAGATAGTAGTCATAAGAGGATGAGGTAACCTCAAGCCTAAGAAAATAGCTGAGAGTGCCCAGATCTTTCATCTCAAAATGTTGACTAAGGAAGTGCTGAAGAGAGCGGATACCTGTAGAATCATCTCTAGTAATAATCATATCATCAACATAAAGAAGAATAAGAGTGATATCAATAGAGGATCTTTGGACAAAGAGAGCAGTGTCATAAGGACTCGAAGCGAAACCTTGCTGAGCAATAACTGAGTTAAAATTTTCAAATCAAGCTCGAGGAGCCTGCTTGAGGCCGTAAAGACCACGATGAAGGTGACAAACTTGACTGCTTGAGTGTGGATAGCCAGGGGGTGGTTGCATGTACACTTTTTCTTGGAGGTCTCCATTGAGGAAAGCATTCTTCACATCCATTTGATAAAGAAGCCAATGGCGAACAACAGCCACAACAATGAGACATCTGATAGATGTAAGGTGAGCAACATGAGCAAATGTTTCCTTGTAGTCAATGCCATATTTCTGGAGTGTTGAGTAGCTTGGTGAAGGGCATCGGTGGGTTGATGGAGTCAGACTTGGTTGCGTTGGTTCTAAATCGACCATGCCGTTACTGCAAACAATTCTAGATTTTTCCCATGCAAAATTAGCCATGATAATAACTCTTTGAAGTCTAGAAAATGTACTGTCCTTCAAAAGCTCCATAACTCTGGATTGGCCCACACCGATTCAAGCTTAGGACACGACCATATCACATGTAGAGAGTTTTATGAATAAGCACGACATTGGTTACACAACGATCCTCAATTATTGTGTGACGAAATAAAGACTGTTTGGTTGGCATGGCATCATGACAAGCCTGCCAAAGCAAGGTCTTCACCTTTTGTGGCACTCGCATGGACCAAATTCCACTCCAAACATGCTTGTCCCGACTTGGTGGTACCACTGCTTGAGTAAGGCCAAAACAGAGTGTCCTTGGATGTAGCACGGCCTAGTGGGATTTTTTTTTCAACTCTGGTTCCTCTTGTGTAAATAAACCATTAACCAACTCGGCAATCCATTGTCTGCTAAGTAGATTAATTGGAGTATCCACAGTTGAATCTTCAAAATCTTCAATTGGACATTCAAGTAGTTGTGGAGGATGTTTCCTTGGCAGCCAATGGTGCTTCCAAATCTTGATTTTTCTGTCCATTATCAACCCGTCATCTAGCTCATTGTTTGATGACATCGTTACCTTTAAGGATACTCCTCCATGCATAAGAGCCCATTCTTGAATCCGTAGCCCTCCATTATAGTGGTGTTTGGGAAAAACCGAGCTTTGAAGACTTTGTAGAAGAGAGAACTTTTATTGTGCAATAATCACCACACTTGATTTGCTAGTAGAGAATCATTCAACAAAGCCAGATCTCTAAAGCCCATTCTGCCCATCGTTTTTGATTTGGTCACCTCATCTCATCTAACCCAATGAATCTTTCTTCAGTCACCTCTTTGTCCCCACCAAAATTTCTTGATTAGAGCCTCGATCTCATTACATAAACCTATGAGAATTTTAAAGCATCCCATTGTGTATGTTGGGATTGCTTGGATAATTGACTTTATCAACACTTATCTACTTGCTTGAGAAAGTAATTTCCCTTCTCAACCTTGGAGTTTTTGCCACACCCACTCCTTGTTATAATTGAAGCTAGCCTTTTTTTCTTTTTCCAACAAAAGATGGAAGACCAGATATTTTTCACATTGCATTATTTTCGAAACACCCAAAACCACTTTGATATCGTTCTTTATTTCGGCATCAGTAACTTTGCTGTAATATAATGAAAAAAAAAATTATGTGGTGGAATTATAGAGAAATGGCCAACGGTTCACGGTTGACATTGTGTTTTTAAGTTTTAACAGCGTAAATAGTGAGTTTTTGATGAAAGAGAGATAAGCTATTAAAAAAAGGGGAAAGTTAACGGCATTGATTTAGAAAAGTATTTTTAGAAAATTTGATTCCAGAAGAAAAAAATAGTTGCTTTTTTAATAGTTTTTAAAATATTTTTCATTTACATTTTTTAAAATTTTATTTAGTTTTGTATTTTAGGAAAGTTTTTTATATTTTAGAAAAGTTAACCGCTACCTCAATAGGTTTTGTATTCTAGGAAAATGTTTTATATTAAAACTTTCTTAAAATGACTAATTAACAAATGTGCAATTATTAATAGAACACAAAATGAAATTCGTAATAATTGAAAAATTTTCAAATTAAATATCCAAAAATGAAAAGCTTGTCCCTAAATTAAAGTATCCGAAATTTAAATAGATCAAACTAACATTCAAAAAATACAAGTTTTTTACTTTTTTTTGTTTTGTTTTGTTTTTTTTTTGTTAATGAACTATTTGAAAAAGGGTCTTGTTTAATAAGTATTTTTAGGGTAACTATTAATGTATGATAAATATTCAATTAAGAAATTCATTATGGTTTTATGTGTTTTTCTTTATATGAGTGCATGACCTAATATTTAATTTTTGAGAAATAAATAAAATAAACTTTTTTTTATCTGGTATAGAAATCTATTCTAACATAATCTATGTAGGGTTTAACTTACCTCTGGTATCTTTTAAACTAGAATCTCCTTTTATTTTAATGAAAAATTGCCATATCACACACTAACTAAATAAAATGTAGAGATTAAAACCTATTACCACTTGCTATTGTATATTTAAAATATCCGGAAATGTCCAGTTAAAAAAGTATTGAAAATAAGTCAAACCCATCTAAGTATACATATGTGTGAAGGTTTTTTTTTTTAAATTGAATCTTAGCTCTTACCCCAATTCTACAAAAACTTATACTAATTTTATCGATAGAGCTAATTGAAACCCACCAACCTAAATTATTATGACGGCGAGGATAACCGTGATAAATATTCTATTGTGGGCCTTGAAGCATAATAAACCCACCCACCCACCCACCCATCCATCCCCCAATCCAGGTTCCCAAACCCCATGCATATAAACACAGCCCATTTAAACACTCTCCAAGTCTCAAGTCTCAATAAATACCTCCATTTCCATATCACAGTACTACACTCCCACAACATTCGCAAACAAACAAGGAAGCTACCGTTCTCACTACCCACTTCGAAGAACAACACAACACTCTAGAAAAAAGTAGAAACCTCTCTCTCTCTCAGAGTCACCTTTTCCAAATGCATCACCAACACCAACAACAAGACTCCTCATTAGAATCCGACCCTCAGCTCCCAGCCATCAGAATCCACCACCCTGCTTCTCCACGTCACCATTCCTCCGGCGTGGGGGCCACTCCCACCCCTACCGCCGGTGCCCGCCGCAAGATCGGCGTCGCCGTCGATCTCTCCGACGAGTCTGCTTACGCTGTACGCTGGGCCGTCCACCACTACATCCGACCCGGCGACGCCGTCATCCTCCTCCACGTCAGCCCCACCTCCGTCCTCTTCGGCGCCGACTGGGGCTCCATCGACCTCTCCATTTCCCCTTCCGACTTCGACCGCCACCCCGATGATGTAGCCGCCACCACGACCTCGTCTTCTTCCTCCAACAATCAGAAGAAGTTGGAGGACGATTTCGACGCGTTCACCGCCTCGAAAGCCGCCGATCTGGCGAGGCCGCTGAAGGAGGCGCAGATCCCCTACAAGATCCACATCGTGAAGGATCACGACATGAAGGAGAGGCTTTGCCTCGAGGTCGAGAGGCTCGGACTCAGCGCTGTCATCATGGGAAGCAGGGGATTCGGCGCCGTTCGCCGCGGCAACGACGACGGTAGGCTCGGCAGCGTCAGCGATTACTGCGTCCACCACTGCGTCTGTCCCGTCGTCGTCGTCCGCTATCCCGAAGATAAGGATGCCGTCGCTGAAGCTGTCCTCGCCGTCAAGGAAGGGGAGGAGGACGATGAGGCTGTCATCAAGACTGTCCCCATTGAAGCTGTCCATGAGAAAGGTTAATCAATTACTTGAACGGTCATTTCTTTCTTCAGATCATGTGATTGATTGAGTGGAATTTTGGTTATTGTTTCATATCTGTGTGTGAGTTTGAAGAGTTTTTATTTATTTATTCATGGTTTTGAATTTTCGTATTATGCTAGGTTGGTGTGAATTGATTGTGTGGAACTTTGTGATTGGTGATGGATTGGTTTTGATGCTTAAACCAAGCTGATACTATTTTTTTGTGATTGATGATTGAACCAAACTGATGAGAGTTCATATTGTGGCAAAGGTTGCCAGTTAGAGCGAATAGGTTTTTTTTAGTAATCCCTCGTTTCAGTGTTGGGTAGATCCAATGTATGTTATATTTGGCCTTCAATTTTTTATTTTAATTTTTATAGGTAAATTTACTTATCCAAGAATTACGGATTAAGGTACATGATGAAGTTTGTGGTCCACATCCTGAATCATGAACATTAAGTTTAGTAATTTGTTAGGTATTAACAACTGAAGACATTCTAAAAATATCTGATGCATAAAACTAGGTTTCAGGCTAGTGAGCTTGTGCTTTAAAATGTATATATATATATATATATATATATATATGTATATATCAGAACTAAATTCATTCATAAAAAAATTTAGTACAACTAAATTCACAGTCAATTTTTGTTCGTGGTTAATAGGCCGTGTATTGCTTGATAAGTTTGGTTTATGTAATTTTGGGGATCTGTTGAGCTACCTAATAATAATTTTTTATATCGTGACCTGGAGACTTTTGCATCAGGAATGGAGGAGTAGTAGCTGCGGGTAGTGAGGATGGCTAAGTTTAATTCAACTTCTTGTGAGCAGCACAACAAATAGATCTTTGAGAACTTTGGGATTTCTAGTTTCGATATTGATTTGGTTTTTTTTTTTTGGCATATTCATTCTTGGTAAATTATGGGAATCCTTGGAGATTTGTGGGTTTTTACCATCCTTTATTAGGCTTCTGATTTTGCCTTTAATGATTTTTTTTTTTTATATACTATTAGGTGTATAGTATAGATGTCTTTGTTATTAGAATTCTTTATTGGCTGCGTCTTTTCCTTGAGTTTGCACTGCTTGTCATGATTCCATAGTTCAGTGTGCAGCAAGTTTTGACCACCTTCAGACTTGTGAAAATATGGGTTAAGTTTCAATTAGGCATAGTTTGTAGAGTTCTGGGAAATGATTCTTATATAATTGTTTATTTATGATTTTATGAAGCTTAGTAGCATCATTAGCGATACTGAATTGTTTTGTTCATTGGTTTATGGCAAGGCCAATTTATGTCAATGCTGCTGCTTGCTTCTGTATTAAATTCTCTGATTTATTAGTACAGCTGATTTAGTATATAAACCTATTAAGTATATCCCTCTTTTGACCAATTACAAATATTGCGATGAACTATTATAACGATAATGGTAAAAGGAACAGAATTGTCAAAATGCCTAAATGTTCACCTAAGTTAAGATTTAAACCAAGCTTTGTTTAATTGTGATTTTTCCAATATCCAAATAAAGATTCTATGAAGATTGTATAGCTTCTTTTCATTACTAATGCGTAAAGATTGGGCTATTATCGGTATTGTGGTTCACAGTGAGGATTTATATAGTGTCACATTGGGCTAGTTATTTGCATTATGCATTTAACAATGTCCATACTACTACATGTAACACTTGCAAATTTTACTGTGACACCCTTCAGAGATAAACTGTCAAACTGACTTTTTAGTGTTTTTTGTGCGTCTCTGAAACTTTGTAATGCTGCAGCCATAGATTTATGTATCTTTTTCTTGCAAGTGATTCTTTAATTCAATAAAGTATACTTTAAAACTGGGTGCACTAAGATGGTTGAGCCCTGGAATAGTTGGCCAGCTTGGTTTCTATTTTGAACTTTCCATTTAGTACTTGTATCACTAACACGTATGTTGCTTACTTTGAGGCAGATGCTTAGAAGGAACTTCAAGTCATGGGGTGATTTTCTCTACCGCAGGTATGAATGTAGGCACCTAAACTCTTATCTGTTTGTCATTCATTATTCTTTTCAGCAAAGATTGTTCTTTTTGTAATTTCATTTTCTTTGTTTGGTCAGAGCTGGTTTATATAATTGTGTTTCTTACTCTCTGCATGCCTTCTGCACTTACAAATAACCAATATCATGGACATGAAGCATATACATTGCAACCTTTTGTTTTGTTGCTTATTTTTCTGAATGTGCTAGCTTCTCTTTTGTCCTGTTGGATCCTTGTTTGCATCTCAGCCTACTTTTGTGTTGCAGATAGCATGAAGGCATCTGATTCAACTGGCATTAGTTGACATGCTGAGAAGTTCGTGTATGTTCTTGGTTGCTGAAACCTTTGCTACAAAGGCAGATTGTAGAGTGGTTTCTCTGTCTGTACCTTTAGTCAAAAGATTCTTGCATGTATGAACTTTGAGAAGATTTGTGAATGATATTTGTATGGCTGTTGAAGTTTTTGTGGATTTTTGTTATGAACTTATGCTTTAAGGAAAAAAAAAATGTCACTGCATTGTGATAGAGCCTATTTTGTTATAATAATTAGCTTGTTATTTTCTAACTTTTCTGTTTTAGTAAATGTTGGTACTAGGTCGAAGGGTTGGTGTGCACCTGAGTCAAAATGGGGCTGAAAAAGATTAGGCATAGACAATTTTTTTGGCGGGTCAAATATTTGAAGGGTCAGATTGAAGTTCCAGGTTGTGTTCCATATTCTTTATATCGATTAGGCTCAAAATTTGGATTAGTGATATCCTGAAATCAGTTATAATTTGGTAGAATTGACCCTACTGTTTGGCGGGTTGGATTTGGGGTGGGTACTACTAAAACTTGCACCTAACTCAAACTTGCTTTGGGTTTGATATTTAAAACCCAAATTTGACCCTACTGTTTTGCGGGTTGGGTTGGGTACTTGCGGGTCGGGAGTTTTTCCATCCCTATCTGATGGTAGTACTCTAAGATGGTTACTCAATTATAGGCGTAAAAAGGGCAAAACATATGGTATTTTATATTGAAAGTATCACTCAAGAACTTGTCTTTCACACCTATAAAAAAAAGGACTTGTTTTTCACGATGGAGGTTCCATCTTTAAAGTCGTCCTCTTCACATGGCTGTGCCCAAATCTCTTTTCAAATGGAAACCTTAAATTTGTATGAAATCTTCTCTCATGTTTTCGTGGGTCCAATATTTAATTATTCATTAAACTTTATCTCGGGATTGTCCGTTTGTTCTCACCACCACAAGTTATGTTTGATTCCAACAATTTCCTAATTTAAGTTAATTTCTTATTTCTTTAAACTTGAAAGTGGTTAAAAATGGTTAAAGTATATTTGCACATTAAAAAAGTGAATTTTTTTTAGCTAAAGTATAATTTAAAGTTAAAACATTTGTAAATAAATTAAAAAGTCTTATAAAAAAAGTTGATGGGAAATAGAGGACACTTTCTTGGTATTGCATTAAAAGAAGTGTGAACATGTATTACGGATAAAAAAAGTTTAGATAAGTTCCGAAGTAAGGAATTAGTCCCATCATACAATACTAGATCTTTTTTTCTTCTCTAAGGAATTAGTTAAATGGGCAATAAATAGGTAAATGAGTTTTATATACCTAATCCAATAAATTGCTCAAAATTTGGATAGTGATATCCTGAAATCAGTTAAAATTTGGTAGAATTGAAAATTTTAAGATTCTTTCTGGCAACTGAGTTAGCTGTTGGCGCCTGCGTGCTCCACACACACACACACACACTCTCACACAAAGTTGTCACAAATTCTAGAAAACCATAATTGCTCATGACAAGGAAAAGGAAAGACGTAGGCTTGGTATTACATTGCTTGCTAACTACAATGCATGAGATGCAAATACATGTGGTCTAACAGTTTAGAGCTAAGGTCAGAGTTGGAATAAAGAAGTATTTGGGTCACTAGGAAACGAAATTACTGAAAAGAAGGCCGAAATGGAATGTATTCAGGAGAATTTGCAGTGTGAACAGGATGTCCTTAATTAGTAACTTGTTTATGCAGACTGCACGCGAGATATTTCTAAACTCTAGTTAGCGAGCAGCCAGCAAATAGAATTATTTGACTTAGGGGAAGATGGCCAGTGGATCGATGACTTAAAGAGTAAATTGAGCGAAGATTTTTTGCAATACTTTTCTAGTGGAGAGCATTGTTCAACGGCTGACAGAAGAATAGAGGAATATCCTTGATAGACCATCTTGTTTGAAGTAGTCTGTCAAACGGGTCCTACAAAGGCTATAGGCCCAGATGGAATGGCAGCCATCTTCTATAACCATTTCTGCACGGAGGTGGCTTTCATGGTCCAAGCATTCTTCCACTCAGTTAATCTCTTCAAAGTCTTAAACAAATCTTTTATTGCTTTTAATTGGTCTCTATTGCATGTGATTTTTGACTTCTTGAGAGATTAGAAGAAAGGAAAAGGGACTTTTTATGGGGGTATCTAAACTTAGATATGAGCACAAGGGAATGGGTCGGAATTTCCTTGAGGCTATTCTGATTAAAATGGGCTTAAGCAACAAATAGGTATCTCTCCCATTCAAGATTTTAATAACTGGAAGCCCTTCAAATACCTTTTTGCCCTTGAGGATGTTAGACAGAGTGACCCCCTATCATATGGTATAATTTTTTTCTTTTATTTTTTAATTCTTTTTATGTCTCTTGTTGTGTTCAAATAACCCAAAAAAAAAAAATTATATAAATAATTAAATACAAGTCAATAAATGTAAATGAATATCAAGCACTTACTTGCATTGATGGAAGATGATAAGTAATTATCAAATGTAGAAGACCTTGAGGCGTTTGGTATAGAGGAATCCACATTATTCCTAGCATCCAGATTCCTAGGAATGTGATTCCTTGGAATCTGGATGCCTAGTAATGCGGTTATTCCTATGTTTGGTTTCATTGGAAATCTCTTAAAATTTCTAGGAATGTGAGATGATAATGTTTAGTTTATTCTTAAGAATCTTAAATGAATTATTTATTTTTTCCATTTTATCCTTAAATTTGAAAGGAAATTATTGTGTACTCCCGGAATACCATAAATGCGTACTCACTCCTCTCACATGAATGGTAGGTCTTACTCATTAAATTCATGGTAGGACCCACCATTCATGTGAGAGGGAGGAGTACGTATTTATGATACTCCGGGAGTACCTAATAAATTTTCTGAATGTGAACTATCAAGTCCTTTAAAAAAAAAAAAAAATCTTCCTCTAAATAAATAATGAAAAAAAAATATAAACTATTAATTATGACAAATTCATTAAAACTATGTCAAATATTTTAAAATGACAAGTACAATATAAAAATAACTATTTAAATTTTCAAATGTTTTATTCTTAATAATAATTTTTTAAAAGAGTTTAATTCATAACAAAACAACCTGACAACGTTTAGGTTTATAAAACAAGAGAAAAGATATTGATGACTTATTTTATATTTTATTTTAATTACTTAAATGATAAGGAAAAAGGGTTAAAATTGTCAATTTAACAAAAATACAATTTCCTTTAAGTTTGGGAATCTGGATACTCACATGTTTTAAAGAGAATCTATATTTCTATTTAGAGGGGTTTAAAGGGGAATCCAGATTCCCCTAGCATCTGATTCCCTAGTATAATTTGCAATCAAATATGAGAATTTTTAAACATTCTTGAAAATCTTAAAATATTACCCTGTACCAAACGTCACATGAGGGTAGTCTCTATCAAAATATAATTCAAATGAGTGAAATTCCTAAGTTATACTACCTCAAAAGGATTAAGTCTACTCCTAAGAGACCAAGTCAAACAACTCTTAGGCTATTTAAAGGGTAATTTTATGATTTGTCGTTAGGAGTTGGTCTATCACCCACACGAGTGAACATCTGTTGAAACTCGGCTAAGAATAGCCTCACAGCTTCTGGAATTTTCTGTGCTTGTAGAGCAGATTCCCCAGTTCTGAGTTTGTTCCTTCTCGTCCACACCATCCAGGCCATCGTGGCAAAAAGCTCCAAATTTTTTTGATGCAGTCTAATCAAACTTACCAAATCTGCAAAAGTCCCCAAGTTGTCAATTTGAAAATTGCAGAGGCTTTAACGAGGTGGCTATAGATAAAATCTTTCCATTAGAATTAAGTTTTTAAATTCAAATTTAAGTTGACATTTCTATTGGGAAAGTTTTTAATAAGTGATTAAATATTTTCTCAAATAAGTTGGGTCATTGATGTCAAAAAATTTCCTTTTAAAGTTTATTTAAGATTTGAATTGAAAATAAAGTATTGAAAGTATAAAAGATGATAGAATCTTAAATGAGGAGATTAGATCAAGTTTTAAATTGAAAAAATGAAATTTATAATAGGAATATTATTTATAATTGGAAATAAAAATATGTAATTTCAAAAAAACTAGGAACGAGCGGGTCGGGTTAACCCGTGTTTAACTCAAAAATCGAAAAAATATAAGAGAGCAAGACCTGAACCTGACCTAAGAGTTCACTTGACCCGCCTAAAGCCCTTTGGTTCCAGTAAGGTCGAGCAGGTTATCAGGTTGGGTGGGTTCCATGCTTTGCCCTAATGGTGATGATATTAGTAAGGAACTATGAATTGTGTAAAATTAAGAATCTAAATTTATGTATTATTTAACTTTAATTTTTGGTTATTTGTTTTCTTATTTATATTGAAAGGAAGTCAAAGACAATATTATTATCTGTATCTGCATGTGAAAAAATATGAGTCAACCCGTAATGCAAATGACACAAGTTGCTCACCATTCGTTTAGAACGAACCATTTGTGACCTAAACTTGATTCGATCTGTAACTTGATTAACTCGACCTGAATCCATTTGCTAAGTTTAGATACATCATACAAGTGGGGAAATACTTAGTTTTATTGACAAATCAAGACAAGACCAGAGACTTTGGCAGAGTGCATTAGCCGTATGCCTTATGATATAAGAGCAAGTTGTTTGTTATGGCAAGATAAGTGATACTAGAGATAGGGATTTCAAAAAATAATTGTGCTAATTTGGATAATAAATATGAAAGACTATTGGAATGGAAACAAATGGTGGCAAGAGAAGTGACACTAGAGATAGGGATTTCAAAAAATAATTGTGCTAATTTGGATAAAAAGTATGAAAAACAATTGGAATGGAAACAAAGCAATACCATGACATGTATCTAGTACCGGAAAATGTTCCAAAGTATTAGGGTTCATACATGTGTTGACAAATACTAGAATCGAATATGTTAAGATTGTGTTGTATCAATAAAAGTGTTTTAGGGCTGAGTCTCATTCCAGTTGCTCAAAGATGACATGATTTCGATCTTCTCAAAGATGATGAGTTGATATTTTTCCCATGTCTTTTGCACAATTATGAATTTCTAAGTGAAACTTGTTCCATTGGAAAATAGACATTTGGAACTTCAAAAGGGATACAAATTTGATCTAATTTGGATTTGAAATGAGTGTGATATAATCTTTTGAAATTAGCACAATCGTATGTGTTGTTTTTGAGAGCTATGCTTAAGTGAAAATTTTTTAGCTCAAGCGAAATTTCTAGGATTTGCAATCCGAATTTTGCAAAGTTTTAACCCTACTTTATGCACCTTTATAAATCTTTTTTTTTTTTTTTGAAATTTTGAAGGCAATAAAGGCTACTGTACAAAAGCCAGCTCTTTAGATCTATAAAGGTTTTGTGAGTACAAAGTATTGTAATTGTTAGGGTCATATTATTTAGATGTTGGCAAACACATTCCAAAATGTACTTTATTGTATTTTGAGTCATAATATTTTAGCGTTTAGAGTAGGATGAAGATCCATGTTAAAGACACTTGAAAACATCTCACGAAACTGCTTAAGAAAACTGTTGAAATAGATCTCTCGATACTTGTTGATCAATCAAAACTTAATGAAACTTGATACCTAGATTGACATCTCTTGATTAGTTGAGCTATGAGAGATTTCAAAACAGATATGTATGTTCTTGCCCATAATGACTTGGCCTAGCTTGGAATCTGTGTACTACTAGGGTTCAATGACATATATAAGCCATAATTTATGGTTGTCATCAAAACAGAGAGACAAGACATTTGTATTGAGAAGTTGTTGCAACTTTGTGCACCTAGGTTTTTGTACTAAACTTCTACCGATTCATATTGGAGGGTGTTGCTACGAAGATCTTTGCACCAATCTGCGCCAATCAAGCATTGTTGTAGGAGTCAATCATGGATTGTGGAGATTATTGCATAGAAGAAATTTGCTAGAAAGAGTAGTCCAATTGAGTTGGAGTTGAGTTTGGATAGATTAGTAGGTTCTATTTTAGGCAAGTATTTCAGGATATGGTAAGATTTCTTATAATTGTAACATTAATATTTTATAGTGGATTCTTTTAACTTGTGATCCCCAAAGTGAACTAGGGTCAATTTATAACTAAAATGAAACTTACATGACCAAGATGACAAGTGATCAAACTAATAGGGTGTAATTTGTACTTTTGCCTCTCTTTTTTCTTAATTTCCAAAAAGTTAAAATGATAAGATCCACACGTTTGATTTATTGCAGTGTGTCTAATAATTTTGTATGAAGTTAGGGTTTAAAAACAACTTTAAAATATACTTTTTTTTTAGATAAAGTTTTAAAATACACTTAAAATTTTGTTTTGATAATTTTTAATATCAAACATGTCTGGTAATGTGTTTTTGTTTTGTTTATTTTGGGTTTCTTATTACGAGTTTTCCACTACCTCGTTTAAAACAAATAGTTGATATTGAAAACACCAAAAATTTGTTCTCTAAAAATTCATTTGCACAATGTTTTTGAGACATGATTTTAAAGATGAATTTTCAAAAACAATGAATCAAACAAGTTTTTTTTGGTACATCTCACAAGAATTTAATTTTAAATGCTGAAATTTGAAAACACATTATTTGTTATAAATTCAATAGTTTCAAGAGAAGACAATTTAAATGCAAAATATTTTAATTGAAAACATAAAAAAAAAATGTCAATTAAGTTATAGAGCTCTTGAAAAAATTTAAAAACACATTTTAAAAAAACCTTACAAACATGCTCTAAGTTGCTGCCACCTCTGGCTGCTGAAAAAACTTTTATGAATATAATTGGGTCTTGTGATAATACCATATATAATTGGCTTTCCTTTGTGGTATTTAATGAGAAAGAAAAAGCAAAAACAAAAAAGTGCTCTATCCTGGCATATACACTTATCTGGTTTGGCCAAAAGAAAAACCCCATATGTCCACAGATATAGATAGCCACATGCAATATATAGCTCTCATGCAATAGCATAGCCATCGTTATTTGTTATGGGAGAGTACTACGTCCATAATATTTTTACAATAAATCATAAATAAAAAGTTGTTATTAATTCTAATTTGAATTCGAAACTTAAATTACTTTTTTACCCATTTGTAACAACTAATAACAACCAATTATTTAGAATTTATTTTTAAAATATTGTGGATATCGCATTTATCACGCATAGCATTCCATTGCTATTGTTATCCCTGCAATTTCAGGTTGACCATTATAGTTTGTCTTGATCTTTTATATGGGATGGCCGCCTCTCTTTGCAGCTTCTTAGTTTTGAAAATTTGAAATTACAAAGCAGAGACACAACAAGACAACTGATGGGATCAAATCAAAAGGATTGGTGTTGGGAGGTCCCTTGATATAGAATTCAAAGGATGTGCTGTCAAAAAAAAAAAAAAAAAATTCAAAGGATGTAAATGTGTCACCACATACTTCCATAAACATCTATTAATAACAAAGTGCTTCTAGAAATCTTTTTACTTCGCCACCCTTTATCAATGTTACAGATCAATAAATTCACACCGTCACAATTCACAAGTAAATACTAATTATTAAATCAATAAATATCTTTCAAGCTAATGTAAATATTATATTTGTAAATATAATGCTCTCTTTGTTTGATTGAACATTGTGTAAAGATATATATATATATATATATATTAGATCATTTAAAATTGCTACCTAGCATAGTAAAATAAAATATTTTTATAAAAAAAACACTTTAAAAAAAAAGTCATTGTCGAAACAAACAAAGTAACACCCTAATAAAAAGACATCTATATCCCTAACCAACCAAATGAAGACAGTAAAACGGAGCGACGTTGAGTGACGCAATTGCTTTTTAAAATGGCTTTTTATTATCGACCATACATTTAACATTCCTTTCGTATTCCATATAAAGACCATGTTAAATATATGCCTCCTAGAGAACCAAGAGAGAGCCACAAGTTTCGAACCGCTAAATATAGTCCACACAATTTTCCATATCTTACGTCTTTTGTGATCTGTATTCCTTCACCTTCTCTAAAATATCTGCTAACCTTTCAAGGACAAATAGAGGAGCTCCAAAGTCTAAAACCTTTCAAAGCTGAACTCTATTAAACGACTTCAATCTTATCGTTCATAGTCATTGACCTTAATATCCTTCTCTTAAAATATTAATCTGGATTGACCACAAAAAGATTCAATAATAATATTCTTCTAAAAATAAGATTCAATAATAATATAGCACATGAAATTCCAATATAACAAATACAAATTATGACCGAGAAGCAATCATTATATTAAAAATTTTAAAATAAATTAAAGAGAAATATTAACAAATAATTTAATAAAATTTATCTTTACTTTAAGGTATTTGTTAATGAACTACTTTAAGAAAATTTTAATGAAAAAAGAACCAAAAAAAAAATATTCGGATAGTTTTTTATATTTTCTATAAAAAAGGTATTATAAGTTTTATAAAATATTTTGTTAACAATTTCCCTAAAAGCACATTATAATAATGGAGAACCCAAAGTATAATTGGGTTTTTATTTTTATTTTATATATATATATATATATATATATATAGTTTCAACTTGAACCCGAAGTATAATTGGGTTTTTTTTTTGTTTAAATTTTTTAAAATTATATATATATATATATATATATATATATATATATATATATATATATATATAGTTTTAGCCTATATTTTCTACTCTGATAATAACTCTTATTATTAGACTAAAATACCAATTAATTTTTAATATAAATAAAAATTAAACTCTAAATCTCTTATTTAACTATTAAAGCCTTTACCAATTAAGTTAATTGAATCCACAAGAACAATTTTTAAAATAAATTAAAGAGAAATATTAACAAATAATCTAATGAAATTTGTCTTTACTTTAAAGCATTTGGTAATGAATTTTTTTTAAAAAAAGATGATGAGAAAAGAACAAAAATAGAATTAATATTTTAATAATTTTTTATATTTTCTTCAAAAAAAAAAGTGCTAAAATTTTTTAAAAATAATTTGTTAACAATTGTGCGCAAATAATAGAGAACCCAAAGTATAATTGGGTTTTATTTATTATATCGGAATAGGACATGCATCCTTTTACAAATAGTACAAATATCATTAAGTTTCTTTCTTTTGTGAATATTATAAAGCATGCCATCATAACAATTTATACAGGGCCATGATGACAATTTTATGATCCGATGGCTAATACCCACCAATATTTTTTTTATAATCATCAACGTGACACCAATAATAATTATGCCCCACATAGGAGAAACAAATCAATATATCTACTCAATGAACCCAATGGGGGTTAGCTTTTAGTTTATGAACAGGTTATATGTGACATTTTATTTTATCCCAAAAAATAAGGTCAAAGCAACTCAAATCAAATGCCCAATCCCTCATCTTTAATGAGGTTTTAAACAAATTTTCTAGTTCAACGACTTTTTCTAATGTATATACAAATAATCTATCACTCTTGCAAAGAATGCCAATAAACATAATAAAAACTTTAAAAAGGAATATTAGGTGAAATCCGCACTAATTTATATACAAGCCAGTACAAATTTGGAGTCGCAGAAAAATTGATTCATACCATATAATATAGATTAAAAAAAAAAAAAAAAAACCCCTTAAAACTTGTGGTAAAAAAAAAATGAAAAAAAGAGTTAGTAAACAAAAATAAAATAAAATTCCAAAATTAGCGGCTCTGATCTCTGCTCAGCTTGAGAACAGTAGCGGCTGCATCTTGACCGTCAATGGCAATGTCGTTTTGGAGTCTCTTGAGCGAGTTTATGATCGCCGTCGATCTTGGCTCTTCTTGACCTTTGTTTGATTGTTTCGCTTCGGTGGATATTTTTCGCTGCTTCCGTGCCCTCAATGAGCCCAAAGAGCTCGCTTCCTCATTGGCTAAAGCTCCAGTGGCCCTCAGAGATGTAGAGCACCCGATCTCATCCTGTACAAACCAAAATTCACAGTCTTGAATTTTTGGACTCCCAAGTAAAACCTAACAAATATCTGTTTGGTTGCCGAGAAATTCTAGGAAATGATAATAGAAACGCAACAGAAAAAAAAAATTAAAATCAATCCTAAAATAAAAATTTTCTAACGGTTTCGTTGCGAAATGTAACGAACCAAATTCTAAAAATAACAGAAACACAAATTAGAGAAAAGAAAAAAGAAAAAACACATACATCAGAATCGAGATCTGCATTCACACGCGCTCGCTTCAATGTCGAAAAAGCCGTACTCGACAACTCCTCTTTCTCCTCCTCCTCCTCCTCGCTACTCGTGGAACTCGGCGGCGGTGGTTGCTGTGGCGGCGATGAAGCACAGGACCACGGAACCACCTGATTCTCTCCCTCCTCTTCCTCCTCCTCCTCCTCCTCCTCATGTTCCTCATCCTCGTCAGAACTATAATCTCCATCCTCATCATCAGAATCAGAATCATCATCATCCTCATCATGATCGTTGATACTTTCTTGACTCTCAGCGACCTGGCCACGCTGGCATTCGTTACTGTTGTTGTTGTTAACGCAGGCTTCACACACAGAAACTGTAGGACAGAGCTTAGGGCCAGAGGATTTCCATGGAGTCAAAGACCGACAGACTTGGCAAAGCAAGGTCCTCTCGTGCCTCGCCACAAGAAAGTTGGCACCGTGAACTTTCTCATCGCAGTCCCAGCATAAGCTCGCCTCGTCTGACTCACAGTACATCCTCGCCGCTTTCCCACACAGCTCGCAACCCTTCGCCATTTTTTTCTCTCTCTCTCTCTCTCTCGTAGAAGAGCAAGAAATACTAGAGAAAGAAAGAAGGGAAAGTGCAAGTTGTAGGATTTATGGAAACTGCCCTTGTTTCTAGAGATTAATTACGCGATTTTCTCCACTAAATTGGGTTAAGACCGAGGGGTGCTTTAGTCATTTCACTATTGTAGCGAGCATCCAAATATCTGTACCAGTTCCCCCCCTCCAAGTTGTTGCTTCTTCAATGCGACTCA